>JARHVA010000228.1:4102500-4845000 GCA_037957365.1 Torreya grandis | reverse complement strand
TCATTTATGCCATATTTTTATTTTTTATCATTGAATAATGAACATGTGCTAAGTTAGATATGGAATGTAGAATGAGTGTATTATTGTGTATGTTTTCAATTACCCTATCTAAGTAGTTGGATAAAAACCCTCATGTGAAAAAACCAATAAGAACCAGTCCTTCTCTACATGCATCAAGTGAGCACAAGAACATGTTCATGCATGAAATTTTAGTATGCTATCAAGTTGGACTCTTAAAAACTTGGGAACAGTAAGGGAAATTCATGCCCATATAAATAAAATAATCCCAACATTTTGGTTTCATTTTCAAGACTCAGTGATTACTTACATGATGGTGGAATATGCTCTAATAACTATCTCTTAAGAATATTAAGTGATGGGTTACTAGCATTGAGGACAACTTTGTAGTAACATTTATTGAACCAATAATATCCACACATACATAAGTAGAAGATAATCTATATGAATCATTGTATGATACATTATTTGTAGGTACCTATTCACCTTCATGCTTGGATTGTGGCATATGCACAAGATTGGTCAAAGAACTACAGACAGAAGACAACTTGGACACTAGAATGTCAGTTGGCTTTAATATAGTTGGGATTACCTTGGATTCATGGTTTTGATAGTTGGTGGCATATAACTTTGAATAGTTACATCTTGGAATAGGTAGTCTTAGCATATTCTTGTCCAGAAGAAGCCTAGCTTCAATTTTTCTAAGTTCTGCATGGTAGATATCTCAAACTCTTTCCAATGGAGGTTGAGAAGCTCTTTTTAGATTCTAGACTTGAGAATTTCTACATGTAAGGATAAACTCTCCATTACATGAGAAACATAATTGGTGGTTAAATATAGGAGTAATTTTGAAGTAAAATTGTTGGTTCAGTATGGTATCCAATTGGTGGGAATTATGGAAGCACAAGTATGATGAATCTTGATGAAGGGTTATGATTGAAATCAATCTAAGACAGGGATGATAGGACTCAATAAATCTTGTAAGGATTCATAGGGAAGTGAAATATCATAAAGAGGAATCCCCAATCACAAGACCACAATTGATGCTAGCATAAGTATGCATGGGAGAAGCAAGTCAGGTAGTGGTGACGTAATAACCCAATTTGGATAGGCCCAGATCCCCACCCATAGCATACTACTGCTCTTAAGTTAGATGATATATTTGTATGAAATTGGGATGTAGATAGTGTAGAATCATAAATTGAACCTATGAGAGATACATTTATATATGAACTTTTAGATAGTAGTTTATTGGTTATTTATTTTCGTTTGCAAGATAATTGTATGGCCCAATTTGGAATGCCTGGTGGACCAAACATAACTAGTGGGAAAAGTATCAGCCTTAATATAGTTAATCAACCTACCTCAATGCCCAACATATTAGGTGATTTTATTTTTTTAGGAAGTATGAGAGGTAGAACCAATGGTGTTTTAGCTAGAGGAACTAGAGGAGGTGTAGGAAATAGTGGTGGACCTCCACCATAAGGTATAGGAAATGCTTCTTATTAGACCCCATTATAATCTCTCCAACCACCCATTATGTACTATGAGATGATAGTCCACTTGACAGAGTATCAAAGCATGGATAATGTCATAGAACATGTTCACAAGTGTGAACTTATTTGGTGAGTGCATGATATCACTTCCTCTAAACATAATGCAGCATAATTTGTTACCACCCTTTTGGACCGTGTGCACAAGTGGTACAAAAATTTTGATCTATAACAATATATGTTGGATTATGACCAATTAAAGGTAACATTCCTCCTATAATTTGATATCTTAGAGTTTTAATAGTAGAGCATAGCTACCCTGAAGGACATTAAGTAAGAAATAATAGAGAGCATGCATGAATATGATGCACATTTCAAGATGCTTCTCTCTAAACTCTCTTTTGAGATAAACACTGCTCAACATGTCTAGTGGTTTTTAGGAGTTTTATTTCTCCCCTTCATATCTGGCTTATCATAGAAAACTTTCACCAATACATATGAGGCCTTAGATTCTGCCCTTCATTCCAAAGATATTGGAAGTATTGGCATAGAGATTAGTCCCTTCATAGAGGCTTAGATCACTTAAATGGCATCTCAACTGTAAAATCTTACTGCACATAATGTTCATGACTCCCATAATGGATTATGGTGTGTATAATATGAGTTTGAAGGCCAAATTTGAAATAACTACCCTCATAAGAGTATTTGAGGAGTGTTGAAGCAATCCTATGAGATTTTACAAGAAGATCATGACATAAGGAATTTTCCTCTACTATAATGTGCCACTCAATCAAAGGTATCAACTTATTCTAAGATATTTGATGCATAAACCATGATACCAATGATTATCATCTCATTAGTGAAATTCATGAGGTTCACACATGTGGTATGTGTCAGACATATGTTGTGAATAACCAAGATAATAGAGGAGGATATCATGGTCATGGTCAAGGATGTGGAGGTGAATGTTTTCCACCAAGAAATTATTATAAGTGTGGTTCTTCATATCACTACCAACATGATTACTCAATGTATATTACATGTACCTTTTATAAAAATGAGCATTATATGAAAGAGTGCCCTGACATGTATACTACCATTATGAAGGAAAGAAATGAAAAGGGTGTTAACATGATATGTATTGAAAAGACACAATGGAGAACACCCTACCACTTTGACAAGTCCTAAAGTAAATATTACAACATGGAGTGGTGGTCAGTCCCATTCTATGTCTAACCCACCCATTGAGAATGTTCAATAAGAGGATCCTCGTGTTGCTCACTATATATATGGTCAATAAAAGGAGGTGATATATGTATAAAGTTATAGATATTCATGACATAGTGTGTGATGAATTTCATGAGTTATGAAAGTGCCTCCTATATGAGGACATTTTACCCTTATTATGTAATTAGCTAAGGCATCATACACCTAAGTTTATTGAGGAATGTTAATTAAACCATGCACAATAGCAAAAGACTCACATTTATCCTATCCTAGATGGGAATAAGGAGATATTGGTTAATGACAATATAGATGGATGGGTTATCCAAGATATTTTAGTTGATACTAACACTAAAGTGAATGTCCTTACCAAGGATTCTTAGAGAAATATGGTCAACTTGACTTTACAACCTTTACCCCATGTGTTATTTATGGCCAACAAGACTCATGTTTTCCCATTGGTGTACTTAAACATGCCATTTTAGATATCCTTGATGTCACTTTAAAAGTTTAATTTGAAGTCATAGAGTTGGCCAAAGATGATGACTTCCCAGCTCTGTTGGGTCACCCATGTTGTTACATAAAAAATGTTGATTTGAGCTTTAAGAAGAACTACATCAGCTTTGAGAATAATGAGCAAAGCATTATCATCCCCTTGGAACATGATCAAGGACCTCCAAATTTTTATCCATTCAATGGTAATAAGTACATAAACCACATATATAATGTTATAGCTCAGGGTACTAAACACCTTGATCCCACCCAAATGACATCTTGCATTGGGCACATGCATAATCTATGTCTAACACCACTAGTAATTTCTATGACTATTGGGCCCATAGTGAATATTAGCTTACTATAAATATATATGGTATTATAGGTAGTCAAGGTGATACTCCATAGAAGTATCATAAATTTTATAATTTTGTTCATCTCCTTCATGGACAAATTATAGATACACCCCCAACAAGGTTAGATGAAGCTCTAAGATTCCATGGTCAGACAGAAGTTCACAAGTTTGTGAAGTAGTTAGAAGCCTTATATGATTGATATTGATTAGGTATAATCAATTATTTATATTTTGGATGGCATAGCTTCTCAGTGGTAAAGAACTAAACATTTAAACTTACCTACCTGGGACTGAGTTCATTATATTCTATAGCATAAATTTCACCATGATAATCGTATTTGTGATAACATCATTTATAGTTGCATAAAAGCTCTTAAACCTCATCTTGAAGCCTATGAAACTATGTGTAATGTAGATGAAACATTTTTTTCCAAGTACCTTTAGGTTCATGCATTTTATGGCATTCTACACACTTGGGCTAGAGTGTTGTTTGGTATTCTATGAAGAGTGTCATATAGAAATGAGTTATTGGTGTTTCCCTGAGATTAACATGATTATGTCACAATATTATTCATCTCCATGAATGGATTTATGCTTTACATTGTAATCCATGCATCAATCTATAATAGGTGAACCAATCTTGGTTGAATATCATATCAAATACATAAATGGCATGTGGTAAGAGAGTTTAACTATTTATAAGGAATTTGGTGAGGAGACATCATCTCCATTACTTGAACCTACCCTAAACCATGTACTAAGAGAATAAATCTACAAAAGTAAGTAAAACGTCATGTACTATGCTGACAAAGGTCTCGATTCTGATCTACCTAACCTATTTACTGATCATTTGGATTTGCACATGGAGTATGGTGCATGTAATGTCTACAACACCATCTCGAACAAACAACACCCATACTTGGAGTTGCTTCAAACTATTCAATGAAATATTATCATGGAGGAAGCACCCAAGATGGCTATTATGGGATATTGTTGGCTTAATACATATATCTTTAAGGTATTTGATCTTTTAAAATCTTATCAAGATGTCTTTCCATAGAACTATATTGAAATGAAAGGTGCACATTTTTCCTTAGGCAAGATGCACATATATTTATTAGAGGATGTTTGACCTGTTAGGAGAGGCCCTATCATATGAATCTTAACTTGTGCACTCAATTCAAGAAATAAATTGATAGAATGTTGTCTGTGAGAGTCATTAATCCTATAGATGAGTCTAAGTGGGTGAGACCCGTGATTATAAGTATCAATAATGTTTAATGCATTTAGGTTTGTGTGGATTATCGGGTACTCAATGTTTCTTTCATAACTAACCCCTTCTTGATGCCCTTCACTAAAGAGAAAATATATAAGGAGTTATTGGGTGTGAAATCTATACATTTACAAATGGATTCTCTAGATACCATCAAGTTCAAATCATGGAAGAGGATAATCCAAAGACCACATTTATAACTGAGTGGTGATCTTTTGCTTACAATGGAATGACATTTGGGTTGAAAAACACTCTTATTGTGTTCCCCTAAATCACATTCGAGGCCTTAAAGTAATTTATTTATAAGTTATTTCAAGTCTACCTTGATGATTAGACTATTTATAGCTTAGTGTAGGACCACTATTCAAATTTATGACTAATGCTTAAGTGTTGTCAAAACCTTTAGATTTATCTCAATCTAAATAAATGTGTGTTTGTTACCCCATTTGGCATTCTACTTGGTCATGTCATATGCCTTGATGGACTCTTGGTGGATCCAACCAAGATTGTTTTTATACTTTTCCTTCGAGCATTAACCACCCTACATGAGGTCAAGACACACTAGATATTATAAGAAGTTTATTTGTGGGTATGCTAAGATTGATGCATGACTAGAGAATTGTTGAAACAAAATGGTTAGTTTGTATGGACCAATTCTCACCAATAAGCATTTGTTACACTCAAAGATAAGCTTATAACCACCCCTATTCTCCAATTTCAATTACTAGATGAAGCCTTTTTATGTATATGTTGACTATTTTGGTATGGTGGTCAATGTTATCCTTGTTCAACTTGGTGAGGGTAACCTAGACCACCCTATTTATTTTTCAAGTAGAAAGCTTACTCTAGTTGAACATAACTACACAAATATAGAGCATGAAGCATTATCAATGGTTTATGCCCTCCAAAATTTCTATCAGTACTTTCTAGCCACTCCATTTATCTTCTACAAAGACCATGAAGCATTGAAGTACTTAGTAAATATGTTAATATTGTATGTATGCATTTTTTAGTGGATTGTGTTATTCTAAGAGTTATTATTTTTAGTAATGGTGAAACTCGGTAAGGCCAATTTTGGCCCATATCATCTATCACACATTAAATCTAGTGAACCAATACATGCCATTGAAGATGACTTGCTTGACATAAAGTTTTTATAAGTCACATGCATGCCTAAAGAGATGTAATATATTGTCACCGTTATGACTCTGGGTTCAACACCAGCTCACCTCAACACTCAAGATAAGAAGCAGATGGTTGTTCATCCCACTCCATTCTAGGTTATAGGGGGTGACCTTTATAATCTTGGGTAGGATGAAGTGTTATGTTGATGTATCATACAACATGATTATGCTAAGTTTCTTTGGGAATTTCATGAGGGTGTTGCTAGAGGACACTATGTTGGTGAAGTTATAATGTGAAAGGTCCTTTTGGATACCTTATGGTATCCTACCTTGTTTAAATATGCTAAAACTTATGTGTGTCAATGTGACATTTATCATCACATGGGGAATATAAACAAAAGGGATGTGATGCCCCTTCATCCTATATTATCAAAATAACCCTTTTAAAAGTGGACTATTGACTTTGTTGTCCCTATCAACATAGAAATGAGGTGTAATAGTGCACATTATTTTATAGCTTTTATTGATTATCTTACTTGATGGGTTGAAAGTACACCAATAAGGGACTGTACCACTGCTACTACTATAAAGTTCATCTAGGAGAATATAATTGCATGATTCATATGTCTATTGATTCTGACTAGTGATCGAGGAACCCATTTCCTTAATGAGACCATCTATATCCTCTTGTTAGAATTCATGATCATGCATCATAAAACTACACCATATCATCTTTAGGCCAATGGTAAAAATGATGTGTTCAATAATATCTTGAGTAATACATTGACCAAGATATGAAATATTGGATACACTGATTGGGATGATAGTGTGTCTACAGTGTCATGGGTGTATCAAACCACTTATAAATAATTGAAAAAAAGCACACCATTCAATCTTGTGTTTGGTATCAAAGAAGTTCTTCTAGTTAAATTCTTTGTCATTTCTCTTAGCATTGCATGTGTTAGCTCATTGTATGATGAAGAGTCCATAAAAAATCTCATAGATGTTTTATTACATCTAGATGAGACTTTATTTCTCCCACATTAGAGTCAAGGAGTGGAGAAGTTCAAATAAAATTCTTGACATGATCGCCATTTGAAGAACAAAACCTTTTCTCTAGGCATGCAAGTTTAGTATATGACTCCAAATTTGCATGCCACTCAAGAAATCTTTGTGTACATTGAGATGGCCCCTTCATTATTCAGAGTATCCATCCCATTGATGTATATAGATTGAAGTGACTAGATGGCCAATTCCTTCCTATCCATTTTAATGGTAGTCAGTTAAGGCCCTATTATTCTAAATAGTATTTCTTTTTTATAATAATAAGGATATGCTATTAGGTTAGTCTAGGATTTTGATTGTTTTAAATAAATCATGGCACTAGTTTCACATCCTTGAGTAGTTTTATGTCAACACTTTGTTTTTGTAATTTTTTGTAATGTCATGGAGGATCATGAACAAATTTTGGTGTGGGGTAAGTATAGAAGAAGTAAAATTTATGGAGTGCTAAGGATATGGTCAATGGTAATGTGTGTGGGAGTAAGGATGCCTTAATAGAAGTGTGTAAGGATAAAATGGTACATAGTATGTGGTGTGTAACCTCTAAGCTAAGTCAACGTAAATAAATATTCTTGCCTTTAGAATGGAAAAATTCAAATTCTTCATAGTTGTCATGTACTTCAGGAAAAGTGCAGTATAGGACATGTATTTAATATAAGTAAAGCAATGGTAATGTAAAGTGTACCAAGTACACATAGTGGAAATACTATTACTAACATTTATTATGTGTAGTGATGTAAGAGGTAGTGGGGTATTAAATTTGAGTTACCCCTTGGAGCCTATAAGAGGTTAAACATAGGTCATTTCACATTTTACTATTATCATATTCATGAAGTTACAAATCCAAGGAGAGTTATTGAGTTACTTAAAGAGTGATTTTCAAGCTTCTAGATAAGTGAGAATTAACTAATTGAGACAATTTTTAGGTATTGTAAGGTGAAGCAATTATGAGAAATAGGAAGAATGTTGAGAGAAGTGTAAGGATACACAAGTTTTTATATTTATAGGTTCCATAAGCCAAAATCCACCATTATAAGGAATTGATGTAGGAGAGATGAATGGGATAACAAGGTAACCATTTATTAGTTTGAGAGGATTTGATGATCATGCTTTAACCTTTAGGCTCTTTCAAGGGTGATGTAGCCAAAGAAAAAGGCTCAATATAATGAGCATTTACCTATGATACCATAGGAATAAGAGTTGTAGAGTGTAGGTGGTGAGTCTATGTTGATTACAAAAGAGATACCTAAATAACTCAATGCACATGTGGAAGATGTATGCAATGGGAAATGTAGTAGATCTATAAATAAATCCTAGCTCAGAGAAGATAAATCCTACTTACACTTATGATTAAGGATACATTAGATATTCAGGGTTATAACCAAGATGGATCTACTAGACCTATCCAAGGGATCTCTTACCATAATAATATCACTAGGGAGGGTTCCAAATCCTCCATTCAAGCAAAACTATGTAATAACCCTAACTAGGTTTTATGTTTTCATATTTACTAAACTAATAAAAAGTAAAGCAAAGTCTAATTTAGTGCTGACCAAAGCTTGTGGCACAAAGTGGGGGTAATAAACATTAAAATTAAACATGCATAGAATACATCTACTCACATAAATGTATATGAAATCTTAATACATGGAATAAAAGTATAAATGCATATCTATCTACTCTTACAAAGGAGGAATAAATTTAGGAATAATTACCTTTGAAGATGAAAACACCGAGACTCAATCTCTCCCTTGGCTAAGGTGTTTTTCAAGAGGTTGTTGTGGTATATAAGGATGACAAAGATAAATCAGCTCTAGATACACAACCTATCAATGCATCTAAAAGACTTTTCCACAAGACAAAATCCATATCTCCAAAGAAAGTAACAAACCCTAAGCTTGTTCCTTAAGTAGAATGGTGGATATGTAGATGCACAATATATCTTACTTATTTTTATCTTCTCTTGTAAATGATGAAATGGATGTGTTTATATAGGTAGATCTAACCCTAATCCAATCTAAAAGTTTATGTAAATAAGGTAAACCTAATTGACCTAGTATCATCATTGATAAAAAACAAATTAGGTCACTAACTAGGTTAGTCAGGGGCCAACCTAAACCCTAATAAGTTTCATCAATTCGAGTACAAGGTCAATGGGGATGACAGTTTAACATAAACTATCAAAAAGGGTTTTAGGTTAGGGAAGGGCTAATGAAGGTGGTAAATGACTAGAGGATGGGAAAAAGTATGAGTCCAAACTTTTGGGAATGTTTTTAGGAAATGGGTGTGTAGATAACAAGTGTTAATAAGGGTAAAAAATCCTATGAAGCACCAATGTTCTTCCCACCCCTTTCTTGATACACCTCTTAAGGTGTGCACCCAGAGAGATTGATACTTGATGGGTTATTACAAGATAGAAAGCATCAGTAATTGATAAAGTTTGAAAATATTGTGTGTATACAAATTCCCCACTCTCAGCTCATCACGTGTCATGTAGATATAACATAGGATGGTGCTTCAAGAAAAAAACATAGCAACACATAACATTGAAGATAAATAAAGTGCAGTAAGGAGAAAATAGGATAAATGAAAGGATAGAATTTAAAACTACATACCTTTACTAAGCTTAATGTTGTATATAATGAAAGAGATGCAATGTGAAGGTTTCCAATGTGAGGAGCACTAGGAAAACCTCTAGAGATTAGCCAAAAAGAGTGAAAAATCAAAAAAATTGAAATATAAACATATAATAGTTGAAAATATTCTATACTATGTAACGATTCCATAATATTTTACGGTTTGGAAAAAAAGCTAGTAGAGACAAATATATGATCAAAATAAGAAATATGATAGTAAATATTTGAAGGGTAAATAATTTTGAATAATAAATATAAATAGGGTGAAAAATAATTCATTTGGTATTTTTACTATTCTAAGAAAATAGAGCTCTGATAGACCTAGTGAGATACCAAAGACCCAGGATGGTGAAGAGATGACAGTTGAGACGGAGAGGATGCATAGTGGTTGTAGCAAGTGCAGCATAGGTAAGCGACTAAAAATTTCAATTTTTTTAATATTTTATTCGAAATTGAGTGAATTATAAAAAATTGACTGGTAGGCAAAATATATGCACCAGAATGAACCTTAGGGAATTTTTAAGGACATTATGGGTCAAATGGGGTATTTGGTAAAAAGGATTTGGACCAATACATACTCAAGACATTTATGGAAATTAGTCAAAAATTCATCATTATGGATCAACAGAGTTGATTGGGTCGACTTAGTCTATAGAGGGCAAGAAAACTAATAGGTTGACTAAGTAGTAGTAGGCCAATTTAGTTGGTTAAAGAAGGGGGCTGAATTAATACTATTAAGTTGACTTAATTATTTTTGAAATGGCTAATATAGTATGACAAGGTGGAAAGGAGGCTGATTTGGTACTCTAAACTAAAGGGTGGTTGACTTAGTATTGTAGAGGCTGATATAGTATAAATTTTATAGGAATGATTTAGTATCCCTAATGAAGTATAGGGCTACTTTAGTTTTTAATAGGTCAACTCGATATAAAATGAATAAATTGAATCAAACCTACTGAGTTTTATGAAATTTGTAAGAATCTATTTTGATTATAAATGACATGTAAATATAACACATCCTTTGTTGTTTGATATTTTGTACAGATATTGGATATATTAGAAATTGTTTGATACATCATGATTCTAGATATGATAGAGTGGTTGACATACATGGATAGAGTAAGACTGGTTACATCATGTCTAAGAGGTATCATGGAAATGAGGTGCATCCCACTAAGTGTTTATCTTATTTTCATCTTCCTTGGAGCATGGGAATGGTTGACCAACACATTTTAATGGGTGGTAGATGGGGATAGCATAGAGGTTGGTATCACACTAAAGGACATCCATGCATTGTTTGGATTTCCTATAGGAGGGACATAGGTGATCAAAGGGACATTGAATGATTTAGAGGAGAAAGAAGAACTAGCCTTATGGATGATGTGCTCTGATAGGATTTGCCCAAGGATAAGGGTTAATTTATTTGATGTGTATATTATCCATATTCTAGAGATATAGAAATATATTATCAAACTTTTGATAACATGAGTGTTTTGTCATAATTTAGATAGTAAGGAACTATTATAAATAATATCTTTATACCAGTCCATTTTGGATCAGGGGGAACTCTATGATTTTGGGTCTATCATCTGGGTCTAGCTCATGCATGATATGTATGTTGTCTAGAGGGTATAAGACTAAAGGACCAGTGTTTTTTCTTAGTGAATGGATATATGAGATGTTCTCTATGTATTGACCAACTGGGTTGCCCTATGTGGTTGATGATAGGTTACCTTGGGTGACTAGATGGAGATAGGACTAGGTAGCATGGGTTATGTCTCACATGTCAATGTTATATATGATCACATTAGGGGATATCATGTGGCATCCATACACATATATTGCTACTATTTTTCCCAATTGGGCAACTGTGGTGTTAGGGATGTCTCGAGTGTGGATCATGGGCCACTATACCTAGTGGATAGATCCACATCTAGAGGCACACTTTCTAGGGTAGTTTGGACTCCCACACCTAATGGATCCTATAGTAGTGCCTACATTTTGGGCATGACATTATATAGATCCAAGGGGGAAAGTATGAGGAGGATCACCATTCAAGATACTGGTCATTATTCCATGGCATATGAGACTATGGATTGGTTGAGCAAAACATCTAATAGCCAGAGGAGGAGAGGGCATGGATGTGGATGCAAGGGTGAATCAAGTACCATAGTAGGAACTATATTATGAGGATAATAAACCACCTCAAATACACCAAAAATGGAGGAGCCATTAGTGAGACTGATCATAGATGAGGGTGATCACACAAGATGATCTGACAGTCAACCTAGGACAAATCTGGTTGATAGAGGCACCTCTAAGGAGAGGCTCATGATGTGTATGAGCGGTAAATCCTAGATTTTCATTGATAGGTATGTGAGTAATGGATGATTTTTTAAGGGGATGGGTAGATAAAAATATTATGCTCAATGGATGAGAAGATAGGGAGATGGTGGTTAGTGACAGCAAGACTGGTAAGAAATGTTGTAATTTCTAATTTTTGACATTGAATACTAATTGTATGTGATTATAGGACTCCCATCAAGCTTGATAAATAAACCCACCACCCATTCTGACCTCAATAATGTCCTTCCCAATAAAATAAAAATGCAATTTTTAAGCCTAAGTTCAAATATATTCATCAAATGAAACCTAGAACTCATTTCCTAAGCTTTGATCAAGTCCAACCTAAGGTTTAGTCACATCTAAATTGAGCTTCTCTTAGCTTTAAGAATATAGAATTATTTACTGACAGTACCAACCACATGATATATATATTTTGATATATATATGTGATATAATATTTATCTAGTATCCTATGATAGAGGAGATCAAAATGGGATCCCTAGTCATGGCAGTGTACCATGACATTTTAGATGAGGTGATGGCACATATGACCACACCATACTAGATGATCTTATGGTACCATCTACCCCAGCTTAGGTAGGATAGTTTAGACTAGTGGGGGAGGATGTGAGGTAGCTATAGATATGAAAGGATGGATTGCATCCACTGATAAGGGTGGGAGCATGAAATGCATAGGCCTAGTAGGCCCTAACTCAGAAAGATCTCCACACATGGTTACCATGATCTAACTTGGATAGGTACAGGCTTAGGTGGCTAACTTACAAGGATAGGTAGTAGGGTTGAGATCTTAGACTACCTCATTATAGTGAAATATGTAGAGGGGATAGTCTGAGGCATTTATGGGCAGCATGGTTAGGCCATGGGATAGACATGAGGGAGCCTAGTTGTAGAGCTAGAGCAATGTATTTTTGTATTTTGTATCATTATATAAAACACATAATATATAAAGATATATTATTTTGATAGTTTATATTTAGTTACATGAGTTACATTTTGGTTGTGGTTATTGATGCATGGATATATTTATTTTGATCACATGTAGTTTTATTTTTTTGTATATGCTATGGTAAATATATGTGGAGTGTTTTCTTTTCTAGAATTATGTAACACACATGCATGGTAAAAAAGAAATAGGCAAAAAAGACTTGGAAAAATATAATTAATCAAAAACAAATATACTACACACTATATCATGATGGAAAATGTAAAACAACAAATTATTTATAAGTATAATAAACCAAAAAGAGGTAAACAAAATGTTTTTAAACCGTGAAAAAGATAGGCACCAAATTAAAACAAGTAAAATCACACTATATCATGTTAGGAACTATAAATATAATCTAATAAAAATGGAAAGCACATGAAAGATAAATGGTATAAAAATAAAACAATTAATTCAGTCAATCATACTAAATCATGTTAGGAAGTGCAAAAGAGAAACAAAATTGGCAAAATGAACTTAAATTGATTATACTAATGCAAGATGGGAAGTATGAAAAACTTAATAAAAGTGGTTGTATTCTTACATGCAATCGGAAAATAAGAAGATAAAAGTGAAAGATCAATGTTATTAAGAATAAAACATACTATATCAAGATGGGAATCATGTCAATGACATGTAACTCATGATCAATCACTACTTATCTCAAATTTAACACATATAATTTCATTGTAACTTGGGTATTGGAAAGTTTTATGAGGAAGGCCAGTTCCTATCCATGGTCTTACATTGCAACTCACACGGGGAACACCAATGAGGTATAAATAATGGGATAAATATGTCAAAAAGGTATGTTTGGAATGGTAATGTGAAATTTTATTAATTTATGAGGAAGGCTTGCTCCTATCCAAGGTCTTACACTGTAACTCGCAAATGGGATCCCTAGGGGGAGTGATCAGTGAAAAAAAAAATTCTAAAGGGGAATTATTAGGATTGTATGGAATGAAAGAAGGAATGTAATAATCACAATTTAGGAATCATATAAGAAGACCTTAGGAAATAGGAGGCACACTAAAGACATAGAAAGACACTAAGTGACTAGTGACCATCAATATATAGAGGATACATGTTTACTATAAGCATAAAGTTGTGTAGGCAAATAAGTTAGGTACTAAGCTCAACTCATGTTAGTTTTTTTTAACAAAAAATTAAAGTGGACCTACATTCTCATAATGTGTTCCCCATTCCTCAAGACCTCTTATAGATCCCTCAGTCTACTGCAAATATTGGGTACTTGAATGAGAAAGTAGGTAGTGATAAAATATTTTTTTATTCTCCTTTTCCAATTTTCTAGCCTACCATGCTCTAATGAACCTCAACTCTATCATGAGGCAAACTATGGATTTTGAGCTTCAATTATAAAAAGGAGATGTACTTAGAATCATGTCTTTTAATGTGATTTGACTTTTGAAAAGTCTTAATGTTACCTTTTAGATCACTACCTTTTGTTAAAATGAATTGGCTTTTAATTTTTTATGGCTTTTAAGATTCCTCCTCTATACGAACTTTGAATGGACAATCATGAGAGATAACTTGATACACATGAATGAGCTTTAATATTTGGCTAAAAGTAAGATAAGTATCCAAAGACATGATTGACTAAAACACTTAGGCTTACTTATGAACTAGCATGTCATCTCAAGTTTCAACCATGTGTATGCTTAGTTTGTGAAGGGAAATAATGGGAATAAAGGGACATCCAAGATGGACCAATAAAAGGAGATTATAATGAGACTACTTGTTTGATAACTAATAACATCTAGTAAAGAATGAATTACTAATGGGAACAAGGTTTGTATAACTGAGTCACAATAATGATTATCCATGCTTATAGAGATAAGGTAGTAAATAATCATGAGAAATAAAAATATATCCATAAAAAAGGAATTCATAGAGAAAGAGTATGTAATCATGAAAAATAATTGATAAGAGAACATAAGGAATGAAATGACACCATAAGTAACAAGTAGTGTGAAACATAAGTAATCATGTAAGATAAATAAGAATTTGACACAATGTCGAATGATATAAGATAGAGAAATGTAAATTTGGAGCACACGTCCAATCTAAAATGAATAAAGAAATGAAATAACACCATGTTGTGTTCATAAATACTAGTATATTTATCCACACACATTATCCATAACGTCCAATAAGTCTTTATGAATTTGAAATCTAACTACAATGAGGGTCTCATCAATATTTAGATAAAGTTGAGAAAAGACTTTGCAATGAATCTCCTCAACATAAAATGTAATAATATATGAATGACAGTGATAATGAGGATTGTCATGTTAGGGATGATTAAGATAAGGAATAGGAATGGATTATACAAGATATGAAGGGGTCACCGGTGGAGAATGGGCCACAGGTGGAACAGAATCCATGGGTGAGGGAATCACAGGTTGAAAAAATGTAGGTTGAGAAGGGACCATAGGTGAAGGAGCCATGTGAGAAGAAGTGGGAGTCTTCTTGTGAGGGAAACCTATGGGAAGAAGGGTAATAGATGCAAGAATGGTCATGAGGTGATCCTTGATATGTTGTTGAAGTATGTCATAATGATTAGTGTGATGAGTACCACATTGGTGCCATAGACAATATACCTCTCCATGTTTGGGAATATATTCAAGTAATGATTTTGGGGGAGGTATAGCCTTATCTACAAGCTGAGGAAGAGTCGGATGCAAGGTGTTGATATATTATCATAGCTTATCATAATGTATGAAAGAATGATTAACTATGTCATGGAAGTAATAGATACACTTATTAGTAGTCTTTATGGGTGTACTAATAAAAAGAGTAGAAATAAAAACTAGGGAAGGCCAATGTAATGAACAGTCTCTAGTCCAATAACTAGAAATGCTATGAATGTCACAATATGGTTGATTGGCCCATTTGGTGGGCAAAGGAACAAGCTATAGTAAAGGGAGAAAACCATGACTAAGGGGAAGTGGGGCTAGTGAAGATATTGGATGAGGCTTGACTAAAGGATAAATAGTATCAAAAATAGGAAGAGACTTAGCTAGAGAGGGAGTGGGAATATGATCCAAACTAGGCTTAACTGAGGGAGGGGCAAGATGTACAAAAGGCTAAAGGATAGTCAAAAGCATTTTAGGGACAAGTCAGCCATAGGGATCCTAGTATCTAACAGAGTGATAGGGACCAATCATAGAATGATCCTATGAGATAATTTAGAAATTGTATGTATGTGCACCATCTCTACCCTATGAACAAGAGGAAAAATGCTAAAATTAGGAATTATATAAGATGGAATGTGATAAGATTGATGGAAATATTGAAGTAAATAAGAATGATAATGAATGATTTCAGCATCTCAGGCCTGAAACAGACCTCATAAAAATGGGTCAACTAAGGTATAACCATTATCATAGTTAGGTATATGAAGATCAATAGTATAGGTAGGGATGACCTTTTCATCAAATGTGGTGTGATGAATGGAGTGTTGAGTCTTAATTAAGACAACAGGTATATCATCACTATTTGGTTGACAAGAACACATCTTTAGATAAGGTGTAATCTAAGAAATGAGATGAGAAGAGAGATCATAAGTTTTTATCTTGAGATTATTCTCATTAGGCTCATCATCATCTAAATCTAAGAGGTTAGGTGGTATATTCCTAATGAGTTTGGGGTGACCATGATAACCTTACATGGAGTTGATAATAAATTTAAATCATTGAGATTCATAGAGGGTAACACTCAGTAAGGGTTTAAGGGTTGGAATTTAGAATACACCACTGTATTAGAATTATTTGAAATTCTAAGGGTTATTTTGCCTTTAATCCTATAAATTTCACCATTTTAAGGAAATTTGACACATTATCAGGAAAATGAGGTAATTTTTATCATGTGATGAGTCCATGGACTATCAAGAGATATGTTATAGGATAGAGTAAATTTGAATATCATTACCTTCACTAGAATAGTGATAGATGTAATGGTGATAAGGAGATATACATAACCTAAGGGAGGCATTTTCCTTTGATCATAGCCTTAACATGTTTTGTGTGTGTAATTAATATTACATTCAAAATATTTAAGGGTTTTAATAAAATTAAGAGAGGCAACACAAGTACCTGAAGCCTCATCAATTAAGGCATGGTTAACTTGGATATCACCAATTTAGACACTCATAAAAGGGGAAGATTATCTGCATGAAGTAGAATCTCATCAGGAATCATAGAATCAATGGGGAATTTAAGGGAAAGAGAAGTGTCCATTATTTTGTCAACATGTATGGATACTTCTTTGCACTATTGTAAAATGCCATTTTCTGATCTAAATAAGGTGGATTCACATTATGTTAGGGGAGGACAAGGTATTTTAATTTTGAATAGGAGATGCATAAGATGCTTATGATGATGTGGATAAGTCTATATAAGCTCAAGAAATGGGATTTGAGATGGGAGATTAGTAAGTTTCATGATAGGATCCCATTCATCATAACCCATAAGGGGACTATTTGAAAGAGGGCATAGTGTTGAAGGAGTTCCTCAGAAGGAGGTATAGAAGTACATGTGAATTTATGTTGATAGGATGTGGTAGGTTTAATTAGAGGATAATTTTTTTGATTGTCTTGAGAGGATGGGGTAGTTGATGTAGTTTTGGTGTGAGATAAATTTGAAGTGGTAGTAGAAGGTTGAGTATCTTTTATGATGGGTAAATAGGTTGGAGGAGTTTTATAAATGGCATGAGAAGTGTTATCTAATGGAGGTGTTTGAATTGTTTCATCAAACAATATAATCTCTTCTTTCCCTAACTCTGTTAAGTGAATGCGGGAAGATTCTTGGATAACACAAAAAGTGTGAGAGAATTAGGGAGTGTGGATGGGATGAGAATCAATGAAGGCAATTACCCTTCACATATTATTCATGTTGACCACATTATCTTTAGGATTTCGGTTTATAATATTGTAAATGTTATTGGTTGAATTAGAAGGCTTATCATTGTTGTCTTGGTGATTTGGAAGAGGGTATTTATAGATGGCCAAATGAGCATTAGCTTGGATCAAAGCTTGAGTTTTAGTTTGTGTTTCATGGGCTTTGAACACAATGTCATAGGCTTATTGATGTTTATTAATGATAGAATCATGGTCAAAATTGGGACCAAGGAGAAAAACCAAAGCTAAATTATGCAATTGCCTACAAGTCTTATGAGAATGACCCCAACTACCATGAAACCAACATAATTTATTTAGATTATACTGTTTCTAATGCAAAATTGCTTTCTACATTCAAAAGAAGAATAAAGAAACTAAAAGATGGTCAAGGCTAGAAGTACCTGATAAAGTCGTGCGCACCAAAATCAGACGTTGAAAGATTCTCCTCTTTTGCTGTGGAGGAATGACACCTGCGAAGAAAAGGCTAAAACACGGAAAAACGTTAGTCAAAGATAGGGTGGGCTGTCAGGCGAACGCCCGATCCTGGAAGTACGAAGACTCCCTAGAAGGATATCAACCCACTGATAAAAAAGCAGAATATTGGACGAAAGTAGATAATAATGAAAGATAAAATAACAGAAATAAATGACAGAAAATAAAAGAGCATACCTGATATGCAGCACTGTTCTACACAGTCGCCGGCGTCGGTCTCTATGGTGCCAGCGTCGGTTAGGGAAGGTGCCGACGTCGGTTAAGGTGCCGTCGTCGGTCGGGGTAGTGACCGGCGTCGGTAGGGGCAGGTTCTGGAAAAGTCTGAATAGGTTCGGGACAGGGTCTGGGAGAGTCGGGACAGGTTCAGGGATGTAAACGAGGGATGCTGGGTCTGAACAGAGTCGGGACAGGGTCTGATAAGGTCAAGGTAAGGTTTTGGATAGGGTCTGGGCAAGGTCGGGACAGGGTCTGGGAGAGTCGGGACAGGGTCTGGGCAAGGTCTTAGAGAGTCGGGACAGAGTCTGGGTAAGGTCAGGTCGGGTCTGAAGGAATCGGGATGACAGAACTGGTAAATAATAACTAAGAAAGAAATAAAATAAACAGAATAACACTTACCTGCCAGAAGATGCGATGAAAGCCATAGTTGGAGTCAGATTGAATGCAGATTGATTGATGCCGAGAGTGTTGATGCTGAGAGTGTTGATGTCAGAGAGTGTTGATGTCGGAGTTCACAGGTTGGTTGATCAGCGTTTCGAATAGCGTTCGGGGATCTGGTCTTGAATGGTGTTTGGGGATTGATGAAGGCGGGGGACGGTTCCAGAGACGGTTCGTCAACCGTTTTGAGAAACCAAATGGTAACTGATAACGGATAACGGGAAGGTGACCGACGTCGGCAGGATTGCCGATGTCGGCCGATAGGTGACCGACGTCGGTGACATCAGCCGGGTAAAGACCGTCGTCGACAGATGCATAATGGGGATAGAGTCTAGCTTTAGCTCTGTGCTCATTTTTACATGCTGCCAGGGTCAAGGTTGGTGGAATAAGTGATCGACAAGGGTTCAATAGGTGAAGAAGAATAAGACGGGGAATAACCAGGGGAGTCGACACGATTTCGGTGTCTACATTTGCCCCTTTTTGTCTTGTTGGTTGTTCTGGACAAATTGCAAGACAAAAATAGGAGGGAGTGCCCCAGGTGAGGGATAAGGTATTCCCCCTCAAAGCAGGAGTCGAGGGAAGGGAACCGGGAATCGGGTGCTGATTTGACAAAGAGCAGATGAAAAAGGAGTGAGGGTGAACGCTGCAAAGGTCGTGATTGCACGTATACCACTGCACGAGATGGTTAGGTCAAAAGTGTCGCAGGTCAAGGGTTGAGGAGTGCCAAAATTGAAGTAACCGAGCCCCAGCATTTAGTCATCTGCTGATCGGGTCACTCAATCTAAGCTGAAGCTCCAAATGGGTCATCGTGTCCCAGGTATCCAGGGCTCAGGAAGTGCTCCTAGAAACATGAAAAAGTCACAAGTAGTGTGGATCAACCGGCATGCGATCCTATACTTATGAGGGTCCAAAAAGGTCTGCGCACAATTCTGCTAACCAGTCATGAGGTAGCATACATGCAAAAACAACCAAGGCAACAACGTCTTGGAAGTGGTCGAGGTCGGAGGAGATAGGCATGATCTCCAATGGTTGGTGGTCGATGGATGGATGAATGGACGAAAGGATGCGGCCGAGCTAACCCCAGAAGACCCCATGTCAACTGAGTGCTGCCTACATAGCCCTGGTGATAGGGCCTCAGGCCGATGTAGTTCTCCCTAGAAGGGAGGAAGGGTTAAAGGGATGGAAATGGGTCATGATGAAGGGCAAGGTTATGGTTAAAAGAAGGCAAGAAGGTTTGTCCATCAGAGAGACGAACAAACAAGAATGGTCGAGCTAACCCCAGAAGACGGTCGTGTCATCTGAGTGCTGCCTACATAGCCCTGGTGATAAGGCCTCAGACCAATGTAGTTCAGACAAAGGGTCTGAGTGGTAGACAGGTGGTTAAAATAGTTGATAGATTGGTCATGGTTATGATGAAATGATGAGAAAAAAAGATGTTGCAGCCTTTTCCAAATGGTGTATTCTGCAACATTGGTTGAGGGGTTTTTCATCCCTAACAATATTCCATATTCGTGATGGATGTATGCTAAAAATGAATTGAGGTCTATTTATGTTTCAGCAAGTATTGGTTTATGCTTAACATAAATTGTGGCGGGTCGATAGTTTCCATGTGTATTGGTGTCCATAGAAACTAGGGTAAATAGGCTAGGTCATGTTGATGGTCTGAAAAGAGAGTTGAGTTGAGTTGATTGACAAGTGATGAGGGTGAATGTGACCAAAGTGCAGAAGAGGAAGTGAAAAGCAAATTGCTCTTTCATTGACAAGGACCAAAAAGAGAGCATAGATAGGGGTTATGAGAACCAAGAGCCCCATTCATGCGTGACGTCGTTGACCATAGTTATGTTAGAGCGGTAATCGAATCACTTAGACATTAAAGTGAGCTCAAAGTCCCTTGAGCAGGTAATAGGAAGAGGAAAGAGGGCAACCCGTTTTAAGAGCAGAGATAACTTTGCCCCTTTTTATAGGAGACCCTGAGACAACTACAAGCCAAGTCCGTGACTCGTTTTTTTTTTTTTTTTTTTTTTTTTTTTTTTTTTTGGCGCAGACTGATCAATGCGGGAAGCCTGCATAGAGATGTCATTTGCTTGGTGGTCAGGTTGTGAAGCTGATCAATGCGGGAAGCTTCTACAATAATGTTGTTTATTGCCAGATTAGTCATAGCCATCCTTCGAGGGAGTGGTCTAGATTTTTGTTTAATATAAAGGCTTTTGAATAGCTGTCCTTCGAGGGAGCAGTCTATTTATTACAGCAATGATAGTACAGCTGTCCTTTGAGGGAGCAGTCTGTCTTTTTGATTTTGATATTGATATAGTGACCATGGATATGTTTTGACATCTTGATTTGTTTTGATAGAAATGTGAGTCATGGACAAGACTGTAGAAGGTCAAGGGCTCCCTATTATTAGGACAAAGCATCCATACATCAAGGGTTATAGGAATTGTTAAGAGGAATAGGGTTGAAAGGAAGTAGGATGAAGAGGACGGGGATTGCTCAAGGGATGAGCTCAAGTTAAGTGTCAAGTGGACGAATACTCGACTAGCAGTAGAACGGTCGCAGATGCAACGCATTAAGAGGCTCAGGTTCTGGGCATCCATCAAGAGAAGACAGATGGTAAGTCCCTGATCCATACTTGTGCGTGATAATAAAAGGTCCGAGCCAATTAGGAGCAAACTTGCCTCATTTACTTTGCTCCATGTTGGTCACATGTTGATTCTCTTTGAGGACGAGGTCTCCGATGTTGAAATCTCGTTCTCACAGATTTTTGTCATAGGTGTGCTTGATGCGATGTTGATAGACATGGAGATGATTAAGGGCAGCAAGACGGCGTTCGTCAAGTAACTCAAGTTGAGCTAAGCGATCTTGACGAAAGTCATCGTTGGAAAGGATATCATGTAGAGAAATGTGGAGAGACGGGATCTGTACTTCGAGAGGTAAGACAGCCTCTGTTCCGTACACGAGAGAAAAAGGGGTAGCACCCGTAGAGGTTCGGATGCTAGTGCGGTAAGCCCACAAAGCGAAGGGAATGTGAATGTGCCAATCCTTGCCTGTGTCACTGACCACTTTCATGAGAATTTTGGTGAGAATTTTGTTGGAAGCCTCGGCCTGCCCATTTGCTTGTGGGTAGTAAGGCGAAGAGAAACTGAGTTTGATGCCGAAGGAGTCACATAGCTTTTGGACAATTTTATTTTTGAAGGACTTTTCGTTATCAGTGATGATTTTATGAGGGACACCAAAACGACAGATGATGTGTGTGTTGATGAAGTCGACAATCTTGTCGGCTTTTGTAGAGACGAGAGGAATGGCTTCCACCCACTTGGTGAAATATTCAGTGGCTGTGATGATGGATTGATGACGAAGAGATGAATGAGGGTTAATCTCACCGATGAGATCTAAACCCCACTGAGAAAAAGGCCAGAAATCCTGAGCAATTTGTAAGGCGTGACTGGGGAGATGAAGCAAGTTAGAGTGCTGCTGACACTTGATGCAACGCCGAACATAATCGCTACAGTCTTGATGAAGGGTAGGCCAATAATAGCCCAGACGAAGGATGCGCTTGGCAACCGAATTTCCACTGAAATGTCCGCCACAAATCCCATCGTGAACTTGTTGGATGGCGTGAGATGCTTCAGTGGAGGTGAGACAACGAAGAAGGAGGCCGTCGAAGCCTCGCTTATAGAGAAGACCCCCTAGCATGGTATAGCGAGTAGTACGCTTGATAAAAGCTCGTCGTGCATTACTAGAGAGGTTTGGAGGAATGATAGAGAGAGATAAGAAGTCCACAAGTTGCTTATACCAAGCATCTTGTGGGCTTGGGTCTATAGTGTTGACATGATGAATGTGAGGAGAGATATATGAAGGCAACGACACACGACGCACCGTGACAAAAAGTCTGGATGCAGATGAGGAAGATGGGATATGGGAAGCGAGAGAAGCCATAGTGTCAGCAAACTTGTTCATGGATCGAGGAACAGTCTGCAAGAGGAAATGGTCGAAAGATGCAAGGAGAATGTCAGCACGATTTTTGTACCTTTGCAAAATTTCATTTTTACAGAGGTATGAACCGTTGACCTGATTGACGACGAGCTGCGAGTCACTGAAGATGTTGATGGACTTGATGCTGAGAGAGAGGGCGGTCTGAAGTCCCAAAATTAAGGCCTCGTATTCGGCCACATTATTGGTACAATCAAAGTTGAGTTTAAAAGATAAAGGCATGGGCTCCCCTTCGAGTGGGATGAGAATGACCCCAGCACCTCCACCTAGTTGACATTTGGATCCATCAAAGAACATAGTCATCTGATAGGTGGTGTCGTCGGAGGAAAGCGCAGCGATAGACTCGTCAGGGAATTCACACTGCGAAGGTTGAGTGTCAGGAAGAGGGGCATGTGCTAGTTGATCAGCGATGGTTTGCCCCTTGATAGATTTCTGTTGGATGAATTTGAGATCGAACTCAGCAAGCAGCATGAGCCACCAAGCCATACGTTGATTTTGATATGGCTTGGAGTGCATATATTTGAGAGGGTCAGTGTGGGTGATGACAAAGGTTTTGTGACTAAGAAGATAGTGGCGAAGCTTAGTAGCAGCAAAGACTAACGCCAAACAGAGTTTCTCGATATGGGTATATCGAGTTTCATAGTCGACCAGTGTTCGGCTGATATAATAAACGGCTTGCTCACGGTGATGCTCGTCTCGGTGCGCGATCATGGCACCTAACGAATGGTGAGTGGCTGAGATATAAAGGTAGAAGGGTTGGTCGTCTTTAGGTGGAATGAGAACTGGTGGAGAGACCAGATAGCATTTTAAGGCTTCAAAAGCCTCTTGACAGTCCTTATCCCATGTAAAAATGACGTCCTTCTTAAGGAGATGATGAAAAGGTTGGCAGCGGTCAGAAAGCTGCGAGATGAAGCGACGAATGGACTGGAGCTTGCCTTGCAAACTGCGAAGCTGCTTGAGATTGGTCGGGGGAGGCATTTTGAGAATAGCGCGAATCTTGGCAGGATCTATCTCGATGCCACGGAAGGAAATGATGAAGCCGAGAAGCTTGCCAGAGAGGACCCCAAAGACACATTTCTTGGGGTTAAGACAGACATTGTACTGAAGAAGATGAGAAAAGATGATGTTGAGAATGGTCAGATGGTCACGGCAAAATTTGGATTTGCCGAGAAGGTCATCCACATAGTCCTCCATGATTTTGTGGAGGAGATCATGGAAAATATAGGTCATGGCACGCTGATAAGTGGCACCTGCGTTCTTCAAGCCGAAAGGCATGACTCGATAGCAAAAAGTCCCCCATGGGGTGATGAAAGTAGTCTTGTGTTGATCTTCCGGAGCAATCAGGATTTGATTGTATCCTGAAAACCCATCCATAAGAGATAGCATCTCATGGCCGGCCGTAAGATCAACGAGCTGGTCAATGTTAGGAAGAGGAAAGTCGTCTTTAGGACAGGCTAGATTAAGGTCACGATAGTCTGTGCAGATCTGAATCCCCCCAATTGCCTTGGTGACTGGGACGATGTTAGAGACCCACTGTGGATAATCGATGGGCTGGATGAACGAGACAGAAAGGAGACGCTGAAGCTCCTCCTTGACAAGGAGGGCAATGCGAGGATGCATCTTTCGAAGCTTTTGCCTGACAGGCTTAGCCTCTAGTTTGGTGACAATGTTATGGGTAACGATGGTGGGGTCGATGCTAGGCATATCACTGTAAGTCCAGGCAAAGGCCTTGCTATGGTTGGAGAGGAACTGGGTATAGTCAAGTTGCTCCTGAGCGTCTAAAGATTGGCCGATCTTTAAGACATGAGGAACATCAGAAGAAGGAAGGTTGATGTCAATGGTTGATTCATTTAACATAACCTGGGTCTCAGAAGGGAGGGAGCGCTGGATGAAAGAATCATCAGCGCCCATGTAGGAAAGAATGGCATCATCGTCAACACAGTGAACAGTGTGAATGGTTGCCGACTCATCTTCGATCATGGTGGGAAGAATGAGAGGGAGAGACTTGGATACCCCATTGAGCTGATAAGTCAAGGGGTCCAGGCGGATGGTGTTTATGGAAAAAAAAAACCAGGAGGAATGGAAACCACTGACTCCGTAGGTGAAGGTGGTGAAATAGGCGAGTGTGGAGGAGATTGGTCAAGGATTGGTTCAGGATAAAGGTCTACAGGGTCTTGAGTGGGGTCATGATATCCCAGACCATACCGTTTCTTGGCGTCGTCATCGTTGAGCGGTTGGATAGGCTGATGGGAGCCCTGCTCATAGCGTCCGAAACCAAAACCCTTCCATGCACACCTGTAAAGGTAAGTATGTGCAAAGGCGGGGTTGCCAAGAAACAAAAAATCTGATGTGAAAGGTTGGGGTGAAGAAAGAGGATTACCGTCAGTAGGAGCTTGATTAAGCCCTCCATAGATGAGGTTGGTGCAGAGGTGAGGGGGACCATAAGGTATGATCATCCCGATCCGATGGTCGTAGCTGGGGCTGTGATGAAGGCGTCCATACTCTTGCAGAGTTTGGAACATGTCTAAAGCCAGCAAGCGATACTCTCCCAATGAAAGTCTTTGGAAGACGTCTTCCATGGGGTCTGTGGTTATCGCTTGAAGGGGAGGTGTAAGGGCGACCGCCTGTTGTGAACTGGTCGAAGCTTCCGCGGATGGAGGCGGTGCCGGGATTGACGGCTTGATAGGAATGAGGACATCGTTTGGACGGTAGGTGGTATTGCATGTTTTGAAAGGTGAAGGGTCAGCGGGAATGGTGTGGACTTGTCCGTCATGCTCAAACTTCACACAACGGTGCAGGGTGGAGGGGACACAGGCCATGGCACGGATCCAGGGTCGGCCCAGCAAGATGTTGTATTGGAACTCTCCTTCGATGATGTAGAAGAGCTCCGGGACTATGCGTGGACCAACGCGGATATGAAGGATGACTGTGCCAATGGTTGTGGCAGTGGTGTCGTTGAAAGAGCGTAAGATTGCGTCAATTTTGGAGACGCAATTCTTGGGAAGAGCCAACTGATCAAAGGCATGAGTGGAGATGATGTTGATGCTAGCACCCCCATCAATCATAACGTGTTTAATGCGTGTCCGATCGATGTAGGCAGTGATGAAGAGGGTGGCATCCTGATCTTCCGTGTTGGATGTAGGAATCTTAGAATCGCTAAATGTTATGGAGGCAACAGGGGCTAAGGAGTGGACAAGGGCAGCAAGTGGCTAGGGATCCTCAGGTTGGACCTCCGCTTCCTGCAGGGCTTGGATGAGGGCTTGACGATGTTGGGGTGAGGTTTGGATGAGATCGTAGAGGGACATCTTCACAGGCGTCTGGTGAAGCTGTTTCAACATGGAGTCATGGATTGGTCCGGAAGAGGAAGAAGAAGAAGAAGAGGGTTGAAGCGCGCCAAGGATAGAAATCTTAGGCTTAGGCGGTTGAGGTGGATTGACAAAAGGGTAGGTCCAAGGAATGGCGGCTTTTTCTTTCGCCTTATCCTTTTGTGACCTAGTGGTGATGTGAATGGCATTGATTTCAAAGATGGGAGGTGAAGATGATGAAGGGATTGTAACCGGTTGATGAGATGTGGATGGGTTTGAAGAGGTTGAAGGGTTATGAGAAGGAGTCGGGGGGCGGTCGAAAGTGTCCTCAAAGAGAAGAGTGTCTTTCTCCAAATAACGGTGAATGACAGCCTTGAGGGCACAGCAAGTCTCAGTGTCATGTCCTGGTGTACGATGATATAAACAAATCTTCGTGTCGTCGAACCAGGAGGGTTTAGACCCGAGAGGTTGAAAGGACTTGATGGGTGTAAGAGTTAAGCTAGAAGTTTGCAAAAGTCGTTGCAAGATCAAAGAGTATGAGCCCACTAAAGGGTCCATGCTCATCGATGTATGCGATGTCGGTGACTTTTGCTTGGGCGAAACGGGAGGGGGTTTTCGTACCACCTTCTAGGTTGATGGTGCGATGACAGGCGGAGATGGTACACTCTTCGTGAGAGGTATCACCCTTTTGGGAGAGGGTAGGCTAGTGGTAGGTAAAGGAAGCAAAGGAGGCAACCGGTTTTGGTTAGAGGTTGAAGCGGGAAGGACTCTGGTTAAGGTTGAAGGATGCGGGCCCAAAATAGAGGGCAATGGTGACGGAAGAGGAGGCGTTCGCCTCTGTGGTTTGGCAGTCTTTTGTGATTTAGGTTGAAGACTACTATTAGTTGAAGTTTGGGTTAAGTCCACCTTCACTTGTGGATGAGTGAGGTTGGAGATGGGGCAAATGCCAAGTGATTTGATAGGTTTAGGTGGAGTAGATGAGGGTTTTGGTTTTGATGAAGTTGATGAAGATGTAGACGGTTTGGAAGTGGAGATCTGATTTTTGTTGATAGTCTTAGGAGGTTCCGCCATGGGAGGATTAGCAGCATGAGATGAGAGGGCCCGGGCTTGTTGAAGAGCTGTGAGACGGTCCCACAATCCCTGATGTTCCACTTTCCTAGAAGGGAGAAGTTTGAGTCTCTCCACTAGTCGGGAAAATGGCTGAGAAGATGCGGGATGAGGTTTAGGCTCTTGAGAAGATGTCGATGGTTGTGGGACTGAAGGTGAGACAGATGTAGTAGTCTCGGGCCCAAAGCATGGTGAAGTTGTGACAGGTTCATGTTTGGTTGGAGATGAAGGAGAGATAGGTTCTTCTCTGGGTGGAGAAGAAACTGGTGAATGAAGCTCCTCCAGCGGGTAAAGGGCAGGGATGATAGTGCCCTCCACTTGTGGCCAAGGAGTAGGAAAGGTTGGGTCCTCCATGGGCAGCAAGAAGGAAGATGGTGAAACTGGTGGTGCTGGTAAGGTCGAGGCGTCCTCCAAAATGAGAGAAGTCGAGGGAGAACTAGCCGGAGAAAGAGGTTCATCCACATGTGATGGACTGATGGATGAACTCACCTCTTGGGGTTGGTTAAAAATGAGGGGCAAGACCGTATTGACTGTTCGAATATTATGTTCGTGGGTATTGTTATTCAAGGTCTGGACGTTGTTTTGGGTTGGTGGATGATTAGGGAATGGTTGTTTGAAGATATCGATACCCTAGTTAGGAGGGGCATTAGGATTGTCGAGGATGAGGTCACCCTTTTCCAACATGTCTTGGACTATGTGTTTAAGGGTTTTACAGTTGCCCGTGTCATGACCTTTAACACGGTGGTAGTGGCAGAAGTCATTCTCCCTATACCACGCAGGGATGGCGCGTGAGGGATCAAATTGTGGTGGAGGTCGGATCTGAGGGAGATTGATGGCCCCTTGTTTGACGAGTTTTTCCAGCATAGACGCGTATGATTCTCCAAGTGGAGTAAACTACCGCTGTATGTATCTCTGCTGAAATTGGCGAGTGGCACTCATGGACGTGGATGGTTTAGGTTGATTAGCTAAAGGCGAAGAAGAGGAAGATCTAATAACCACAGCATTTGCTGAGGCTTTAGATTTAGGATTGGACGAGGAGGGCTTAGAAGAAGGGTCATTGGTTTTGGAGTTGGGATTCTTACTCCGCAACTTGACTTTATTCTCCTCAACGGCACGTAACTCAAGTTTACGAGCCATCGTGAAGGCTTCATCAAAAGTGCGGAAGGTTTGAACCCTCAAGGTAGAAGAAATATGTTTAGCACAGGCTTGAGAGAAAAGTTCAATAAGCTCAGGCTGAGGTAAGAAAAATGAAAGTTGATTGATAAGGCTCCTCCACCGAGCGACGAAATCAGCAATAGATTCATCCTCAAACTGGCGAATAGAATAGAGGTCTGTGATAGAGACCTTCTTGGTGATATTGATGGAGAAATGATCGAGGAAGAGCTGGGCCAGCTGAGTGAATGTGAGGATGGAATGGCTGGGAAGAGAGCTGTACCAATCAAGTGCAGCACCCGAGAGAGACATGGGAAACGTGCGTAAGAGCAACGCATCGTCGTGGGCGATAAGGTAACAGGCATGTCTGAATGCCCGTAAATGTTGTTGTGGGTCTTCCTTACTCTGGAAACGAGAAAACTTAGGAAGTTCCCACTGGCTGGGATATGGTCTGATGGGGACGGAAGGATGGATGGGCTCGTTACAGATTTGTTCATACGAGAGAGTGTTGCGTGAGCCGGTAATGGAGGTCTCTAGGTTGGACATTTTATCCATCAGCATCTTGATGATATCTACTGACGGATTGGCGGGTGGAGCACCTCCTAGATTGTGAGGCGCTTGAAAGAGGCTGGAAGAGGTATACGACGTAGTCGGTTGTACCAATAAGGGCGCAACGTACGGATGACTAGTCGTAGGGACAGAAGAAGTGACTAAAGATGGTTGGATGGAAGGTATGGCTAGGTTTGATGTTGTCATGGGAGGTTGGTTAGAGGTAACATGGGCTAACAGATGGGTAGCCACCCTAGTGTTGATAGGAGTAAGGGTGGGCGGAATAGAGACGACCAGGTTTTGAAAGGGGGTATAAAGTGGTTGAGTGGACTGAGATTGATTGGGAGCCGAAACCCTGGTGAAAGTGGGCCCAACAACGGAAGGAGAGGCCACACTCGGATGGTTGGTGAAAGGTTGGTCATTGGTTGAGGCAATAGCCTGGGTGTCTAAGGGTTGGACTACGGACGTTGTTGATACGACCGCAGTTGCGAGGAGAGAAGTTGGCATTCCATAAATTGGATTGCCAAAGGGGTCTCGCATTTGGCTATTCGCGAGATAGTGTTGCAGGGCTTTGGTATTGAGGTCCAAGAATCGTGCGAAGTCTTGGTCCCCTTCTGGAATAATAGGCGTTTGGGTCGGAGATGGTCTGGTAGGAGTTCTTTCAGTTTCTGAGTTGAACTCCATTATAGGGTTGGTTGTAGGCGGGGTAGATGGAAGAGGATGATGCCTCACGTGATCGACTAGAGCCTTGGCTTGGCTACGAGTCAGAACCATTCAAGGCAAGGAAGAACGTCCTCACAAGCTCAAACAAGCAGATAAGAACCAAAAAGATGAAGACACAAGCAGATCCTAAAACCCTAGAAGTAAATTATTAGGATTATAGTGGCTTATGCCTTAGAATGTGTGTGTAGGGGAAGATTGGCTTTGTGAGTCGAGTCCTAGAAGAAGTAGTCTATGGATGGTTTCGGGTTTTGTTATGGTGCTCAAGAAATCTGTGTTAGCTTCCGTACAGGCCTGGTGCTAAGGAGCAAGCTCCCCTCACTTCACGATTCCAGTGGTTAGTTGGTCTCGCTTAGCCAAAATATACTTCCACTAGAGTTTATCCTCCGCCAGAGAACGGAGTGGGCTTCCCCCTTGGTGATGAAATCCAAGTAGGGTCACCGGGACGGGTAAGGTATCCGCTGGGGGATGAAATCCCAGTCGGGCCTTGTCTCAAGTAAGTTTTATGTTTGTTTTGTGCAGGTGGTTTGGTCGTGTAACATCAAGTGATCTAGATTAATTCAATATGCGGTTTAATTACTATGTGTGGTCTAAAAGATGCAGGCAAACAGAGATGAATGCAAAGTGTTTTAATGTCCAAGTCGAAATGTTTATTCGTATGAAGACGAATGGAGAAAGAGTCGAAGAATATGAGTTTTAGCTAGTCTAGAAGTGCAAGAAAGAAAGAAGTGTTCATTTTAGTTCTGCTTATGATGTCGTTTAAGAAGAGACGAAAGGAGGCGAAAAGGAAGAAACCTAATGCACCTAAATGAACGAAAGAAAGAAAGAACCCAAGGAGGACCTAGGGTCCCACCGGGCGTGCCAGAATGTTTCTAATGCAAAATTGCTTTCTACATTCAAAAGAAGAATAAAGAAACTAAAAGATGGTCAAGGCTAGAAGTACCTGATAAAGTCGTGCGCACCGAAATCAGATGTTGAAAGATTCTCCTCTTTTGCTGTGGAGGAATGACACCTGCGAAGAAAAGGCTAAAACACGGAAAAACGTTAGTCAAAGATAGGGTGGGCTGTCAGGCGAACGCCCGATCCCGGAAGTACGAAGACTCCCTAGAAGGATATCAACCCACTGATAAAAAAGTAGAATATTGGACGAAAGTAGATAATAATGAAAGATAAAATAACAGAAATAAATGACAGAAAATAAAAGAGCGTACCTGATATGCAGCACTGTTCTACACAGTCGTCGGCGTCGGTCTCTGTGGTGCCGGCGTCGGTTAGGGAAGGTGCCGACGTCGGTTAAGGTGTCGTCGTCGGTCGGGGTAGTGACCGGCATCAGTAGGGGTAGGTTCTGGAAAAGTCTGAACAGGTTCGGGACAGGGTCTGGGAGAGTCAGGATAGGTTCAGGGATGTAAACGAGGGATGCTGGGTCTGAACAGAGTCGGGATAGGGTCTGATAAGGTCGGGGTAAGGTTTTGGATAGGGTCTGGGCAAGGTCGGGATAGGGTCTGGGAGAGTCGGGACAGGGTCTGGGCAAGGTCTTAGAGAGTCGGGACAGAGTCTGGGTAAGGTCAGGTCGGGTCTGAAGGAATCGGGATGACAGAACTGGTAAATAATAACTAAGAAAGAAATAAAATAAACAGAATAACACTTACATGCCAGAAGACGCGATGAAAGCCATAGTTGGAGTCGGATTGAATGCAGATTGATTGATGCCGAGAGTGTTGATGCTGAGAGTGTTGATGTCGGAGAGTGTTGATGTCGGAGTTCGCAGGTTGGTTGATCAACGTTTTGAATAGCGTTCAGGTATCTGGTCTCGAATGGTGTTTGGGGATTGATGAAGGCGGGGGACGGTTCCAGAGACGGTTCATCAACCGTTTCGGGAAACCGAATGGTAACTGATAACGGATAACGGGAAGGTGACCGACGTCGGCAGGATTGCCGACGTCGGCCGATAGGTGACCGACGTCGGCGACATCAGTCGGGTAAAGACCGTCGTCGGCAGATGCATAATGGGGATAGAGTCTAGCTTTAGCTCTGTGCTCATTTTTACATGCTTCCAGGGTCAAGGTTGGTGGAACAAGTGATCGACAAGGGTTCAATAGGCGAAGAAGAATAAGACGGGGAATGACCAGGGGAGTCGACACGATTTCGGTGTCTACATATACCAAGATTTCATGGGATGACTGGGATCAAGATCTTATGGAAGAGGCCTTAGGATATGAATTTGTAAATCTATTAAGGATAAAGGTTTATAAACATATATGCTACTTGTCTAAGAGAAATAAATGTTAGGGATGTGGTTGGGAGGAGAAGCTTATTTTGGTGCCTGGTTGGGAACAATAGCTTGAATATTATGAATGGTACCATAAGAATTAGTGACACCATCATTATTATCATGATGATTTTTATTTTTAATGAGCTTTGAGTACCCATAGAAGGTTTGGATGGCTCAAATTTATGCATGAGGAAATCTTGGTACTTGACATAGTTAATGTCTTCTTCTAAATTTTATGGAGAGAGGGTTATGACCCAATATTACAACTTAGGATAAATAGAGTTGGTGAATATATGAAAGAGGTTATCATATGTGATATTGTGTTCATACTTTTTAGATAAGGTCTTCCATCATTTTATGAAATCTTATGTAGTTTTTGTCTCAAGTTGTTTATAATTAATAAAATGAGCCAAGGTATTTTTAGAGAGGTCACTAGTTTGAAACTTGTGTACTAGAGCATTAACTAAATCTTCTAAACTAGTGATGGAATGAGATTTTATTTGGTTATACCAATCTAAATCATCTCTAGAGAGAGTTTTTTTAATATCTTGGTAGCAGTAAAAATGTTTAACTTGACCCAATCTTTGTATAGATTTCCAAATGTTTTTAAGTGTAAGGTAGGATCAATTAACCCATTGTAACTAATAGCGGTGATACCTCTGACATTTATATTATAAATTTGAGGTATAAGAGGTTTGTTTTGAATGTGTTTGATTATTTTGTTAAAAATATGAGGTTGAGGAATAAGATTACCATGGGAATCCCAAAGGGGAGGTGGGCTAATTTTGGTTATGTGATCCCCATGAAACAAGTTTGGGGTGATTTTGCATTTGCATCATATGGTTAGGATTATTATCTTGGAAATAATTCATTAGGTTAGGATTTTGTAACAAAAGTTGATGGGTTTGAGTGGTGTTATTTATAGTGTGTGAAGCAATGGCAATGGTATTAGTGGCTTGGGTGCCACACTGAGTGGTATCATGTGTGATATGAGTAGCTTGAGAGGAAATAACATCATTTTCTTGTGTGTTAAAATATTTACTAGTAGAGGGATGAGAAGAAGAAGAACTAGAGGCATAATTACCATAGGTAGCAAATAATGCACTAGTTGAATAATTGAGAAGAGTAGGTTTTAGAAGAGGCCTACTAAATGTAGAACCTACCATGTTAGTAGAGATACTTGGCATGGAGGTGGAGGAAATTAAATAATAAGAGGTCATATTATGATAAGGGGTCAAAAGAGAAGGAAGAGGTTGAGAGGCAAAGAATCTATTACCCCCAAATCCATGTGAGAATGAGGGGGAACGTGAATGGGGCTCCTTAGTTTGACCACTTATCATAATAAGGTAAATAGTAGAAGGATATTTTTCTTGATGTTAAAGAAATCCATTAATGAAGCAAAGAATTTCTAGAGTATATTCTAATTTAGGTTGATCTTCTAAGGAAAAGAGAGGGTTATAAACTGAATATGAATAAAGATGGGTCCCATAGTTTATAGTGTGAGTGGTCACATGTACATTACTTTCATTTAGGGTAGGATCCACAAGCTATTTATGGGAAAACTTATTGGGGTTGGTAAAACTCATCGTATCTATTGAGTTCAACTCAATTTTGTCTTCAAATAATATGCCCATGATAAGGGAGAAATATTAAAGAAGATTAAAATGATGTAAAGACAAAAGGGCAGAAAGGATACTGAGTCAAATAGGTTAACTATGTACTATAATCCAAGCAGAGAAGATTATAGAGTTTTAAAAGTCAACTTTGTGTTTGAAATAGAGGATAAAATAAGTTGATAAGGATATAGAGTCATGCATGTCGACAATGTTTTGTAAACTAATTGATATATAAGGATATAGAGTCATACAAGTTGACTCAGTATTATAGACTAGGTGATAAATTAGGCTAAGAAGAATACACAGTTATGTAGGTCAACTATGTTCTATAACCTGACTCATAAAGAAGGATACATATTCATACATATCAACTTAGTATTTTAGAATAGGAGATAAAGCAGGCTAAGAAAAATACACAGTTGTACAAGTCGACTATGTAATATTGATAGGTTAAAATATAATTTGTAAGAGACTATATCTACCAAAATGACAATGTGTTGAAATAAAGAAAATTTTGTAATATAAGTGAAGTAACAATGAAATCAAACACACAAATAATTGGATCAATGTGAGTGATGCAATTAGAGTGTATGGCACAAAACCTTATACCAACGTTAGTTAATGCAAACTTTTGTAATATAACACTCAATTATTAGAGAGCAAGCAATCAACTAAAAAGTAAATGTTAACTAAGTGGTCATCTTGAGTGTTATTGGATTCTTAGAAAGTATTGATTTAAGTGTGATAGGAGAGTTGGATAAAATAGGGAACTAGAAAAGTAATCTATGGATGGTTTCAAGATGTTTGGGATAAAAGGGATCTGTGTTGACATTGATACATTTTGGTATTAGGGCCTACCCCCTCACTCCATAATTCTACAATAATAAGGGTGTCATGTGATTTACCAATATATACCATTAACCATGTATTTATACTTGGCTAAAAAACCAAGTTGGCTTCCCCCTTGGTGATGAAATCCAAGTAGGTAAGCCTCATAAAGATAAGTGTTTAAATGTGTTTTGAATATTGTGTGATTTAGTAGTGTGTGTAAAAGAGTAAAATAGTGTAACTAAAATGGTAATTTGAAAATCCAACTATTTAAACTATATGAGTTACTATAAGAATGCAAACAATTTAAAAAGAAGTGTGAATTAATTACTAGAAAATAGTTGTTAATTCGTTGATGAAGAATAGTATAGAGTCAATTCAAGTGACATTGTATGTAAATAGTATAAAACAAAGTTGACTATGTTTTTATTATTATGGATAAGCAAAGTATTTAAGAACAGAGTTGAACAAGTCAACTATATATCTAATAAAAAAGATAGACTACATAATTAAGATGACCAAGTCGACCTAGTTAGGTGTAGGGTTGTAGTTTTAAAGACTACTAACTTGTGAAAATCAAAATTGAAATAAATTCTAAAGTGATAGAGAGGGGAAAGAGAAGAACCTTGGTGGGCTTGAATATGGTTAAGATTACAAATTTTATTCTTAATTGCCTTAAATGTTGCTTTTAAATTCTTCAAACCAAGTCGATTGGTTCAATCTAATTTTGCAAAACCCTGTGCTCTGAAGAAGAATTAGATGCTAAAGTCAACCTATTAAACCTAGTTTGTTGGCATGTGTGATATCAAAAAGAAAATATGAAACATTTGACATATTTTACCTTATATGCTTATATAGAATTAAAAACAAGTATTGTGCTAATTTGTTCAATCTAGTAACCTATATCTGATGAAGACTTGCATAGATAGAATAGAGTTATTTTGATGCGATTGTATGTTAAACCTGCACATAGGAAGTTAGAAATATATTGATTGGTTTGATATAGTACTGAAAATATATAAAAATATCATAATATGTTAGAAATGAAAGAGTGAAATAAAAAACATGTAAGGGTTAGATTCACATTGAGTTCACTAGAATGTATGTAATGGGAAATGCAATAGATCTATAAATCAATTCTAGTTAGGAAAAGATAAATCCTACTTACACTTTTGATTGTGGATACATTAGATATTGCAAGTCATGACCAAGATGGATATGCTATACCTAACCAATGGAGATCTTATGATAATAATATCACTAGGGAGGGTTCCAAAGCCTCTAGTCAAATAAAACTATGTAATAACCCTAATTAAGTCTTATGTTTTCATATTCACTAAACTAATAAAAAGTATAGTAAAGTCTAATCTAGTGCTCACGAAAGCTTTTGGCACAAAGTGGAGGTAATAAACATTAAAATTAATATACATAAAACACATATACTCATGTCAATGTATATGAAATATTAATTCATGGAAGAGAATTACAAATGCATATATATCTACTTTTACAAAGGAGGAACAAAGTTACGAATACTTACCTTTGAAGATGAACCTGTTGAGCCTTAATCTCTCCCTTGGACAAGGTGATTTTCAAAAGGTTTTTTTGGTATGTAAGGCTAACAAGGATAAATTAACTCTAAGCTACATGGCCTATCAATGCATCCAAAATACTTATCCACAAGAAAATATCTATATCTCCAAAGAAGGCATGAAACCCTAAGCCTACTCCTTAAGTAGAATGGTGGATAAGCAAATGCATAATATATCTTCCTTCTTCTCTTCTCTTATAAATGAAAAAATGGATGTGTTTATATAGGTAGATCTAACCCTAATCCTTTCTAAAATTTTAGGCTGACAAGGTTGACCCAGTCAACCTAGTATCATTATTGACAAAGAATAAATTAGGTCATGGACTAGGTCGGATAGGGGCAGATCTAGACCCCAATAATTTTTATAAATTAGAGTACAAGGTTAATGGGTCTAAAAGTGTAACATAAACCATCAAAAAGGGTTTTAGGTTAGGTAAGGGCTAATGAATGTGGTAAATGATTAGAGGAGGGTGAAAAATAGCAGACCAATCTAGGGGAATGTTTTTAGGAGATGGGTGTGTAGATAACAAGTGGTAATAAGGGAAAACAATCATGTGAAGCACCAATGGTTTGCCTACCTCTTTCTCGATGCAACCCTTAGGGCATGTACTTAAATAGATTGATATTAGATGGGTTTTTACAAGATAGAATGCATCAATAATTGATAAAGGTTAAAAATATTGTGTATATAAAAGACACAAAATTAGGAATGGCATGTTAGGTGAATAAGAAGGCTATTGTACCCCCTCTATCTCCATTATTTATTGAATAAATATCATATCTAGAGGTGGTGATATGCATAAAGAACTGGGTATCAAATGTTCCCACTTGTAATGTTTTTTATTATAATAATCACCACCTTAGAAATGAAGTGAAACTATAGCATAACTACCATGTAGAGAACCAACACACAAGGAATGAATTGGTATATTATTTGAGTATATTTAATGCTCTCAATGATGTTGAACTCTTCCAATTATTCAATCTTCCATATTTTAGGAAGTTATTTGAAGAATTAAATTTTTTAGTTTTGTGAGTGCTTGAAGACTATTTATAATTTGTTGGATATTGGATGTAGATTACACTAGAGAAGATAAGCAAAGTCACAGGGTTGTAGTGCTCAAGTGCAGAACTTATGAGTTGTAAGGCCAAGATGAGATGAAAAACATTTTTATGGTGTTTGAGTATTAAAAATAAGGCTATGTTATGCATATCAAAAGTCTCTAAAATCTGCCCTTAGAGTGGTTTTGCGCATCATCATGACCAAGGTTAGGGGCATTGATAGGTGGAAAGAGGTTGACATGGCCCACCTATATATCTCTAAAAAAAGGTAAAATTGGGTGCATTAATTCATTGAAAATATTATCATAGATGCAGAGAAATCCCACTACCTACCTGACCAAGAGTTTGCATGGAGTTCCTTTTATTAATGGTGTTTGATGAGATTGGTGTACCTAAATACACCACTCGAGAGATAAAATTGGTGTACCATCCTAAGAACAAGGCCCCTATTAAGTGGTTAAATGTATTTACTTGCCCTAGATTAATAATTTCATCCCAAAAGATCAAAATGAAGGGATGGTATGATGGGATGACAAAGCCTTTGGGAATTCGAAAGGACTTTCCTAGACAGGTTAGGGACCAAGCAAAGTTTACACTGAAGTAACATTTTTCATTTGTGTGCATCTAGATGGCTTCCTTTGGAGAGTTGTTTAGATGGTTTAAATTACCATATGCTTTGACTATGTGGTACTTCATGAATGTCATCAATAAAATATATGATGTACAACCATTAAATGTTGCTACTAAAAATATTGACGTAGAGAATCACACCCTCCACCACTTGTACATATACCCCAGAAAGAAATCGTATAGGGAAAATCTAGAGTCAGATAAAATTAACATTAAAATCTAGGAGATTTGGTTGTAAATTATATTCATTGTGTGTTTTACATGTTGAAGCCTAGAAATAAATCATCAAGGATCATGGAATGATACAAAGAGACAATCCCACCTCCACCAATATTAGAGAAGAAGAAAAAGAAGCATCCAGGGCATGATTCCAGTAAAAGAGCCCAACCAAAACCTAAAAATGGTAAAGGAATACCCTAGTATCCCCCAAAAAACTCCACATGTAAGTTAACCTGAAGGACTAGAGCTATCATCATAGATTGTTACTTTGGAATATGAAACATTGGTGCCTAAGGATGGTGACTTGGAAGAGAATATAGAGATCCAAAAGAATACACTAGAATAATAAGATGTGGCAAAAAAAGAACAGGTTACCCCAAACTCTGAAAAGACACCTTCACTATCACAACATGAAGAAACACCCCTAAGGAGGCACAAGTATAAATTGAAGATGTCACTAGTGAATAGAGGGATGGTTCCAACATGAATTTAGGAATGAGTGAGTTTGACATAGGGGTCAATCATTAGAGCGAATATGTGAATGTCAAATTACTTGAGTGAGATTCCTCTAAGGGGAAAGAGTTAGTTGATGACTCCATCTTGAGTCCAAAGAAAACCAATGCAACCATGACCCTATACACCCAATATCAGAGGGGAGTGCCAAAAAAGCTATTGTACATGTTTTCACATATTACAACAGAAGATGCATCTTATTAGACTCAATAGGAATTGTCTTTATCCCATGATCTTTGTAATGAAGATGTTATTTTAAGATGTTAGATATCCTGATATTAGATCTAGAAGTGGTGGCACTTATAAATACCCTTTGGGTAGACTCAAAATAAATTTACCATGGTACATGCTAGCATAACACTTCTAAAGTTGGCACATGAGGTCATAAGGTAAAATGCATTATCTAGGTCTAATGCTTCGTGAGCCAAAAAGAAACATATATAAATGGTGGTTTTATATCAGAACAAGGTCACCATAAAAAGAAATCTTGAGGAAGAATTGGACAAGGTCAAGCACCAATTATAAATTAAAATGACACCCAAGGTGAAAAAATGAATATTTGTAAAAAATAGTTATTCAAGAACTAGTGCTTATGGATGGAGTGCCCCTTTCTAGTGAGGTAGTGTATAAACTAGAGATATTGGTAGAACTCCTATTGAAATGGTGTAAAGACCAACCTAGCCCCTATAATAAACAGACTTGGGAAGTGGGGCAATTTACAAAAGTAGTAGAGGTATGTAAAATTTTCTTGCATAGATTTGGTGACACCATTCCCATTCTAGATGGGGATTTTAAAAATATGGTATGGCCCAACAAGATTTTGGAAGCTAGGATCTAGTAAAAAGAGCTTCAATGACAATAGATTATAGATAATGCCTTGTTAATGAAATATTACATAGAGTGTGCCAAATAATTCAAGGATGTGGAGTCTATGGAGAACACAATAATCACTCATCATCAAGAAATAAATAAAAACTTCATGCCTTCTTAGGATGGGTTATCACTGAGGTCACTTCACTTGAATGAATTCATAAGGATGCTTCCACATCCCTTGAACATTTAGTCAATAAAGCAACTAAGTGTCTCAAAAATCTTGATGAGACCAAGAATCTCAAAGAGGTAATATAAGAATAACGTCCAATTTTTAGAACACTTTAAATTATTTGGAAGGTGTCAAGAAACAAATTGAGTGGATAGGACTAGACTTTTTGGTAGAACTTGAGAATAATTCTTAGTCTGAGATAAACTAATGGCTTATTGTGGGGTGATGTTGGGCCCCAATTTTGGATAAGTAATTTTTGGGAATAACTAACATAGAGATGCATGGCATAAAAGACCATGGTGTAGGAGTCTATGGTACAGAAGGACCAAGTATTGTGGATTAAATATGCATGTTAAATAGAGAACCTGAGAATGAAGGACTTGAAACTTAGAGGAAGACTTGGAAAGTGCATTTATGGAAGATAATAATTCAAGAATGAATCTAGAAATAGCCCATGGTAAGATAGACACTTGGAAATGAGGATCCAGTACCAAAGAGAGAATATAGGGGTAGAAAGGCCCAGGTCCTTAGGAACTTAATGTAATTATCTATCATGACTCAAATGTATTGATAATTGTTGGTGAATCACCTTGAGTATATTTACTTTTGTAACTGCTTGGTCAAGGAAAACCAAGTATAAATACCCATAGAATGTATTTTGTAATGTTTTTGTTTAGTTAGATGTTATTGATAGATTTTATATGATTTTGTTGCATTGTAACTTTGGAAATGTGATTATTTAGAGATCACTAATGAATATGATGAATGAAGTTTGTGTTGACTTAATATTATTTTTTAACTAACTATGGAGATAATGTTGTTAGTTACCATTTATGTTGTTATTCAGCTAACTATGTTAAGGTTGATAGTTATTATTTATGCCTTCTATTTCTTTTTGATCATTGAGCAAATGAACATGTGCTAAGTTAGATATGGACTATAGAATGAGCGTAGTATTGTGTATGTGTATGTGTATGTGTATGTGTATGTGTATGTGTTTAAGATCCCATGTCTAATTAGTTGGACGAATACCCTCACATGACAAAACTAAGAGGAACCGGTCCCTCGTTGCATACTTTAGGTGAGAGCACAAGAACTCATTTTATATAAAATGCCAATGTGCTAGCATGTTGGGCTCTTAACCACTTAGATGCACCTAAGTAAAGTCATGCCCGTATAAAGATAAATAATCCCAATAGCATCCCATGGAGAAATAGACCTGAAATATTTTTTCAATAGCTTCCACTCAAACACCCCATTTTACAAAATCAAATGGGGACCCACTATTGCTTGAATATCCCCTTGATAGTATTATAATATTATGTAGATGGACGCATGCCCATTCTAAACAAGATAATAATAATATGAACATCCAAATTCTAATCAATATTCTATAACACAAGCTTTGGGTGGGATTTTTTAGTGGAGTATTAGACATGATATTATAACGTAGAACCTTGTAATGGTATAATGACATTAGACAGCTACATATGTCATTCACGGTATAATAGATTGTACCTAATGACATTCCATGGAGAATTAGATATGAAAATTATATGCATGAGGATAAAATGTGTATGATTGATATTAAATTTGTATTATTGTATTTGGTATTAAAAATTCATTGTAATAAATTAGATATGATAATTTATATCTTAATTAGAATGGGATTTTTCCTGCTAGTACATAAGACATGAAATTTGTTATCAATTAATCCCATTCTATATAAGAGAAATATTTTTGGTGGTTGATAGTATTCCAATATTATATAGAATGGGCACATGCCCATTCTAAAAAAGATAATAATGTTGGAATAAGTTATTGAGAGGGTGGGTTTGAATCAGTTTCTTGACAAAATATATTCAATTCCATTCATCATTTCATGAAGCATTCATTTACATAAAAGATCAAGTTCATAGGCAAACAACTTATACAAGCATACCATACGAGAACATAAGAGATATGTGGGAAATACTCTTAGAGAATAAAAACCACTAAAATATAAACATTTAATACCATCCTATAATGTCAATATTCAAAAATTATTTAAGTACCAACTTCACAAGGAACTTCAACCCCTACCTAGTTGAGTACCCACTCAGTTAATCTTTTGCAAACTCTATCCTGAAAGGAGGCTCCAAGCCCCTAGGTATATTAGCACCAACCAAGTCACATATGATATTTTATAACCTTATAACACCTATTTATAATCTTAAAGTGATGATTACCTCCTTTTTTTTCACTCTTTACCCTTCAATCTCACTCAAACAACCTCTTAGGCTTTCTCGCTCAAATAGGCCTCTCTTTGGCAGAAATAGGTCAAATGACCTTCTTTAATACCTATATAAAAATAGTTAGATGAAAATTTAATGTTTTTATTATATTTATAATTATCTTAAATCTCTTAACATGTTCTCAAAAACACTATATCCTTCACTCAATAGCTCAACATCTTAACTAGTCAATTTAGGCCTATTTAGCCTTCTTAAGTACTTGACCCTTGTTCTCACCCATACTAGTCAAATGTGAACCTTTACATACATAAAGTACCATTTTAATAAATTAAAATACATGTTTAAAATGTTAAAAAAACATTTAAAAAGTATTTCATATTCCATAAGGACCAAATCCTCCATTAGGCCTAATGGAGACCTAATGTAATTAAGTATGTCCTATCCACACGTTACCATTATAACCCTTAGGAACACTTATTGTCTTATAAAAAGTATTAATAACTTCATAAATTCCTCTAATATACCCTTTATAATTTTACCTTGGGTCCCCAACTCCATTTGGCCCATTTCACTACTTGGACCTACCAATTAGGTATCTTCGCCAATAGGCCTTCTTATTGCCCATTATTCTACCTTGAAAATTTGAACCACATACACAAATTTATCACATAAAACATGTATGTAATAATATTAATATTATAATAATTACTTTAAAAAATTAACAAAAATCTTTTGTCTACACTACATAGGCTAGAGGGCCTCAGGAACACTCATGTAGATGACATACTTAGAAACATTAAACATTGTCAATACACAGTCAAAATCATGATTTTTAATAAGCTTTATCAGGGACTTAAAATGATAAAAAATGAATTAAAATTATCCTATTGTTAATTTATAACAACTTTAATAACTTTGTATCATTAATCTTAATGAAAATTGACTCAAGAACATCCTTTTCACACACACAGAAAAGTTGCTTGTAGGACCAAAAACATAGTCAAGAAAATCAACTTATAAAACACATATGGGGGAAATTATATGATATTAAAAAGGATTTTATGAACATTTATAATCCTTATAACATATTTTTAAAGATATGTTTCATGGTCATGTATAAATATTGGTCTTACAGACCAATCTCACTATGTCACTCTACAAAGACTCCACTATGCTAGACAGACTAGTTTGATGACAACCTATTGCATAGGTTTAGGAATAATAAATGATTATATACAAATTTTATAGGAGTTATATGTCTTTAATAATTACCCCATGCCTTAATATTCATCCCTAGTCTTCTACAACTAACCCCTAATCTCATTCTCATTCTCGCTTAGTTTTCTCATTGTTTTGTTCATTATGTCAGTTTAGTAATATGCTACCTTACATGACTAGTTTTGCACATTTTTGGTCATAAAAATACTTATAAAATTTCATGATAAAAAAATATAATTCTTTCACATCATCCTCCATCCACTTACATGCTTTGACCTGGTCAACCCCTACCTATAGCATCAAAAACACTAAAAATAAGGGTTTTCATGTATCTTTGACTCACTATCAAGATAAAAAAAACCACATGACGAAACCTTTAAGAGTATTTTACATCTTAAAAACACGAAAATAGGTCAAATATACCATTCTAAGCCATAATTTATTAGATATTTCTTATCAGGTCTTTGTAAGTTTTAGGAGGGTTTTGACTGTCTTACCTTCTTAACAATAATTCATAAAGTATTGCCCCTTAATTCAAAAAATAATGATAAAAAATTAAATATATGGACCTTCCTAAACTACCATGAAGTTCTCAAGCTCTCATGCAAATTTTTCACATTCCAATGAGCATGAGAAACTTCTTCTCGAGTCTGCAAAACCCTTATTTCTGCACATACTCAACCTTATAATCAAATTTTTTGCTCTCTTATTCAGTTATTGACTTCAAAATTGGTAAAAATGCTTATAAAAATCCCTAATACAAATTTCAATTCTCTCAATATCATTAACATATTTGTAAAATATCTTGACCCTGCTTAGGCCATTACAAGTCACTTTGTACACTAGGCCTCATACTGCCAAGCATACATTGAGTATGATCATGCCTTGAAACTTCTTGAAATATCTTAAATAATATATCTTCATGTCAAAAAAAATAATATAATTCTCTCACATTTTCACCCTTTCTCACATAATTCATATATATCTTATCTTACTTAGGCACCAAGCATGTATCTCCTCACTAGGTCTTTTCATATAGGAGCTAGGCTTAAAAACTTGAAAATTGACCTTATATGAAGAAATTTTTACCTCTTTACCATGTTTAAAAACTTATAACACTTACTCATGCCTTTATAGACCCACAACAAAAAAATTTATCATGTATCATGCATGTCTTCTTCACAGAGCTAGACAAGACTACTCAAGATACCTAGTACTCAGAGTTTAGACACAAACAATATATTTGAATGATGTCCTAATTTAAACATGATTTCATAAATATAATTCCATTCTTAATAGACTTTATGAGCTCTATCACTTTAAATTTTTGTATCAAGACCTCATATGGTATGCAGGAACTTGTTGACCCATGTGTTTTTCTTATATGCTTCTTAGTACTTAGATTTCAAGTAAGATGTTTCTCTTGTATATTGAACATGATCTTGATATGTCAAAAAACCTCATAAAGGATACCAGTTTGCCTTCAAATTTTCTCTCGATAAAGAAACAAAGCTTCTTAGTCACACACCACTTCAATAATCATGACATCAACTTTGTCTTTTATCATGAAGGACATTCAACTTCACTTTAACATCAATGACAACATAAATGCTTCAATACCAAAAATAGGAACATATCACAACAAAGAATAATATAAATATCCACATGGTTTCCATGTTTATATAACACAATCTTGGGGGTATTCTTCAATGGAGTACTAGACATTATAATATATCATGGAACCTTTCAATGGTACTGCAGCATAAGATAGATACATATGTCATTTTTAGTATAATAAATTATACCTAGTAGCATCCCACTGAGAATTCAATCTAAAATATTTTTTCAACAACTTCCACTTAGACTGAAGAGATTAGTCAGAGAGAATTACTCATGAATCAAAAGAAAGTCAAGATACAAACCATGCATATTTGATGGCACAATAAATATAGTATATTAAGAGATAAAAAGATATATTTAAATAAGAAGGTCAAATATGTGGAATCACAAATTTTGAAACTAAAAAATAAGGTATAAGATATATTTCAATTAATAGTGCAACTAATATGTTGCATATCTCCTGTAAGAGTGTATGTTATCTACCATTAGGAGTAGTGGTAACAATTTTAGTCCATGATATTCTATTGTGACATTCCAAAATTATTAATTGAGCCTCACTCCTTTAAATATATAGTAGTGTCACTCTTAAGGATCAAATTCAATTATCTGATTTCTATATATAAAACTATGTTGTTTCTCATGACCAAAAATGGAATCCAAACCTGTATTTGGGCGATGTTCTTCTGAGATATTTTTCTTATTATCTTGCTAAATGATGATAAAATAAGAGGTGATAAATTAGATGAGTATCATTAGAAAGAGAAATAAACCACATTAATGATTAGAGGGGAGGCTACCAATCCAGATGTGATATAAGCATATTGGATTGCATTAATGAATAAAAGGGAGGTAGTTATAAGAACTAGGATGAAATGATTAAAAGCCCAAAATCAGTACTTAGCCTTGACAATAGAAATAGTTTAAGAAACCTATAATGTTTTTTTAGTTATATAGAATGAGCTTACCCCTGAATTGAAGAGGACCAATTCTCAAGGTATACTGTGAAACCTTGCAATGGTACCATAAAATCTAATAGCTACATAGGTCAATTATGGTATGATCAATTGTACCTAGTGGCATCCCATAGAGAATTAGACTTGAAAGATTTTTTAAATAAATTCTATTCAGATCATATAGCTTAGTTAGGAAGAATTGTTCATGAAAAAGGATGTCAAGATACAAACCATGCATATTCAATGGCTCAATTAGTATAGCCAATTAAGAGATGAAAAAATAAATTTAACGAATAATGTCAAAGATGTAGAGTCAACAAATTTAAAACTAAAAAATAAGGTAGAATATATGAGTCAGTTAATAGTGTAACTAATGAGTTGTAGACCTACTATAAGAGTGTATGTTATCTACCTTGAAGAACATTGGTCTAAATTTTAGTCCACAAGATTCTATTTTGACATTCTAAAACTAGTAAATGAGCCTCACTCCTTATTTGAAATATATAATAGTGGCACTCCTAAGGATCAAAATAAATTATGTGAATTCTATATACACAAATATGTTATTCTTCACATTAACCAAAATTGGAATCCAAACCTGTATTTTGGTGATGTTCTTCTGAGATATTTTTCTTTTTATCTTGCCAATGAGAAAATAAAAGGTGGGGAATTAAATGAGTAACATGAGAAAGAGAAAGAAACTACATTAATGATCAAAGGGGAGGCTACCAAGCCAAATCTAATAGAAGAAGATTGTATTACAATAATGAACAAAAGGGAGGTAGCTACAAGAACTAGGATGGAACAAATAGAGGCCCAAAATTAGTACTTATATTTAATCATATAAATAGTTCAACAAAACTATAATGCTTGTTTAGTTATATGAAGGAACTCACCCTTGAATTAAAAAGGAAGGAGCCATTCTCAAGGTATAATTTCATGGCAGCTCTCAAAAGAGTCACCAAATATATTGGCATGGCAAGAAGGAAGAGATTGAGTTGGATTTCCATAACATATAAATGTCCTACTTTATATTTTCCCATTCATTATTGGAAGGAAATAGACAATTTCAATGAAATAACTAAAGATAGGAAATGAAAGAGGATAAAAGATAATTTTGAGTTTTTAAAAAAATAAGGGATAGGTGGAACAAAACCATTTGACTTTCGATAACTATGTTTCCATGTATAGAGGTTTAGATTGTTAAAGTACTATCAACAAGTTTAGTTTCAGGTTTGATGAGTTACTAAATCATCTATAAAACTACTCCTCCAATCCTCTTTTACTAATGCCCTTCTGCTAGTCACAAGCATATAAATTTACCTCTTGTATCCATTTCATGTTTAATAGTACTCATAAATATGATGTGCACATCTTTGTGTTTTGTGTTCAAAACCACTTTTTTTATTAATGAAGCTTAAATAATTTACTTTTATAATTATCTTAGATTTAACACTCATTACCTAATAAAATAAATAAATGGGAGACTGATGTAGGAACATCACTCCTAATTCCATTTTTGGATTGTTCTGATCATTTTTGGATTGATTAGATTGCCTTGAGGTTTTATAGGTCTTATTTTCACTTTATGTTTCTTCTATAGTTGTTTATCGTAGCTTAGATTTCTTAAATTTCAAATTTGGCACTTTCTAACCAATTTGCTTGTTTGAACATTTGAATTTCTTGCTTAGTTTTGGGGCCCTCATTCATGGTTGAAAGAGCTTACAACATTTTAATCTTTCTTGGTTAGACACTATAATGGGTATATGTTTTTGTGATACTTTTTTGAGTCATGTGTTAAGTTATTCATGAATTATGATGTGAACTTGAACATGTATGGTCATCTCAATGTTCTTGGAGAGATTCAAGAACTATTGAGATATTTTATAGGGGATGTATGTGTTTTAGACATTCATTCATAACAAAAATACAAGTTAATATGGTTCCAAGAATATTTAGAGGAGGTTTTCAAGAGTTTGTTCAAGGGGATACCCTATTGTACCCTGATGTATCTTATTGTGCATGAAAAAATAGAGAAAGATTATGTAAGAATAAGAAGAGCATTGAATAAAATCTATTTTAGAGTGTGTCTCTTGATTATGCTTTGTATTTGGTAAGTTATTTTTTATTTAATTATGTTTTTTGATCATTTTCTTTGTTCTTAGCATTCATGTACTTAAAAATGCATTACAACCCTCTATTAGGAAACACAATCAAAATACATACATAATTTTTTTGAGTTTTCCTTATTGCAAGCAATTGGAGTTTATTTGGAGTTGAGCACATTTGGATAAGGTGTAATAATTTTGGGTGGACCTTAAACAAGGTTTATTAGTCTTTAAAACCCACCAAATTCAAAATTTTCAATTTCAAGTCTTCTTAGATGCTACAAGACTGTCATACCTTAAAGCTAGGGTTTTACACTTTAAAGACCCTTATTTATTGATTAAATTGGTGAAATATCCTAAAATTTCATAATCTCTTATTATTTAAGGCCCTCTATAAAATCATATAGTTTTTTAGTTAGTCCCACATTCATACAGTACGAAACAAAAATTGTAGGTGTGTTTTAGGATTAAGAGGCCTAATTAGGTATGGTTTGAAAGTGGGTTTGTTTCTATGGAATGAGAAACTATAATTTTTTGAAGAGTTATAATAGGGAAAAGTGTATATATAATTGGTATTAGGTTTATAAGAAACTTTGTGAACTTTCACAACTACTATATTTGTGGTCTAAGAAGGATACTAGTGAAAGCAAGTATAAGAAGGCTAATTAAAGAAAACTTGTAACTTGAGCATCATTCCTTATATCTCTACATCAATTTGGTATCAGAGTAGGTTTAGAATACCTAAGAGATATTGAGAAGGTAAGGTTATTTGATAAAAATAATGACTTTGATAATCTTGATCATCGAACTTGAAGACTACAGAGATAAAATACCACCTAGAAGGGCTAAAATCAACATTCAAATTATGTTGGATGAATTGTAGAACTTAAGTATTGGTTTTGATGCCAAACTTTTAGTAGGAGAGGATACTTAAATAAGGTGATTCCTAATATATTAATTGCATGATAGAGAGGAAGAACCCAAAGAACTAGAAGAAGAAGATGGAGAAGTTAGATACCATGATGAACAGGGTCTTGAGAGAGTGTTAAGGGAAGTAATGAAATATGGGTCTAAACCAAAAATGGAACTTCCTACATATGCAAGAAGCTTAGATGCAAAAGTACTCATTAATTATATAGTATAACTAGACAAATAATTTAATTATGAAGATGTTCCAAAGGATAACCAGGTGAAATTTATTGGCAAAAAACTAAAATAGCATGCATCCCTTTAGTGGAATTTCACCAAAGAAGAAAGAAGTAAGAAAGGTAAGTCAAGGATCAAGTCTTGAGACAGAATGATCTCTAAGTTGAAGGAAATTTTTTTTCCAAGTGACTATGAAAAAAATATCTTTAAGAGCTTATAGACCTGGAAACAAAAGGATATGAATTTTAAGGAGTATACAGAGGAGTTCTATAAGCTGGTTATCAAATACGTAACATCCCCACAGGGATTTATTAGAATAATGTAGTAAAAAAAATTAATTTATGTAACTCTATTATTTCACTAGATTATATAATGAGAATATAATTAGTGATCTTAACATACTAACTAAGCATATTAATCATATGTAAACATGTATTAATAATAGTTACTGATAATTATCATCTTATGTAACATAACATAACTACATAAAAAAAGTAATTTCATTAAAATATAGGCATGGCTGGTATAATAATAAAGCCACTATTGTCAATGTATAGTAATTAATTAATTACATTTCCAATAGTTATTATACCTCAACTTAAATACAATAATAGATACAATGTTCCACAGAATATATCTCAAGTGTAGTATCCAATAAGTATTGCAGTGGGGAGGAAGAGCATCATCTAAGCAATTTTCCACACCACCACAGACCATTTATCCCCTTCATAATCCCCCAAATAGAGAATGGACCTCCCTTCATTGATGGGTAGATAGTGATGGTATGGAAATCTAGAGAGACATGATAGTACCCATGTGTTATAAGATTTCTACTGCATGATGTGTACCATAAAGAAAATAGGTTATAACATGATATCACACAAACATGTAAATCATACATATGAAATGACAATGTCTATTTAAACATTACTTTGTCCAAAGTTTTCAAATAATCAATTGATCTCTAGGATCAGTCAAATTCATACACACCACTTGATCAAATTACCTTCATTTGGCATTGGTGATGCTAACTAAGCTAATGAAGTCTGTCTCACTACTTAGATAGTAACAACAATGTGAGATTTGGTTAACATTAATAGAACCAATAGATTCATGCAAATTATTTATACTAGTAAGTAAAAACACATTCTAATTACTAAAATAATCACAATACATATACTTAATCTATCAAACGTATGAATGAATCTCTACAATATTATTCAACATAATTACAATTTGCATAACAAATAAGTTTATTTCTCAAATAGTTTTAAATATAATTTGGACTACATTCCCAAAATATTTGAGTAAATTCAAATTTTTACTTATATCAATAAATTGGTATATTTTTCACATTACTCAATACAAACCAGTAATCATAATTAATATCAAGATTCAATAAACTCTTAAACAAACACTTATTCTTTTATTTATGAACTTAGGCTACATGCATATAATTATAGTTCCCCATCCTTCGAGATTTTATGACTTACTTAATTAGTCACATTCTATAATTATAGACACACTACCTATTTTATATATATAGGCTATATGTGTATATGAGAACCTAAGTTCTCTTATACTATATAATATATATAGTATTATATGTACCCCATAATATATATAATAAAAACACAAATATTATTCTAAAAGTTTTTGTCATTGTTCCTCTTTTATTTTAATGTTTCCTCAACTAATAACTTTTCCCTCAATTTAAGTTTTGTTACCATGTAACAAAAGATCAAATTGTATTTGGTATAAAATCTACAAGCCTTAATATAATTTTGCATGTTTCTATTTTAAGCTTAAAGTTCACAATTTATTGATCCATTTTGGCTCATGTGTTCACTATTTTAGAAACCAAAAAAATATTTAGTTTTAACCATTTATTTCACATAACTCTATTTATACTCATAGTTTAAACAATTTTGCACGTTTCATTCCAAGTATGTACTCACAATGTTCATACATATGACTAAAGACATATTTTCACTAAACTCATGTATTTGTTATTTATATACTAACTGTATATAAATATGTCAATATTGTTTGAATAAAACACACAGTCATAAGTAAATATGTTTATACCTTGTTTAAACATGGTTTAAAACATTAACTCATCCCAGTTTATAAACCATGTTTCATGTATGTATACTATATACATAGTCTTTGACATACTTAATTCCAAATAATAAGATTCAATTAATACATATATAATGTATATATATTCATTATTCATTAATTATCTAAAACACACAATTGATTTATATATACATTCATTGTTCATTAATAGTCCAAAACACATAATCGATGTGTGTGTGTTGTTCATTAATACTCCTAAATACATATATATATATATATATATATATATATATACATATATATATATATATATATATATATATATATTCATTGTTAAAGGATAACTATAAAACACATTCAACCTAGATATGAAAATGTGTATAATCTGTTATCAAATATCTAAACACACAGTCGACTTGGTTATGGATATACAATTTCCATTTATAAATGACTTAGAACACACACACACAGAGAACTCATGTATATACAAGAAATCAAATGATAACCCATATATAAATATATATACACCAAAGGAATCAATAGAAAACCAGAATTCTCCTTTACCCATTTGAAATCCCTTTTCACTATGTTATATCTATATAGAAACATATGGCCTGTAAGTTATTTTTCTACAACTATAAATACATATATGAATATATAAGTATATACCCATCAAATTTATTTCTCTTGTATGAGTATATAAATATATATTTATATATCTTTTTTTTGAATGTTGACACACACACACACATATATATATATACATCTACAATTCGTAAACTTAGTCTGTATATGCATATATGGCATTTTCAATCACCAATGGTTCAATATTTTAGTTAGGGATTTGTTTTGACATACCTCTACATTCAATCTTTACCCTAATGTTTTAATACCAACTCAAATTATTTGCAGGCTTAGGGTTTTTAATAGTTTTATGGCTTAGTTTTTTGGATGGTTGAGCCATCCACAGGGCTAAGCCTGTATTATTTACTCAAGATTAAAAAAATTTAAAAAAACCCTATTAATCCAAACATAACCAGAATTTCTATAAGAAATGAAAGTAATTACTTTAACAACCTCTCTAGTTACTTCCAATCTGATAATGAATGAACCAGTATTAGCCAAATCTTCCTTGCTCTATGTTATTTTCTCCTCCTTTATCATGTCCCCTTCTCCTCCATGATTCACCTCTTATTCTACTCTACATGCCCAACTCCTTTCCATTCAAAATTACATGCCATCTCTCCCAACTTGTAGTCATCATGTTCTTCCCATTCCAAATAGGGACTAAGACTAGTTAACTCCATCAACAATGCTTAAGAAAATCCCTAATCCCACTTTACTCAAACTTTCCCTAATTTTTTTATCATTAAGATATTCATTTCAAAATTTTGCATGTTACTCTATGTTACAAGTCTGAGTAACTCACTCAAAAAGTCCACTTAAAACATTATCAGTAATGATAAGTATTACTTCAACTTCAACGTAGTCTTTGCATGTTAGAAATATTAGGCATAGATCTTAGGTTATAATATAATCTTTGTAAAATCCTTTTAAAGATAAACAATGCCATGATTTTAAAATAATATTGTAATCTAACAATAAAGTGATGATATCCTTTTATCCAAGAATGTAAATTGGATAATTAATAGCCTATCCATAATAGTATTACAAAAACATAATTATCACTTTATTCCTATTTTATATAAATTATATGTCTTTTTTAATCTTATTACATTCAAATATATATTTATATTACCGAATATCAATGATAACAACTAATGTTCTAAAACACTATGAAGATGTTTTTAATAGTCTATATATAATAGTAACTCGATATCATACATACATATTTGTATTCCCATAATCATAAACAACATGAATATAGTAACATTATACACTAAATCTATGTAAAATATATAAAATGCAATCATACAAAAGATTTATTCCATTTATAAGTACTAAACTTAAACTATCATTCTCTAATATGCAAGATCTAATATCAAACTACAATTAAATTTTAAAGAACATACTAACTCTAACAATCTAAACACACAATGCATATAACATGTAAAAACTAATGTGGTGTGTACATGAGTTTTACCAGTTTCTCTGTCATCCTTCACCATCTCCATATGCATCACCCTTTTTGATGATGCTCTCCCTCTTGTCATGCTTTTAAGAATGACCTCTCTTGCATCTAAATTATGACAAGAAGGTATTTATTCCAATACATTATGGTGTGTGTGTGTGTGTGTGTGTGTGTGTGTGTGTGTGTGTGTGTGTGTGTGTGTGTGTGTGTGTGTGTGTGTGTGTGTGTGTGTGTGTGTGTGTGTGTGTGTGTGTGTGTGTGTGTATCATAAAACAATGTTGTAATAATAAATGTAACATAATCATTTATTAGCATATTAATATTACCTTAGGATATTTGCTAAGGTATATTATTGTTATAGTGTTTTTAACTACTTACATAATTAGGTTCCATGGGTTTAGTTATTTTACACTACTCGTTGCTTTTGGTTCCGCCCACCTCCATGTTTTTGGGTGTCTCTCTTGTGCCTATATAATAGGTTTTTCATTGTGTTGCTCTGTACATTGGTAAAATGATCAATATCATTTCATTCTCTTTGTTGGTTCTAATATGATAATCAGAGCTTACAGTTTAGGAAGCTTGGGAGAAAGCCTATGAAGTAAGAGAGGATAAACTCATCAGAGAGGAGCATGAAGCACTCGATGGAGTGTCATGAGAGGCAGAAAAATCATTTTTTGCTTGTGATCATATATAAATCCAAATTAGTAGAGAAAATGTAGAGAAGGTCCATAAAATTTGTGATAGAGAGAAAGGAGGACATGGGAGAGGCTAACATGCCCAAATTTTTTTTCCTACTCTCTCACGTAGGCCATACACCATACAATGCCTAGAGGAAAACCAAAAATTAATTTGGTGTCTATTTCTCCTATTTAGCATCTTTATAAATTATTATAGGTTGGGAGAAGATAGTATCATCTAATGAAATTAAATTTAGATGAGAATTGGGTCTGTAATCAGTTGCTGAAGATTTGTAGGTTGGCCATTTGCATAGCTCAATTTTGACTGGTTATAAAAATTATTATGAATCTTTTATACTAAAGTTTTAATCCACCAATCACAAATTAGCTAAATTTATTTTTTAAGTTAAATTGGAAAAATCAATTTATTTGTTCAAACTTTAGAAATTGATTTTTACCAAAGGTTTTGCCTAGAGGAACACATTTAATTATGTTGGGAGATAACTATAAAGCCAAATCAGTTGAAATTTTCACTATTTTCTAGGTTTTGGTATCTAGATGTTGATGAAGAAGAAATTTTTGAAATCAGAGTTGTATATCTACCATTTTAATGTGTTTTTAAAGATGGAAAATTTTTAATTTCCCAAATGGTGTTGAGTTTTTTTCTAAAAACTAGAAGTATTGACCAATTTGTGATTTGAATTAACGGGTAGGAGGAATGTTGTATAAAGTCATTATAGTTTTTTTGGTATTTGCATTTTTTGGAAAAACTAAGTCAAAATGGCTAGTTTACAACACCTCTTATTGCTAGATTCATAAAAATTAGCAGGTAAAATTTCTAGTTTGTGGAGTCACATGGTTTTGATGATATGTGAATATCAAAATCTTGATCAAATAGTGCTTGATAAAGATCAAATACTTACCATAAGTACCAATGACTATGAAAAACATCATCATGAGGCTCTTATGTTGTTAAAACTATTAGTATCAGATAATTTAATCTCAGAGGTCAGTAATCTAAGTTTTTATTGTAGATCAAAGACATTAATAATGAGTTGAAGGCTATGTAGAAGCCTATTGATGAGTAAGATTTGATTGATTTGGTTATGAAAAATCTTCCACCTTCATTTGAGTCATTTGTGGATTCCTTGCACATGATTTTTGAAATGCAAACTTTCGACTTTGAAAAGTTGTCCACATTGCTATTGCAGGAGAGATAGTAGGAGTAAATAGTGTTGTATACATCTACTTCTACAAAGAGTGCATTCTTTATCAAGGGAAAGGGTAATTAGTTTGGTAAAACTACTAGTTTTCAAATAAAATATTCAAAATTAAGTGGTTCTAATAAGAGATCTAAGTGGAAATGTTTTTACAGCAAGCAACCTGGTCATTCTAAGAAAGATTGTAGGAAAAGACAACAAGATATGGCTAACCCCAAAAAGAAATCTCATCATGCAAATATAGTTGAAGGTGAATATGAGGAAGAATCTCCTAATTTTGATTTCATGGCTTCCATTAGTAATTATTTAGTGGATCAAGCTTAGTGCTTTTATTCAGGGGCATCTCGTCATTATACATGCCATAAAGACTAGTATGTGGATTTTTTTGAAAATGATTGTAGTAATGAATCTGTATCTTTGGGAGATGGTATAACTCATTTTGTGAAGGGATATGGTAATGTTCAAATTAGTTTTAATGGTGTAGTTCAGTATACATTTAATAATGTTAGGTGTCTATCTGATATGAACAAAAATCTAATTTCAATTAGTGAAATCACTTCAAAATCTAATTTTGTTGTAAAACTTTATAAATAACAATGATTAGTCACTTCTAAAGATAACAAGATTATTTTTGTTGGGATTGGTGAGAAAGGCTTATATAATCTTATAGATCCACAAAGGGCAAATGAAAGTGCACTTACAGTGGTTGATAGCACAATTTCACTATGGCATGAAAGGTATGGGCATTTAAATCTCTAGTATTTAAATACATTGACCAAGACTAAGATGGTTAAGGAGATTCCTCTTATTCAGGATAGTCATCATGTATGTACTAGATGTCAGTTGGAGAAGCAAGTTGGACATTCATTTAATATTGGTAAAGTCTTGAGAGTTAAGGGAGTATTAGATCTGGTACACATAGATTTGTATGGTCCAATATAGACACCTACCCCTTTTGGAGCCTGTTATTTTTTTTGTTGGTCAATGATTTCTCTAAGAAAAAGTGGGTATACTTACTAGAGAATAAATTTGATTATTTTTCTAACTTCTTTACTTGGGAAGCTATGGTTGAAAAATATGTGGGATGATCAGTGAAATCTCTTAGAACGTATAATGGGGGTGAGTTCATCTCAAAATAGTTTAAGTAGTTTTGTGTCATTGAAGGCATACACAAATAATACACTAACTCTTACACTCCATATAAAAATGGAGTTGTAGAAAGGTGAAATAGGTCCAAAGCAAAAATGTCCCATATAGATATTAGGCAGAAGCAGTGAATACAGTGTTATACATCCTCAACAAAAGTCCTATAAAAGCATTAGAGAATATGAATCTAGAGGAGGCTTAGTCAGGTCGAACTTCAAAAGAAATGCCTTTATAAATTTTGGTTGTGTAGCTTTTATAGTGATTCCTAGTCAAAAGAGAAGTAACTTGGATGTGAAAAACAAAGCATAAATGTTTGTTGGGTTTAGTGAGTAGTCAAAGGCCTACAGATTATTTAATGTTTCTACTAATAAATTTATAGTAATTAGAGATGTCATAATAAATGAATATATGCCATACTTCATAGCAACTAATATAGTTTTAGCTATTGAGTCATTTTTTTCTTCTAATGATTCTATTATAAGTTGTGATGTGAAAGTTGACCAAGATTCTAGTTCATCAATGGAATCACATTCCAAGGAGGGAATTGTTGCAAGTCATTGTGAGGTTATAGTAGAAAAACCAAAGAATCCAAAGTGGCATTATGCCACAATAGAAGCACTAAAGGAGGGAGACTTGCCATAAGGTGTGGAAGGAAGAAGATTAAGATCAGGAAAATAATTTGGTAATAGAGGTGAGCATGATAATTTTTCTCTAACAACTATTGTTTCACATGTATTTGAGCCTAATTCTTTTTTAGAGGCCAAAGGGAATCATGAGTGGGAATAAGCCATGCAATTGGAATATGATTCCTTAATGATAATAAGACTTTGGAGCTCATGGAGCTACCACCAAGAAATAAATCCATTGGTTGTAAATAGATTTACAAGGTAAAATGCAAAGAAGATGGTTCTTTGGATAAATACAAAGCCAAACTTGTTTCAAAAGGTTATGTATAAGAGAAAGGGGTTGATTATAAAGATACTTTTGATCCTACTACAAAGATGGTAACTTTTCATGTGATTGTTGCTATTGTTACTCAATTTGGATGGCAGGTGCACCAAATAGATGTCAAAAGTGTTTTCTTGAATGTAAATCTAGAGGAGGAAGTCTACATGATTCAGCCATAGGGTTCTCAAGTTCTTAGTAAGGAACATCTTGTTTTCAGGTTGATCAAGTCCTTGTATGGGCTTAAGCAAGATCCTCGAGCCTGGTATATGAAAATAGATTCATATCTTAGGGAGTCTGGTTTCAAAAGGTGTAATTCTGAACCAACTCTCTATGTAAAGGTGTTTGGTGATAATATCTTGATTCTCATTGTATATTTTGATATATATCAATCATTGGAAGTAGTTTTAGTCTCATTTAGCAAATTAAGGTTGATATTTATTATACTTTTCACATGATAGACTTAGGACTATTGAAATACTATTTAGGTGTTGAGTTTTGGTAAGGTGATTATGTTGTATTCATGTCATACAATAAGTATGCCAAATCATTACTGGAAAGGTTTAGAATTATGGATTATAATCCAACTCACATACCTTTGGAAGTTGGAGTTAAAATTTCAAATGATGCTACTTCACCTCCAATAAATGAAATAGTGTATTAGCAGGTAGTGGGTAGTCTCATTTACCACACTACCACTAGATCAGATATTTGTTTTGCAATGATTTTTCTATCTCGCTTCATGTCTAAACCATAGGAGGTACATTGGTTATTTTCAAAATGGGTATTAATATATGTCAAAGGTACTCTTGACTTTGGCATACTTTATAAAAAGTCTATAGATTTTGAGCTTTCAAAATATTCTGACTTTGATTGGGCAAGATTAGTAAATTCAAGAAAATATACAATAGGCTATGTATTCACTCTTTTTTCAAGAGTTCTCATGGTATATCAAACTACAAACTATAGTTTCATTATCTTTAACAAAAGTAGAATATAAATTTGTGGTCAGTGAGGTTGTGAAACTATATGGATAAAGAAATTCTTGGAGGATCTTAAATTTGAGCCATCAAATCATATTCCAATTTTTTGTGACAACCAAAGTATTTTGAAGATGGTGAAAAATCTAGTATTCCATGTTAGGACCAAACACATTGAGGTTCACCATCATTACATCTGATAGTTGGTTATGAATAAAGACATTAGTCTCTTTTATTGCCCCACTATAGAGTAGCCAATTGATATAATGACCAAACCACTTAGTTTAGACAAGTTCATAAAATTCAAGGATAAACTTGGTCTTGTTTTTTGGTTTTATCATTAAGGGAGAGTATTAGTATATTAATATTAGCTTAGGCTATTTGCTAAGTTATATTATTTTTATAGTGGTTCTAACCACTTACATAAGTAGGTTCCATAGGCTTATCTATTTTATGCTACCCATTGCTTTTGGTTCCACCCACCTCCATGTTTTTGGGGTGTCTCTCTTGTGCCTATATAATAGGATTTTCATTATATTATTTTTTATGTTGTTAAGCTAATCAATATCATTTCATTCTCTTTATTTGTTTTAATATCATTATGTACATAATTCATTATAGGCAACTCATAGTAATGAAATCATGAAATCCAAGTAACATACAACTATCGCATAATAGCTCATGACTTATAATTTCATTAAAAAATAAAAAATCAATTTAAAAATCATAATAATCCATGGATAATTAGGTAAATCAGCACAATGAGAAATTGGTATGTAACAAGATCAAGCCATGTAGAGGAGAATAAGGAGAAAGTTGTCAAATATCTCATTGGGTTGAGATATAATTTACATGATGAATTAAGTCTTACTAGTCCCAAGCCTCTTGAATAATTTTATCAACTTGTTTTTAAGGTTTAATAAAATATCAATAGAAAAAAAACATAATATAATAGAGTTAGAGATAAAGGTTATAGAGGAAGAGGTCAACAAGGAGTTAAAGGTACCTCACAAAGAAACTATGCAAATGCTAGTACCTCTCAAGAATAGGTAACAAATCCAATATATGGATTTATATGTAGGAGAGAATATTTTAGATGTTATTATGTATAAATTGGTATAGGTTTTAGTGGCTTCATAGGTAAGTGCTTAAAATTCAATAATTTTACAGGACATAGGTTTTGGGAGTGTCTAGAGAATTCACAAGTTGGTAGCTATAGAACTGATAGTAGGAATCAAGTGGTCTAAGTAGGATATGAAGAAACTGGTGGTTATCCATATCATGTGGAGGAAATATAGGTAGGTCAATCACTCTTATTGAGGAGAGTATTTATTAATCCCCTTAAGGAGAAGGAGCCTGCTCAAATAAAGACTCTCCTTAAGATAATGTGCAAATATCAAGGTAAGTGTTGTAAAATGATCAATGATTAAGTAGAAAAAAACATTAGTTTCAATGGAAAAATTTTAGAAACTATGACTAAAAAAAAATCCTCATCCAAATCCTTATAAGGTTTCATGGTTTCTAAATGGGCAACAAGTGTTGGTCAATGAACAATGTTGGGTGGAATTTCAAATTGGAAAATATAAAGACAAGGTGATTTGTGACATCATGCCAATGGATGTGTGCCATGTTTTTTTTGGAAGGACTTGTAAATATGACAAGAAAACAACATGTGATGGTATAATAAATGTGTATACATTGGAAAAACATGGTGTGACTCACACATTGTTGCCTATGAAGGAAGAAGGTGGTGAGCAAGGATCTAGTTCAAGTGTGATGCTAGTAAGTGAGAAAGAGTTCCTAATCACCATGAAGTATGAATTATTTGGTTTTAATGTAGTAATTAGGCCTATAAAATTAATCACAAACACTAAGGTGATTAAATTACCTCAATAGGTCCAAGACATGTTAAAAGAGTGTGTTGATATGATAGTAGATGAACTACCTGGTGAGCTTCCACCCATGAGGAAAATTAGTCATCATATTGACTTCATTCTAGGAAGAAGCTTGCCTAATAAGGCTACATAAAAGTTTACACCACAAGAAAAATTTTAAATCAAAAATCAAGTGCAAGATTTTTTAGACAAAGGGCTAGTCAAAAAGATTCTTAGTCCATGTGCAGTACCAATAGTATTAGTGCCCAATAAATAAGGATATCCGATGATGTGTATAGACTCTAGGTCCATTAATAATATTTCCATAATATATAGGTTTCCTCTTCCAAGGATTGAAGACTTGATGGATTATTTGAGTGGAGAAAACTATTTATCCAATATTGGCATTAAAAGTGGATATTATCAAATCAGAATCAAGCATGGGGATGAATGGAAAACATCATTTAAAACTAATGAAGGGTTGTATGAATGGCTTGTCATTATATTTAGCCTCACTAATACACCTATTACATCCATGAGGATTATGAATTAAGTTATCAATCCCTTCATAGGTAAGTTTTTTATAGTTTACTTGGATGATATTATGATTTACAGCCATAGAAAATAAGAACACCTCCATCATTTGAGATTAGTCATGATAAAATTGCAAGAGGATAATTTACAAATAAATCTCAAGAAATGTGTATTCATGAAGACAAAATTATTGTACTTAGGCTTTATGATCTCTTAAGGAGTGTTGAAAATGGATAAGGACAAAGTGAAGGCTATCATAGAGTGGCCAACTCCCAATTAAATTAGAGAGGTAAGAAGTTTCCATGGCCTTGCAAGTTTTTACAGAAAATTCATAAGACATTTTAGTGTAATTTGTGCTCTTATCATATATACTCTTAGAAGAGATAATAGAAATTTTTCATGGACTGACACAGCTAAAATAAACTTTTAATTTTTGAAGAAAAAGATCATTGAACAACCCATCCTAACACTTATTGACTTCAACAAATTTTTACAAATAGAATGTGATGTAAGTGGAGTAGCTATTAGGGTGATCTTAAGCCAGTAGGGTAGGCCTATAGCCTAATTTAGTAAAAAACTAAATTATGTTAAAAATAAGTATTCATATTATTATTTAGAGTTTTATGCAATGGTGTAGGCCTTTAGGAAATGGAGGCATTACCTAATGCCTAAATAATTTGTGATATTCATAGATATCCACGTTTTCTAATTCATCACTAGTCAGACCAAGCTCAATCAAAGGCATATCAAATGGGTAGCATATTTGCATAATTTTACCTTTAAAATAAAGCATAAGAAAGGTGAAAGTAATAAAGTGGTAGATGCTTTGAGTATGAGGGAATTACTAGTCAACAAAATTCATCTTAAATTATAGGCATTGAGTCCCTCAAAGAGTTGTATAAGAGTGATGAAGACTTTAAAGAGGCTTATAAGGCTTGTGAGCATCTAAATACCTTGAATAAGGAACCATGGTTGGATTACATGATAAAATATGGCTTGTTGTTCAAAGAAACATATTTATGTGTGCGAAAAAGTTCAATGAGGGATAAATTGATCAAAGAAAAGCATTGTGGGAGATTGGAACAATACTTTGAACTTGATAAGACATTGGAGTAGATCACTAGGCATTACTTTTGTCTCAAAATTCAAGATGAGATAAAAATGTATGTAAAAATGTGTAATATTTTTCAATTCTCTAAGGGTAAAATCATAAATTTAGGTTTGTATCAACCCTTACTAGTCCTAAGTAGACCATGGGAATTTATTAGTATGGACTTTATCATAGGATTGCCTAGGACTCAAAGAGGCTATGACTAAATCTTTATGGTGGTCAACAAGTTTTATAAAATGGCACACTTTATACCTTTTAAAACAACTAATTATGCAACACACACAAAATTTACATCTTCAAATAATTTTTTAGACTGCATGGACTTCCACTAAGCATCATATCAAATCAAGACACCAAGTTTGTAGGTCACTTTTGGAAGACCTTTTGAAAGAAGCTTATAGAAAATATAAATTTTAGTTTAGCTTACCACCCTCAATCAAATGGTAAAATTGAGGTGGTTAATAGATGCTAAGGGAACTTACTAATATGTCTATCAAAGGATAATCCCTAGCAATGGGACTTGGTAATACCATAAGTAAGGTTTGCATACAATGACTCCTCCAATAGGAGTATTAGCATGATTCCCTACTATATAATGAGTTTTGAACTCATAAACTTGATAAAAATGGATAAAATGAGTGTTGAATGAGAGGAATTTTTAGTATGAATGCAAGAAGTCCATGAACAAGTGAGGAAACAACTAGAGACAAGTGTAGCCCAGTAAAAGAAATAGGTAGATTTGACAAGAAGATAGGTAATTTTTTAGGTTGGAGATATTTTATTATCACACCTAAGAAAAAATAGGTTCCCAAAGGGTGACTACAATAAAATAAAGATGAAAAAAATAGCTCCTTGTAAATTTCTTAAGAAGTTTTCTAATAATGCCTATGAGATAGAGTTGCCTAGTGGAGTGGGAATCTCTCCAATTTTCAATGTTTCAAACCTATATCCATATAAATAAATAACTTAAAGTGGAAACACAATAGTATAAGAAGATACAATAGGCCAAGAATGGGCAAACCAGTTGCCACAAGCAAAACAAGAACTAAAATGCATCTTGGACAAATAAGTTGATAAGAAGATAAGAGGCAAACAATATTTATAGTATCTGGTTAAGTGTAAGCATCATCATCATGAATATTCCACTTGGATGACAAAATAAGAGATCAATAAACATGGGATTACTCTTTCATAGTTCATGAATAACAATTCAAGAGTCCACTTTTCTGCCCCTTGTGAGTATGATGCAGGAACATCACTCCTAGTTCCATTTTAGGATTGTTATAATCATTTGTTGATTTTTTTTCTTGACTTGAGGTTTTATAGGTTTTAATTTTACTTTATGTTTCTTCTATAGTTTTTGATAGTTTAGATTACTTAAATTCAAATTTGGCACTTTCCCGCCAATTTGCTTGTTTGAACAAATGAATCTCTTGCTTAGTTTTGGGGCCCTCATTCATGGTTGAAGGAGCTTACAATGTTGTAATCTTACTTGGTTAGACTCTAGAATGGGTCTATGTTTTTTTGATATTTTTTTGATTCATGTTTTAATTTATTCATGAATTATGATGTGAACTTGAACATGTATGGTCATCTCAATGTTCTTGGAGAGATTTAAGAACCATTGGGAGATTTTATAGGGGATATAAGAAACCTTTGTGTAATTTTTTAGACATTAATTAAATATAAAAAAGATAGGGTAAGACATTTCCAAGAATATTTAGATAAGCTTTTCAATATTTTATGCAAGGCGAGACCCTGATGTACCCTGATGTACCTTGTTGTGCATGGAAAAATAGAGCAAGACTATGTAATAACAAGAAGAGCATTGAATACAATTTATTTTGGAGTGTGTCTTAATTATGTTTTGTATTTGGTAAGTTATTTTTTATTCCATTGTGTTTCATTATAATTTTATTTGTTCTTAGCATTCATGTACTCAAAAACGCAATATAACCCTCTATTAGGAAACACAGTCAAAATACATATACAAAATTTCTAATTTTTCCTTGTTGTAAGCAATTGGAGTTTTTTGGGAGTTGAGTACATGTGGAGAAGGTGTAATAATGTTTTATAGACCTTAACCAAGGTTTATTAGTCTTTTTAACCTCACCAAATTCAAAAATTTCAATTTTTAGTCTTCTTGGATGCTACAAGACAACCATACCCTTAGGCTAGGGTTTTATACTTCAAAAACTCTTATCTATTGATTGAATCATTTAAATATCCTAAAAAATCATAATATATTGTTATTCAAGTCCCTCTATAATATTATCCAAGTTTTGAGTTGGTCCCACTTCTGTACAATATAGAACGAATAATTTAGGTGTGTTTTAGGACTAACAGGCCTAACTAGGCAATGGTGATGTTTATAAAGTGGGTTGCTTTATGTGGGATGATAACTTATAAATTATTGATGAGTTAAAACAAGGAAAAGGGTATCCAAAATTGGTATTAGGTTCCTAATAACCTCTATGAAATTCTAGATTTCTGGTCTAAGAACGTTACTAGTGAGATCAAGTATAAGAAGGCTAATTGAAGAAAACTTGTAGCTCAAGACTCATTCCTTATACCTCTAAATCATATAAGAGCCCCATAACCCTCATCAACATGCAAAAAAAAAAATTGTAATTGAAAAATTATAGGTCTACTTATAATAGATTATTTGTTGAAATAATAATGTGGTGCTTATAAATTTATTTCCATAAAACAAAATCAAGTATTATAAATAGGATTTGACAATGTAGATTAACGTAAATGTTTATTTATATCAAATCTAAATGATATATAGTGGTAAGGAAGTAAAATTAGAATGCAACATCATATATCTGTATACATACTACACAATATTGATCATGCTTTGTGGTATCAAATATATTTGTGGTATCCTCATAATTGAAATATTATTTTTTCATTTTTTTAGATAGATGTTGGAGGATGAAGAGCCACTCACTCGTAAAAAAAACTATAGAGTATCATAAAATGGTAGGAAACCATGAAAACATTCATGATCCATACTCATACGATGAAAGCAGACAATACCATAGAGCAAGATGAAAGATTGTATTTAGTTTTAACAATGAATTAAAGATAGATAAATAGATATTTAAACCCAAACCAAAAAATATGTTCCAAATTAGTAAAGAAGCCTTCACAATAAGAGATATGATTTGAGTATTTGGACCTTAGTTCACAAGCCTACCTACCACTCTTTTGTCATTGAAGGTCACTCTCATATAGTTGTGGATTTTAATTAAAAAAACCTTGATTCTATCAATGTTCTCAATTTAAACTATAGTGAACATAGATACTCCATGTAGGCTATCCAAGTATTTAACTTATATTTTTCATATGCAAACCACTCCATCGATATTCATTTCATGGCATCATGCACATTTTTCTTATTACTTGTATATATTGGAATGACAATTACTACCTATATCTTGATTACATCATTATATTAAAATCAAATGAAATATATATCCCCACATATCATGGTCTTAAAAACAAAAAACTTAAAAATAGGTTGTTAAATATACACTAATAATTTTATATTTCAGTACATCTATATTCAAATTTTGATGCTAGCATATTTTTCCTAGATTTTAACATGGGTGATATTTAGAATATTGACGATCTTGACAAATATAAATATAGTATTAGGCCACTTACATTCCATGAGAATGTGGCTATCCAGGATCATATTATGACTTAATTTATCTAATATCGAATGGAAAACTATTTAATATACTCATTGGAATTGCTAAAATCTAAAAGAAAGTTTGAATGTCAAAACATACTACTAAGAATATTAATTTTACATAGAGCTTGATTCAGAGCAAGGAAGATGTTAATGGTCAAATAGAATGAGTAACCACCTATGCCTAATTCTTTATGATATGTATTAATTATGGGCTTAGTTAGGTAGATATAATTCATTTAATTTAAGAGTTTCATGGTATCAAGCTCAATCTTCATAAATGATCTTCCATGCTTCAAATCTCAACAAGCAAATAATTCAGCGTAATTATAGAGTTTATAAAAATATATCTATATGTGATAAATCTAGCAAAATAAATCTTGAACAAATGATCACATGGGAAAATAAAGCATGATTTATCCTGGCATAATCATTTATAAAGAATCCCACCATGCTTGGCTTCATTGTAACCCACACCCATAGGGAATCATGTAAAGTTGCATTATGCACATGTAATGAAAGCCACCCAAAGGACAATGCCAACTGCTAGTTATATAATTGTAGTCCCTAAAATATATTTCCCACTAAATTATCCCTCTAAATTTGTTAATTAAAATTGTAAGGAGGTGATTTCTTGTTTGCAGCACTGGCACTGACATGAAAAAGGGAGCAGACTTTGTCAAATAATATAAATAGATGCAAGTTTTTTAATAATATTTATGAAATGATGTAATGTATATGACCATATGATTATGATTAATTTATTTTGTGTAAGAATAATTTTTTAAGATATCTTAAATATGTTATATTTTTTATTTTCAGTGTTACATTTTTTGTGATATATTATATTTTATTTTTAATGCAATTAATCTAGATTCATCTATCTAATGTCAATCTAATCTTTCTAAGCAAAACCTAAAATAGTATAATACATCTTAGTTTTCACTTTCTAAGAGGTTTAAATTTTAAATAATTGCTTTTATAACATAAATATCTTTAAATCACATGTATAAAAGTCGCATCAAGCACTTCTTTAAATAGGGTTTTCGTAACTTTTTAAAGTGCAATGTTGAATGAATGATAGTCATAATTTTTTTCCATTGTCTATCCAAGGCTGCCCATCAAATTTAACTAATCATGAATACTAACTGATATTTATCAATGTAGTATTATTTTATGTGATTAATTGATTATACATTATTGAGTTCCAATAAAAGAGTTAACTATTCTTATTAGGTGAATCACATTATTTTAATAGTCAAATAAGATCGAGTTTTAGTTTTAGTTGGAGATGCCATTATGATAGCTTTCATATTAGATAATTAAAATTGTATAGGAGCTATGAATAATCAATCCTGAAAATATTTTGATTGCAAATGGAAATTGGAATTGATTTGAGACTATTTAAACTATAGTGGTGTTATGTGTCCCTTCCAAAAAGTTGCAAGTGCCACATGGCATAACATCACAATATTATGAATAAATTAACACTAAATTTTGATCAATATGGTTTATGTGCATCTTATGATTTAAATTGGTGATAATGTGATCCAAGTGGTATCATTTCACAAACATGCATTATCATAAATTTTTGTGTGTACATGAGTTGGCCTAATCATGAAGAACATGTGCCCCCAAAAGGGACGTCATTGATTCAAATCCTATAGGGGTTAAGATATGCATGCATTGTATTTTAAATGCATTAAGGTGTCTCCTACACATTAAGAGTAAGAGGTGGTCCCATATGTTTTAATCTACCTTGTAAACCATAACCAAGGTGTTACCTAGAATTATGGGCCTTAAAAATGTGTTGTTGTTGTTATTATTGTTATTGTTGTTATTGTTGTTGTTGTTTTTATTTACCCACTTCAAACCTTGTGAATGTAACAAACTGAGAGATTATGATGTGTAGAATAATAGTGAAAGTTGCATCATTTTAAACTTGTGTTCTCATTATTACCCATTTCAAAACTTGTGGTGGAAGTGTATTATCAAGACATGTGACATCGTCACGTAAATTTAAGTTGTTGCATACTTTTATTCTTTGGAACTTTGAACTAGATTCTTAATTGATAAAATTATTGTGGTCTTATTTATTATTAGCACGTGCCCATTCTATAAAATTCTAACATATTAAGAATATTATCAATTAAGAATCCAATATTATTCTATGATGATAAACTTTCCATTTGAATTTGATTTTGTGACTTGTGGCTTCACATAATATTTCTTTGAGAGGAATTGATTTATCATGGCTTATTAGAAGCTAATTCAACCTTGTTTTAATGTTAAATTATTACATTAGTTAGTGCTCCATCAATATATTAACATGGTGTTATGGATCAACATATACATATTTTTGTTAAAATATTCAAATTAATCTTTCCAAAAATATTCTCTGATAGCCTTTCTAAAAACATCCTTAGATTAAGAAATATTGGAGAACTTTATATATATATATATATATATATATATATATATATATATATATATATATATATATATATATATATATATATATATATATAGATATAGATATAGATATATAGATATATATTCTTATATTTTTTGTTTGATAAGGTTAAAAGATGAGCCTTTCCAAAAATATCCTCAGATTAGGATATATATATATATATATATATATATATATATATATATATATATATATATATATATAATTTGATAAGGTTAAAAGATGAGCCTTTCTAAATACATCCTAAGATTACAAAAAATTAGAGAATATATATATATATATATATATATATATATATATATATATATATATTCATTATCTTCTATTTTTTTATTTGATAAGTTTAAAGGATGAGTTTTAAAGGGTCTCATTCCCATTACAACACCAAAATATATTCATTATAAAAATGAGCAAAACACACACAGGGAAAATCTCCAAGGGCTACTAAACATAGAAAGTCAACTTCAGTTAGATAGACAAGAAACTAATAGGAAACTACCACCAAGCTTCAGCAAAGATATCATAACCAAAAAATAGATGATAAAACTAGAAGGTAGGGGGTTAAGGGTGACTCCTTTATGTTAGAGTATTTGACCATTATAAGTGATAAACACCTTATTGCTTTCATCTTTCTAAAGATGGCCCCAAGTTTTCTTACTAGGCCCCTATGCAGAGTCTTCCCCTTTGTTCTTACACCTCCTAGTTGATGTTTTACCAGTTTCCTTGTTGTGTTTTTTCTTGGATAACACATTATGTTATGTTGCACTCTTATCATATTTATTTTTCATGTTTGCGGTGAACTCCCCCAACTCTCCCTTACTACCTATTTCCTTCACTTCCTCTTTTCTTCCATCATGAAAGCTTGTTCCTTCATCTTGAATTAGTGACAATTGGGACCTCACTTACTTTGTCATCTCAATGCACATAAACCATTGCATGGAAAGTTTTGTTTCTATCTTCTTCATTCCCTCTTCAAATTTCATGTTTTTTTGCTTCTAGGGATAAGGGGATCAAGCCGTTTCCTTTTTTTCATGATTCTCTCTTTCCCTCCTAAGTTGGTAGTAGGGGTATCCTCTAACTCACTCAAGGGATCCTTATCCTTGGATTTTCATTTAATTTTATCCTCTTTCTCAATAGGGGTGTTGGACTTGTTAATTGAATTCACCTCCTGGGATGAAGAGTCATCATCCTCCTGAGTTACATTCTCCTCATCAGTGTTGTCTTCTGAGTCATATTCACTATTGTTAACTTTAATGGATTCAACCACATATTTTTCCCATAAGGGCTAATCCCTCTTGACTATTAAAAAATGAAGCATTAGTGTAGTGATATAGTGGAAGATTTCAACTTGTAGGAAGTCACATTGGCCTCTAAGGACTTTAGTAAGAAAAAGGGAAGACTAATTTTGTGCCCTTAAAAATGATTCATAAGTAGGAATTAGTGTGAAAAAATGACAATGAACTTTCCCTCCAATGTAGTGTATTTCATTATTTGAAGGCAAACTTCTAGCCATTTGCTCAACATCTCTAATTTGGGAAGCCTTTCTACTTATGGAAAATGGGTTTATCTATTTTGAAAAAAGTCTTTATTAGTTATTCCCTACATTTTTTTGTCCTTAATGGCCTTCTTCCCTTGAAAATACATACATGTTACCTCTTAGATGATTTCCTTGGTGATGGTATCTGTAGGCCTCTCATTTTGATGACACCTTCCTCCTGCCCTCTTGTGAAATCCTTGAAAATGGTAGAATTATGGCCAATAATTATGGTCATAAAAATAGTGAGACCCCATTTTGAAATTTTAATCCACACCACTAGGTATTCCTTAGATTTAGTGCAATAATAGTTTTGACTTTGTCATCATCACCTCCCATGGTTTTCCATTTATTCATTCTCAGGGTATTACTATAAATTAGCTTCATCTTGAGTTCCTTCCATTCTAAATACATCTGAACCAGTGTTTTAATGATCATGAAGCTAGTTCCTTTCCTAGCACACTTCAAGATTGATTTCCTTGCCTTCAAATGAATGATGAAATCATTTCATGATATTTCAGGGGTTGTGAGGGTTTTCATTAATTACCTACCATCATTGGATCTCCCACCTTTCCTAGGGATGTGAATATTTCCATTTTATTTGAAATAACTATGATTGCATGGATTGGTAAGTCTTGTGGCTTTGATCATTGATTAAAAAAGGGGATGAAAACACCAATATTTGCCATGTTATCCACCCCTTTTTTACCTTCTCTATAAATATGTGATGTTGATACTTTTTTGAAATGTTGTAAGATCCTTTCGACAAAATTAAATTCACTTTGGATAGACTAGGAGGGTATAGTTTTTCTCAATTTATCAATAAAGATATTTTTTGTTGTAAAAAAGTTTCCTAGTTTAGCTCATGTGCCTAGTCACATACTTAGAAATCAATTAAATTTAGATGTATACCCGATATAACTAGGCACAAGCATAATAAAATTTTATGGTGTAAAAAATTTAAATACACTACTACACTGGCATCAATTTCACACAAGGTGCAAGCCTTGTGTGCTCACCTGAAGCATAGCAGTGAAGGAACAGGGGTCATATTGGGCTATTTGAAACATGGTACACCCCTAGTCTCAATAGGACTTAGTCATTGGAAAAATAAGCTTGGGCGGTCTATCGATGTGTGAAGTTCTGGACAAGATCAAGAGGTGTAAGGGCAAAAATCTCTTGGCACAAGTTCATGTCAGGATAGGTATAGTTCTTAATGTCATAAGCCATAGGGATATCGAGATAAAGGTTATTCAAGTGCTTATTCATATCAATGGAATGGTTTATGCTCAAGTGTTCATTATTCAAGTTAGCATTCTAGGCATGATTACTAGGGTTTTGGTGCATGCCAATTTTAACACTTAGTCAATGTTATCAATATGCCAAAGTCATTACATGGAAAAATGACACCATTAACATCATGGAATAGACCTTTATGTTTTAATACATTCAAAGAATGAAAACTATATCATTATTCATATAGAGCTTAAGTCTCAATCATACAATAGTGCTAAACTATATGGAAAGATTCAACAACCAATCAAATATGCACTCACTATTTCCATTAGCTCAAAGTTCATCAACGTAGAGTATAGTTTATATAAAATAGAACACATGCTTAGGTAAATTCTACTATAATCCCAGTGGCTCATAAATGAGCTTGAGAGATACATGGTGATTCTCCAAAGTATTCATGTCGGTTTTAAGCCAAAATGCATGTATAATCCTATAAATAATCCTACAAAGCTTCATTGCATTAATGTCACCCCCTTCCTTAGGTTCAAGCTCATTTTTATAGGTGGAGTATATTATTTCTAGGTAATATGGTCACACACTAGGTGTTAAGCTATCAATGGGGGTGATTATACCAATGACTCCACTATTTTAACACTTGCACTCTCCAACTATGATGTGTAAGCACTCAATGAGATTCCCCTTCAAACTCAGGCACTAAGCAACTACCTGATAACTAGTGCAAGATCCGTGGGGATCCTCTTAGCTAGTGCCAAAAGTATAAAAAGAGTAACCATCACTAATGATTTCCTCACACTGATATCTACTAAGTTGGCATAGTCCACTAGGTAGTATAAAAAGGGGCCTAACATTTACCCCATATAAAACTGCTAGTCCACCTTCTAGTTAATCTTTTATCACCTTTACTATGCAAAATTTGGGTGCACTCTACTACAATTTTACCTTGAAGTTCTTGAAGCCCTAAATGGTGAGCTTGATCTCTTCAATGGAACCTTCTAATTTTATCAATGTAGCCTTAAGTGCAGACACATTCATGCTCTCCATTTCTTTTCTAAAGGCTTCCATCCCTTCCTTAACTCTTCTCACCCCACCATCTAAAATGTCTCCTTACTCACTTGCCTTTGTTTGAAAGGAACAAAAGAGTGTTTCCAGGTCTTGCTCTTGGGTTTTTAGTTGGGTACTTAAGGTTTTGACATTCACTATGATTTTCACGTGCTTGATCCTTCCCATAGTGAAATCATGCTTCATCAAAGCATCCTCCTCCTTCACCTTTTAAAGGCGTGCATTGATGATTGATTTTTGAGTGGAAAAGTTGAAAATTATGGCATATACTTCTTTCAATCCCTCTTCCAATTTGGTAAAGAGGTCCTCTATCACATCGAGCTTTTTATTTAACTCTCTTATGATGGATTCATAAGGTCTTCTTGTTCCTCTAACATTGGCTTCATCCAGGAGGATTTTTTCTACCAACACACAAACTTTATCAACCTCTTTCATTTTTGAAGAATCAACACTATCCAAAAGGGATGGATTCACCTCTTCAACGTGCTCAACTAGATTCTAGAGTTTGAGCTTCATTGCTTTTATTTCTTCCTCTACCTCATGTGCTATATATTTCCATTTATTGGTATGAACATCATTCATGATGTTCTTGCATGCTACTACACAGTCCATCTTAAGGAGGGTGTTAGTCAACCTTATGGGTTTCATATCCCTTAGATTTATAAGTTGGTATTCATTCCCCTCTTTTGGCTTGTTGATGCTTTAGATTACTTTATTTGGTACCTCAAACTGAGTTTCATCCATGTAACAGTCAAGAGCTCAAGAAACTTTATGGTGCATTAGAGTCATGGTAGTTTTTGGGTGTATGTACTCCATCATGTAGAAGTCATCATCTATAGATCAGCTCATACTCCTCTTCCTCGACTAGCTCTTTATCTTCTCCACTAGCACTAGTGCTTTCTCGAATGCTTTCTTTTCCTTCTTCTTCTATTAGGGGTTCTTCATCAAACTTCTCCCATTGGTCTGCCTCTTCTCTTTCTTCAATGCTAATTTCATCATCTTGTTTCTAGAGGGGTTCTTCCTTAGACATTTCCCCTTTTCCACTTTTTCTTCTTATTTTGTCCTTTTGGAATGAACCTCCTTAGCACTAGACTTAATTTCCTTTTCCCCAGTGGGGTCTCTACTATCTTTTCCATTTGTTCTTTTGAGGTACTAGCATCACCTTCTTTGTCTTTAGGTACCCCTTCAGAACTAGGGTGCACCTCTTGTGTAGCTTCCTTTATCAGGTTGGGATGGGCACTAAGTACTTCTTCAGTTACCTTCTCCTTTCTAGGTTCCATGATAGCTATGACCTTTTCCTCTCTCTCTTTCTTCATCCTAGCCCTTTCTTCCTAAGCTGCCTTCTCTTTTATTTCTTTCCTTTTGGCCTTTTCTTCTTTAGCCTTTTTTTAGATTTCCTTCTCTTTGCCTAAGCTTTGTATTTTTTCTCTTTTTCATTTATCTCCTTGGCCTCCACTTGATCAATTTCAATTTAGTTCATTCCCTTGGCCCTCGTGGCCTCTCATTTGTGTTAAAACTCTAGTGCCATGTCAATTTGATCTTGGTCTAAGCCTATGCCCTCCCATTTATGCTTCAAATCTTATTTAGTTAGGTAACTTGAGGGTATTACTTCTTCAAGCATTTCCACCTCATTGGACTTCTCACATGTTCCTCCTTCCTTCCTCCATTCTTATTTCCTCCCTTTCATCTCTTGTGCCTTATGTTTCTCCATTTCTTTCCTCTAATCTTTAGCCTCAACCATCTCAATGGCTTCTTTTGACACCCTAGCCTTTGTCTTTTCTTCTCTTTGTTCCTCCAGCTCTTGCACCTTCTACATATCGACATCACTGAGGCTGAACTTCCTCCATCTTTGCATCTTCTTCTCCAATTTAGTCTAAGGACATGAAGAGCAGGTCCATTCACTTGATGAGGAGTCATCTTCTTTGGGCATGATGTATACACCTCTCCTAATTATTTCTTCCTCCTCTGTGTTAGATAATATTATCCTAGGTGCCACTGTAGGAACCTTCCCCGTCTTATTTTATCTTACGCTAGGGGAAGCCTTTGGCACAAATTTCATGCACTTCTTTATTGAGATCAAAAGAGAGGCTTCTTCTTTTAAGGTGATCTTGAGCCTTATTCATTCGTCTATCTCTTCCAAAGTCTCCTCCTTCTTGGGATACATCTTCTCTATTGGTATCGGGGTCCCTTCATCACCAATCCTGATAGGGGGATCATCTCTTTGCTCTTTGCTTGGGCCCTTCTTCTTTAACTTCATCTCATAGTAGAGCTTATGGATGTGCCTAGTTATGGTCACCTCATGGAGAGGATAGATGTCAGTGTGATTTGACTCATCCTCTTCATCCTTAGTGTCCTTCCCATCTACATAAATGAATTTATGCCTCATCCTACACCTCTCCATATCATTTTCCTTGATTAGAATGTCTAATTAATGTGCATTGGGGATCCAGCATAACATGTCCCTAAAGTATCTTATGGAGAAGGTGTAAGGGAGCTTTAGCCACCCTGACATGATTCCATAAACTAGAAAAAAATGCACTACATAATAGTGTTTCATTATGGAAAATGTTACCATTCTAAACATACTCTGAGGGAGCCCTTGAGGGATGCACCACTCAAGCCCAAAGGCCTCTATGTACCTCTTATACCACCCCATGATGTGAGTCTTATATTTATCACTGAAAGAGGGGGAATCATGAATTCTTTGTACTTCTACATCAGGGAGTCATTATGCTCTAGATGGACCCAAAGGTTATCCTCATCCCCACTTGGAATTACAATCTCCTCCATGATAATGAGAATGAGGATGGATCCCCATCTGAATGTCCCTCTTACCATGTGGTACTCCTGTAAATTCCTGACAAATTAATCAGTGATGAATTTATAAATATTTAATTACGTGCCTTGTGCCATGTGATAGGTGATGCAAAGGTATGTTTTAGTCACATCAATCTATTGAACACCTGGGCATAGCTTGGAGCTTACAAGGTTTATCGCCGCCCTCATGTCAGGGTCTTTATACTCCTTGATGGGGAATGTGAAATCCCCTTGAAATACTTTAGGAGCTGGGCTACATGTTCCACCCCTTCATCATCATCCATCATCTGATCGATGTCCTTACCTATTTTTGGAAGCCTAATTATTCTCTTTATCAATTACACCAAAATTTTCATACACCTCCTTGTGAAGTAAACATGGTCCTCATGGATGCATGAGAGTAGGAATTGAACCAGCTCCTCTAACTTTTTGAAGCATGTAAACTCATAAATTTGAGTTGCATTCAAATATATCAATTTGTCTTAGATCAAGATGTCAAATAGGGAATCACCTTATACCATCTTTTGCCCTGTGTCCACCATATAATCTTGTGTGAGGTCTTGCAAATGACTAGATGTATGGTGATTATATTCTTTTAACTGGTAGACATGTGCAAAAGAGTGTCAATCCCCCCTATCATAACCTTTAAAGGGAACTGTATTACTTGGTAAGACATTTTGGTGAGTGCCTCAATGTCCACCTGTGCCATACTCATTACCTCTACTCATTATACTATTATTTTTTAGTGGCCATTTTGGGTGTTATTCACACCCATTTTGGGTCTTGTTGCACTTGCTCAAAGTGTGATCCCTTTCATTTCTTCACCATCCTAAACTTGTTGGTATTGAAGCATGGTAGGTGTGGTTTACTAAATCCTTCAATGTTGATGGTGATTCTATAGTCACAAGATCTGCAGTTGTTTCCTCAGCTCTCAAGATTCATTAGCCTTTAATGATGGCCTAGGTGTCAAATCACTTCTCTAACTATCTAGTTTCTATAAAATCATCTCTCCACACTATGAATTCAATCCTTCCTAGTATGCATTCATTCACTCTTAGTGCCTAAAAGCACTCAAATTCTTACTAGAATAGGGTTTTCATACCTTGGCTCTCTAGGTTTTGCTTAGGTTTGATCTTGGTCTTAAGTTAGTATAAACTTTGTAACCTAAGCAAGTCTATCACTTGTTAATTTATACCCTTTCCTTATCTACCATCATTAATGTAGGTCCTTTATGGCATGGCGGTGCCTAAATTTCTTGGAAAATGCAAGATTTTGTAAAATCCACAAAAATTCTTCATCATCAATGCATTAAATGTGTATCTTTGTGCCTCCACTATTGCTTCATTGAATGCTCTATAATGGTAATTTAGTGAAGTGTTGTTTAGTTCAAATAGTCATTTCCCACTCAAACTTGGGTAAATGTCAACTATCTTAGATGATTCTTATCTTGTTCTTGTTCACTTGGCATGACCTTCACCTTCCTTATTGCAACCTAGGCATAGTGCCTCACATGCATGTGATTTATCCTCCTTAGTTTCACTTCCTCTTCTAGTTGTGTTTTTATTTCAAGCATGCTCCTATGTTTTGGTTGGTTTTTATTGAGCACTTGCACTTTCTAAGCACATGAGACCACAATACCTACATTATGGTGCATAAATCAAACCCATCTCTAGTGAATTCATCTAGCCTTTCACACATAATTCCAACTAGGTGAGTCGAGCACTTGTGATTTCTAAGTGCTTAAGGCTAGACATCTAAGTGGTGGGCATCTGAGACTTGTCAGACTTAGAAAAGAGGTGAATAGAACCCTGTACATAAGGTTCCAAATTAAGGGTGATTTTAATCTTATATGGGAACTACTCTAGCCTTTCACCCATAATTTTAATCAAGTGAGTCAAGAACTTACACCCTCTAAGTGCATAAGGCCAAACATTTACGTGATGGGTGTGTGAAAATTGCCAGATGCAAGCAGAAGATGCACAAGATCCATGTGCATAAGGTAAATATTGTAGGGCTCTTAGAGGCCTAAGAATGAACTACTCTAGTGTTTCCATACATAATACCAGTTGGGTAAGTTGAGCCCATTTGATTTCTCATCACCTAGGGCTAGATGCAAAAGTCTCTAGGCATGAGGAAGTTACCAGATCTTAAAGATTTGAGAATAAAATGGAAAAGTACATAAGTGTAAAAGTAACCTTTAAACCAAATTTAGAAAGACGTACATCAATTGATCATGCACCAGAGATAAAATAAAAAGGTGAAGATGCTCAACATGGCTAGGTGCAAGAAAGGAAGTGAAGACACATAATTTGATCATGTTTGATTCATGCACCCATAACTTAGGTATTTTGGTCTCATGTGCTTAGAAAGTGCAAGTGATCAATTCACCCATTTGGAATTATACATGAAGTGCCAACAGATAAGTCCTTGTGGCCATCATACACTACTTATTTCCTCTTTATATTATATAAGGAAAAAAATAAAAGGAAAAGAATGGTTTGACTCGTGCTAAAATATATTTTAGTCAACTCAACTCACACCAACTAGTGACCAAGAAGTTAGTGTTTTTATGGTGCGAGTGCCATCCTATTACTGATACAGCTTTAGTCAATTGCCATTGAAATGCCCTGGGAGCATTTTATTAGATAATGTGGGCAGCTTAAACGAGCCTATCTCTAAGATGTGGTGGATGATGTAGGGTCCCATCCACCTTATTTTCAATTTGCTTGGGTGCTTAAGGTACTTTGAGTCATAAAGCAGTACCAATGCTCCTTCAATCAGCTCCTTACACTTGATGTTATTGTCATGCCAAAGCTTCTAGCATGCCTTTTTAATTTTATAACTCCATGTTTCTTGGGCATGCTTTTCATCCAAGCACTCCAAGTCTTCCAACCTTGTTTTTAAAGATTATTGGTCATATAACTAATCAATCTATGCAATACATAAGGATATCACCATGAATTCCATAGGGAGAACTACTTCAACACCAAACACCATTCAAAATGGTGTAGCCTTATTCAAACACTTATATGTTGTGTGGTACACCCATAAAACCACTAAAATGTGATCATCCCAATCCTTATGACCAACATCACATATCTTTCTCAGGCACATTCTTAGGATCTTATTGAATGTTTTAGCTGTATCATTTGCCTATGGCTGATACAGAGTGGTCTTGTGGTGCACCACCATGTATTCAGTTAGGAGGATGCACACCATATTATTGATTAAATGAGTGCCCCTATCACTATTTAGACTTAATGGGCACCCATATTGACTTATTATGTTATCCCAGATGAAGTGCATGGTTGTCATGGTTGTGTAGTATTTTATCAATATAGCCTCAACCCTCTTAGTGAAATAGTTAGTGGTTGCCAAAATATAACTTGTACCTATGTACTAGGGCATAGGATTTATTGGTCCAATAAAATTGATGGTACATTTATCGAATGGCACTTGGGAAATAATGGGGATGAGAGGCATCTCATCCTAGTGGTTAGGATTCCTTGTAAATTGGCATATGTAACATGCCTTAGTGTACTCTTTTGCATCTTGGAACAATCCTAGCCATCATAATATTGACTACAATATCTTTCATATCATTGTGTCTCTAGCATAATAGCCTCCTGTGATTCCTTCATGTGTTTTTTTTAATATGAAGTCATTTTCATATTCCAAAACACATTGTCATAGGACTTCATCTCTACCTAGTTTGTACAGCTCTCCCTCAATGAGTTAGAAGGGGGTGATGTGAATGGCAAGTTATTTATTCTCCTTATTTAACATGGTCTAGGGTGAAAACATAGATGTTAGGAAAGTGATAATCTATGACAAGTCTACAGGGATGTGCTAGACTCTATACAATTGTGTGTCTAGCATGTCATCCTCAATCAGTGCCATCATATCACCAAAATTTATGTAGGATATGATCTGGACCCAAGTTTTGATTTCTAAGTTTAACAACAATGGAGAATTGGAAATCCTAGAATAGAACTATCCATTTGCATATGCACAAATATAAAATAGGCTTGTTCATGAGGTACTTGAGTGCCTCATGAAAAAGATGAATGGGGTCACCGATAGATATTGACTGATTTTTTATAAGGTATAGACCATTGCCGGTGCATTGCACTCAGTGGTGGTGTAATTCTATTTTTATTACATCAATATCTTCCTTATGAAGGATATGGGGTGGTTCATCTTGCCTTCACCTGGTTGCACCAAAATGGTGCCAATTTTGGAGCCTGAAGCATAGACATGGACATGGAAAGGAGTAGTCTAGTCTAGGAATTATAGAATTAGTGCACTAACCAAATTTAGCTTCAATGTTTTAAAATCCTATGCTTACACCTCACCCTAATAAAATAGGCCATCTTTGCACAAGATCTCCTCTAGATTCACTACAATCTTTGCATAGCTCCATATAAACTTGGTGTAGTATCCATAATGGCCTAGAAAGGCACAAACATATTTTTGTGTTGAAAGAGTTTGGAGTTGAATTATGATCGCTATCTTTATAGGGTTAACAAGAAACTCATCTTTACAGATGATGTGCTTGAGTAATGTTCCAAATGGGGTTGTAAATATTAGGTTTAAAGATATCTAGAGTTGCCTGCACCTCTCAAACATGAGGTGTAAATTATCATAATGGTCCTTTACAAGGCTATATACAATCTAGACATTGAGATAGAATTGGAGGAACCTATGGATGAAGTCCTTGAAAGTAGTGGTCACCACTCTAGAAAATATGGTTGGTGTGTTCTTGACTCCAAAGGGCATCACATTATAAGAAAAATAACCCCATTCAATTACAAAGGTTATTTTAGGCTTATCCTCTTCCTCGATATGCACTTGATGGTATCCTAAGAAACCCTTAGTGAAAGTATAGTTTTAATAACCTTCAATACCATCTATGACCTCATCAGTAAATGGGGTTGAGAATGGGTCAGTGATGTAGGTAGTGTTCAAAAGTCTATAGTCGATATAGATTTGTATGTGCCCATATTTATTTATGCTTATGACCATCAAACTCACCCATTTGGACTCTTTTTTAGGGTAGATGATGTTAGTGGCCATCATTCCATCAATCTCTATTTTGACCTTAGCATAGAGATTGGGTTCATCCTATACAGGTGCTTCTTGATAGGCCTCACAGCATCCACCAGCTTGATGTTCATTTTCCCAAGGGAAGGGTGGGTGCCCTTCATGTCTTGGTATCTATGTGGGAATAAGTCCTAAAACTCTTTCAAGAGTTCTGTGATTCACACTATCTCTACCCCAGACTAGTAATCACTTTTATTGGTAATCTTTAGCTCACCTTCTATACTAATGTCTACTTTAGTGGTTTTGAGTGGTATGTGTTAGGGCTCATTCATCTCCTAATGAGAGTATTCAACTTGCCTTATCCACTCTATTATTTCAATTATTTCAATTCAAAGATGATTCAAATCTTCTTCATCTAGGGCATTGTTATCCACAAGGTACACAAGTTTTTATCTTCTTATTAGAGCCTTCCAATTATGCTCCTTTTAGGTCTCATCATCCTCCTCATTGGAGTCACTTTTGAGCACCTTCTCTTCAAATAATGTTAGGATCATTATTCTCTTCTCCCAAAACATGTCTCTAAAATACTCTTCTAGGATGGCAGTGTCCTTAAAAACTACCTTACAAATGACTTGTAGTGGTTCTAATAGCTCTAAGCTTTGTGAAGAGAAGGAGAAGGTGTGCATGAACCTCTCCTTGAGTACCTCCTAGTCTGTTATCTATTAGTGTGTTTCATTTAAAATGTACCACACATGTGCCCATGTTTTCAAGGTCTTATAAAAGGCATACATGCAAATATTTATGGGTATGTTCTCATCGTAGATAGTCTAAGTTTCTTCACATAAGAACACATGTGTGATTGGGTTAGAATCACCTGAGTAAGTAGGTATGTCTAAGTCTTCATTACTCTTTCTAAACCTAGTGCATATTGTAGCCTTCACATCTTACCATGTTGGCAAATTAGGCCTTTATGCCACCCACCAACAAGCAGTAGTGATCTTTAGGTTATGCACTAGTGAGCCCATTCTATTTATTTATTTAGGAATACATGATTCAATGTCATAGACATGGTTCTCTACAAGTTGCCTCCCTCCATGTTTTGGGAGCACTAAAAGCTTCCTTTTACTCATCTAGAACACCCTTTTCCCTACCCTTTTATCATGAGGAACCCATTTTTTATAAGTATTATCAACCTTGATCAATATTATTCTAGCTAGCCTTGGCTCCATTACCTATACTAGGTAGCATCTTTGGCCAGTAAATTTATAAGCCTCTTCAACCCATCAATTGTCAGATACATCAGTTGTATCAAAATTTGATTTTCCATAATCCCATTTGAGTACTCCTTGGTCTCTTGGGCTAAGATTTTTGATGCCTCACACTATGATGTTATAAATGTGGTTGATCTCATCTTCAAAATCAGCACTTTCCACATATTAATGCCCTTGATCACCTGATAGGGGGATCACCACCATCTCTTTATCATTCTCAAAATTAATGTAGCACTTATTGAAGCATATGTCCACATTGTTGGTATATCACCATGCCCTCCCTCAGATCATTGGATATTTATCATGCTCTACCAAATTGATTACCTCAAATTCAACTTAGAATTAGGCACCTATAATATTTATAATAGCACCCTTCAAGATCTTGATAGGTTGCACTCAGGTTTTATTGGCCACAAACATTATATGAGGAGAGGGATTTAAGGGTGGTCATCCCATCTTCTCCAAGGTGGTTTTGGTTAGAATGTTAACCATGATGCATATGTCCATAAGGACCTCATAAATAGACCATCCATCGATGGTGCTATTTATTAGTAGTTTTTGGTTATAATTTGTATTTTAAGTATGTCTTACTTCATGCACTCACTCTATATGTGGTGCAGTAACTTTAATCATCTAAGGTACAATCTCCTCCTCTAGTATTTTCCTTACATTCTCTAAAATTACTTTTTTTAGTAGGGATAGCATCCATTTAGATTACAAGAGGCAAAGGATCTCAGTCAACTCCTACACTTCATCCTCCTAGATATCTTGTTTCTTATGTGAGGTGCTTGCCTATGCCTCTAGATCTTTGGCCAATTAGAGCTCTCCCTATAAATTTTGTATTATTCTCATGGCTTGTTTTAGGAAATCCTTTTATCACACAGAGTTAGGGTAGGGTACAAATTTTGGCTTAGGTCATGTTATGCATTTGACATGACTTGACTCACCATATTCTAAGCATAGTTATTTTATCGACATAATAGGTGGCTATGTGATGAACCCACTCTGAGTCATGTTTTGCACCTTAGGTGGCTCCTTGCGAGTCTATTATGGCTTAGGAGCCCATTTATCCTCCTTTTACTTATGCCTAACCATGGCAGCACCCTTATCGATGTCAAGCTAAAATTGAGTCAACTTTTTGTACAAGTCTAGGCAATCCTTGATAACATGTGGTCCCTGATAATACATGTACATTGGGTGCATGGGGTAGTCACACTAGTAATTCTCAGTCAAACCACACCTGTAACATGATCATGGTGGGAATCTTCCTCCACTACATCCTCCACCTTACCCATGTGCACCTCATTTATTCTTATAGCTAGTATTTTACTAGCCATAGACTTCATTTCCTTGGCCTGCCTACTCATCAGTTGTGTTCATTGCCTACTACATGCCTCTCTCCATATTTTGGTGCATCTCATCAATGACTCAATAAAATTTTTTTGAATGAGTATAGGCATCACATATCTTGCAATAGATAGTAGTGTTTACTTGACTAGCACATTGTAATAAGGGATAGTTTTGAGAGTCATGTAGCCCATGATAAACTTCATAGCTGAGAAGTAAGGTGTGAACATTTCTTCATGGGCAATTATTCTTGTTATGCCATTCCATCTCATAGTTAGTATACCATAATCCATTATGAGTGTCATACATCAAACCAACATTCAACTTTTAAATTTAAGAGGCCATTGACATGATTTGCACCTCCATAAATGGGTTGATCTCAATGTTGGTGTTGCCTACTACCTCAGCCCAGATTTTGGTTTCAAGCACTTCATGGGGGTCTATGAAGGTTTTCATAGACAATATTCTCCTAAAATGTACTAGCATGCCTCCAACAAACCATTGCATATATTGGGATGGGTGGATATCATATGGAAGTTTATAAATGAGGGTCTTAAACCATTCATCATATAGGAAATGGCTCTCAGATAGACCTTGGTTGATTTCCTTAAGCACCATGATGCTTTATTGCTCAAATTCAGGAATATGAAACTCCTTTAAGAAATCCTCCTTCAGTATATTATAATCAACCATATCCTGGTTTGGATCAAATTTTTGATACTATGTATGAGAGTAAGGTGGTCATGAACTAAGTCACCTTATACTCTAATTGGGGGATACCCTAAGTATGACATTAAATTTCACACTTGAGCACATGCTCTGTAACATTCTCTATGTTGTGATACTTGGGAAAGTGCATCACCATTTTTTAATAAATCAACTGAGGGGGTGGTGCTAGAGTCTGAGGAGCTTTCCCCCTAGCATTTGTGTTAGAGGTAGTCCTCTAATACCTCTAGTGGTAGGGTTGAGTGCTAACCCTATTGGTGTAGTTTGTACCATCAACCTTGACAACATGATACTACTCACTTATGGTGTCGAGCCACTTCATGTGGGTTATTACCTAATCAACACAGCTAACATCCTCTAAATGGGAATGTTTATGATTTTATTCTATGGGTTAGCTCTCACTTATTTCATGGTATTTTTTTCAATCCTTCATAAGGAATCACGTGTTTGATCATAAAGTCTTGGTTCAAATTTTGATGTCTATCAAAGTTAATGTTGATAACAAGTTCAGTTATCATTCTTTTATATTCGAGTGAAGGATCCAGTGCATGAGCTCAAAATTTAGGTTCAAATGGGGTAGGTGCTTTTAGTGCATCCCCATTCACCACATCTTGTAGGAACCCAAGGCATTTTTCACTTAAATACTAAGCTTGGTCTCTTTTTTCCTTCTTTTTTTGATCATGCTACTGCAATTCAAGGGATCCTTCCCCATGCCCTTCCCATTCACAACGGGTCTTCTTAACACTTCTAAGTTCCATATCCTCTATTAGCATATGCCTTCACTTATTATAGTTTTGTCTTCAAAGCTCTTAGGTGTCAGGTTGCACATCCCTTTCCATCATGCCTCACCTACACTTCCCCTTCTCACCTTCTGTACTTGCTCATACATGCAAATATTTTAGCCTTCCATTCTTATGGTCTCAATATTTTAATCCACCAATAATTTATTCAATTCAATGATGATCCCTTTTATGAATGTGCCACTTGGTTTATGAAAAAACTCATACTCTATTTCTTCAAGGTAAGAGAAGGTCGACACTATGAATTCTAACACAGCTATTCAGCACACTACTCCACCACTTGTCTACAGCACGTATCTAAACATCAACTAGGCTTTCAAGCCTCTCTAAGCACTCCTTTATCCACTCAAATTATTGGTCATAGCTTCATCTTCTATAGGTGGTATAGGCAACCAACCATTGGTATACATGTTTAGGTAGTTTTCAAAAGAACACCTCATATAAATCATCATATAGGTTGGTTTGCACCCATTCTTTTGGATTTTATCCTTGGCATGTCAGATGATTCTACATGAAACTATCTTCTACTTACTCTAGCTATTACTTTATGTTATCAAGCGATAGTCAGAGAATCATTCTATTATACCATTGCAGTAAAAAAATTCAACATGGGTCTTGGCAACAGAACCAAAATGTTGTAGAAAAGTTTCCTAGTTTAGTTCATGTGCCTAGTCACATTCTTAGCAATTAATTAAAGTTAGTTTTATACATGATATAGCTAGGCACAAGCATATTAAAAGTATATGTTGCATAGCATTTACATGCACTACTACATTTGCACCAATTTCACATAAGGTGTAAGCCTTGTGCACTCACTCAAAGCATAATAGTGAAGGAATCAGGGCCCACATTGGGCTAGTTGAAACATGGTGCAACCTTAGTCTCAACAGCACTTAGTCATTGTTAAAATGGGCTTAGGCAGTCTATAGATGCATGTTATTCTAGATAAGATCAGGGGATGCAAGCCTCTTTAAGGGCATAAGTCTCTTAGCCCAATTTCATGTCTGGCTAGGTATATATCTTAACAGCATAAGCCATAGGGATAGAGATTTAAGGGTCATTCAAGTGCTTAGTTTAATCAATGGTTTAGATTATTATCAAGTGTTCATTCTTCAAGTTATCATTTTAGGAATGATTACTAGGGTTTTGATGCATGTTAATTTCAACACATAGTTGATGTTATTGATATGTTAAAGTCACTATATGGCACAATGATGCCATTAGCATCTTGGAATAGAACTTTATTTCATAATACATTCAAAGAATGAAAACTATATCATTATTCATATAGAACATAAGTCACAATCATACAATAGTTCTAAACTATATGGAAATATTCAACAACTAAGTAAATATACACTCATTATTTATGTTAACTCAAAGTTTGTCAACACAGAGTACAGCTTGTATAAAATAGAACACATGCTCAGGTAAATTCTAATACAAGCCCAGTGGCTCACAGGGGATCTTGGGTGATACATGGTGATTCTCTAAAGTATTCATGTTGGTTTTAAGTCAAAATACATGTATAATCCTATAACTAATCATGTAGATCTTCACTACATTAATGTCACCCCCCTTCCATAGGTTCAAACTCATTTTTATAGGTGGGGGATCATATTCTTGCCAGTTTGGATGGGCACACATTGGGTGATGAGTTGTCCCTAGGGGTCATTATGCAACTGGCTCTAATACTCTAACACCTATACTCTTCAACTGCCACATACAAGCACTCAATGAGATTACCCTTCAAACTCATGTACTAAAAAATTGCCTGCTAGCTAGCATAAGATTCATGAGGATCTTGCCAATTAGAACCAAAATTAAAAATAAAGAAACCATCACCAATGATTGCCTCATGCTAAGATCTACTGAGTTGGTGTGGTCTACTAGGTAGCACAAAAAAGGGCCCATCATTGTTACCAATAAGGAGCCCACCTAGTTTACCAGTAAAAATGTTGTTACTCAATTTTTCCATGTGTTTTAAATATATTTACATATATAGATAATTAATGATGATAATATCTCATTATTTTTCATGATAGTACACTAAGATCATATTTGCATAAGATGTTATTTTTTTTTTCATATCACCTTGCTCACATGTTCTTATTTTTATATAATACATATTTATTCCTAGCAACACATAGATCTTTAGTACATGAGACCTAAACTACATTTAATAATTATTATAATTTTTTTCTTTCTTTCACATTTATGTTTAATTTTTACTTTTATCTCATGTTTATTCTTTGTAATAGAACATCAATGTCTTTTGAATTTGGAGAGGATGATCATGTGGACTTGTTTTCAAAAGGCACCAAAGTTGTAGAGGGTAGAGTGTATCTAAAGAGAAGGCTACTACATTACAGAAATGTGGGAAGAGAATTTGTTGCTGTTAGTATTAACATAGTATTAGATGGAAAATTAAAATATCCTTATTCATTTGATGGATTTGAAACCTTAGCATATGTCAAGAAAAAAGGATACTACATTCCATGGGCAGAGAGTGATTTGTCAAAGCATGTAAATCCATCCATTCCCATAGTTCATATTGATTAAATTTTTAGTGACTTAGATGCTTATAATACCATAGAAGAGGGATATTCCAATGATGACAATGAAATCACCATCAATTATACAGCACTTAAAGATAGAATTGATATTATCACCTATAATTTCATTCTCAAAAACAAATTTTCTAGCAGAGATGATGACATAGCCCAAGGTTTTGTAACTCAAGTTCTAGAATATCATAAAATTCATGAATAGAGATTAGGACCCTTGATGTTTGGTTAATGCTTGAAAATGTGGTCAATTGATGTTCTATTTGCTCAAACTTACAACAACCTAATAAATTAATAATTTGGATAATAAAACTATTACTTTTCTGTGAAATAAGAAGTACCCTTATGATCAATAAAAGTAGCGCTCAATTGGATGGTTCATACCTTGTATGTATTGGTGAACACAATTTAAATTTAAAGGGATTAATTTCCAAATTGATCCAATTATGCTCAACTATGAGTAATTATGTTACAGAGAGAACAAGTATAAATGTACTTGAATGAGACATGGTAAAATTTAAGGAACTAGAATCTAACACCTTTGGTGTGCATATTGATAGATTATTCATCCCTCCTTGCAAACCATAATTATTATCTAAAGGAACTCTTATGCAATGGCCTACTAGGCAATTGGCCAACATAAACAGTTCTCCTTTAGTTGTGAGATTCAAACAAGTCCCAGATAAGGTTGAGGTAAACATGTGGGATGTATTATAAGAGTGACATATGGTATATCAAGTTTATTTTGATGCTAATAATTAAAATCATTCCAAAATAGAGATCAGAAGACCCTACAATGCTCAAAAATATCAAAAATTGAATACCCCTCTACCTTGTCAGGATCTTGCTCCTCAATTAGAGCACATATGATTACTTCTTGTATTAGAAACTAAACACATAATTATACCAGAATCAATAAGTAACTAGAAATATGAAACAACACAGGATTTGAGAGACAACACACAATTGTATTAAATACTCAGAAGAAAATACAATAAAGAAGATGCCACTTCTTCTTCCACCTCAAAGGCTCACCACACCTCAAGACCTTCTTCCCTCTCTCTCTCGGTCCCAACAATCAACTCCAATATAGAATTGATGTTCACCTCTCCAACCAGTCAGTAACACGCTGCCAGTACATCAAGTACACAACCGTACTCCAAGTAGATCTCCTGCTCTCTACTGCTACTTGCAAATCACTAGACCTTGCTCACCAATGTAGATCTCCAATAGAAGCCATGCTCACCTGCTGACTAAGATCATACAAACATGAAGAACCCCTCTGATTCTCCAAACCAGTACCCACTCTTGGTATTGTGGCACTAGGAGGAACACATCATTGCTCACCTCTCTCAGAAGGAGCTTATATGCTCTCTTACTCTCTAGCTACAAGTTTACAATACAACCAATGAGTCTCTTAAATAGATCTCATGCAAACAATAATTAGACACCTAATTACAATAATTAGATCCGTAGCTTCTAGTCTAAATTTGGCTCTTGACATGCAAACACTTGGTTCGTTAGCTAACTGCTCGTAACATTCGCAATCCAAACCACACAGGTGACCGACGTCGGTCCCTATTTGCTTGGGGGTGCCGACGCTGGCTGACTCATGACCGATGTCGGTTGCCTTCTATCTGTACCCTACCGACGTCAGTTGTCCTGACCGATGCCGGTGACTGTAACACTCAGCAAACACTCTGTAACCTCCCTAACTCCTCCTATTCGCATCCTAGTGAAGCTTTTAGCTCCACAACCTAAAAATCTCCCACTTGGAGATAAACAACTGCACTTGTACCTATATATGTACCCCATCTAATCTGTTTCCTAGCTTGTATCCCTCTTCAAGCTCAACCCCGAAGACCGACCATCACACACCCTGTGATGCCTTTCCTGTCATCCAAGTAACCTGCCACATCCGAACCTACATATCCATGTAGTGAAGTCCTTGACCCTGCATAACATGTTAACCTGCTGCTGATCCCTATAAGATACCTAAGAATCCACTGAACTACCCTCCAGTACTCCTTCCCTGAATTGGCTCCATACTTTCTAACAACTCCCACTGCTTGGGAAAACTCAGGTCTACACTAGACCTCATGTAATTTCGAACCCTGTTCTAAGCTCTGCTTGAACTGTCTAGCGCTTGGTGTGCTTACCAATTTTGCATCCTGTGTAATGAACCTTGCCAACACCTGATTCACATTAGCTCCCCCTGGAGACCAAATCTCCATGTCTCTCATGCCAAAGAATTTTGCTGCTCCAAATTCCCCCTAACATACCTCTGAACTAACCTTACCTTTTAGCTCAGCAAATCCCTGTATGTACAAAACCTGCTAGTAAACCATCCACATATAGTAACTGGATAATGTCGTGACTCATCATCCACCTGGTAAGAACAAACACAATAGTTACATTGATGTTGACTAAAGCCATGCTTTGTCATTCCCCTGTCAAAACCTGTACCACTGTCCTGCAGCTTCCTCAAAACCATATACCTTGGCCTTCTATCTCATGTGTCCATCCACTCTCTTCTTTAACTATGGGAATCCATCCGTCTCTTAGTGCTTTCTTCTAGCTGACAACTCTACTAACAAACACCTGTTTGGTTCTTCTCTAAGGACTCACACTCCTCATCCATGCCAAGCTCCCATTGTATCTGGATTCTACCTGCATTGCCTCTTCACATCTTCCTAGTTCTCGACCATCAGTAAGCAATATAAAGAAGGTGAACAATGAATATGAGGTTCACTTACCCTTTCTAACCTCCATATGGGCATTTGAGACTTATTGACAGCTTGTTATCCGCCCAATATTCATTCCAGTGACCGATCTCGGCCATCTCCCAATCTTCTCCCGACCGACATCGGTTTTCTACGACTGACCCTATCTGCCGATGTCGGTCCCATTACCGACGCCGGTGTACCTGTTGCTGACGTCAGTCACTGTATGATCGATGTCAGTTCCTGATGCCTGACACCACTGACTTTGTTGATCTACACATGACTGACGTCGGTGCCTGTCTGTTCAATGTCGGTTCCTCCTGACTGATGCCGGTATCTGTGTTCACCTGTGAGTGATGACTTTTTACCCGCAAGCTCTCCATGGATCAAAACCCTGTTCAAATTAACACAGCCCTGCTCAAAATAATTTAGTCCACTCCGCTGATCTTTGTCTGTCATCTCCTCCATGAACACCAAGGCTTTCCAGTTCTTTAGCTTGTCAAAAACATCTATCTTCCGCTTCAGAACATGCATTCCCCTCCTACATATGTAACCAAGCCTACAAAGCCACATCTCTGTAACAGAAGGTGAATCAGTAATATAAGTAGATAGATAAAGGATACCTACTTTCTTACCACCGTCTAATTCAAGTGCATCCATTGTGAGAGTTACTGTGCATCTCCCATCACCTAACTTTTTTGAAGAAATTAGACTCATCTCCAAGATTGGTACCTGCATAACCTCATTCAACACCTGTGTGTTATCCATCTGCAATTTCAGTTTCACTTCCCCTTTGCCAATCATTTGACAAGGCTCTCCAGCTCCTAAATAAATCTCTCCAAAGTCTCCAAAGACATACCCATGAAAAGATGCTCTATTTCGGGCTGCATGGAAAGAGGCAAAAGAATCTGTAAACCAATATTCCACTTTATCCAGAACATCCTGTGCAACATCCCCTGCAATATCTGCTCCTCCCTATTGATCTGCTACCAACCAACAATCTTTATTTCCCTGCTCTTTCTTTTCATCAATCAGACCATTCATGTTATTCAGTTTCTCCATTCGTAGCTTACTTCCTTCTACCATTGCTATACTCCCACTCAATCAAAAACCCCTGTGAGTAACCTGTAATCAACACACACTATCCAGATCTAAAACCACCTGTTAGTAACCCAACCAAAAGCTCTGATACCAACTTGTCAGGATCTTGCTCCTCAATTAGAGCACATATGATTACTTCTTGTATTAGCAACTAAACACGAAATTATACCAGAATCAATAAGTAACTAGAAATATGAAACAACACAGGATTTGAGAGACAATACACAATTGTATTAAATACTCAAAAGAAAATACAATAAAAAAAAATGCCACTTCTTCTTCCACCTCAAAGGCTCGCCACACCTCAAGACCTTCTTCCCTCTCTCTCTCGGTCCCAACAATCAACTCTAATACAGAATTGATGTTCACCTCTCCAACTAGTCAGTAACACACTGCCAGTACACAACCGTACTCCAAGTAGATCTCCTGCTCTCTGCTATTACCTGTAAATCACTAGACCTTACTCACCAATGTAGATCTCCAATAGAAGCCATGCTCACCCGCTGACTAAGATCATACAAACATGAAGAACCCCTCTGATTCTCCAAACCAGTACCCACTCTTGGTACTGTGGCACTAGGAGGAACACACCATTGCTCACCTCTCTCAGAAGGAGCTTATATGCTCTCTTAATCTCTAGCTACAAGTTTACAATACAACTAATGAGTCTCTTAAATAGATCTCATGCAAATAATAATTAGACACCTAATTAAAATAATTAGATCCACAGCTTCTAGTCTAAATTTGGCTCTTGACATGCAAACACTTGGTTCGTTAGCTAACTGCCCGTAACATTCGTAGTTCGAACCACACAGGTGACCAACGTCAGTCCCTATTTGCCTGGGGGTGCCGACACCGGCTGACTCATGACCGACGTCAGTTGCCTTCTGTCTGTACCCTGCCAACGTTGGTTGTCCTGACCGATGCCGGTGACTGTAACACTCAGCAAACACTCTGCAACCTCCCTAACTCCTCTTGTTCGCATCCTGGTGAAGCTTTTAGCTCCACAACCTAAAATACCTATTTTGTCAAATATGAATGTTGATAAGAATAGAAAATGGTCATTTTTTTTTTATGAAGTGGAAAATGTGAAAAATCATTATTTCAAATCTGACTATCTCAAAAACAAATCCCTAATTTTAGTAACATTAATATAGGAAAGCATTAGAGGCATGAATGAATAAGATAGAAAGAATTTTGTGTTATATGCATTAACATTAAATGTCATCTTTAATGCGAGCAACGAATCTATGGAGGTGCATAAAATGAAATTTGATGGGATGGATGTCTATCAAAATGCATGGCACAAAGTTTATTGGTACCCAAGGAACACATTCTATAGTCATAAAGTAGACTAGATAAACGGTCACATATGTGAAATAAATGGTAACACTAAGAAAGAGAAAGAAATTTAAAATACCACCACAATAGTTTCTTGGATATCAAGAATGGTTGAGATAAATTTTGATATATTTCAAAATTTAACTCATTATTTAGGACATGATGAAATTAAATTTATTAAAAGTATGATTCTTGCATTCTATACCCATAATTTAATGTGAAAGAAGTGTAACGAGGACCTTGAATTCTTGAAACCTCCACCAATGTTGCAGCCAAGTTTCAGTAAGATAATGACCAGAGGATTTCAACGTGTTTCTATTGCAAAGAACAAATTATTTACCAAGTGTGATGAGTGTAGATATTTTTACAAAAACCATAGAGCCACCACATGCACAAAATCACTCTCAAAACTTGAAGAGGAACAAACATGGCACAATTAATACATTTGAATTTATCATGCACATTACTACTCCCATAGATTAAAATCATAAGAACATCCTCAGGGATTCTTGAGAAATGTGAATGATAAAATGGACAAAATTAAAACTTTCATATCAAAGATGGGAAAAAAGGCAAAGTTAATAAGTAATGTTATGAACCTCCCAATTACTTTGACTGGTATACTCATACATGGACACAAAACTGGGGGTTTTTCTCACTTCAGTGTACCATTTATTGAACATGGAGAAAAATACATAGTCACATCATTAGTTTTGTGTCTCAGGAACCTTGAAGAACCCATCATTAATGAGTATGGGGATTTATTGTACACTTGTGGTTCATCCAAATAACCATTACATGATGTACTATTACAAAATGAAGTGCATGATAAGTGTAAAGGGTATAAGGAAAATGTTATCCATGTTGAATCAATTAATAATGTTTCTAGTATAAGTACTTCATTCAAAAAACAACAACTAATCCTCTACTTTAAATTAGATAATGATTTTAGTGATAAAAAAAATCATACCTTATTTGTGTTTTTATCAATGTTGATAGCAAGAAAGGTCTTCAACATTGTGTAATCTTACTCCTAATAGGACACACCCATGATTATATAGATAGGACTTTTAGCAGATTAGCAGCATGATTATAAAAACTAGACACATTCGCTTTGCCAAATATCATGGACACTTAAACAACATGCCAAGAGGGGTCAAGTACAATCACTCCATACCTTTTTGAAGAAGTGTATGACTTCAAGTCCTTTGTGGAGCCACACTTGTTAGATGGAATCCACAAGATAGTGTGTAATAGTAAACCCAAGATGTTTAGGTTCAATGTTGTGGACAAGATACTCAGGATGGAATATAAAAAAATGATTAAACATCTCCAATGGTCACATCTAATCCCAATATGGCATACAAAGGATAATGGTGAACCAAAATTTCCAAGAGGGAAACCTCCTTTATCACCTTTCAAATAACTCAAAGAAATAGAAGATCTAAAAAATAGAATAAAAGCATATATTAAACATTAGGGGAAAAATACAATGGGTAGAGGTAGATAATACTAGCTTCTTAAGATAGCATATTGGGAAAATGTTTTGCGTGCTTTGGATAGACCATTTGTAAATTGTAGCAAGATCTTGAATCTTTTTTTTTGGTCACAAACAATATAAGAGAATGATACATATGACCATATAATGGGAATCATTCATTTCCATAAACAAGACTACATTAATGAATGTATCCTAAGTAATAATGATATTTATGTTGGGCCTATTTTTGAAAGATCTAAATAAGAATTCAATCTATTAATGGATTTTTATGTGGGACATATGCTCTGAGTATGACTAGAAAATGAAAAATAAAAAGATAAGGATGGGAAATGAAGATGGGTATATTTACCTTAAACATAAGGTGAGAATGTGGATAAAAAGGTGAGGACTCAATATTAGAAACCCTCAGGGAAAGAAGTTGGTGAAGCATTGTATTGGGATTGTTTAACACCTAGTAAAACATGGATCAAATCAGATGAAATTAAACAAGACATTGATGTGGATAATGTCATCTGGGTATGGACACCAAACAAAAAATGGAAAGGTGGATCGATTAAGATTCTTAGAAAAGGGCATGGGGCCATTGAATCATACCTTGCACTACTTGAATAGGGTAATGTATTCAAGGGAAAACTATTGAAGGTCCTAAATTAATATGTTTTATCATCTTAGCCTAGGATGTGGGTATTTTAAAATTTATATTCTAAAGTAGGCTCCAATAACTTGGCCTTGTATTCGTATCATAATTATTTAATATCAATTGAAGATTGACATTGATTGATTCTATTTAACCAGTTGTTATTCAATATTTTTAGCCCCATTTCTATTCAAGCTTATTACTATTAACCAATTAACAAGGTAACCATAATATTTATTAAATATGAATGTAAGATTAATACATTTTTTAGAATATTAATTTACATAACTGTGTAGAGTTAATTAATATATTTTGATTAATGTTGAATTATTTAATCAATATAGTTTTCATTTACTACCATTATTCTACTTAAGATCATGGGAGATGTGCTAGTAGAAATGCAACACTATAATTTTTGGGGTTGTGGCAGAGTAAGTTGATGATATGTGTTTGAAAAACACAATATAAGTTCACATTGTGAGTGATCACTATTCCTGCCAACTATCACACTTCAATTACCAATTGCATGCCAAAAAAAAAGAGGCCAAAGAGTTCACATCATTCAACCATAAACACTAAGGATTAATTCACAATACAAAGCACGATATTATCACATCAAAATGCTAACTTTTCAACTATCAAATATATTAAGACATTTTTGATGCAATCAAATGCCACATGGCTACTTTGAGTATGTTCAAGCTTATTCCACCAGAGCCATGGATGTGCCACTTATCATATTTATAAGACCCTAGGTCAAATTCTAAACACTTTACCCCTCATTCTTCTAAGCTCTAGGATGCTACCACTTGATAGATCCTTGGGCCCTCAGGACCTCAGAAGCATTAATCCATTAGGATGTAATCCCCTGATGCCTTTGAGGTTCTGAGGGCTCGAGAAGTTGCCAAGTGGTAGCATTCTAGAGCTCAGAACCTTGAGAAGATTAAACCATTGTGAGATTTTCATAGATAAAACAAATTTATTCAAAATTTATTTATATAATCATTAAATCCATTGATGGATGTGTATGTGGCTAAAAAGGTGGGGTTTCAGTATTCTTAAGTTTTTTGAGGAGAAGAAGGTGAAGCATTATATCTGGATTATTTGACAGTGATTACAACATGAATCAAACAAGTTACAAAAGATATTTATCTCTCCTTCACATCAATGGCTTCCATAAACATTATTAATTAATAAATATACAATGGCTAAACCTTTTAAAGCACATCAGTGTGGCTAGGAAGTGATTAATTATTTCTAAGAATATATTGTACATAAAGTGTGAACTTATGAAATTTTGATTAATGTATGTGGTAACCATCTTTAGTTTTACAAGAACATGCCCATTCTACACAAGTCTATAATAATACTATGAGTAATAGAGTCCTATATTATTATCTTAGGTATAATGGGCACATGACCATTCTACACATTGAGATAAGAATAATGACCTCTAAATTTATAATATGAGCAACAAAGTCCTATGTTATGATCTATTGTAGATTGGGTGTTTGCCCATTTTACAAAAGATTATTAAGAATAATGATAAGTATGTTTTACATTGAGCACATGGGCAACGAAAAGTGTTGTCCAATACTTTTAAATTGTGGTAATAAGTGTGTTTTACAATGTTACACTAATATTTTTAAATCTTCCATGTTGTGATGTGATTGGTTAATATATATTAATTTTTGGATAAATATTAAACATTACTATAATAACTATAATTAGGCAATAGTATGACAACTATGGGCCCATGTTATTTAAATTTCAAATATTAGACCATGCTCATATATTGGTGTTCTAGTGTAGATTGGGAACTTGCCCATTCTACACAAGATTATCAAGAATAAAAATAAGTATGTTTTACATTGAGCATGTGGGAATGAAAAGTGTTGTCTAATACTTGTACATGGTGGCAGTAAGTGTGTTTTACAATGTTGCACTAATATTTTTAAATCTTCCATGTCATTTTGTGATTGGTTAATTTATGATAAATTTTGGATAAATATTAAACATTACTATAATAATTATAATTAGTAAATAGCATGACAACTATGGGCTCACATTATTGAAATTATCATGACCCATTTCAAATCTTGAACCATGCTCATATATTGGCCCATTTCCCCTAAATATGAATTTAAAGGTGAAAAATCATTTAAGATATAATTAGAATTTGATTCCACACTAGAATTTGGAATCTATTAGTAGTTATATTGGAATCCAATATCACACTAATTAAAACCAATAATAACAATATTGGAATCAATATCCCACTAGTTAAAAACCAATAATAGTAATATGGAAATCCAATTTCAACAATAATAAAACTAGAAATGGTAATACTATAAGGCCATATTCTTATGAATATGTCTAGATTTCATGAAATGGTGGTTATTTATGTAGATGTATTCATGTTGTGTTATCAAAGTTTGAAGACCTTGAATAATTGAAATTTTCTTTGAAGCTTGAAGGGATCTATGTAACGACATGATTCCATCTCTCCAACTATCATAACTCAGTATCTTTAAGGTCTTATAAAAAAATTCAAAGGCTGAAGGCTCCAGGTAATGTAAGAATGCCACATGTCCTGATCTTTAATAAATAAAGGGAAGTCATACAAGTGAATGATTTAGTAAGTCTTTGCCCATGGTCTTGTGAACATATAAAAAACATAGGAAATTAGGACAAAAGACATTATTTTTATTAGTGTGGTCCCATAAACCATTGAATATTTAGGGTCTCTAATCTTTGGGATCATAATCAAGCCCTTACAGTTTCAAACAAATGGTTACTATATTTTAGTGTAGTTATCCACATAAACTTAGAAATATTGAGAAAAAAATAAAATTGTCAGTTTAAAAAAAATAAAGTACTAAAATTATAAATATTTAAAAATTATTCCTATAGGGCAGATGAAAGACTTCACTACATAGCTACTATTTTGAGAGTTTGCGCTAAGTATGGTAACAAGCTTTATCATAGACACAGGCTTAATAGATTTTATAATAACCAACACAATAATGTAGTTGTAATTTTTACAATCCTAAATTCATTTTATCGTAAATGCTCAGCTTATGTGATATTAATGTGTAAGGCTTTTTTCTTTATTGCATGTTTTTTATTTGGAATTTTTAAAAGAGCTTTAATTTTATGCTTCGAGTTGCCTAAATTTGGTTTTTTGCCATTGCCATGGAAATAGAACTGGCTTGGCTAGACTTCACCTCCATGGTTGTATCTATGTTACATCTTGCTCATGATTTTGGAGAATAAATGATACACCAAAAGTTATGATTTAATTATTCATTCATCATTTTGCTAATATTGATTTTGGCTTACTTCAAATGAAATGCTACTACCTTGGTCCTAGTTAGAAAGAGAACATAACCATGTGGTCCTGGGATGTTGGGTGCCTGGGATGATGCCATATGGAATCATCCTAGGGACTCAAGAGCTAAAAAAACAATAATGTGTCTTTGGGCACCTAAGTCCATGAGATGATGCCACATGGCCTTGGGTCCTCAGAGCCATTAGTTTATTAGACCTACCCAAAAGCTTGAATCACTCTGAGCTTCTAGGGATCTAGGAAGTAGGCATATGGTAGCTTCTCAAGACCTCAAAGGCTCACAATATTTAAACTATTGAGCTATGGATTCACTCTTTCATGGTTTGGGGCTTCTATATTTTTTCCACATAGCATAATTTCAGAGCCCAGAGTCATTAAAAGGACTTGGAAAATTTTTAGACAAGAATTATTTTGAATTGACCTAAAACTAAGAAATAATATGGGAGTGACATGTGGTAGATCTAGGAAATTGAAAAATTGAGGGCTTGTAATAAAAATACTAAAGATGGCTAAGAAAAATAGAGCTTATATTTATATCATGGCTAACTTGACTCGATTGGATTTAAACGTAACATATTGTGAGCTAGGAGAATTAAAGTGATTGAATTATCCATAACCAAAACCTAATCACCCTAATTAAATGTGATAAATAAAATATATATTTTCTATTTAGACATCAATAGTGACATTTAACTGATCCTTAATTAGAATGCAAGTTTTCCTATAAGTGTATAACATGTATATAGATTAGTCATATATTCAATTCAAGCACTTTTAAATGTCATTACCTAGTCCACCCAATTAATTAAATTTGAACGTTGATCGACCAGTGTTTTTTTGGGCCTTTTTAATAGTTTTGACATTTAGGATGGTTGTCATTTTTAAGTCCATCTAATGTCATGCGTCATGTTCTTATCGGTTTGGGGGCCAGGGTCCATGATTTAGTGGTTGATGGATGCCTATTAAATTTAGCCTTAGGATTTGTTGATGGCATCACATAGTCACTCATTTATCAGGATCTTTGGGTCCTCTCAATACCCCAAGATTTTGGCTTGATGCTTCAATTAGTTTTTTCCTTTATGTCCTTGGGTTCTCAAAATTCATCAAATGGTGGCTTCTTAGGAGTTCAGGGCATTGGGGCCTTAAATCCATTATGCCATTAGACGTACCTAAAGGATTTAATCATTTTAATCTTATATTGGCCTGATAAAGTGTTAAATGGTAGCCTCTTGGGTCTTTAGAGTCTTGGATACTTTAGACTATTCGGTTCTGGGTTAATCCCTACATGTTTATAGGTTTCCATATGTGTTTTATGCAGCTTAATTTCATAGCCCAAAGTATTTAAAGACACTTGGAAACTCTTTAAAGTTATTAATTTTTTAAAATTGGATTGGGACTAAGAAACGATCCCTAAGTGACATGTGGTAAATCTGGGAAAGCAAAAAAAATTAAGGATATCAATAAAAAAAAGATAGCTAAGGCAAATCAAGCTTAGATTTAAAATGTAGCCTACGTGACTTGATTAACTTAGAATATTCTAAGCTTATATCACGATAGCGATTGAATACCCTATAATCAGGCCCTAACCACCCTAATTAAATGTGAAAAATAAAAGATAGATATTTTGTTTAGGCGTGAACATTTGCATTCAGTCAGCCCTTAATCAAAATGCAAGGTTTTATATAAGTATAAAACATACATTGACATTAATAACTGAAATAACAAAATTTTATATTTGATTTTAAAGTATATTAATATGTATTATCGTCTATTTATTTCCATAGTTAAAGAATATATTCTTATTCATTATTTTTTTCTTTGTTACAATCTATATTTGCCTTTTTTCCTATGGTCATATTTTTTTTTGCCATGTTTAGAGAGCCCTAAGAATAGTATGCTTTCATGGTACTTTTTATTATTTTATTTGTGCCCAAATTCGTATTTACTGGTACTTGGTTTTTCAAGGAACTAGTGTGCATGTTTGTAGGAAACTTGACATATATTTGTTTGTTATTGAAAAAAATGCAATGTTGTTATTTATAACAAAAAAACAAAATCTATATTTGGTTTCAAAAAAATAAATATGGGGGGAATATTTTAGGATTTTGAAATAATTAATAGACCTTACTGATATCTTATTTAGAGTTATGTAATATTTACAATTTGTTCATATAAGGCACTTTGTGCTCCTTTTACCAAGTTGTTATTTTTTATTTGAAACTTGCATACATAGTTAAATATTTTGTATTTTTCTAGGTTGTATGGTCTTTTAGGATCTAACATTTATTATCATGCCTTGGATTATGGTGCAAAAATTTATTTCAAAAAATTATCTTGGTCTACTCACAATAAAAAAAAGATAAAAAAAAATGGCATGAAGACATTATTTCAATGGCTTACAGCTCCATATTAATCACACATGATATTTTAGTATTGTGAAATATTCCATGAACAATCAATTGCATATATAAGTAAATCCAATTATTTTGAATAAATAAAGAGTTCAATGTAAATTGCATACAATCTGATAATTATGGTACAAGGTTTATATCATACACATTAGAGTTAGACTAGTTTTTGACATTATGGTTATATAATTAATGATAAGTATAAGTTGTTACAAATCTCATTTTAACATTTATGTAACATTTGATATGTACAATGAAAAAAATATCTTTCTTAATGAATTTGGACTCAAATATTATACAAATTGAAACTTCCTCATCTTTGTAATACCATATTACACACAACTTAGGTAAGATTATAGGGAAATAATATCAAACAAAAAATTACACAAAACAATCTTAGAGTGATCCATTGATAAATCCTTTGCATATCTTAAATTTGTTCTTATAAATGAATAAATTTACCTAAGCTTAACTCTAAAAAATAAAAAAATTGTAATCTAATGCCAACAAAAATATAGCATTAAAAAAACAACAGTATTGTAAGTACTATATATAAAATTTAAAACCTTAACACATTGGCTTAAACTGCTCCATTTTAAAACAATTAACTAAGCTTCTTACAATTATCAATGATATTGGCACACCAAAAAACACTGTATATATCAACATTTGACATTTACCATTTTCTAGAGATGTCAATGTTAGCAAATTAATTCTATAGAGCTCATATTTATAACTAGTTCCAGCCAACATCATTTGAAATTTCACTACAAAATTATGTTCTAAGATAAATAAATAAATAAATAGACAATAGATAAAGAACATCATAAAAATATATATAGACCATTAAACAGGGATGCAAAAATATAGAAAGAAAACCTGATGTTTATGGATAATAGTTTGTCTTTGCAATGATAATGCCAACAACTTTATCTTTAGAGGATTAGTGAAGACATAGCATGCATGGTCTAAAATGCCCTATACTAAAATAAAACAAAATTTTAATTTTTTCTATTAAATGTATTAGGATTGAAATTTTAATTTTAATGTTCTTATAATTGTTTGAATAAAAGCAAGAAAAGGATATTTGAATGCAATGTTATTATTGTCAAGTTTGACCTCACAGGTCAAATTGTCACCCTTACCATTTTAAACATTAATTTTCATGGTGTTTTCCATGTTAATTGGTGTATTAGTCTTATAATTTCATTTTAATGGTCATCCAAATCCTTGATTAGCAGATTTTAAGGTAGATTTGATGAAATTAAGGTTTTAGTCACCATAGTTATTTATTTATCTAGCCAACTTTATGACCAGTTTCAACTTATGTCAAGAGGTTAATATAGTTTATAACATCCTATTAGGCCTTATTTATTGTGTCAAATTCATAAAATGATGGATAATTTATCTAACTAGTTGGTGACATGTTTGACTAACTTCATGACCCAGTTTACTACATTTTAGGTCATTTTATGGCTTTCAAAGTAGGTTTTTAATGTGAATGAAATTATAATGTTATAATAACAACATGGTGTAATTTTTTAGGCATTAAATCCTAATTTATATATTTTTTAGTAGTTTCATTAGAATTCTCAAGTGATTTTGGTAGTTTTAGTGCCAAAAAGGCCTATTTTGAAGCCATTTGTATATATCTTTAGGGTAAAATTGAGCTTAATGTATATTAAAGAAATTATTTTTATATTATAAGGTCAAAAAATTAGTTTTTATGATGTTTTATGTCTTTAAATTAATAATATTGATTTGTCTCTCATATTGGCCTCCTTGGCAACTCTAGAAGGGTAATTTTCAAGTGTTTAGTATGGATAGAGGAGAGAGAGTTAGGATTTGAAAATTTGAAAATTATAGGTATCCTAATTAAATTAAAATTAGTGTAATTTTTTTTCAAATTCATCCCCCCATATTTATGAACAATTTCTAAGAGCGTAAGTGGGTCACTATGAGCTAGTCATCCAAACAGGGTCCAGGTTTGCCTCCATTTCTTCACTTATGAGATCAATGGTGAAAAATGGTTTTATATATATTATTTAAGGATTAAATAAGGAATTTTTAATTTTTTAATCATCAGATAATTTTCCTTTATAAAGGGCTTTTTGATAGGAAACCAATTGCTTGTCATACCTTGAGATTTAGAAATTTTCAAGCAATCTTGATATATCAAAGGAATGTATTTGTTTTAAATACTTTAAAATATAATTTTTAAGGTATTATCACATATATTTCATGCAATAAACTTTTTAGCTACTTTCATCTTGAAAAACTATTTCTTAAGATAGCATGGTTGGTCATTTGGCCCTTTCACAAGGTGTAGTTGTAGATATAATGAGATGTTCAACATGTGAAGAGAATTAAAATAAGGTTTTAATGATATTTATGGGATTATATATCTAATTAATATTTAATTTTACACTAGAGGATGTTCCATTTGAGGTGAAAGGACCACGCTCTCTTAAGAGCTCAAAATCTTAGTTGTAAGCCTAATGAGCAGGCCAGAAGGATATCATCGAAGGTAATGGAAGTTATGAGGATTAATGGAGGTGAAGAGGTTAATTTTAATGTCACAAAATTTTTTGAGAGTGTTCATGGATTATAAAAGATGACTAGAAACTCTCTTGGGATCAAGATTCAGTTTAGAGCCTCAAATGACTAAAATAACATTAAAGGATTGTATGTTACTATGTTTTCAACTTAAGAGACCTTAAAAGGGGTTGTATACTCTTATGAATGTATTATTATGGTGCCAAATGAGTTTTCAATGTGATCTATGTCTTGTCAAGAGATGTGAGTGCTCAATTGAGTCTTAAGGTACATCAAAATCATAATGATAACTTCTTTAGAACTTAGTTTAGCAGAGTTTAAGGTAAGTTAGCATTATTTAAGGTAACACATTGTTCCTTACTCCCATACTATTCTAAATCATTAGGGAAAATTAATTAGTGGGCATTGAACACTCAAGCATCTAGAGATTATGGAGGTAGGTGGAATGATCAAGTGAACTGACAGTCTGCACAAGTGCAAAATCACCACCTACATCCATCATATGTTGGCTCAAATAGGGGGTATAGTGATGAGGTTGACAAGGTTTGGTCTACCAATAGTCAATTCATTGAGGTTGGTGAGTTTGAATATAATATTAAAGGAATCCTCAAGCAAAAGGTCTCTCAATGAGTTGTTGTAGTCATCTAGTTCCACATTAGAGCCAAGAGAAACTTTGAGAAATCACCACCTACAACCATATAATGGAAAACACAGTCAACTTTAGAGTACAATATAAATACACCAAGTAAAAGGATGAAAATTGAGTTTGTGAGATGAATATTTGATTTATTATTTTTTATAAATTAGATGTTTAATTCTTAAATAATAAATGGGTCTAAGTAGATAAAATCAGTAAATAATATGCAATAATTGTTAAGTTGTGCAGCTAAAAGCTTCACCAGGATGTTAATCAGGAAGTTGTTGAGTTCAACCAGTAATCGACATTGGCAGTATTATCGACGTCGGTCAGGCAGGGACCAAGGATCGGTTGACGTCAGTCAGGAGTAGAACGACAGCAACCGACATCGGTCACCTGTGCGTGTGCATGCGTTTGCATGCATTTCCAGAATGCGTTTCTAGAATTAGACTAGTCTAATTTTAAGAGGTCCGAGAGTGTTTACATGTTGAAGACTAATTTAAGTCTTGAGACTGTGTTTCTAATTATTGTAATTAGAAGTCTAATTATTATATGCTTAGGATCCTATTTAAGAGACCCATCAGGCATGTATTGTAATCAAGGCAAGTAAAGCATTGAAGCAAGAAAGCAAGGTCAAAGGAGATCTGCAAGGTGCAAGGTCAAGGAGATCGGCTGAAGCTATCAAGGAGGGGATAACAACTCAAGTTGTTGAGTTAGTTTTGGTTGAAAAAGAGAGAGAGAACTCTTGAGTGAAATACTATACACCCAAGAGGTGTGAAGAGGAGAGGAAGATTTCCTTATTGTATTCAAGAAGAGTGTTAATACAGATAGTATTGTTTCTCATATTCTTTGTTGTTTCAAGTTTCTCGTTACTTAATCATTCTAGTTCAATTCCGTGTTTAATTGCTTATAGAAAAGTAATCAATTATGCTCCTAATCCTGACAAGTGGTATCAGAGCAAGGTTGCAGGGAGTAGGTTATTATTTGATTACAAGTCATTCTTAGGGGTTTTTGATTGAGTGGGAGTACAGCAATGGCAGAAGAAAGTAAGCTAAGAATGGAGAAGTTTAACGACAAGAATTATCAACATTGGAGGATGCAGATAGAAGATTATCTGTATCAGAAAGATTTGTACTTACCGTTGGGTGGGGTTGCATCCAAGCCCACAGATATGAAGGATGAAGAATGGAATGTTCTTGATCGAAAGGCTCTGGGATCCATAAGGTTGAGCCTTGCATCATCTGTGATTTCCAACTTATCACAGTGTAAGACAATGGAAGAGTTGATAGGATCTTTGGCAAATTTATATGAAAAGCCCTCAGCTTCAAATAAGGTATTTCTTATGAAGCAGTTATTTGCATTGCAAATGCAGGAAGGTGGATCTTTATATAGTCATCTTAGTGATTTCCATGGTTTGGTAAACCAGTTAGCTTCAGTCAATATTGTTTTTGATGATGAAATAAAATCTCTCTTAATCTTATGCTCTTTACCTGAAAGTTGGGATAGTTTGGTAATGGCAGTAAGTAATATTGCGTCTGCTTCTAAAATCTTAAAAGTTGATGATGTGGTTAGTGTAATCTTGAATGAATAAATTCATAGAAAAAGCATAGGTGAATCATCAGGGAATGCTCTAAGTGCTGAAAGTAGGGGAAGGCAAAGAGAGAAGGTCGAGCAAGGGAAATCAAGGTCAAAGATGGGAAGGAGATCCAAATCCAAAAATGGAGGTATCACCTGTTGGTTTTGTGGAAAGAGAGGACACACAAAGAAATATTGTTGGTTGAAGGATAAATAAAATCAACATGAAGGTAATGAAGAAGCAAAAGATGTAGGTATTGTGGCATAGGATGCTCTCATACTTTCTTTGGATAGTCAGGTAGAATCATGGGTTTTAGATTCTGGTGCTTCTTTTCATGCAACCCCAAATAGAGAATTGTTCCATGAATATATCCAGGGAGACTTTGGAGAGCTTTATTTAGGGGATGGTATGCCTTGTCAAATGGTTGGCAAAGGGAAAGTACAGCTAGAATTACAGATAGGCAACACATGGATGTTGAAGGAGGTTATGCATGTCCCAGTCCTGAAGCAGAGTTTGGTTTCTTTAGGAAAGTTGGGTGATGAGGGATGCACAGTAACGCTCATAGTGGATTCTTGGAAGGTTTTCAAGGGTGTACTTATTTTAGCAAGAGGTAAGAAAGTAGGTACTCTTTATCTATCTACTTGTATTATTGATTCTACTTCTGGTTTATATATTTCAGCTGTAGATTCGAAGATGTGGCTTAGTAGGCTTGGTCACATGAATAAGAAGGGAATGAACTTTCTTGAGTCAAAGGGTATGAGTTCAGATTTAAAGGACATAGATCAAGTTCATTGCAGGAAAAGGAAATTTGATGTTTTTGACAAGAACAAGGAAGCCTTGGTGTTTATGGAGGAGATGATGGATAGAGATCAGTCACAGGGCATGAATAATTTTGAGTAGGGTAGTATGGACAAGTTTTTGATATAAGATGAGCTCATAGGTAAAGAAGTCATCACTTATAGGAAAACACAGTTACCGACATCAGTCACATGGAACCGACATCGATCAGGAAGGTACCAATGTCGGTCATGTGCAAACCAGCAGATTCGGTAGTGTTGGTCAGGTAGGAACCGACATTGGCAAACAGGTCAGTCATATGGAACCAACGTCAGTCAAGTGCAGATTGAGAGATGGCCGAGATCGGTCACTAGAATGGATGTTGGGTGGACAGCAAGCTGTCAAGGAGTCTCAAACACCCATATGGAGGACTGAAAGGGTAAGTGAACCTCATATTCATTGTTCACCATCTTTATATTACTTGTTGCTCACTGATGGTCAAGAACTAGGAAGATGTGAAGAGGCAATGCAGGTAGAATCCAGGAAATAGTGGGAGCATGACATGAATTCTTTGGAAAAGAACCAAGCGGGAGTTTTGGTAGAGTTGCCAGCTGGGATAAAAGCACTGACAGATGAATGGATTCCTAGGTTAGAGAAGAGAGCGGATGGACATGTGAGACAGAAGGCCAGGGTATATGGTCTTGAGCAGGCTGCAGGACAATGAAGGTTTAACCATTGTGTCTTCCTTTACTAGGTTGGATAATATTAGATACATTATCTTATTATTGTATGTAGTGTGTATGTTTGTTGCAGGGTTACACATGCAGGGAGTTTCTGAGCTAAAGGTAAAGTTAGTTCAGAGGTATGTCATGAAGAATTTGGGAGCAGTGAAATTCTTTAGCATGAGAGACATGGAAGATCACAGGTTGATTTTGTCTCCAGTGGGAGCTGATGTGAAGAAGGTGTTGGCGGGGTTTAATACGCAGGATGTAAAACTGGTAAGCACACCAAGGGTTGGACAGTTCAAGCTGAGCTTAGAATAGTGTTCAAAATCATATTAGGTCTGGTGTAGACCTGAGTTTTCCCATGCAGTGAGAGTTGTCAGAAAGTTTGGATCCAATTTAGGAAAGAAGGAGTACTGGAGAGCAGTTCAGTGGATTCTCAGGTATTTGAGAGGGACCAGTAGCAAGTATTTATGCAGGGTCAAGCACTTCTCTACATGGTATGTAGGTTTGGATGTGGCAGGTTACTTGGATGACAGGTGTAGCATCACAGGATGTGTGGTGGCTGGTCTTCAAAATTGAGCTTGAAGATGGAGGTGCCTGAGATGATTAGTGGAGGTTATTGTACAGGTGTAGTTGTTTATCTCCAAGTGGGAGATTGTTAAGTTATGGAGCTAAACGCTTCACCAAGATGCTAATCAGGAAGTTTCTGAGTTCAACCAGTAACTGGCATCTACAGTATTGCTGATGTCAGTCAGGTAGGGACTAGGGATCGGCTAACGTTGGTCAGGAGCAGACCGATAGTAACCAACATTGATCACTTGTGCATGTGCATGTGTTTTCATGCATTTCTATAATGCATTTCCAAAAGTAGACTCATCTAATTTTAAGAGGTCTGAGAGTGTTTGCATGTTGAAGACTAATTTAAGTCTTGAGTCTGTGTTTCTAATTATTGTAATTAGAAGTCCAATTATTGTATGCTTGGGATCCTATTTAAGAGACCCATGAGGCATGTATTGTAATCAAGGCAAGTAAAGCATTGAAGCAAGAAAACAAGGTCAAAGGAGATTTTCAAGGTGCAAGGTCAAGGAGATCAACTGAAGCTATCAAGGAGGGGATAACAACTCAGGTTGTTGAGTTAGTTGTGATTGAGAAAGAGAGAGAGAACTCTTGAGTGAAATACTGTACACCCAAGAGGTGTGAGGAGAAGAGGAAGATTTCTTTATTGTATTCAAGAAGAGTGTTAATACAGATAGTATTGTTTCTCATATTCTTTGTTGTTTCAAGTTTCTAGTTACTTAATCATTCTAGTTCAATTCTGTGTTTAATTGCTTATAGAAAAGTAATCAATTGTGCTCCTAATCCTGACAATAATTAAGCTACTAATTTATTTAAACGAGTTGTATTTTTGCCTTTTCTAAAAATAGTAATGAGTGAGAGAAAATATGACTTAGCTTATTATGGGCTATATGGCTGAGACAGATTCTGATACTGGAGGAACAAGACTAGGACACTATCATAAACTGAGATTTAGAGTTTATTTCATGATTAGACAAACCACCAAAAATAGGACACCCTGTTGTCTAACACTATAGTCCTAGACTTGTTGTTATTATCCAAACTACTCATAGAGATATGATTTTTTGGGGTTTTGTTTGTAGCATCTATGTGAGCCTATGTACCAAATTTCAAATCCTTACTATCAACAAAATTCCTTATAGATCTAATTCTTTGTATTATTATGTCTTTTATGTGATTAAATAAAACTTTGGCAAACAAGGAAAATGGGTTAGTGTGTAAAGGATATGTTGGATGCACTTCACACCCCATGTGTGGGCACATTGCCTACATACCAATACTTTGAGGAGGGATTAAGCTATATGTAGTTCTCCCATTGAAGTGCTTGGTGCAATAGTGTGATGAAAATACAAGTAAATGTGAAACTAGGTGTACTTGGAATGACTAGGGACTAGTGTAAAGGTATGAATAAGCTTGAAATACTATTGGATGGTTGTATGTAGAGGATAGGGAAAGAGTTCTTCAGTACTCTTGCTTGTATTCTTGTTTCTCTCTTGTAAATGAGTACCAACCCTTCTTAATTGGAATTTGAATGGCCTTTTATAGGGGATTTAATGATCATGGGTTAAATAAATTCACATTAGGCTGACATAAATTAGGATAAGGATTCAATAAAATATGACCATTAGGACCAAAAGTACACTTAGACAACAACACTAAAAACTAGACACTCTAGGTTTCAATCTCCTATCTAACCTAGGCACTATTGTCCAAAGGGAATGAGACCTAGGGGGATGGATCTAGGCCTAAGAGAGTTACCTAGGTCTACAAGGGTTGAGTCTAGAAGGCTATGGATGACTGGGAATCAATGAAAGAAAAGCCTAAAATGGTTGTGTAAGCAATTAGAAGGACCTATGGATTGGGTGTCATTAGTCATACTCAAGTAACCAATTTTCACATTTTATATGACTACATTCCCCCCCTTTATTCTAGTGATGCAGTAAAGCAAAATACTAGGATAAAATAAAAATAGGTGATGTTGGATGTGTGTAGAGAGAAGACGGTGTGAAGTGTGAATCTACAATGAAAAACATAGAATAAATCAATCCTTACTAGATATGATATATCTAAAATAAGAATGTACAAAATTTGGGTAAGAGAGAGAGGAAGAGAAAGGAATGAATACACCTCACTAGGTATGTGAACCAATATAAAACTTGTTGTGATGCTAGATTATGTTGGGTATGTGTTGTACGAAAAGTAATATCATGAACGGAGCTAAATGCTCAATTCCCTAGAAGTGGCTCAAGAATGAAAAGGCAAGCCCTTTGGCTCCATCATCACCTATAAATTGAAGCTAATGAATCATGTGTGTGTCAATCAATGTTTGGAATGTGTGTCCAATCCATCTGAATAGGTGGCTCAAGAATATAAAGGCTATCTAGTCCTTTGGCTACATCATTACCCCATGAAGTGAAGCTATGAAGTAATATCAGTATGGAATAGATGTCATATGAGATGGATCCTGAAGCCCATGAATGTATTATGATCTAACAATGTTGGCATGGATAGTTGAATGTATGTTGGAAACTAGGCCACTCTTGGCCATTTCAAAAGATGGAGATCAGACTTATATGAAAGCCACTCTAAAACTAGTACAATAGGCTTACGTGGAAGCCAACTTGGGAACTCAAGTAGTTGAGAAGTTAAGCTTGTATGAAAACCAAACTTGAAAAAAGATGTCAACCACCTGCAGATGGAGTAAGGCACATAACTACTCAGAATGCTTAGGAAAAATAAACTAAACTCAGAAAGAGATGAGTACCAATGTGTCATGCACATTTCCCCCAATAATTGGTGTTTGGAAAATGGATTCTAATTTGGAAGCTATATCAATTGCCTAATCTAAAACTGGAAGTGAGATTCATCATGTCACATAGGATGCCCCCTATATTTGGATACTCTAGGCAAAAACTATACTAAAACATGTTGAATATGGAATATGTTGTACTGAAAAACCTATGACTGAACTCACCTTTCTATCTGTTTCTATAAAAATTAATTTTTTTGTTGTCTAGACAAGAGCACCAAAAAAAGAACACCCTGTTATTTGGTGCTATAGTCTAACTTTGGTGTTGTTGTCCAAGGCCAAATCTAATAATTGTTCTATATTTTATATTGTCTGTCTAGTCTATTCTTCTTGGTCTGATGTTTGGAATCTATTTTGAGTGTTCTGAAAACAATTATTTTGACCACTAGGAGCTCTGATTTCTATGACAAAACCCTTATTTGTTGCCCTCTCTTCTGAGGGGAGGAATGAAGACCTTGTAATCACTTCCCTCAGAAGAGATAGCCATGCAACTATGTTAAGATAGAAATATACATGATATAACAATGATAGTCAACAAGATATCTCAAGATATAGCAATATCTATATTAAGAGATTTTTAGATTAATAGGGATATGCCTAGATAGATATAACAATGTAAAAGCATGTGAAAAGTACTAAACTAGAATTGAAAGGGTTAGTTTTTAGTTATTAACAAGGAGTGATGGAGCATGATGTCCATCATGACATCCAAGAAAATATAAAAAATTCATGATATGGATCACGGCATTACAAGCAAGTGAAAGCAATCAAGAAAAAAGTACATAAAGCAAGAAACAAACAATAGTGGCCAAGGGTCTAAGCAATCAAGGGACATGGGCACATGTCACTCATACTAGAAATCAAACATACAAAGCATGTTCAAATGTCATATACATATACCATAGAATAAGAAAGATAAACAGGAAATTAGATGTTTAATTCCTAAATAATAAATAGGTCTGGGTAGATAAAATCAGTAAATAATATGTAATAATTAAGCCACTAATTTATTTAAACAAGTTGTATTTTCATATTTTCTAAAAATAGTAATGAGTGAGAGAAAATATGACTTAGCTTATTTTGGGTTTTTATCATTGAGACAAACTCTGATACTAGAGGAATAGGACTGGGACACTATCACAAACTGAGATCTAGAGTTTATTTCTTGATTAGATAGGATCGTTGAAAATGGGACACCCTGTTGTTCAATGTTGTAGTCTTGGTCTTGACACTATTATCCAAACTATTCATAGGGATATGATTTTTTTGGGTTTTGTTCACAGCATCTATGTGAGCTTGTGTAAGAAATTTTAGATCCTCATTGTTAATGAAACTCCCTATAGATCTGATTCTTTATGTGCTTATGTCTTTTATGTGATTAAATAGAACTTTGGAAAATAGGGAAAAGGGGTTAGTGTGTAAAACATATGTTGGATGCACTTCACACCCCATGTGTGGGCACATTGCCTACATACTAATACTCTGAGGAGGGATTAAGTTATATTTAGTTCTCCCATTAAAGTGCCTGGTGCAATAGTGTGATGAAAATTCAAGTAAATGTAAAATTGGGTGTACTTGGAATGACTAGGGATTAGTGTAAAGGTTTGAATAAGCTTGAAATATTGTTGTATGGTTGTATACAGAGGATAGGGAAAGAGTGCTTGAGTAATCTTGCTTGTATTATTGCTTCTCTCTTGTCAGTGAGTGTCAACCCTTCTAAATGGACTTTGAATGGCCTTTTATAGGGGATTTAATGATTGTGGGTTAAATGAATTCATGTTATTCCAACATGAATTAGGATAAGTATTTATAAAAATATGACCGTTAGGACCAAAAGTACACTTGGACAATAGTGCTAAAAAATGGACACTCTAGGTTTCAATGCTCCTATCCAACTTGGGTGCTATTGTCTAGAGGAAATGAGACCTAGGGGGATGGATCTAGACCTAAGAGAGTTACTTGGGTCTGCAAGGGTTAAGTCTGGAAGGTTGTGGATGACTGGGAATCAGTGAAATAAAAGCCTAAAAGGATTGTGAAAGCAAGTAGGAGGACCTATGGATTGGGTGTCTTTAGCCATACTCAAGTAACCAAATTTTGAATTTTATATGAATACAATATTCAAGAGCCAAAATGACTAAATTTAGGACCAAGTGATATTAGTAGTCCAATTAAGGTAAAGTGACTATTGATCTTAGTTCGTACAAGCATTAATAGTAACATACAACCATATAGGTGGAAGTACAGTCATATGCTAGTATGTGAGACCTTGTTTATGAAATGATTAAGTTGTTTAGTTTATATTTAGGAGAGACTAAGATGTTTAATTCAATATCAAAGACCTTTTTAGGTCTCTTTGCATCTTGAAAGACACATACAGTCAAGGACAAATCAACTATAGCCATATATTTTGGTGCATTCATGTTTACATCAAGGTGAAATATGAACAACAAGGAAGATGAACTTATGTTGGATGTGTGAGTTTCTTTTAAGATTTCACAAGATATAAGCATGTTTTAAATCCTCTTCATGGTTTATTAGTAGTGCTTATTAACCTATAGTCAAAATAGTAGCCTACAACCAATATGTGACGTAGTCAACCTATCTACATGATCCTCCAAAACCCTTTGAAGAAATAAGGAAACTTTAGGTTCTTTGATAATTTCATAGGATACAATATTTTTTGAATTCATGTTGATGACTTTTTTAGGTCTTGTTTCATTCACTTCTCCACCTCAGTCCGTACAAATAGCCTAAGATGTCCACCTATAATTATTCTATTGACTTACAGGGAGTCAAAGATAGGTGGCTAACTAGATAGTAGGTCTTAGGTCTAGTGAAGAAATGAGTTGAGATGTTTGAAAGTTTTGAAACCTACTTGGAATTTAAATAAATTTTAAATCCAAGGAGGATCAATTATGAAAATATGAGGATTAAAACATAAGTAAAATAGCCAAGTAACCTTTTAACAGTCACCTTCAGGCTGAGGGAACACAGAATGGCCTCAAGTTCATACATTGATGGGAGAAAAAGTATTAAAAAATCTTTGAAACCTGATTTAAAACCTCAAATTATTCCATGAAATATAAAATAATATCATAGATAGGATTAAATTCAAAACTCCTATATACATATAAGCTCTCTTCCAATAGGCACCTACAGGTGGCTAATGGAGCATCCTCAGTTTCAGGCCTAAAGGGAAAAGGTAGAGGAGTTTTTAATAATGATATAAAGCCTAAATTAAACCTTAGATAAGTTCAAAAATCTCTGAAAATATTAGTGATGAGAAGGTTTAAGGCTTAAAACCATAAACATGACCAGGAGGCAAGCTACAAGCTTGTTTCCTAAAAAAGAGCTTTTACTTGATTGATGGAGAGAGTAAGGGACTCTGAAAAGTATTAAATCATGGAGATTCCATGATGAATGGATTTATATGAAATAAAAAATTTATTAAAACCTTAGACCTGATCATGAAGGATAAAAGGTCAAAAACTCAATTTAGGCCTAATGTTAAGGTGCACACAGGCCTATAATCCAGTCTTGAGGGAGATTGCAGTTTTGGGGCCTCTATAGGCATGACCATGCTTTGAAATTTGGTATAAATTGTTTTAATTAATTTTAAAATACATTCATGTTCACATTAATGTCATACCAATATATGAGATATCCATTATTTTGTCTCAGAGCTTGCCCACTTCATTGGCAAGGGGTAGTCTTGAGACTGAGTGGGTCCATTTGGTATCAAAGGATAAAGCAAGTTTCCAAACCTCATGAAGGGATATTTAGGTATTAAAAATCCATGAATAATTTTTATATACACTAGCAATAAGCAACAACACTCATGTTTCAGTCCAAGTGCCCTTAAGGGCTAGTAAGAAGGAGATAAGCTTAAAACCCCAAGACCCCTAACTAATACACCATGAGCATACAAAGGAGTGGTAAAGACTTAAATAGAATGTATAATCATGGATATTGTTTTTTTGTAGGTGTATGAACCTATAAAATTGGTAATAATTAATTTTAGGACCCAAAACTCATATTTAGCCTCTCTTGAGCCTCAAGAATGTTAAGCAAGCCACCCAAAGAGCAACTTTAGAATCTCTTACTGTCTCTCAAAAAAATCATGGGGAAATGAGAAATTTTGGATATATAATTAGGTTAGTAAATAAGGTTTTTAAATTATAATAATTTCAGTTAGATGTCCCATATTTATGAACAATCGTTAAGACCCTAGACATGTCTTAAACCCTTCTAAAGCCCCGATTGTGACTAGTCAAGGGAAATAGACTTAAAATTCACCTATAACACCACATATTGATCCTAAAACCTCTTTTATGTTGTTTATTAATCCAAAAATATTATCCACATGTGTTTTGATGCTGATGTAACTTGTATGGATCCCTCCAAATACCCTATTTTTCATGATTTTTATTGTTATTTAGGTGCTCTAAGAAGGGGAGAACTTCTCAATAATGGGATGAGGTCATTTTTGAGTTGTAATAATTATTAAATCTCAAAAATCTACATGATATATTTTTATGTCTTTGAATCAGGCCCATTTTCCAAGGTAATCCCCAATATGTTAAAAATAAGACTAAGAAACAAGGTGGTTTCTTGGTTTGCACACTTCCATAGGGTATCAGGACCCCAAAATTGACATAGAGTTTTGTGACAGTGTGGTAAAATTGAATCTAACACTTTTATGTAGTTTCAAATTTTTGGAAGCTCCCAGTATCAATATTTCTACTTTATAGGCCAAGGAGGGCTAATTAGGCCTAATTTGGGAAAGAGAATGAGTTAGAAATTAAAATTTCATTCATAATATGATCACCACATTTTTTGTGGATATATAAGGGGTTATAGGGTATCTAAAAATACTCTCATTTTTCCATAGTCATCTCTAATTTCTTCTAGATAATGAGCTTTATTTGTTTTTAGGGTTATAAGGATTTGAGAGGAAATTCAAGGTTTTGGTCAAAAACCAAGTCTTTTTGAGTGTTTTATGTCTTAAAATGTATTTTTTTAAAGTATAGTATGTTTTTTAAATACCATCAATGGAGGAAATTTACACTCTTGAATAAAAAATACACTTTTCCCTTCGATGCCCTATTGAAGATGAGCTTTCTAAGGAGTCAAAACACTAAACATTGTATAATGCTTATAATAGGCCTTTTCAAGGGTAATACACATTCTCCATGCCAAAAATTAGATTATAAAAATTCAAGGATCAACTTTTAAGATTTTTAAAGTTTTGAAAAGGTTTTAAGTCTCTTAAATGTAATTTCTCTCCTTCCAATGCCTAGGCTTGTTGAAGGAGTCAAACATACACTTAAGAGCTTATAACAGCCCATGTATGATGGAAATACCTCTTAAATGTCCTAAAATAATGTTTTAATGAAGATTAAATGAGGATTTAAAGTCCTATTTTTAAGGGGGAAGACCAACTTTTTAATAAAGACACAAAACCTAGTATATAAGGGGTCTAACAAGGATTTAGGGACTCTATAAGAGGTTAAGGCTTAACCAATCATAATTAATATGTATCCAAGATTCCAAAACATATAATAATCTCTCTCCTATTCCTCCTAGGGATATGGATGTTTGAAAAGGTTTGAAGGGATATGTAGCATTTCAAAAAGGGCAAAGACCAAGTTTGAAGACCCCTATTTTGGGGTTGCTTTGTCTCCAAGCATTTGATTTTTCTATTTGAAATCTTATTCCAAAATTAATTCATTACACTTTGATTTTGGTTGTGCTAAAAGGCTACCAAATTTTTTACTCACCTTTTGAGAGAAATAATAAGCTTGTGTTCCTCCATTTTCAGGATTTTGGATGAAGTGTATCTATTTGCCATTGATATAGCATTGTGAAGCATTTGTTTTCCTATGTTATTGTCTAGTTTTTTTACCTCCATACAAGATATTTGATGTTCTACAGGTAATATTTAGTGTCAATATCAACTCTAAAATAAGCATTGGATGTGAATTTAGATCTTTTACATTCCTTCCTTGCAAAAATTGAGTTTGCCAAGTCCTTGTGAAATATTATTGTAGAAGTCATTCTTGAGTGTAGAGAATATGTGAAAGCTTATCCCTTTCATCATATTATTAATTAAAAGTATAAGTGGTCATAAAAAATTGTTTCATCACCTTGATTTATAGTTTCCCTTTTAATTCCATTATAAATAGTGTCTTTTTCACCCTTTCCATTGCTAGAAGCAGTAGATAGTAGGTTTAAGAATAAGTTTTAACGAGAGCACCAATGGAACCAGCCCTATCTAGAGATTCTCTCCCTTCCAAAGTCACCCACACTTAGGATATATTCCATTTTCCAATAAGAATGAGAAACAACACACTTTCTCTCAAGGGCACACTCCTTATTGATAATAGTTTTTAGCATGCTTGATGGGATGCATTCTCCTTGGCATAATTAAAGTTTGGAGTTGAGGAAAAGTACTTGAATCATCATAGGACACCTATCATCATCTAAACAAAAATATTCCTTCAATTTATAGAGTTCTTAATAGCATATAGGCATCACTTTCATACCAAAGGTTACCATAAGATCATCTAGTAAAGGTATTCCTCTTGAATTCAATGAGTTGTCTTCTACTTATTACAAAAGATCAAGGATTAATAAGAAAAACCTGTATCTTATAAATCAATTTATATCCCCTGGTCAGCCTATTGTTCTAAAAAGTGAAATTCCCACTATCTAGATGGCCATCATAAACCAAGTGTTTATCTTATTTAACAGAGATAGCCTACTAAATCTTGCTCAGTTTGATTGCATACCTATATCAAATCTTAAGAGCATCCCATTATTATTAGGAGAAGATAAAATAATTCCTATTGAGAACATCAAGGATGTTTCCAACCTATGTTTAATCCATAATTTTGTTCAAGAGAATGTGTCTATTAGACTATTTATTGCTTCCTTCAAAGGAAAAGCATTGCAGTGTTATAGAAACCTTCCACTGAACTCCATTGATTCTTGGGATGACTTAGTTGTAGCCTTAGTCAGGTTATTTGAGGAAAAATAAGATCACGTGTCCTTGATTGAATAGATAACTACCATAAAGAGGGATCCTCATGAGTTCATGACTGACTTTAACCTCAGATTCTAAAAAACATGGACCATGATACCTCTATTGATCAGTTCATCCCTAGAATATGCCTTCTTGTACTCTCTAAGAGCCCTCAACTCTGACATTAGTGTCATGATCCAATAAATGGATGGTACTAATTTTCTTGATACTTATGAATTTGTAATAAGAGTTGAGAATAGTTTGATACAAGTTAGAAAACTAGAACTTAGGCCTCCTATGCCTTTTTTACTTGAAATACATCCCATACCAGCCCCTCAAACTCCTAACTTGGCTCTTATTCTAGCCCCTAAGCACAAGTTTCAACCCCTCCTAGCCAATCATTTGAAAGTGGAGAGCTCAAGGGAATGTTTTAGTCCTTTGGGAATGAGATTGTTCAACTGAAGAGGTAGAAATACTAAGAAAATAGGCCTTACCAAGCACCTAATCAGTCTACTTATCATCTTTTTGGAGATAACAAGCCACCTTATCAAGGTTTTAGAGAACAAAGACCATCCTATTAAGATCAAGGAGTTATAACTCAAGACAAACCATATGTAGTTGTTGATGTAAATTCCCCATCATCTTATAAGGGTATTATTCATGTGCCTACTCAGAATAACATGATATAGGATTTAGGTTGGTAGTCCTCCAATCAGAATGACTTATAGAATCAAGCATTGGTTAACCAATCCATAGTCATGTCTTAAATGACCCAACAAGAGGCTTCTCTTCAAGAGGGTCAACATAATGAAACTATGACACAATAATACAAGATGAGTCATGGACAAGGGAAACTAGATTCTACATTTTTTAATTGGTAGCTAGATGATCATGTGGCCTTGAATCAAGTTGGTGATTCAGGTGCCTCAAGTAGTGTCATTACAATTGTGACTAAAGCCAAAAAGATAACTATTGAATAGGATAATGAGGTTTTTCATGACTAAATTATACCTCTTAATATTCCTAATATTTCTAATAATCATTTTATTTCCCCTATACTATAGAAAAATCATAATGTAGAGGTTAGCAAGTCTAATCAAGCATCACATGTTCAGGATCGACCAACTATTTAAAAAGTGTAGCCAAGGGTAAGTGTAGTTCATTATCATATTTTTTCTCATATTAAGAATTAAAATGTTAGTATGATCATGTGGGATTCCCTATTAATCCTAATATAAAAGGACATACTCATACAATAACTTTCAGCTCTCAAATTTACGTCAAAACCAACTAAGAAAGAATGCATAGTTTTAGAAAATTTGGATCAGCCAACAAGACATCAGGTCCATCAAGTACATAAAGAGGTAAATGAGGGTATGGATAAGTAAAAAAAATTTAAAAAACTCCCTTTTATCTCTCTTTAATAGTTGGTGACACCTTAGTTAATAATCGTATGGTGGATAGTGGAGTCAGTAACATTGTCACACCCAAACAAATTATGGATAAGCTTGGTTTAGTTTATGAACCAAATGAAAAGGGGGTATTTTAGATATATGGGTTACCATAAAATATAGTAGTCATGATTAATAACCTAAATTTTACATTGCATGCTTGCCCAAATGTCACCATTCAATAGGAAGTAGTGGTGGTGGACTTGCCTCCTTACTTTGCCATGTGTTTATCCAGAGACTTCACCTCGAAGATTGGTGGATACCTATAAATGGATTAGACATATTTAATTTTAATAACTAGTTATGAAACAAATTTAACTATCCATTTTTATCCCATTACATTTTTCCACTTGGAGCCTTACATGTCAAGTATTGTAAACACTAATTGTGTCATCTCAGATGAGATGATAAAATCTAGTGGAGTGGAAATTAACTCACCTATAAATGGAGTTATATATTTATTCCTTGATGAATGGACCTAAAATTTACATGATCATGATCCATATATTTTTATTGAAGAGGAGGTACTTGGTTTTTATTTCCTCTATGAGAATGATGAACTAATTCCAACCATGGTGGAGGATGATGGATCTGGTAATGGTCTATGGTACATATACTTCAATGGATCAAGGATTAAACATGGTACCAAGGATGAAATGATGTATATATCTCCATATAATAAAATTTATTTTTATTCAATTACGTTTCAGTTTAGTTTCTCAAATAATGTTGCAGAGTATGAGGTACTAGTCCACGGTTTGCATTGGGCTAGGAAGATGGCAATCAACACCTTGTAAGTTTTTGGTGATAATAAAATTGTAGTTCAACAAGTAATAGGTCTTAAAATGTGTAAAAACACATTGATTATAAATTATAATCATACAATGTGGGACCTATTTGAGGATTTTCAAGCTTTTAACATTCAGGTGGTGCCAAGAGATAAGAATAAACATGCAGATAGGTTGGCTGCCATAAGGGCTCAATTCAACATTATAGCTGATATAAAAATGAGAAAAAATAGTCATCCATCAAGGTGGTGGTGAGGCCTTAGATTTTGGATAACCATGAGAATTGGTAGGTCTTTGAGGATGGTAATTATATTATCAAATTCTTACAAGACGAGGTTGAATTCTCTTCTAGGAATCAGTCAAAGTTGTTGCAGTAGTATGGGGATCATCTTCTGCAAATGAAAACTAATAATTTTCTCAAAGTATTATTTACACTTGATAACATATTCAATGGATATGATGAGATGATGAAATACAAGTCATCTTTGTCAACCAAGGAAGAGCAAAATGCTAATGTGGAGATTATATCTAGAAAGAGTTTGAAGTTGGGTAAAGTATGCACTTCTTCACAAAAAGAATCCTTTATTGAGTTATGTAGTATTTTTTTTGATGTTTTTTCATGTAAATATATTGATCTAAAAGGATTTTACCCAAGTATAACTCAACACACCATTGAGTTAGAAGCAGAAATCTAACTAGTGAGATAAAGGCAAGGTCCATAAAACTAAAAATTGAGCCTTTGATAAGGACTGAGCTTCATAAGATCATAGAGTCAGCTATTATATTTTTAATCAATCATTCAACTTGGGTGGCAACCCTTGTTCTAGTATGAAATAGTAATGGTGAGATTAGACTTTGTGTTCACTTCTAATATTTGAACAAGGCTTTTCTTAAAGATCATTATCCATTACCATCCATGGAATAAATATTATAGTTGGTTACAAGTTTAGATATGTTCTCTTTGTTTGATGGGTATAGTGGCTACAATCAGATCTTAGTTAAGGAAGAATACCAATTCAAGATAGCCTTCATACCAAGTGGGGGACCTTTGTATATAGAAAGATGCCATTTAGTTTATCTAATGTTGGAGTAACCTTTTAGAGGGCCATAGCTATGGCATTCCAAGATATTATTAATAGGTTTTTACTTGTCAATTTTGATGACATAATCATGTTTTTTAAGAGTGCAAGTGAGTATATGATCCATCTCAAAGAAGTGTTCAAAAGGTGTAGGCAATTTGGGGTGTCTCTTAACCTCAAAAAGTGTGTCTTCTCAGTACATGAAGGTAAGCTTCTTGGACATGTGGTTTTAAAACATAGATTAAGTATAGATCCTAAAAGGATATATTCAATTATTGTTCTCTCCTTGTTTAAGCACAAAAATACATTACAAAGCTTCCTACAAAAAATTAATTTCATAAGGAGGTATATTTCAAATTTTGCCACTTTAGTTAAGCCACTTACAGCCATACTAAAGAAGAATCAAAGTTTCCTCTAGTCCAAGGAAGAGATTAAGAATTTTTAGGAGATTAATTAATCCATAGATAGTGATCCTACACTCATAAATCTAAATTTCTCAAAATCCTTCATCTTGTACACTTATGCTAACATGGACACCATTTCAAGTATTCTTATGCAACAAAATCATGAGGCCTTATAACATCCAATAGCCTTCCTTAGTCAAGGCTTGGAGGAGTATGAAAAAAGGTATTATTTTGTTTAAAAGTATGTTATTTCATTAATCATGTCTCTCAAGAATTTTACAAACTTGTTATCTAACAATAGGATACATCTAATGGTTGCACATACAAGTATCAACGAGTTTCTTTTGAAGAAGGATATACATGAGAATAGCATTGGTTGGATAACAAGAATAATGGATTATGATGTGTAAATTAAGGTCACAAAGTTTATTATAGGTAAATGAATTTATGAACATCTAGCCCAAGACTTGTAAGAGGCTAAAAAGGTAGTTTTAGTGTTGAATGATGAATAGGTTGCAGCTAATCATACCTCACCTTCCAGATGGTTTCATGACTTGGTAAGATATCTTCAAGATTTTTATTATCCTCCTAATTTAAGTTATTCAAGAATAAGATATTTTACATTTCAATCTATTACATTTCTTCTTGTTGATGGTGTCCTTTTCAAGAAAGACATCAATGGTATATTGTTAAGGCATATAAATCCAAACCAAACACAAAGGTTGATTGAAGAGTTCCATGATGGATATGGTGGAGGATATTTCTTAGCAAAGACTACAACCTTAAATATCATGAGAGGTGGGTGTTATTAGCCAAGTATATTCAGTGATGGTCATGCATGGGTTGGGAAATGCAAGCAATGTGTTATGTTTGTAGGAAAAGTGAAACTTGTAATCTTACCTCTCCAACCAATTTTTGTGGATTAGCCTTTTATCCAATGGGAATTGGACTTCATTAGCTTCATTAACACTCCTTCAAGATCAGGTCATAAGTGGATCCTTACTACCATAGATTAATTCATAAGATGGATTGAGGCGGTAGCATTGAAAGAACCAAATGAATCTAATGTACTAAATATTAATAAAGGTTTTCTTACAAGATTCAATGTTCCTTCAACCATAATTTTAGATATTACCATGGATTTTGTGGGAGCTAAGATCAGCCAGTGGGTTGTTCAAATGTTTACTTTAGAACTTCATCAAACTACTATCCACAAGGTAATGGCCTTGTTAAGTCTACCAATAAAAACATGTTGAAGATCATAATAAGGACTATTGAAGATAATCAGAGGTCATGGAACTTAAATTTGAAATCAACTCTATGGTTTGATAGGATCACATACAAAATATCAATATCTAACTATACATACAAGTTGGTATAATGCAAGGAAGTAAGGTTACCAATTTCTCTTGAGTTTCTTGCTTTAGAACTAATTCACTAACTTGATTTGTTGGAGAATGAACCAATGGAGATTAGATATGTTGATATTTGGATCTATAAGAGATTATAAATCATTCCATGTTAACCATGGAAATTCACCAAGTACAAGTGAAGAGAACTTTTGACAAAGGAGCTTCTTCATAGAGTTTCAAAGAAGGATATTTGGTTATCAAGTAGGATGAGGATAGAGCTAACCCAGGAAGGCATACCAATTTTGACTCTCTTTAGAGTGGCTCATACACAATCTCTAGCTGCAAATCCCACAATGTCTTCTAACTTGTAAATATGGATGGTGAGGAGCTTCCAATCCTAGTTAATGGGATACCCCTAAAACACTGCTATTGAGAGATAAGTTACTTGTACATAGATGATTTTTTTTCCTCTAGGCATTGTCTTAGAAATTTAGTTTGTTTGTGTTTTGTATCAAATAAGTGTGTTGTTTGCACATTTGCTTTGTTAGTTAGTTTCCCTTAGTTTGTGTGTTTCTTTGTTTCCCTTATTTGCTTTGTTAGTTAGTTTCACTTATTTTTCCATGAAAAGATCAAACAAGTGGTTTGAAATAGGTTTTAAGTCTTAAAATTAAGAAAACCAATTTGTCTCTCATATCAACCTCCTTAGCAGCTCTAAAAGGGCAATTTTCAAGTATTCGGTATGGATATAAGATAGAGAGTTAGGAGCTAAAAATTTAACTAATTATATGGAAACTAGTTAAATTAAAATTATTAGCATTTATTTTTATATTTCCCCCCATATTTATTAACAATCACTGCGAGTGTAAGGGGGTCACTATGAGCTAGTCATCTACACAGGGTCCAAGTTTGCGTCCATTTCTTCACTTATGAGATTGATGGAGAAAAATAGTTTTATGGGGATGATTTCAAGGTTAAATAATACCTTTTTAATGTTTGAATCATCAACTAATTTTCCTTGATAAAGGGCTTTTTTACAGGAAATTAGATGCCTATCTTACCTTGAGATTTGGTAATTTTCCAGCAATCTTGATATATCAATGGAATGTATTTATTTTCAAGACTTTAAAAGCTCATGTTCTAGGTATTATAACATATATTTCATCCAATCAAGGATTTATGTACTTTCATCTTGAAAAACTCTTTCTTGAGATGGCCTAGTTGGTCATTTGGCCCTTCCACAAGGTGTAGCTGAAGATATAATGAGATGTTTAGTGTGTGAAGAAAATTTTTGTAAAGTTGTCATGATATTGAGGGGATTTGAAATTATGATAAATCTTGAATTTTCCAATAGAAGATGTTCCATCTAAGGTCAAAGGACTATGCTCTCTTAAGAGCTCAAAATCTTAGTTGTAAGCCTAATGGGCCAGCCAGAAGGATATCATGGCAGGTGATAGAAGTTATGAGGATTCATAGAGGTGAATGGGTTAATGTTAATGTCATAAAATTGTTTTATAGTATTCATGGATTCCTTAAGATTACTAGAAACACTCTTGGAAACAATATTCAATTTAGAGCCTCAAATGACTAAAATAGCACTAAAGGATTGTATGCTACTATGTTTTCAACTTAATATACCTTACAAGGGACTATATACTCTTATGAATGTATTTTGAGGGTGAAAAATGAGTTTTCAAGGTGATCTAGGTCTTGTCAAGATATGTGAGTACTCAGTTTAGTTTTAAGGTACATCAAAATCACAATGTTAACTTCCTTAGAACTCAGTTTAGTAGAGTTGAAGGTAAGTTAACATTATTTAAGGTAATAGGTTGTTCCTTATTTTCATACTAATCTGACTCATCATGACAAATTAATTAATGAACAATCAAACATATATAGATCATGGAGGTAGGTAGAATGGTTTAGTGAACTGATAGTCTGTATAAGTGTAAAATTACCACCTACAACCATCATATGTTGGCTCAAACAGGGAGTACAGTGATGAGGTTGACAAGGTTTGGTTTATCAACAATCAATTCATTAAGGTTGGTGAGTCTGAATATAATATTAAATTACTCCTCAAGCAAAAGGTCTCTTAATGAGTTGCTACAATCATCTAGTTCCACATTAGAGCCAAGGGGAACTTTGAGAAATCACCACCTACAACTATATAATGGAAAACATAGTCAATGACTAAATTTAGGACCAAGAGAGATTAGTATCCCAATGAAGGTAAATTTATTGTCGATCTCAGTCTGTACTAATAGAACACAACTAGATACTGAGAGGGGGGTGAATTAGTATACAAATTAAAACTAGTCCTTTAATACCTTTTAGAATAAATTAAAACATATATGCAAATCAAATCAAATATGTAGAGATCATATAAACACAAATACACATGACACAAGATTTATACATGGAAAACCCAAAGGGAAAAACCACAGTGAGAATAGCTGCTAGAAACTATTGTTTTAATCCAGCCTCACAGTTTAAAGCCTCACTAGAAAACCTCATTGGTTAAAATGTTTAAGGACACCAATCCTAAGGAAACACAAATCCCATGATTTAATACACCAACTCTAAAGAAGCACGCACTCCCTAATCTGAGCACCCATTCAGCTTATCTAATGGCACCAACCTATCCGACTCTTTTATGGAGCTATAACTCTAATTTACAAATCAGATTCATACATGAATCCAAATATTTACTCTTTGTTACAGGTCTAATCTACAACTGATCATACTCTACACATTCTCTTTATGCCTTTCTTCTTTTATGCTCCTCTTTATTCCTCTAGTCCTCTGTTTGGATATGTTTCTATTCAACACACTTCACTGGCTTCACCAACCACTATGCTCTTCTATGCCCCCTCTAGTTTTGTGTCTTTATGATTTTTATATTTGACACACTTCATTAACTTCACCAACCACTTTTCTCTTCCCTTCCCCCTCTGGTTCTATGTCTTTATGATTTTTTATTTGACACACTTCATTGGCTTTTGCTCTCTACCTCTATCTCTATTTGACTTGGATCAATATCAAATGCAATTGTTCTAATAGTCTTTTCCTTTGTCCTAGATACCATATATATAAATAAATTATATAGGGCTCCATATCTTATATGTGTTCACACTTAGACTACAACACATCATGCCAATTCTAGACTCTACTTCATTATGACTTAGACTATAAGTTTATTGTGTCTTCATTCCATGCATCACATCATAATTTCAGGTCCATTTACTATCTAGAGCATTTTTTAGACTCAAGTTTTGATGCACATGCTCTTTAATATAGATTTTATCATTTGGATTGATCAATCTTATTGTCTGTGTCGAGATATAGAGCTTATACGTAAGTTCATGCATGTTTCTACAACTAACCATTTATATGGACATATCTTTAAATGTCAATCATTGATCTTGCCTTTGGCACCATGATCTAATGGTCTTCAATCAAATGGATCAACTTTAAAATTCATCCATTTGATCAATCTCTAACAATGTCACACTATTTGTTTGATCTTTATACACCTTCGAAATTTAGCTTTGTCAACTTTAAAATGTGTTTGTTGATCTTCTTAATCTGAGCTTCCACATGTCATTCGATCTCTAAAGATGCACATTCCTTATCTCTGTCTAGACATTAAATTTTGATCTCTTTATCCCATCTCGTTACTTCTTATATCTTTCGATCGCTTTCACTCTATCGATCTTCTCAAACATGTTCAATCTTTAACTTGCCATTATGTCGATAGCCATTGATCACTTTGTTCCATTTGGGTTTACTCACTCCATTGGATATTATTTATATGATCATTCTCTCAATGTCAAATCTTATGACAAGCTTTATTATTAACTCTAACAAGCTTATGCTCATTGGGTCTCTGTCTGATAAGCTTCGTGAATGTGACACTTGTCACTTGCACATTTACTCAAAGCTCGTTTTGATAATTTGACTTCATTGTGCTTCGTTAGATCATATGCATATGATGAAATGATATCCATTGATCAAGCTAGGAAATAATATAAATTTTAAGACTTAGGAAATATTAAGTCCTTTGATCACTGCTCAAACCGATAATTGCTAGGTCGAGGGGCCAGTTTCACAATGACAATAAAGGATTAAGTTATAACTTAAGCTATTAGGTCTAGGCTATAGCTAGTCACCATAAAAACAAAAAGTGCCTATTGACACCATGACTTAAACCCTTAGGTTTTTACTGATAAACCCTAGCCAGTCTGAGAGCAAAGATAATTCAATTTTGAGCTCATTCCTTCTTAATTGAACCTGTAGTCCATATATTCAAAATGCTCATGAAAAACCCATAATAGATCTACTATTTATTTCTTTTTAAAATGTTCATAGATGATGTCTATAAAATCATGACAACTTTGCATGACCTTGTGCATATTTTGTCTAAGTATGGAGACCATTTCATTTTTCCTAGAAGGCTAAATTTGCACCTGCATAACTCTTATTGTGCTTAGTTGTATGACCTACAAATTGGTTAATTTATTCCTATTTCATAAGAGATTTGACCCATATATCTATTTGGTCTTGAATCCTTCTTATGTGCAATATATGGCATTATAAAAGTGCATACTTATCTTTATCTTGTAACCTACAAATTTGACTGTGTTATAAAACACTATCAAAATGTCCTAGAGCCTTACTTTTCTCAAGCATATATTTTGTCATACTACATAGCATGACCAAGAATTCAACACATAATAAATAGTGACTAATGTGATCACAACCATATTACTAGCTCCCCTATACTCATTTACACATGGTAATGGTGATGTCAGCAAAATGCCTTCTCATCTTTTCCTGTCTGGACCCAAAATGTCTAGATGATCATTATGAAGAATCAGATGAATTTCATTCATGCACACAAGCATTCCAATCATCCTTGACCTTTGATAGGATCACCATGATGACCATATTCATCCTTGAGCATTAATGACTTTTTCATAATGTCCCTTTTGACATCAATGACAATCATATTTCCAACAATCTCCCCCTTTGTCATTGGTGGCAAACTAAATGCTCTGATCTTCTACTATTCAACTCCTTTTGCATTGCTTGCATTGGCTTCTGATAATTATGAACTAAAGTTGTTCATACCAAAATTTCTCCCCCTTAGTCAATGGCACATTTGCCTACTACTCAACTTAGACACTTGCTCTACTTATTTTTTGACATTTGCATTTTTGCAGAGAACATTGTGCTCTTTTTCCTATAAAGAGCATTTGCCCTTTTTTATCCCCCTTGGACATCAATGGAAAAGGGACTCTAGCAGATTTTTTGTCCAAATATTTCCCCCCCTTTATTAGATAAAGGATTTTGTCCAAGAATCTGTAACTTTCAACTCATTATTAATTTTTAGAAGTATACATATCTAAGTTGACTTTTCTCTCTTCTTCTAGGGATTAATAAAGCTTCCATGAGACTCCCCTTGGACTCATGCCCTATCACTAGTGATCTAGTGATGTGGTGTAGGAACCACCACTCCAAAAAAAATTCTCAGATATTCAAATTATTCCTTTAGAAGAGGTTTGGTGAATATTTCTACAATATGGTCCTTATTTGGCACATATTCCATTGTGACCTCTTGATCTGCAACCCTCTCTCTTAAGAAGTGATACTTGATTGATATGTGTTTGGTTATATAATGCATCACTAGTTTATTTGATATATTTATATAACTTGAATTATCACAAAGAATAGAGATAGGTGTTTTTTACTCTACCTTGATGTCCTTGAGTGTTTGCTTCATCCACAAGACTTGTGTGCAGCATGCCACTGCTACTACATATTATGCTTCTGATATAAAAAGATTAATTGAATCTTGCTTTTTGTTCAACCATGATACAAGTCTATTTCCAAGGAAAAATGCACCACCACTAGTGATTCTTTTGTCATCCACACTTCCTACTCAATCAGCATCTGTATAAACTATCAAAGTGAAATCTTCACTTGCAGGATACAATAGACCATAGTCAATTGTGCTCTTGATGTATCTAAAGATCCTTTTAACTACATTGACATGTCATTCTTTGAAAGTAGCCTAAAATATTGCTACCATGCACACTTCTTGAATTATATCTAGTCTTGAAGTAACTAGGTATATCAAGCTACCTATCATTGATCTACACATAGTCTGATTTACATCGAGTGACTCATTCTCTTTGCTCAACTTGCATCTAGTTATCATTGGAGTACTAACTTATTTGCTATTTCCATTCCAATTTCTTGAGCATATCCTTTGCATACTTGGTTTGGGATATGAGTATTCTCTCATTAGTTTTTGTTATTTTTAGACCAAGGAAGAAGGAAAGTTCTCCTAGCATACACATCACAAACTCACTTTGTATTTGTGTAGTAAATTCTTTGCATATTTTGTTATTGCTACCACTAAATATGATGTCATCTACATAAACAACAACAATCAACATATTCTCACCTTCTAATTTGAAGTACAAATTTTAGTCTACACATCCTTTATTGAAACCTTATTGTTACAAGTACTGGTTTAATCTTGAATACCATGCTCTAGGTGCATGTTTTAGATCATATAGTGCTTTCTTCAGTCTGCACACATAATCTTCTTCATCTGACAACTGAAAACCTTTTGTTTGTTTAATATAAACTTCCTCTTCTAGGTTCATATTCAATAAAGTAGACTTTACATCCATTTGATAGACTTTGAACTTCCTGTAAACAAAGAATGCTAGAAACATTCTTATGGCTTCCAATCTAGCAACTAGAACAAATATTTCCTCAAAGTATATGACTTCAACTTGTGTATAACCCTTGCACACCAATCTTGTTTTATTCCTTATAACAACTCCATCTTCATTGAGATTATTTCTATAGACCCATTTTATACCTATCACATTCTTTTTTGAAGTTCTTGGGACTAATTTCCAAGTTTTTTTCTTCTCTATTTGGCTCAATTATTCTTCCATGGATTTCAACCAATTATCATCCTTGCTAGCTTCAACATAGCTCTTAAGCTCAATTTTATACATTAGAGCAAAACTTACTTGCTTCTTATTCATTGTATCTCTTCTCCTTATCTGAACTCTTTTATTCTTATTGTCAATTATCTGCTCTTTAGGATGATCCTTTTGAACAAATCTTGGAGGTGCATTTTCATTATTTTCCTTAGCCTTTTCACTATTTTCTTCTTCACTATCTAATTCCTCTTCAAGATCTAATTCTTCAATTCTAAATTCCTTGTCAGGTTCAACATGTTTCAATCCTTCTTTAACCTTGACATTGATTCTCTCTACTATCTTATGTAGCCTATTATTGTAACATACATAGGCTTTGCTTTGAGTGGAATAAACAATAAATATTCCTTCATCACATCTTGATTCAAAGCTTCCCAATTTGTCTTCCTTTCTTCTTATGTAGCATTTACTTCCAAATACTTTGAAGTACTTAACAGAGGTAGGATTTCCATACCATAGCTCATAGGGATTTTTTTCACTGCTTACCATCAACTAAACTCTATCCAAGATGTATACTACTATTTGGACTACTTCTCTCCAATATCCATCAAGTAACTTGGCATCTTTTAGCATTATTCTAGCCATTTCCTTGACTGCCATGTTCTTTCTCTCAACAACTCCATTCTGTTGTGGAGTCCTTGCTACAGAGTAATGCCTTTTGATCCCATACTTCTCAAAATACTCTATGAACTCATTTGAGGTGAATTCTCCACCTTTATTAGATCTTAAGAATTTGATCTTTCATCTAATCTCATTTTCTACCATGGCTTTAAAGATCTTGAATCTCTCAAAGGCTTATGACTTGTCCTTCAAAAAGGTTACCCATGTCATTATTGAATAATCATCTACAAAAAACATGAAGTATCTCTTTATTTTAGATCCTCTCATCTTATTAGGACCACAAAGATCAATATAAACTAATTATATAGGATTTATAGTTGCGTACTCCTTTGTTTGAAATTTGACCCTTGTCTACTTGCCTAGTTGACATTCCTTGCAAGTAGTGTCTTCAAGTTTAGTTATCTTGGGTATGTATCTGACACACTTATTTGAACCTACTTTGACTAAGTTATCAAATTTAACATGATCCATTCTTCTATGCCACAACTAGATCTCATCAACCTTTCTTATCTTTCAACTATTTCCATTCACTTCAACAAGATTGTAGATATTGCTTTCAGTCTTTTTCCCTTTTACAACTAGTCTTCTAGATTTATTTAGCTTACAGCCTTCTACATTAAATGTGATCTTATATCTATTGTCACACATTTGGATGACACTAAGCAAATTATGCTTTAATCCTTCAACATAAAGGACATCATGTGTAGGAAGTTTACCATCTATGTTCAAGGTTCATTTACCTTTGATCTTTACTGTTGTGTTATCTCCTAAGCTGACAGATCCTTCCTTACATTTTCTCAATTTGGTGAACTCGATCTTATCACCAGTCATATACTTTGAGAATCCATTGTATATCACATATAAATTCTACTCTTTGGCATGGAGTGCAATTTGAGCAATCACGAATTGATTTTTCACTTTCCACACTTAATTGGGTTTATTATGTGTCCTCTTATTCTCTTTATCAGAGACTTGTGAACCTTTGTTCACACTAGGAGACATGCCTTTCTTTACATTGTGTAATTTTATATTATAAATCTAGTTCTACAATCTTTAGCTATGTGTAGACACCAAAATAGTGTCAGCCCCCCCCTTTGGTCCCTTTCTAACTTCAACATGCCTAACCTATAATTTATTAATTTAAAACACTTATTTTAAATTAATAATCCCCCCTAGACACCTCACCTTGGGTTCCTAGCTCTTAGGCCATTTATCACCCTATGACTAATCATAATTACCTAAGACCTATTTTAACTCTCCCACTAATTCTCGTGCCTATTAAACCCGCTTTTGCACTTTTTAACAATGACAACCAAACTTGGCAGATGGAAGAACGGGCAAAAGGCTAAAAATAGCCTTTTTTCCCATTCTCTAGCCGCCGATATCGGTTAACAGTCAACCGACGCCGGCAGTTTTGCCGATGTCGATTGCTTAAAACTAAATTCTGACCTTGACTGCAGACCCGAATGCAAATTCTCTTGCTCTCAAGATCTGAATTCTCTTGCTCCTCGACTCCTTGCATATCAAAGGCAGGCTTTCGAGGCATCAACATTCTATCATCACTCTCTAGGCTAAGAAACTCTACAGAATTCACTTCACACCAGATTGAAATGTTGCATGAGGTCTCCTACATCAGCCATAATGGGAACAAGTCTTCTACACTTCTGGTTCTCCACCAAGAGCTAAGTATTCTTCTGGTTTATATTTCAGTATTTTTAAAATGCATTGGTAATTAGTCCATTAGCTATTTCAGAGTACTGTTGAGACAACCTGACTTTCTTCCCAAAAATGTTGAAAAGCCTTCCTCTCATCCTTATTCTCCTTCCACCCCTGTCCTCTACCTTAGCCCTTTCAGGCCCTATTCACTGTCTAGCAACCCTGCACAGACCCAGACTCCTTCCAAACCCCTCTGTCGACCACAAACCTATCCAAAACTCACCCAAGGCCATTGCCCTGACTGACATCGACCATTTCCCCTATCGACATCGACAGCATAACCGATGTCAGCATCATTGACAAACTAACACCGACAGGACTACCGACATCGACAACTGTGGAAGACTGATTGCACAATTCAAGTACGCATTATCTAGTTCTCCTTCTTTAAGTCTTTCATTATTTCTTTCCATTACGACATTCTTTTTATCAATTAGTGGACTGTCATCCCTCTAGGAAGTCTTTGCACTTTTGGGACCGAGCATATCGCTTGGTAGTCCACCATATATCTATCTAACATTTTCTTTGTTTAAGTCTTTTTTATCTACAGGTGTCATCCTCCACAGCCAAAGAGGAGCTCCTTCAATCGTTTGGATACGGTGTGCAACTTCATTCAGGTATCATCTAACCCCTGACCATTTAACTTTTAGTTTCTTATTTCTTGTGAATATGAAAAGTAAAAAAAATGAGTAAAAACATTCTGGCACGCCCAGTGGGACCCTGGAGTTTTCCTTGGGTTCATTTCTTCTAAAACAAACTTTCATATAGGTGCATTAGGAAAATTTCTCTTCTTGCATCCTTCTTTCTTTCTCTTTCGAAAAGACACCATTAGCACAAGTTAAAAAGAACCTTTTCTTCTTGTCACTTCTTTTATGCATCTTAGAGTAGTGAAATTCATGCTCTTAACCTTTTCCTCACTTGTTTGTATCTGAACAAAACATTTCATTTTGGGTTAAAAATATATTGCATCTCATTCCTGCTTGAATGCATATTTAGCTCATCTAGTAATTAAAAATGCATTATGAATAAATCGTAGTGCACATATGTTACACAACCTAACCACATTCATAAAATCAAACATATAATCATACCTGAGACAAGGCCCGACTAGGATTTCATCACCTAGCGGATACCTTACCCTTCCTGGTAATCCTACTTGGACTTCACTACCAAGGGGAGAACCCACTCTGTTCTCTGGCAGAGTATAAACTCTAGGGGAAGTATATATTGGCTAAGCGACCCAACTTGTCTCTGGGCTCGTGAAGTGAGGGGAGCAAGCTCCTAGCACCAGGCCACATATGGAACCTAATATAGATTTTGAGCACCAAAACATAACCTGAAACCAACCTTAGACTACTTCTTTTAGTACATGTTCTAAAAGCCCAACTTCCCAAACACACTCTTCTAAGGCATAAGCCAACACGACTCTAAAATTTATTCTTAGGAATTAACATTTAGAGACTGCTTGTCTTCATCTATTTTTCTGTCTGTATCTGATTTTTTGAGCTGGTGAGTTTGCATCATTCTGAGGTCCAAAAACAACTCAAAAAATTTCTTTTCTTCCAAAAACTTTTAGTTCTCTGAGTTTCTAGAAATACACAGTAATCGACATCAGTTTTTCCACCGACATTGGCAACTATATTCACTGACATCGGTTATCTGACCGACATCAGCAACTTACTGCACCGACATCAGTTTTTCTATCGACGTCGGTCACTGTCAAAAAAAATTCTTCTCAAACAGCAAGCTAAAACCCTGACCTTTTGGCTGTTAAAAACAAGTTCTAGTTTTTTGAGGCTGAAACATACAGTTTTTAGAACCTAAATCTATTTTTCCTTGGATGGTTTTGACACGTAGTCAAACCAAAACTCTTGTTGACCACGCAATGCAACAACCACTCCCGGCTTCACCTTCTATATCAAGTCTCCAAATGGAGTATAATTCAGAAATTGAACATACTCCTATCCAACCAACCCCAACTCAACCTTCTATTGTTCCCAAAGGGGACCAAGACTTTGAAAGGTTCCTTGACCTCAATGTCAAGGCTCTTCAGCACTATCTCGTGAGAAGTCAAATGTGAGATCCTTCAGGCAACCTAGTTTATGGGATGCCAACTTCCTTAGTCGAAACGGCAATCATATCAACAAACTTTGTAACACAACCCATGGTCACCCAGGCTATTGCCTCAACTAACAACCCGACCATGACCAATATTCAAAGTGTGGCCTCTCCTTCTATTTCTAGACCTACCTCCATTGGGGTTTCTGTACCCCATCAACCACAAACCATTCAACAAAGTTCTACACCATTCAAGAACTTAATTGTCTCCATCCCACCTACTCTTGCACCCATAAATACAAGAGTGACTACTTATACTTTGGCTAGTGTTGCCACCATCCAACCACCTTTGGCGAAATCAAGCCAAGTTGTGCCTTCTAGCTTCATGACACAACCACCCTTGACTTCAACATCAGTCCCTATGACTAGTTACCAATATGTTACACCTATACAAGTGCAACCAACTATGTCATACGCTCCACCTAACACCTTCCAAATGCCTTACAACCTAGGGGGCACCCCACTTGCAAATCCATCAACCGATCTAATCAAGATGTTGATGGATAAGGTGTCTAATCTTGAGACATCCATTTCGGGTTCAAGAAATGTTCTCTCATATGAACAAATATGTAATGAACCTATTCATCTTTTAGTCCCAATCCGACCATATCCTAGTCAGTGGGAACTTCCCAAGTTTACTCACTTTCAGAGTAAAGAAGACCCACAGCAACATCTATGAGCGTTTAGACACGCTTGTTACCTTATAGCACATGATGATGCGTTATTACTACACACATTTCCCATGTCGCTTTCTGGTGCTACCCTCAATTGGTATAGTTCTATTACCAGTCACTCTCTATTTACCTTCACTCAATTAGCTCAACTATTTTGTGACCACTTTTCAATTAACATAACTAAAAAGGTCTCCATCACGGACCTATATTCTATCAGGCAATTCGCTGATGAATCAATAGCTAATTTTGTTGCCCGTTGGAGAGGTTTAATCAACCAACTCTCCTTTTCTTTACCTCAACCTGAGCTCATTGAGCTCTTTTCACAAGCATGTGCCAAACACATCTCATCTACTTTGCGGGTCCAAACATTCCACACATTTGACGAAGATTTCACCATGGCTAGGAAGCTTGAACTCTGTGCTGTCGAAGAAAATAAAGTCAAACTGTGTAGTAAAAATACTAATGCAAAATCAAATGACCCTTTATCCAAATCTTCTTCTTCCAATCCTAAGTCCAAGGGATTAGCAAATGTTGTGATACTTAGACCATCATCATCGACCACAACTAACCAATCTGAACCTTCCATATCTCAAAGCATTACGTGACAATTCCAACAACGATACATATAGTGTCAATATACTCTAATAGGAGAATCATACGCATCCATGTTGGATAAACTAGTCAAACAGGGAGTCCTCAACCTCCCCCAAATTTGACCACCACCTCAATTTGATCCCTCGCGTGCCATCCCTGCATGGTATAGGGAGAATAACTTCTGTAATTATCACTGTGTCAAAGGCCATGACACAGACAATTGTAAAACCTTCAAGAACATTATCCAAGATATGCTAGACAAAGGTGATCTTGTCTTGGATAACCCAAACGCGCCACCTAACCAAAACATAGACATCTTTAGACTACCTTTTCCTAACCATCCCCCTAGCCAAAACAATGTTCAGACCACAGCCGAAGACCCCCAAGAGCATAATATACGCACGGTCGATATGGTTTCACCTTTTGTCCCTAACCAACCTCTTCCACAAACTGAAGAGGTTAGTCAACCTATCCCTCCACCAAAGGAAGAAGAGCCTTCTTCTCCTAATAGTCCTCCATCTACCCCTCTTATATTAGAGGATGCTTTAACCATACCAACGCCACTAGCCCCACCTTCATCCTTCCTACTACCAATGGAGGACCATACCTTTCCTACTCTTCAACCACAAGTAGAAGGCACGATCATCCCTATGTTCTTTCCTCTCGAAGAACCCCATTCTCCAATTCCTTCTCCACCAAGAGAAGAACTTATCTCTTCACCTACTTCAATCGAAGACGATCTAGTAATGGCTCTCTCACGCCTTTGGCCTGAGATCGCTGCATCTAACACATTTTCAGTCTCACAACCACCCACATCTTCTAAAAAACCAAAGCCTCGTGCAACATCCTCTAAACCATTCTCTCGACTGGATAAAAACTTAAGATTTCTCCATTCAAGTAACTTAGAGCATGAGGCATTGTGGGAGCGACTTAAAGCTCCTTATCTTACACATCCCACTTCATCTCATACTAACGACCCTCCTTCGACAAAATCTCCCAAAGTCTCCAACAAGGACCAGGCTTCTAATTCCAAATCTTTAGAAGCTCAACCATCTGCATCTGAACCTAAACCCTCACAAACATCCATCATACCAACACCGGTTAAATCCCTCGGTATTCGCCCCATATCTAACCTCACTCACCCACAAGTGAAGGTCAACTTGAACCTTGCCCCCCATAATAATAGTCCTCACACCGTATTAAAGAAGGCTACTAAACCACGTCAGAGAACTCATCCTCCACCATCACCATTGCCCTCTATTTTGGGCCCTCATCTTTCTACCTTAATTGGAGTGCTCCCTACTCCAACACCTAACAAAAACAAGTTGCCTCCATTACTCCCTTTACCCACCAAAAATATACCTCCTCTAAAAAATCTGGCACCCCTCACAAAGAAAGTGTCATTTACACGAGTGGCCACACCACCAACCCAAAAGGTGGTATGGAAATCTCCCTCAACAACTCCAAAACACAAGTCATCAACACCTAGTGCATCAACAAGCACGGACCCCTTATTGGGTTCATATGATTTGATACTACGCCAACTTTTGCAAACTTCTAACATCACTCTTCCACCTATTAAACCATTTCAACCTCTCGGACCAAAACCGTCTTGGTTCGATGACACTAAAATCTACCTATATCATCACTCACCTGGGCATGACACTAAAAATTATTGTGCCCTCAAGGTTGTCATTCACCATTACTTGGAAAAAGGCACCCTTCTTATTGAGGATATTGTCAACAAATCTCCAACACCGTCAAATGTCTCTCAAACATCCTCTTCACCTTCATCAGAATCCCATCATCAGACTATGGTCCCTTTACCTTATTTGCCCCCTTTATTCGAGATTAACACCATCAATGTGGCCACTAGGTCACAAAATTTAAAGGATAAAGCAAAAGAGAAAGTTGTTATTCCTTAGACCTACCCATTTGCCAAACCTGCTCAACCACCCAAACCCAAGATTTCTATCTTGGTACATCCCAACCCACTTTTTTAGAGGCAATCTGTGATTCTATGATGAAACAGCTTCACCAAACTCCCATGAAGATGACTTTATATGACCTCATTCAAAGCTCTCCACAACATCATCAAGCTTTAATCAAATCTTTATAGGCAGTGGAAGTCCAACCCGATGACCCCCAACCACTAGCTGCCTTAGTCCAATCATTACCCACCGTCACCTCTATTACCTTTAGTGATTCTGAAATTCTTACCTCCAACTTGGAAGATCAGGATGCTACCCTTTTCATCACAGCCTACATTGATCGAACTCACATTAAGTGAGTTATGATTGATGGGGGTGCCAGCGTCAATATCATTTCCACCCATGCCTATGACCAATTAGCCCTCCCAAAGAATTGTATCTCTAAAACTGACGCAATTTTTTGATCTTTTAATGACTCCACCGCCACTACCATTGGCACCATCATCTTACATATTCGTGTTGGCCCACGAACAATCCCAGAGTTCTTCTACATCATCGAGGGAGAGTTCCAATACAACATGTTATTAGGATGACCTTGGATCCATGCCATGGCCTGTGTCCCTTCTACATTACATCGTTGTGTCAAATTTGAACATGACGGTCAAGTCCATGTCATTCCCGTAGACCCCTCCCCTTTCAAGACATGCAACACACCTTATCAACCCAACGATGTTCTCATTCCTTTAAAAACATTGACCCAACCACCACCTCCACCCGCAGAAGCTTCAACAAGTATGCAAACGGCGGTTACACCTACACCACCTCCCCAAGTGACAACAAAAGACCCTATGGAAGATACCTTCCAACGTCTTTCACTTGGGGAGTATTGTTTACTCACCTTGGACATGTTCCAGACTCCTCAAGAGTATGGAAAACTTCATCACAACCCTAGCTATGACCATCGCATCGGAATGGTCATCCCTTATGGTCCTCCCAATCTTCAAACAAACCTCATCTATGGAGGGCTAGATCGAGCTCCCACTGATGGGAATCCTCTTTCATCACCCCAACTATTTACGTCTCACTTCTCTTTTCTTGGCAACCCAAACTTTTCTCATACCTATCTTTATAGGTGTGCATGGAAGGGCTTTGGCTTTGGGTGCTACGAACAAGGCTCCCACCAGCCCGTCGAACCACCAAATGATGAGGCCATAAAGAATGCCAGGAAGCGACATGGCTTGGGTTTTGAAGAACCTACTAAAACTTCTAAAAACCCTCGCCCTGAACCTATCATAGAACAATCACCTCCAAACTCACCTATTCCCCCATTTTCACCTACGGAGTCAGTGGTTTCCATCCCTCCTAGTTTTTTTTTACATAAATGCCATTCGCTTGGAACCCCTAACCTTTCAACTAGGTGGGGTATCCAGGGCTCTCCCTCTCATTTATCCAAACATGATAGACAATGAATCTACTACCATCAACACTATCCAATGCATAGACAATGATGCCATTCTCACCTACATGGGTGCAGATGACTCTTTCATTCAACGATCACTTCCTTCAGAAATGCAGGTTATGTTAAATGAATCGACCATTGACATTAACCTTCCATCTTTCGATGTTCCTCACGTTTTAAAGATTGGTCAATCTTTGGATGCCCAAGAACAAGTTGACTATACCAAATTCCTTTTAGATCATAGCAAAGCCTTTTCTTGGACCTATGGTGATATGCCCGGCATCGACCCTAACATCGTCATTCATAATATTGTCACAAACCTAGAGGCTAAGCCTATCAGGCAAAAGCTTCGCAAGATGCATCCTCACGTTGCGCTCCTTGTCAAAGAGGAGCTTCAACGTCTTCTTTCCATATCCTTCATCCAACCCATTGATTATCTACAATGGGTGTCAAACATCGTCCCTATCACAAAAGTGACTCGGGGGATTCAAATTTGTATTGACTATCGTGACCTTAACCTGGCTTTCCCAAAGGATGATTTTTCTCTACCCAACATCGACCAACTTGTTGATCTTACGGCTGGTCATGAGATGCTATCACTCATGGATGGGTTTTCAGGATATAACCAAATCTTGATTGCGCTAGAAGATCAACACAAGACCACCTTCATCACCCCATGGGGAACTTTTTACTATAGGGTCATGCCTTTTGGCCTAAAAATGTAGGTGCCACATATCAACGTGCCATGACCTACATCTTTCATGATCTCCTCCACAAAATCATGGAGGACTATGTGGATGACCTACTAGGCAAATCTAAACTCCGCCATGACCATTTAACTATTCTCAAAATCATCTTCACTCGCCTCCTCCAATACAATGTTTGACTCAACCCCAAGAAATGCATCTTTGGGGTTCTCTCTGGGAAGCTTTTAGGCTTCATCATTTCCCTTCATGGCATTGAGATTGATCCCGCTAAGATTCGAGCTATACTCGAGATGCCACCACCTACCAATCTAAAGCAACTTCGAAGCTTGTAAGGGAAACTTCAATCTATCTGTCGCTTCATCTCATAGCTTTTCGACTGATGTCAACCCTTTCATCACCTCCTCAAGAAGGAAGTCTCCTTTAATTGGGATAAGGACTGCCAAGAGGCTTTTGAGGCTTTTAAGTGTTATCTTGTCTCTCCATCAGTCCTTATTCCACCTAAAGATGACCAACCTTTCTACCTTTACATCTCAGCAACAAATCATTCTTTAGGTGCCATGATCGCGCATCGAGACAAACAACATTGTGAGCAAGCAGTTTATTATATAAGCCGAATGCTCATTGACTATGAAACTTGGTATACTTATACCAAAAAACTTTGCTTGGCATTAGTCTTTACCGCTACCAAGCTTCGTCATTATCTCCTCAATCACAAAACTTATGTCATCACCCACACCGACCCTCTAAAATACATGCATTCCAAGCCATACCAAAATCAACATATGGCTCGTTGGCTCATGCTTCTTGCTGAGTTTGACTTGGAATTCATCCAACAAAAATCTATAAAGGGGCAAACAATCATTGACCAACTAGTGGATGCCCCTCTACTTGACAACCAACCTTCTCACTGTGAATTCCCTGACGAATCCATTGCCACGTTATCCATCGATGACATTTTCTATCAAATGAAAATGTTCTTTGATGGGTCCAAATGTCAACACGGTGGGGGTGCGGGGGTCATTCTCATCCCTCATGAGGGTGAGCCCATGCCCCTATCTTTCAAACTTGACTTTGAATGTACCAACAACATGGTTGAATATGAAGCCTTAATTTTGGGACTTCAAACCACCCTTTTCCTAGGCGTCAAGACCGTCAACATCTTTGGCGACTCACAACTAGTCGTCAATCAGATCAATGGTTCATATCTTTGTAAAAATGAAGTTTTGCAAAGGTACAAACACCGTGTTGACACCCTACTAGAATCTTTCAACCATTACCTCTTGCAAACTATTCCTTGATCTACGAATAAGTTTGTTGATACGATGGCTTCTCTCGCCTCACGCATTTCATCCTCATCATCTTCCTTGAGAATTTATGTTACGGTACACCATTTGGCGTTACCTTCATATATCTCCACTAACATCAACCTCGTCAGCACCATTGACTCTAGTCCATAAGATGTTTGGTATAAACAACTTGTGGACTACTTAACTTATTATATCATCCCTCCTGGTCTCTCTAGCAATGCACGATGGGCTTTTATCAAAAGCATGGCTCAATATACTATGTTAGGGGGTCTTCTCTATAAAAGAGGTTTTGATGGCCTCCTTCTTCGATGTCTAACTTCCACTAAAACATCTCATGCCATCAAACAAGTCCACGATAGGATTTGTGGCGGGAATTTTAGTGGTAACTAGGTTGCCAAGTGCATCCTTGGCCTGGGCTATTATTGGCCCACTCTTCACCAAGACTGCAGCGACTATGTTTGGCATTGTATCAAATGCCAACAACATGCTAACTTACTTCACGTCCCTAGCCATGCTCTACAAGTTGCTAAGGACTTCTAGCCCTTTTCACAATGGGGCTTAGACCTAATTAGTGAGATTAACCCCCATTCATCTCTTCGACATCAGTCCATTATCACTGCAACCAAATACTTCACTAAATGGGTGGAAGTTTCTCCTCTCATCTCCACTAAAGCTGACAAAATTGTCGACTTCATCAACAACAACATCATCTATCATTTCAGTGTACCTCACAAAATCATCACCGATAACAGCAAATCATTCAAAAATAAAACTGTCCAAAAACTTTGTGACTCATTTGGCATCAAGCTCAGCTTCTCCTCACCTTACTACCCACAAGAAAATGGGCAGGCTGAGGCTTCCAACAAAATCTTAACCAAAATTCTAATGAAGGTGGTCAACGACACTGGAAGGGACTGGCACATCCACATTCCCTTTGCTTTGTGGGCCTACCGCACTAGCATTCGAACCCCTACGAGTGCTACACCTTTCTCTCTAGTGTATGGAACTGAGGTTGTCTTACCTCTTAAAGTACAGATACCTTCTCTATGCATCTCTTTTCATAACATACTTTCTAACGATGACTTTCATCAAGATCAGTTGGCTCAACTTGAGTTACTTGATGAACGTCGCCTTGCTTCCCTCAACCATCTCCATATCTACCAAAATCGCATCCAACGTGCCTATAACAAAATTCTGAGAGAACGAGATTTCAAAATCAGAGATCTTGTCCACAAAGAAAACCAACACATGACCAATATGGAAAGAAGTAAATGAGGCAAGTTTACTCCTAATTGGCTCGGACCTTATATCATAACACACAAGTATGGTTCAGGGACTTATCGTCTGTCTTCTCTTGAAGGCCGGCCAGAACCTAAGCCCCTTAATGCCTTGCATCTATGACCATTCTACTGTTAATCAAGTAATCATTCACTTGATGTTTAACTTGAGCTCGTCCCTTGAGCAACCCCCGTCATCGTCATTCCTATTCCTTTCAACCCTTTTTCCCTATAAATATTAGTCAACCCTTTGGTAAAGCATGAATGCTTTGTCCTAATAAAAGGGAAACCCCCAAACCTCTATAGTCAAGTCCATGACCAAAAGTTCAGTCAAAAACAAAACATAAAAAAATAATATATAAAACTAGGATGCCTATTCAAAGGTCATAAAACTATAAATGTAGACTGCTCCCTCGAAGGACAGCTACATCATTGCTTTAATTGATAGACTGCTCCCTTGAAGGATAGCTATTCAAAGACATTCAACCATACAAAGCAAAATATAGACCAATCCCTCGAAGGATGGCTATGCCCAAATCTTGCTACAAACAACACTCTCTCCGAAGCTTCCCGCATTGATCAACTTCACAAATGACCACAAAGCAAAACAACATCCCCATGTAGACTTCCCGCATTGATCAGTCTACCAAAAAAAAAATTGACTGACAAACTATTAAGTCATGGACTTGCCTATAGTCGTTCTCAAGGTCACCTATAAAAAGGGGCAAAGTTATCCTTGCTAAAAGGGGTTACGCTATCCTCACATCTCACATAATCACACCTATTACCCAAACATACTCAAGGGATTTTGAGCTCACTTAACATCAAGTGATTTGAATACTTCTCTAACACAAACAATGGTCAACGATGTAATGCATGAACGGGGCTTTTATTTGCAAAAACTCCTATCTATGCTACCATTATGGTCCTTATCAATGAAAGAGCAATGCACCTTTCACTTCTTATACATCTTCGTCACATACAACCAAACCCAACCAAACCAATTCAAGCCAAACCAAACCAATAACATGACATCATGACATCCTAACTCATCATAGCCCATTCACACTAGTTTCTATGGAAAACAATACAGATGGAAACTATTGACCACACACAATTTATGTCAAGCATAAACCATTACTTGCTAAAGCATAAATATACTCATTTCATTTTTAGCATACACCATCACGACTATGGAAAATTTCTAGGGATGAAAAAACCACATAACCAATGTTACAAAATACACCATCACATAATATGGAAAAGGTTGTAACATCATCATACCCCTCATCATTTCAAGAATGTACCATTAGACATATGGGAAGTGCTAAACCATTCATATGACCAAACCAACTATTAACATCTTTGACCCTTCCTCCCTTTTGGGGAGAACTACATTGGCCTGAGGCCCTTAAAACAGGGGCTATGTAGGCAGCACTCAATTGACACGAAGTCTTTTGGGGTTAGCTCGGCCATCCATTTGCCCGTTCATCTCCCTAATGATGTCAGCCATTCATTTGTTTGCCTACATGAGGGACAAACTATTTCACCTTTAACCATGACTTAGCCTAGTCAAGCCCAATCCATAATCGACTCTCTTCTTCCCTTTTTGGGAGAACTACATTGGCCTGAGGCCCTTCAAACAGGGGCTATGTAGGCAGCACTCAGATGACACGGGGTCTTCTGAGGTTAGCTCGGCCACATTCATTTGTTCATCTACCTGATGGACAAACTATTTCACCTTTAACCATGACTTAACCTAGTCAAACACAATCTATAATCAACTCTCTTCTTCCCTTTTGGGGAGAACTACATTGGCCTGAGGCCCTTCAAACAAGGGCTATGTAGGCAACACTCAGATGACACATGGTCTTCTGAGGTTAGCTCGACCACATTCATTTGTTCGTCTACCTGATGGAAAAACTATTTCACCTTTAACCATGACTTAACCTAGTCAAACACAATCCATAATTGACTCTCTTCTTCCCTTTTGGGGAGAACTACATTGGCCTGAGGCCCTTCAAACAGGGGCTATGTAGATAGCACTTAGTTGACATGGGATCTTCTGAGGTTAGCTCAGCCATTCCTTTGTCCATCCATCTAATGGACCAACTATCTATACCAACCCAAAATCATGACCAAACAATCAGCCCTAACACTGAATGAGTTACCTAAACTTCTCATGGGGCACATTGGAGATCACATACATCTCCCTGACCCCAACACACAACTCTTGAGATCACTTATATCTCAACCCAACTCAACCAACAACCTTGGAAATCGTGACTATCTCCTCAGACCACGACCATGTCAGGGAAACCCAGGAACAACAAACATGCTCCGATCCCTCCTGAGTCAGGATCTTGCTCTACCAATTAGAACACATGTGATTACTTCTTGTATTAGCAACTAAACACGGAATTATACCAGAATCAATAAGTAACTAGAAATATGAAACAACACAGGAATTAAGAGACAATACACAATTGTATTATATACATAGAAGAATCTACAATAAGGAAGATGCCACTTCTTCCTCCACCTCAAAGGTTTGCCACACCTCAAGACCTTCTTCCCTCTCTCTCTCGGTCCCAACAATCAACTCCAATACAGAATTGATGTTCACCTCTCCAACCAGTCAGTAACACGCTGCCAGTTCACCAAGTACACATCCGTACTCCAAGTAGATCCCCTGCTCTCTGCTACCTGCAAATCACTAGACCTTACTCACCATGTAGACATCTCTACACCCCTGAAGAACCCTTGTCCTTGCCTCACCAAGTCCTTATGATTCTTCAACCAGTACTCCAGTGGATCAGCTCCTTGACCTTGCAGACCTTGCAACTCTCCCTGATCATACACACTCAGCACCCCTTTGGAACTAGGAGGAGCTACACTAGCTCTCTCTAAAAGCTCTATGGCTTTCTAGCACACCTTTACAATACAGCCCATGAGTCCATATATAGATCTCATGCTTACAATAATTAGACTAACCTAATTACAATAATTAGACTCGCAACTCAAGACTACAACTAGCCTTCAACATGCAAACTAACAGTCTCAAAATAGACTCTCCCAGATTCATCATGCAAACTGCCTGTTCTCGCATAGGGTGCCGACGTCGGCACCTCCATGATCGATGTCGGCCGACTGGTAACCGACGTCGGTTGCTTCCTCTTGCTATCTGACTGACATCAGCTGATCAGACCGATGCCATTTCTCCTGCAACTAATTTTGCAACTCTGCATCCTCCATAACTTCTCCTGTTTGCATCCTGGTGAAGCTTTTAGCTCCACAACCTAACAGACCATTTTCAAGACAACTCTATCTTATTTGTTTTGATTGCATGTATGCTACCTCACAAATAGATAGCAAAATTGTACACAACCCATATCACGACCCTCACAAGTATCGGATCACACTCTAGTTGGTCCCCACTACTTGTGACATTTTCGTGTTTTTCAGGAGCACTTCCTGAGCCCGAGATACTTGGAACACGATGACCATTGGAGATACAGCTTGGATCGAATAACCCAATCAGCTACGACTAAAATTTGGGGCCTAGTTACTTCAATTTTAGCACTCCTTAACCTTTGACTGCAACGATTTGACCTATCTATCACGTGAAGTGATATACACATAATCCCAACTATTGCAGTGTTCACACTCCAACTTCACCATACCCATCCACTGCCTATCAAATCGGCACCTGAGATCAAGTTACCTTCCCTCGACTCCCGCTTTGAGGGGGAATACCTCATCCCAAATCTGGGGCAACCAACTCCAATTTTTGTCTTGCAATTCATCAGAACAACCAACAGGAGAAAAATGACCTTATCCCATACCTGGGGCAACTTACTCCTGTTTTTGTCTTGCAGTTCGTCAAGAAAAACTAACAAGACAAAAAGGGGCAAATGTAGACACCAAAATAGTGTCAACCCCCCCTTTGGTCCCTTTCTATCTTCAACATGCCTAACCTATACTTTATTAATTTAAAATACTTATTTTAAATTAATAATCCCCCCTAGACACCTCACCTTGGATTCCTAGCTCTTAGGCCATTTATCACCCTATGACTAATCATAATTACCTAAGACCTATTTTAACTCTCCCACTAATTCTCGTGCCTATTAAACTTGCCTTTGGACCGTTTAACAATGACAACTAAACTTGGCAGATGGAAGAATGGGCAAAAGGCTAAAAATAGCTTTTTTCCCATTCTCTAGTCACCGACGTCGGTTAACAGTCGACCGACGCCAGTGGTTTTACTGACGTCAGTTGCTTAAAACTAAATTCTGACCTCGACTACAGACCCAAATGCAAATTCTCTTGTTCCCAAGATCCAAATTCTCTTGCTCCTCAACTCCTTGCATATCAAAGGCAGGCTTTCGAGGCATCAGCATTCTATCATCACTCTCCAGGTTAAGAAACTCTGCAAAATTCACTCCACACCAGATTGAAACATTGCATGAGGTCTCCTACATCAGCCATAACAGGAACAAGTCTTCTACACTTCTGGTTCTCCACCAAGAGCTAATTATTCTTTTGGTTTATATTTCAGTATTTTTAAAATGCATTGGTAATTAGTCCATTGGCTATTTTGGAGTACTGTTGAGATAACCCAACTTTCTTCCTGAAAAGGCTGAAAAGCCTTCCTCTCATCCTTATTCTCCTTCCACCCCTGTCCTCTACCTTAGCCCTTTCAGACCCTATTCACTGTCTTGCAACCCTGCACAGACCCAGACTCCTTCTAGACCCCTCTGTTAACCACAAACCTATCCAAAACTCACCCAAGGCCATTACCCTGACTGACATCGACCATTACCCCTACCGACGTCGGCATCATTGACAAACCGATGCCGGCAGGACTACCGACATCGGCAACTATGGAAGACTGATTGCACGATTCAGGTACGCATTATCTATTTATCCTTCTTTAAGTCTTTCATTATTTCTTTCCATTACGACATTCTTTTTATCAACTAGTGGACTGTCATCCCTCTAGGAAGTCTTTGCGCTTCTGGGACCGAGCATATCGCTTGGCAGTCCACCATATATCTATCTAACATTTTCTTTGTTTAAGTCTTTTTTATCTACAGGTGTCATCCTCCACAGCCAAAGAGGAGCTCCTTCAATCGTTTGGATATGGTGCGCAACTTCATCTGAGTATCATCTAACCCCTGACCATTTAACTTTTAGTTTCTTATTTCTTCTGAATATGAAAAGCAAAAAAAATGAGTAGAAACACTATGTGACCAAAATTATTACAATTATAGCACATTACATTTATATCTTACAAAGGAGAAAATGAGTTTCTACTTACAAAATTTGTTATCCTTGTAGATACAACTCTACAATCAATATCCATATGACCAAACTGATTACAGTTATAACAATAACCTAGAAAGATGAGGAATACCTAGTCATAGCATCTATTGGTACAGCATGAGGAGCTCTTTAAAGCTTTGGCTTGTTCAAGTCTCTCACTTTGGTATATCCATCTGTATTATCTAACTTTGTCTTCTTCTTTTCTTTAAGCTTATTTTTAGGTTCTACTTTCTTCACAATAGTGTTGTTTGAGTCTATCTTTATGTCCTTGCAAACTTTCTCTTTATGTGCTCCTGATTCTCCTTCTACTTTGAAGTTTTCATATAGGTTAGCAAATGTACTAGTTGAAAAACTTTTTCCCTTCTCATAACCAAGACTTGTTCTCTCTTTTGAGGGCTTTTGAGAGTTGATCATTTCATCAAGAATGTTTTATCCTCCTATCAACTTCAAACATTTATCTAGTTGACCTTTGTATTTTTCAAGCTCTTTTCTCAAAGTGACTATTTCTACCTATAGCTTCATACATTAATTATATTTATATTGTAGTTTAAGATTGACTACATATTTTATTCTCTTATCCTCTTCAACTTGTGTCTTTAGACTTACTACCATCTGATCAAAAATTTTAAGGCTGTTAGAATTTTTTTCAATTTCTTTTTATCCAAGCTTCTTTTATTTTGAGCTCTCTTTTCTCAGATTATCAATCTCATCTAGAGCACAAATGAGTTCACATTAAAGGTCCACTTCTACTTCCTCTTCTTCATCAGAGTCTTCAACTTCTTCTTAATCTAGTTCTAAAGAAGTTGATCCTAATACCATGAACAAGGACTCATTTCCCTTAGCCACAAAGGCATAGTCATGATCATTATTAGATCTATCACTATCATTTATTGAATCATTTTCTTATTTTGTGTATATACCTTTATTATTCTTGAAGTTCTTCTTTTTAGGATAGTAGGGCTTCACATTTTTGCTACTCTCTACTTGATTAGATTTATCCTTTTTATTATGAGGGCATTTAGTAGAAAACTGTCCTACTTTACCATAGTTAAAGCATTTGAATGGTAACTTACCTTTGTACTTTCCAGATCCTCTCTTTAGTCTTTTAATAAATTTAGCTTCTTCTTCATCAGTCTCTTTAGATTCAGATGTAGATGTTTCTTCCTTTACTTGCTTGGATACTTTGAATGTAGCTTCTCTCTTGAAGGTGTCTATCTCTCCCATTCTCATCTCATAGGTTGTGAAGGTCCCATGCAACTCATCAACATTGAGTTTATCTATCTCTTGATTCTTCTATTTTAGATATTTTAGAACCATATCTTGATGGCAAAGATCTTAAAACCTTATTGACAATGATTGACTTTTTATTTCTTCTCCAAGGCCTCTGATTGCATTTACTATTTAATCTACTTTAAGGAGGTAGTCTACAATATTCTCCTCTTCATTCATCTTAAGGCTCTCAAACTTGCCTCTGTAAGTTTGTAGCTTGGCCTACTTTACCTTGTCATATCCTTCATAGATGCACTTCAACTTGTTCCATATGTATTATGCATTCTAACAATGCATAACTTTGACAAACTCTAAGTTTGATAATAAAAAAAGAATAACATTCTTTTCCTTGGCATTTCTCTCATATGCGTTCTTGGTAGCCTGATCAGTAGGAGTTATAGTAGGGGTTGTATATCCATTTACCATAGAATTCCATACATCAAAACCTCATTAGGACATATATGCTTCCATTCTTATGCTCCAAAATGCATATTTAGATCCATCAAAGAGAGGTGCCTTATTTGATGAAGATCCTTCTTAACCAACCATTGTGTTCATTGTTCCAAGATCTACCTAAGCTAATTAAGCTTCTTTCAAGGAACCCTAGGCTCTAATAGCAATTGTTGGAACACAACCAGATACTGAGAGGGGGGTAAATTAGTATATGAATTAAAACTAGTCCTTTAATACCTTTTAGAAAAGATTAAAAGATATATGCAAAGATCATACAAATACACATGACACAAGATTTATATGTGGAAAACCCAAAGGGAAAAACCATGATGAGAATAGCTGCTAGAAACTACTATTCTAATTCAGCCTCATAGTTTAAAGCCTCACTAGGAAACCTCACTGGTTATAATGTTTAAGGATGCCAATCCTAAGGAGACATTAATCCCCTTATTTAAGAACACTAACTCTAAAGAATCACCCACTCCCTAATTTGAATACCAACTAAACTTATCTAATGGCATCAACTTATTAGACTCTTCTATGGAGCTACAACTCCAATTTATAAATTAGATTCATATATGAATCCAAATCTTTGTTCTTTGTTATAGGTCTCATCTATAACTGACCATACTCTACACATTGTCTTTGTGCCTTTCTTCTTCTTTTCTCCTGTCTATTCCTATGGTCCTATGTCTAGATATGTCTCTATTCAACACACTTTATTGGCTTCACCAACCACTCTTCTCTTCTCTTCCCCCTCTGCTTCTATGTCTTAATGATTTTCTATTTGACACACTTCATTGGATTCACCAACCACTCTACTCTTCTCTGCCCCCTCTAGTTCTATGTCTTTATTATTTTTTATTTGACCCACTTCATTGGCTTCACCAACCACTCTACTCTTCTCTGCCCCCTCTGGTTCTATGTCTTTATTATTTTGTATTTGACACACTTCATTAGCTTTTTTTCTCTACCTCTATCTATATTCAACTTGGCTCAATATAAAATGTAATTGTTCCAATAGCCTTTTCCTTTGTCCTAGATATCATATATATAAATAAATTATCTAGGGTTTTATATCTTCTATGTGTTCACACTCAAACTGCAACAAATCATGTCAATTTGGACTCTAGTTCATTGTGACTTAGACTATAATTTTCCCGCATCTTGATTCCATACATCACATTATAATTATAGGTCTCTTTACTATCTATATCATTTAATGTACTTAGGTTTTTATGCACATTCTCTTTAATATAGATTTGATTGGTTGGATTGATCAATCTCATTATCTATGTCAAGAAATAGAGCTTATATGCAAGTTCTTGCATATTTCTACAACTAACTATTTATCTAGACATAACTTTAAATGTCAATCAGTGATCTTGCCTTTGGCACCATGATCTAATGGTCTTCAATTAAATGTCTCAACTTTAAAATGTGTCCATTTGATTGATCTCTGATAAGCTCATGCTATCCATTCAATATTTGTATGCCTTTAAACTTTAGCTTTGTCAACTTTAAAATGTGTCCATTGATCTTCATGATCTGATCTTCCACATGTAATTAGATTTCCAAAAATGCATGTTCCTTATCTCTATCTAGATGTTAAACATTTCACTCTTTATCCCATCTCGTGGCTTCCTATATCTTTAGATCGGTTTCACTCTGTCAATCTTCTCAAACATGCTCGATCTTTAATTCACCACTGTGTTGATAACCATCGATCACTTTGTTCCATATGGATCCACTTACTCTATTGGATGTCCTTTATATGATCATCAACTCACCATCAAATCTTTTGATAATCTTGACTATTAACTCTGACAAGCTTACACTCATTAGGTCTTTATCTGATAAGCTCTACAAATGTGACACTTGTCACTTGCACATTTAATCGAAGCTCCTTTTGACAATTTGATTTCACTACACTTCATTATATCATATACATACAATGAAGTGATAGTCATTGATCAAGCTCAGACATAATATAAAGTCTAAGACTTAGGAAATATTAAGTCCTTAGATTACTGCTCGATCTAGTAATTACTAGGTTGAGAGGTTAGTTTCACAATGATGATAAAGACTTAAGTTATAACTTAAGCTACCGAGTATAGGCTATATCCAATCACCATCCAAATATAAAGTGAATATTAATTTCGTGAATCGAACCCTTAAGGTTTTACTGAGAAACCTTATCCAATCTAAAATCAAAGATAATTCAATTTTGAGCTCATTCCTTCTCAATTGAACATGTAGTTTATATATTCAAGATTCTCATGAAAGACCCATAAAAAATATACTATATACTTATTTTTCAAATGTCCATAGATGATATTTGTAAAATCATGACATTGTATAGATTTTTTCTAAGTATGGAGACCATTTCGTTTTGCCTGGAAGGCTAACTTTGCACCTACATAACTCTGGTTATGCTTAGTCACATGACCTACAAATTGGCATATTTATTCCTATTTCATAGGAGATTCAGTCCATATATCCATTTATTCATGAATCCTTATTATGTTCAAGATATGGCATTATAAAAATTCCTACTTATCTTTATCTTGAAACTTACAAATTTGACTGTGTTGGAAAACACTGTCAAAATGTCCTAGATCCCTACTTTACTCAAGCATATATTTAGTCACACTATGTCACATGACTTGAAATTGAGATCATAACAAATAGGGACTAATTTTATCAAAATAATATTACTATATACCCCATACTCATTCACACATGGCAATGGCGAAGTCAGTAAAATGTTTTTTCATCTTTTCTTATCTGGACCCAAAATGTCTAGATGATCATTATGAAGAACCGGATGAATTCCATTCATGCACACAAGAATTACAATAATCCTTGACATCCAATAGGATAACCATGATCAAAATATTCATCCCTAAGCATTAATTACATGCTCATAATTTTCCTTTTGACATTAATGATAATCATATTTCTAACATGTACAAGCATTAATAATAACATACAACCATATAGGTGGAAGTACAGTCATATGCTAGTATGTGAGACCTTATTTATGAAATGATTAAGGTGTTTATTTTTTATTAAATATATGATAATATGTTTAATTCAATATAATATACCTTTTTGGTTCTCTTTGCATCTTGAAAGACACATACAGTCAAGGACAAATCACCTACAACCATATCTTTTGGTACATTCATGTTCACATCAAGGTACAATATGAACAACAAAGAAGATAAAATTATGTTGGATGTGTGAGGTTATTTGATTCTTTCAAAATATATAATCATGTTATAAATCCTTTTCATGGTCTCTTATTAGTGCTTATTAACCTATAGTCAGCATAGTAGCCTAAAACTAATATGTGAGTCAGTTAACCTATTTACATGATGCTCCAAAACCCTTTGAGGAAATAAGGAAATTTTAGGTTATTTTATACTTTCACAAGATAAAATCATGTTTGAATTCATGTCACTGACATTTTTAGGTCTTTTTTCATTCACTTCTCCACCTCAGTCCATATAAATAACCTAATATGTCCACCTACAATCATCTATTGACTTACAGGTAGTCAAAGACATATGGCTAACTAGATAGTGGGTCTTAGGTGTAGTGAAGAAAGGAGTTGAGATGTTTAAAATTTTTGAAATATAATTGGAATTTAAATCAATTTCAAATAAATGTGGGATTAGTGATGAAAATATGAGGATTAAAATATAAGGAACATAGCCAAGTGACCTGCTAACAGTCACCTATAAGCTGAGAGAACACAAAATGGCCTCAAGTTCATACATTGAGGGGAGAAAAAGTGTTTAAATAAATTTTAAACCTGATTTAAAACCTCAAATTATTCCATGATCTATAAAATAAGATCAAATATAGGAGTTAGTTCAAAACTCCTATATACATACAAGCTCTCTTCTAATAAGCATATATAGGTGGCTAGTAGAGCATACTCAGTTTTAGGCCAAAAGGGAAGAGGGAGAGGAGTGATTTAAAATTATATAAATCCTAAATTAAACCTTATATAAGTTCAAAAATATTTTATTAGATGAAAAATGACAAGGGTGAAGGCTGAAAATGATAAACATAGTCAGGAGGCAAGTTATAGGTTTGTTGCCTACTCTTGAGCTTTTTCTTGATTAATGAAGAGAGAAAGGGACTCTAATAAGTATTAAATGATGGATATGAATTGATTTATATGTAATGAAAATATAATTTAATAATTATACATGATAATTAAGGATAAAAGGTAAAAAAACTCAGTTTAGGCCTAATGTTAGGGTGCATACAGGCCTATAGCCCAGTCTTGAGGGAGATTACAATTTGGGCACCTCTATAGGCATGACCACGATTTTAAATTTGGTAAAAATAGTGGTCATGAGTTTTAAAATATGTTAATGTTCACATAAATTTCATACCAATAGGGTACATATCCAATGTTTTGTCTCGGACCTTGCCCACTCCATTGGAAAGGGGTAATCTTGAGACTAAGTGGGTCTATTTGGTCTCAAAGAATAAAACAAGTTGTAAAACATAAAAGGGATATTAAGGTAGTAAAAATTCATGAATAATTTTTCCATACACTATTAGGAGGAAACAACACTTAGGTTTCAATCCAAATGCCCTTGAGGGCTAGCAAGAAGGAGATAAACTTAAAACCCCAAGACCCGTAACTAGTACACCATGAGCATACAAAGGAGTGATGAAGACTTAAAATTAATGAATAATAATTTAAAGTATTTTTTTTTAGGTTTATTAACCTATAAAATCAATAATAATGAGTTGCAGGACCCAAAACTCATATTTGACCTCTCTTGAGCCTCAAGAACACTAAGCATACCACCCAAGAAACAATTTCATATGCCCGTACCATATCTCAAAAAAAGCATGCATATATGATCCATTTGGGATAGATAATTATGTCACTAAATAATTATTTCCAAGTGTAAGGATGTTAGTTGGACATCCCATCTTTATGATTAACTGTTAATACCCCAGACATGTCTTAAACCCTTCTAAAACCCTGATTGTGACCAATCAATGGAAACATACTTAAAATGCACCTATAACACCATATATTGATACTAAAACATATTTTATGTTTTTTATTAATCTAATTATGTTCTCCACATGTGTTTTTATGCTAGCATCACTTGTACATATTTCTCTAAATACCCTGTTTTTCATGATTTTTAGTATTTTTTAGGTGATTTGAGAAGGGGAAAACTTCCCAATAATGGTATGAGGTAATTTTGTAATTTTAATAACTATTAAATCTCAAAAAAAATCATGGGAGATTATAGATGTGGTCTAACCAAGCCTATTTTCCAAGGCAGTCCCAAACAAGCTCAAAATAAGACTAGGAAGCAAGGTGATTTCTTGGTTTGCACACCTCCACTAGATCTTAAGACCCCAAAATTGACATGAATATTTTTGATAGTTTGGGAGACATTAATAAAATAATTTTATAGATTTTTACATGTGTGGGAGCTCCCAATAGTAATATTTCTACTTTATAGGCCTAGGAGGGCTAATTAGCCTAATTTGGGAAAGACAATGAGCTATAAAGTACAATTACATTCAGAATGAGATCACAAAAATTTATGTGGAGATATAAGGGGATATATGGTATCTAAAATACTCTAAGATTTCCATATTAATCTCTAGTTTCTTCTAGACAATGAGTTTTACTTATTTTTAGGGTTACAAGGATTTGAGAGGAAATTCAAGGTTTTGGTCCAAAACCAAGTCCTTTTTAGTGTTTTATGTATTAAAATGTATTTTTAAAAGTATTATATGTTTCTTAAAGACCATCCATGGAGTAAATTTTTAGTCTTGAATAAAAAATTCACTTTTCCCTTCTACGCCTTATTGAAGATGAGTTTTTTGAGTCAAAACACTAGAACATTGTATAATGATTCTAATAGACCTCATAACGGATAATAAACATTATCCATGACACAAATGAGATTATAAAAAATCAAGGATCATATTTTAATATTTGGAAAGGTTTTAAAAGGTCTTGAGTCTCCTAAATGCACCTTCTCTCCTTCCAATGACTAGGCTTGTTGAAGGAGTCAAACTTGCACATAAGAGATTTTAAAAGCCCATGTACCATGTAAATACCTCTTGAAGTCCTAGAGGAATATTTAAATTAAGAGTAAAAGAGGACTTAAAGTCCTATTTTCAAGGAGGAAGAACAATTCTTCAATAAAGACATAGGACCAAGTATATAGGGGGTCTATCAAGGATTTATGCACTCTCTAAGTGGTCAAAGATTGACCAATCATAATGAAGATGTCTCCAAGACTCATAAACATATAAAACTATCTCTCCTACTTCCCCTAGGGAGATGGATTTTTTGAAATGTTTGAAGAAGGACTACGTAGCATTTTAAGGAGGGCAAAGACCAAGTTTGAAGACCCCTATTTTGGGGTTTCTTTGTCTCTAACCATTTGATTTTCTATTTGAACTAATTTTTCATAATGTAATTCATCACACTTTAATTTTTGTTGTATTTAAAGGATTCCAAATTTTTTATTCATCTTTTGAAATAAATAAAAAGCTTTTGTTCCTCCATTTTTAGGGTTTTAGATGAAGTGTATGTATTTGCCATTGATATAACATTGTGAAGCATTTGTTTTCCTATGTTATTATCTAGTTTTTATACCTCCATACAAGTTATTTGCTGTTATATAGGTCATATTAAGTGTCAAGATCAACTCTAACATAAACATTGCATGTGAATTTAGTTCCTTTACATTCCTTCTTTATAAAAACTGAGTTTGTCATGTCCTTGTGAAACACTGTTATATAAGTCATTCATGAGTGTATAGAATTTGTGCAAGATTCTCTCTTTCATAAGAGTGTTCATTGCAAGTATAATTGGTCATACAACATTGGTGCATCACCTTCATTTCTAGTTTCCCTTTCAATTCCATTAAAAATAGTATCTTTTTCACCCTTTCCATTGTCAGAATCAGTAAATAGTAGGTTTAAGAATAAGTTTTAGTGAGAGCACCAAGGTAACCATCCCTCTCTAGAGATTATCTCCCTTCCAAAGTCACCCACACTTAGGAGAGATTCCACATTTTAGTAGGAGTGAGAAACAACATACTTTCTCTCAAGGACACACTCTTGATTGACAACAGTTACCATTTTTGTTGTTGCATTCATACCATGTAATGAAATTTAAAAATAAAAATAAATTGAATTTTAAAAATTTAATAGTAAAATACAAAAATAATGCTTATTGTATTCATAAAAATCGGAATACCTTCTAACTACATGCATAGTTTTTAATTTAGTATCTAAGTGATATTATTTATAACTAGATAAATAACATCATGATCAGTCCAACAAGTTTTTATTATTATAATTTGGTTATGTTTTCTTCTAATTTTTTACCATACATGATATATGATCATGTTTGTGTATTGGCTATGTTTTTCTCGCAAAAAATGCATGCCTACCATTGACATGTGTTTTTCAAGTAGCATTGTTGATTTGTTGGAGGTGACCATGTTAGTATTAAAGTCCCCAAATATGTAAATTTATATTAATGTGTTTGTATTTGATAGTATTTTTTCTAAAAAAATTATGATATCCAAAATAAAAGTAGATAAGATGCATATATATTGACAATTGTAAATTCATGATTATGTATCACAATGTTTGATGTCAATGCTTTAAATCTATTTGTAATGTATTAAATTGGATTTAAAGTAGAAACATGTTTTTTTATGTATATCATAATATCGTGAACATTATGCACTAAATTACAAGTCATAAATGTTGGAATGTGATTATTAGTATTAGTAATTGATGTGTATGTTTCTTGTAAACATAAATTGTCACATTTCATTAGGCCATGGTCATTGATAATGTCTTCTAAATATGAATGAAGACTGAATTTTCAATGAGTATATTGTTATATTCAATGCAAAAATGTATGATCTTGGGCTATATTGTAATTCCAACTTTGAATTCAATTCTAATCTAGACATCTATATTGATTTTTTTTTTTACTTTGAATTTTTCCTATATCATTAAGCTTAACAAGTATAATGATTCCATGGTCTTTACATAGGAAAGTGTTTTATATATCAATCCATGTCTATTAACTCCAAGTGTATTGAATGCAACACCTTCCATGGTTAAACCCTAGGACCTATGTATTGTGCATGCACAAGCTAGTTGTATCAGAAATTAGCTTCATATTGTTAATGTTTTTTTGTAAGTAGGCTTTACAGTGGGTCTTGAAACACGAAAAACAATGGTCCAGTTTGATTCAATATGGATTTTTTACAAATGAATATGTTTTGTTCTTAAATAATGCCCAACATTATTTTTGTTAGATTTGATCTAGACAATGTCTTTTTAATCTTCTCTAGTGTATAGTTTAAATATAGCATTTGAACCATTAATAAGACCATCTTGTATATCATAATTTCTAGCAAAGAGTTCAACTAACATGTTAGACTTTAAAACATTTTTTTGTGGTAGACATATAGCTTTAGCTAATCCCTATTCTTCACTATATGAATCATCTTTATTATCAATTACACTAATGACAATTTCATTATTCGAAACAAGCATTAACATTATATTATTATGTGCATCAACATCATCATTCAAGTAAAATAGGGAACAAATGATCATTGGGTGTTGGACATAAGCATTTATGAGTAAGATATGCTATATAATTTTATGTATGTGAACATGTACGTATTTTATTCAATATCCCCATAAATATTTCATCTTTTTGGAGCATAGTTTGATGTAGATGGTAACATTTTACATTATCTTGTCAAAAAACATATGGGACTATTTTCTCATTGATTTTTGGATATTTTAATATGATACAATCATATATAGGTTGAGCCTGGTAAAAATGTCCATAAAAGATCATGTCAATATTACCAAAGTACACAGTTAGTAACTACATAATGTCATGTAAATATTTATCAATATAGTATAATGTTCTTGCAGCAACAAGTGAGATTTCATCAATTAACACTATATGTAATTATTTATAACTTTTGGACAATGTATCAAGCCTTTCACTACCCAATGGAATATGATTTGACTTTTTAAAAGGAAATAAAAATGTATAATCCAATGTTATTCCACCTGCATTAAAATTAGCTTTGCATGTATATGCAAGGATAAGGCATTTTGGCTTGTACGAGATGTTATCAATAGACTATGGATAAATGCGAACAAGTAATTTGAATATAGATTTTGATGTAAAATTATTTCCAGTGTGTGCACCACCTATCAATAATAAATAAAATGGTTTGTTCCTATCTACATGTCTTTTCAAATCAATGTATTTAATAATTGCTTCATGTTCATAATTTAGCATTTGTTTGTATCTATAGTATTCAACATTGTCAACAATAAATGGGCAGTGTCTAATTTCAAATAGTTTGTAAATTTATTTTTCCCATAGAGAATTTACAAGTGACAAGTCCATTTGTATATCATGTTATTCTTGCTTAGCATTATCTTAACTTGAACAAAATCATGTATTAGTTTTGTTTTCAATGTCACGTTCAACTTGGTAAATCAATATTGTATGTCTCCCCACATAGGATTGATGTCATAGTTGAAATTCACCTCATTCAGTCTTATTGTTTTTCATTTTTTTTGTAAATTATATGCATCTTTCCATATTTTAATAATTTTCTTCAAAGTGGTTTTATTATTTTTGAATGGTGTTGTCCCCAAAAATATCACTAATTTTTGGGACAACCTATGAACTAGTTTGGTCCTGCAAGATCAAAAAATTATCTCTTCCCTTTTCAAAATATGTTTTGAGCATTCAAGTTCTCCATTCTTCAATCTTTTCAAAAATATACGGACTCTATAGGCTTGAAACTACGGACTCTGCAGGCTTAAATCTACTGACTCCGCAGGTTTTTACGGACTCTGCAGGTTCATTTCTATGGACTCCGTAAGCTAGGTTCAATGTTTGTTTCCTAGAATCATTCTTGTTTATTTGATTTAACAAGCAGAGCTAGTGGAAGTGATAAGGAAGGTGTCCTAAAGCTAGCTACTTTCAGACTTTGTGCTGTCATAGTTGTCTTCAGTGTGTGTTTATTTTCTGTTTCTGTGTAAAAGATCTTGGGATGACTTTGTGCCCTCATTATCCTTCATATTCTATTTCTATGTAAAGGACCTTGAGACGACTTTGTGCCCTCATTGTCCTTCATATCTCACTCTTGGGCAGTCGAGGTGGAGACTTTGTGCTACATCTCAGTCTGTTGGTTACTACGCCTTTGGTACCAATTACTTTTACTACCTGAAAGAACTCTTGTTGTTTCCTGCAAGAACACTTCTGAAAGAAGAGAAGTGCCTTTAGTGTTTTCACCAAGATTTTCTCCTCTGTTTATTAACATCATCTCTAAAAAAAGAGAGATGGATGGTTTATCCTACCCCTGAGTGTTATTTCAGCTTATATATATAGTATATAGCTCCTACATATTAATAGGGAACCTCCCCTTGATGAGAGGAGAGATTTGTCCCCTTTGGATGTGGTGAACCCACAACTTTGGATGACCAATCTCCCTATGCTGTGGTTGAAGAGACCTATTTTTCTCACCAGTTAGTTGGTTGACAAAATATTCACCCAACAGTTTTTGGTGACTCTATTGGGGATGAACATGCAGTCTAAAGCCTCAAGTTTCAGATTGAAACAGTCCCTATCCTTATCCATTACATATTTTGGCAACTATGTTCTGTGTCTTACCCATTATCATTATAGCCTTACCATCTTCCTCCATCTCCATTATATTATCTGGTCTACAAAACTAGAGCTACTAGGATAGAATGCACAGTTTGAAGCCTCAAGCTTCAAGTTGAAGTAAGGCCAATTCTTTTCCATTTTTGTTCTACAATCTGGCAACTCCACGCTATACCAGAAGCCAAAAACCTCAAGGTGTTGTTGACCCTATTGGTGCAACAAAATAGCAAGCTATGGTAGTGTACCATACTGTTGCGCTCCAAAGTCAGCAAAAGGAACTCTCCACCAAGAGAATAAAGAGTTATGGTTTTCATATTGAAGACCACGTCTTGCCATGGGGAAAGAAGACAGAACCAAAAGGAGTGCACAAGAAATGTGATTCCTGGTGGAGAGTTCCATTTACCCATCACCAATTCTAGGGATAAAATGGTTTCCTGCTGGTCTATCAGGATGGAACACCATTTTCATTATCTCACTGTGGGCAACATTTGAATCACTTTAATTCTTGAAGTATCAGATAAGTTCACATGTACATATGTACATTTGTATAGTCTTTAGCTCTATTTTGTGCTTTTCATTTTTGTTGCCTTTCTTTTTGGGTAGCATGACTCCATAACCCAATGGTATACTTCAAGGCACTGGAGATTCTGGTTTCTGCTCCCCTCAGCTATTCCAAGTTTTCATCTGATAGAAGTTCCCCAATAGGAGCCAGTTGTTGTCCCCAAAAATATCACTCATTTTTGGCACAACCTATGAACTAATTTGGTCTTGCAAGATCAAAAACTTGTCTCTTCCCTTTTCAAAATATGTTTGGAGCATTCAAGTTCTCCATTCTTCAAGCTTTTCATAAATCTACAAACTCTACAAGCTTGAAACTACAGACTCTACAGGCTTGAAACTACGGACTCTGTAGGCTCAAATCTACGAACTCTGTAGGTTTCTACGGACTCTGCAGGTTCATTTCTACGGACTCCATAAGCTAGATTTTTATGGACTCTTTCAAGGTTAGATAAAAATATGAACTTGGTTTCTACAGACTTTGCAGGCAGGGAGTAGGTGGACCGTTTCAAAGGCCGAGTGAGCAAAGGAATTCCTTCGAAAGGAAATCCCGCGGCAAAGTTGTTAAGGATGTTTCCTTCGGACAAAAAGTATGAAGGAATTCCTTTAGACCTTTTTTTGAAGGAATTAACCTGACGAAAAGCAGAAGCAAGCGAGAAGAAACAACTAAGGAAAGGAACATTTCCTTCGGACAAAATGTCTGAAGGAAAATCCCAAAGAAAAGCCCGCCGAAGGAATTGTCAAGGAAAGTGATGAGCCCACAGACATAAAAGTTAAACACTATGAACTAGCTGTTGGGATCCAGACATCTGGTGACGTCCCCACAGCTGTTAAATTCATGGAAATGAAATAGCTGTTGATCTTTGAAGGCTTGAACACGGGCTCAAATGCATTTAAAGGTCGAAATGCCAAAAGGAAGAACCACTAATGGAGGAGCTGAAAGAGTCAAAAAAGCTAAGAATATAGCCCTGAGGGCTCAATTTCTAGGAAAAGACAAAACAAAGATGAGATAAAGAGAAAAATATCTACATAGAAGTTATTCTGGTAGCTGGAACAGTCTGCAGAATAGATTTTCGAGCTTGAAAACATTGAAGGCATGGCCTATTAGTCTCCTTTGGAGTAAAGACAAAATGGACAGGTGTGCAGATGTCAGAGGGGATAGATCAAATGATCCAAACCCAAGAAAAGACATATTAGATGAATAGACATGCCATAGTTAAGTCAACGCACTGTTTCAAGCATGGTCCCTCCAGATAAAACTGAAGGCGCATGGAAGGCATTGACAGCAGCATGGGTTGTCCCATGGGAGAGAGCGCCAAGCCTTGCTTGGTGGCTATATATTGTAATCTCTTTTATTGTTTTAAAGATATATTCTCTTTACCAGAAGCAAAACTCTACCCAAATTGAAAGGCATTACTGAGACTTTGAGCTCAGATTGTTGTTCATATTTCTTTGATTGAATGAGAAAGCAAGTTACTTGCAGACTTTATGATGTTATATCTTGTGCTACTTTAGGAAATTGTTCTTATGTCTATTTCCTAGAAGCATTCTTGTTTATTTGATTTAACAAGTAGAGCTAGTGGAAGTGATAAGGAAGGTGTCCTGAAGCCAGCTACTTTCAGACTTTACGTTGTCATAGTTGTCTTCAGTGTGTGTTTATTTTCTATTTCTGTGTAAAGGATCTTGGTATGACTTTGTGCCCTCATTATCCTTCGTATTTTGTTCTATGTAAAGGACCTTGGGATGACTTTGTGCCCTTATTATCCTTCGTATCTCACTCTTGGGCAGTCGAGTTGGAGACTTTGTGCTACATCTCAGTCTGCTGGTTACTGTGCCCTTGGTTACCAGTTACTTTTACTACCTGAAAGAACTCGTGCTATTTCCTACAAGAACACTTCTGAAAGAAGAGAAGTGCCTTCAGTTTTTTCACCAAGATTTTCTTCTCTGCTTGTTAACATCATCTCTAAAAAAAGAGAGATGGATGGTTTATCCTACCCCCGAGTGTTATTTTCAACTTATATATATAGTATATAGCTCCTGCATATTAATAGGGAACCTCCCCTTGATGAGAGGAGAGATTTGTCCCCTTTGGATGTGGTAAACCCGCAACTTTGGATGACCAATCTCCCTATGATGTGGTTGAAGAGACCTATTTTTCTCACCAATTAGCTGGTTGACAAAATATTCACCCAACAAATGGAACATATAACAGTAATCATTCACAGTAATAGTTTTCAAGGTCAACATTTTATTATAATTAATAAAATGTATTATATTTAATTTTTTTCTCTTGAATGGATTTCCATTTTTTAGAGCTGAGAAACAAATTTAACTAAACATATATGATCAATCACTATAAGTCATTTAATGTAATAGTCTATATATGATTTCCACATAACAATTTTGAATTCATCTTGTTCTTGCCTCAAGATAATTGGAGGTTTCAAAATAAATATTTGTTCATGAAGTGAAGATGTATTTATAAAGATACATGTTCTTGAGCAATGATTCAATGGTAATAACAACACTAAGTGAATGGCTTGTTATGCATACATCACTTGATAATTTATTATTACATTTCCTAAGCTAGACAACATCTAAATAACATCTATGTTTGTTTCCACATGTTCTTTTTGTATATTTTTAAAAGCATGTGTAATTTTTGGATTCCATTTTGTCATATATTAACTACAATACATCGTTGCAACATATGCATTTAAAATAAATTGTGCATCTTTGTTGCCCTGCCATAAGTATGGCATGTTTTTTATGAAAGCATTGCTCCACACCTAATATGGCTTGAGTTCAAGAAAAACCGTGGTTTCTTCAATTATGTTTTGTATTATTGTTATGTATTGACACTTGTCTATTTACAAATCATGAAGAAAAGTATCAAAATTATATGCAGCATTATATTATTGTGTGCTTAGCATCAAGTAACTCACTTGGATATCATAATTAAATGCTCATTTTTTTGTTTTGCATGGTTCTAGTATTGTTATTTGTTTCATTTTGAGTTGTGGAAAATTGTATCTACATTATTTTTTTTTTTTTTTCTACAATTGTTGGTATGATGATGAATATGCAATTTTGTCAAGTCATTTTCCAAAACATCAGTATTATAATTATATATATGTCTATAAAATTTGTAATTTCTAGATTCTAGTTTTTACCATATGTCAGTGCATCTTTGATCCATACCATCCAATGGTCATGAACATTTTCTTTATGTTGAAATTCTATCACCCAAAAATAGTCTATGATTTTGCCTAGCAACAATTTGCCTTCACATAACATTTGATTCAATGCATTGATATGATGTATATAATAATGTGTACAAGTGACTGGAGGAAAGAAACATCATTTGCATTTTCTAATTCATTTATTCTTGAATTTGGCTTTTTATAATGTTTCAATACAATTATTTCAATGTATTTATTAAGGGTCTCCAAGAATTTCCAGCACTTGTGAAAGTCAATAAAAATGTTGGAGGCCTTAATTAAAGTATCATTGCAAAGACATTTTTTTAAGACCTTGCACGTAATCAAGTGAAATATGGATTTTTTTGGAATTAAAAAATCCAATATTTAATATGAACAACTTTTCTAAATTTGGGTTGTATTTGACATCTTTGGCCAAAAGCTTTCTTCCTTTTAAATGGTTTTTTCTAATTCAAATCCACATTGTTTGTCCCACTTGGTTTATGATTATTTTGATCACTTTGAAAAATAAATTTGTAACATGATATGCAAAATCATGATTAGTATGCAAAATATTTGACTGTGATATTTTTTGAAATGAAAAACTTGACACAATGTCATCGTCATGAGAATCACCAAAGAAAAGTGTTGGAGAGTTCATTTATAATGAATATTTGTCTTTGAAAATTCCAAGAGGATGATTTCCTTCAGCTGGTGCTATTACAATTAGCTTGTCCTCCAATGTAGCAATACTTGTTGAGTTCACAAAACCATGTACCAAAATGTCATTGGATCAGTTTTCATCTATGTTAGAAGATACATTATTTTCAATATCACCATAATTTTTAGATTCATTAGACATGCTATTGGTTTTTTAATTTTTAATAAATATGTCAATACAAAGGGTTTCCAATCAGAATTAATTTTCACATTATGATCAATGTACAATCTTGTGGACATAGTTGTTTCAATGCTTCCATAATAAATTTGGGACAAACTCTTCCTGTTTGATATGCATTTCTATACTCTAATCATATCTTTAAATTTATTTCAATTTTTATTTTTAATATATGGATTGAGGCAATGCTTTCTGAATTATATCAACACTTGATGGGACATTAATAATCATCCCTATCAAACCAATTTATGGCTTGTTGTATCCCTAGTTTCTTAAATGAGAATATATAATTCTAAGCACAACAAGCCTTTGTTCAAGATCCATTAGCATGCCTAAAAATTTCAATCGCTTGTTCAATCTAATAATAATGGGTGTTATCAATATAGGAACATTTCCATCTCTTAACAACTGACTATGTTTCAAACATATCTTCTTTCTTTGAGTGGCTTTGTAATTTGGCAACAATTCTTTGCATGTGTACTTTTCAGACAAATCAAAACATTTCATAATATGTTTGAATTATAATTGCTTAAAAACACCACAAATATGTATGGATGTGATTGTAATTTTTTTGTTAAATTTTTCTATTACTTTTCTTATAGATAGTTTTTCTTTATTTGTTTTTTGGTTGCACGTCATGCCCTTAAGTCATTTTAAGACATGGATCGAACATGTGGTAATGTTTATGCATCAGAACCATAAGGGTCAAATTATGGATTTATATCCTTATTTATTGTCAATGATTTATAGTGCATATTTTTTTTCGGTCTCACGTGCAATTTTCTTTATTCTATGTAAAGAGTGTTTTGTTTTTGTAATGTTTCTGAACAACCACCAATAGCATTTGTCCTCATTTTAGTATGTTCTTGCACAGATAACGGTTCATAATATACATGCTCTATATTTATTTTTTATAAATTATGTTATATAAAGATTACTATTGAGCACAGTCATTGTAGGTCTTGAATATTTGTTGACTGGTTGATAACCATAGGCAAATGTTGACATTTGACCAATTTGAAAATCATAGGATTGTGAACTTATTGCCTTCAATTCCATCTTTTTCATAGATAAAAACCCATATTTACAATGTATGCTATCCAATTTGTAATACTCAATATGTGTTTTATGGCATTACCTGTCAAACTGTCTTTCAAACAAGTATGCGCTTTTATATCTCAAGAATGAAATGCATTACAAAAATACTTCACTAAATAGCAGTGCAAAGAATGTATGTCAAAAGTATTTTTTGTCCAATGAAAAATAAAATTAAATATTTTATCACCATAACAAGATGTGGTTTCCAACATTCTGAATAGACTGCATGATAATAGTTTTTCTATATTTATTTCTCAATAAAGAGAAAACAAAGAACAAGTTCCTGATAAATATGTCTGTGGTGAGGGACTTTGATAATTGTTTAATTTTATATAATATAATGGTTATTAATGGCCAAAGACAAGGTTTTGATCATGAAATAGTATGCAATATGGTGCTGCAAGAGTTTCCTCATTAAAATGAAAATACTTATGTTTTCTAGTTAAATACCAGACATAGATGGCAATATTCAATAATTTTGAAAGCCAATTTATAGAGAAGTTGTCTCCCATAGGCCATGTTCACTATTTGGTGTGCATGAAGCCATATAAAGATACATTAGATGGAAATATGTTTTAGTATCCTTTACTTGATGTAGTTTATACAGTTCCTCAGGATATAATTCTAATTTAAGAGACCTTAGTGCATAGGGATCATTTTCCCCCAAACATTTTACAAAGTATTCTATAACTCATGTACGTAGCTCTATTGAAGTGAATCAAAAATGTAATAACACTTGAAAAGCATCAAACAAGCAATCACTTACATTGTATTTGAAAATTTGACTTCTAAAAAGGTTATTTTTAGCCAAGACAATATCTATGTCATTGCATTGATTTTTTAACATGTATTCTTCAACAGAAATGATGTTGTCTGCTATACATATACATTATTTTTTATTTTGAGTTTTTCAATTCTATTCTATAATGCCAAGTAAATTAAAGATAATAAAAAATAAGATAAGTGGAATTATTGAAAATACTCACCAAAACCATCACAAACCTATTATCGATTCACCAAACAATCACCAACTCTCAAAGCTACAATTGCCCTGTTTGACAATTTTTTTTAATACAACTCGACATACGTTCACACTATTTTTTTTATTAAGCAAATTGGATAGACTATGTATGTAAAGTGAGGATATAATATCATGATTTTATATATTTTATTTTGCACAAGATAAAAGTAAAAATATATATCAATTTCTCGAATAAGCTTAAAAAAATAGAATAGACACATAACACAATAAACATATACTATTACAAATTCAATGTACAAAGCATAAAAAATGTGAACCTTAAGAAAAGAAAATTAGTTATGAATTATATTTTTAATGGGCCCATGTTATGAATCCAAACCCTTTTTTTTGTTAGTATTATATTGGTTTCATAGGCATTCTTAAACAGTTACATTGAGTTTTTAATAATGGCGTGTATTCTTCAATAGAAATGACATGGTGTTTGCTATGCATATGCATTACTTTTTGTTTCAAATTTTTAAATTCCATTCTACAATGCCAAGTAAAATTAATATAATAAAAAAATGGAAATCTTGGAAACTAATCATCAAAACTATCACAAACATGTTGTCGATTCAGTGAATAATCACCCACTCTAGAACCTACAATTGCCCTAATTGACAGCGTTCTCTATTTTTTTAATACAACTCAATATCTGATTACACTATTTTTTTATTTTTTTTATCCAAGGCAATATCTATGTCATTACATTGAGTTTTTAACAATGGCATGTATTCTTCAATAGAAATGACCTATTGTCTGCTATGCATATCCATTGTTTTCCATCTTGAGTTTTTCAATTCCATTCTACAATGCCAAGTAAATTGAAGACAATAAAAAACAAGATAAGTGGAAATCTTAGAAAATACTCACCAAAACCATCATAGACTTATTGTCGATTTATCGAACAATCACCATCTCTAGAAGCTACAATTGCCCTATTTGGCAGCGTTTTTTAATACAACTCAATATATGACCACATTGTTTGCCTAGATATGGAGGAATAAACTCAAAAAATATATATTCAACGCAAATCAAAAACTAAATTTTATTTTTGTCTAAGGAAGCTTTAAAAAAACATGAGTTGGTTGAGAAACCAACTATCGAGAAAAAAACTACGTGATAATTTAAAAAAATTAACAAAAGAAACAGATACTTTGGATCAAAAAAGATCCCAACAAACTCCCCCTGATCCAAAGGGGTATAGAAAGACTAAAGCAATAAATTATGAGTCATCCGAGTAGACTTTGTTACAATTGTAATTGGTACACTGTGTATCTTGGACTGATCAACACCCTGACATCCCCACACTAAAGTACAACAAGATTACGCTCTATTCAACTACATCGATTCTCACATATAATTCATCCAACAAGTGATTACCCTAGTAATGTGTATGGCACATCTCAAACTTATGCCCAATAATTACCAACATCTCTTGTAGGCCTTTTCTCAACACTAACAATGATAGCAACTCAATGCTGACTCGTACTATAACCATTGATGGCTGATCAAAATCTAATATATAATATCTTCTCCTCTTATCAGGTGAGAGGTGAGAAGCCGTGCAGAAAATAAACCAAGTACAAACCACTAAAATGCTCCACATCAAAGATCATATCAACACTAGATCTATGAAAGTAAAGTATACAAGACAAAAAATGCTACTATATCAAATCATAATCTTGAGCCTAGCAGCTCGCACAAGATGGGTGTGTTATCATCTTAGAATATATAGTCATCAATTACAGAGCAAGCAACTTCACAGTCATCCCATCCATCAGAAGAATAGCCAGAAGAAGAATTGGAAGAGTGACCAGAGTGATTGAAATGATCAATAATGTTTACTTCTGCCTTTTATAGATGTTGAGAGGACCTCCTTTTGGAGAGGCACTTTGTAGATATGTGTTCTATGCCACCATAATTGTAGCATAGTCTCTCACATCCACTAGAACTAGAGGAAGAATAGCCACATGAAGAAGAATGTTTTTGCTTGTTCTTGTGTCCATGTGAATGTTTGTGGTGATGCTCATGCTTTTGAGAACCAGAGTGATGTCTATGCTTTGGAGAATCAGAATGATGTGTATGCTTTAAAGAATTAGAATGATGTGTATGCTTCGAAGAACCAGAATGATCCCTATGTCCAAAATGATGTTTATGTTTAGAAGTGTGTCATGGAGAGTGTTTTTATCTCTGAAAGTGCTTCGAAGAATGTTTTTTGTTATGCTCATATAATGGATCACCTATTTTGGTATAGTGGGCCTCCTTAGTAGGTTTTTCTTTATTTTTTACAAATTGTCGCTTATGTTGAGTGAGAAACTCATAAATGGAATCAAAACTAGATTTGTTAAGCTTATCACTAAGCTATAACATTTCTAGAAAATTCTTGTAGCTAGGGCTAAGGCCATTCAAAATAACAAAAATGAGCATTTCATCATCAATTTTCCCACCAGTAGTGTCATATTCTTGTTTTAAATTCTTAATTTATGACACATATTTTGAAACATCTTCATCATCTGTTAGTTTAATGTTGATCAAATGCATAAGAAGATCAATTTTCTTGTAGGCAGGTTGTTTATCATATAAGTCTTTTAAAGCTTTTCAAGCTTCAAACTTGATGGCCTCTATGTGAATTACAACTTGTGCACTACAAGTTGATTTCAATAAAGCAAGGGCACACCTATCATGTCTATGAAATTATGTAAACGTTGTGGCAACGATGAGTAATGTTGGTTGCTTTTTAACTACTTTCCATAAGTTGTTAAAGATTAATATATTTTCCATGTTCATTGACCATTCCTTATAATTTTTACGAGTTAAGCGTTCATTTTTAGAAATCAAGCTCACAATTTTAGCCATGATACGAAATCAAAAAATAAGAAATGCTATCAAGGTTTTGTCTTTACCTTCAAAATAGATTTCTAATTACAAGAGATTCCTGGGAATTGAAAAAAAAAAAGATTCCACTTTATAACTCCTTTTACAAAATTATTTTAATGGGTTTTGAACCCTTGACCTCCCAAATGGCAAATAATTGAAAAAAATGATATGACCAATTTTACTACAATAATTATTGAAATTTGATGGACATATTTTTCAAAATAACCAAAAGTTATTTGAATATATGATAGTAAAATAATCTTATATCTTCTTATTTAGATATATCATTAATCATTGCATGTAAAAAAAAATTAAACCTTAATTTACATGTATGAGTAAAGAAACTTCACTACCTATTTTTCTAGGGCCCACGTCCCAATATAAAAAAGTAGAATTTTGAAAACTTAATTCACACGCTTACTATGCCGTATAGGATTGCTGGAAATTACTTTGAATCTAAAATTAATTTCTATTACCATACCAAATGGAATAAATGCAAGATAACATTCAAAGACTTTTTCATAATGTTCCAACGTCGTATAGTTCAGTGTGAGATTGGGTTCACCATCTTTTCACATTTTAGATGATGTATTGGGTTCAAAATATATATCAATTTAGAAAATAACAGTGTATATGAAGTCTCATATTTGCTTCACCTGAGTAAATTGGGTGACAGTCTCAGATTTGCTTCACCTAAGCAGATTGGGCTCAGCCAGTTACCCTTGGTAAGAACACAGATCAATTTGTTTGTGAATGTAAATTCACACCAACACAACAACCCAACGAAAGAGAGAATAAGAACCTGGAAACACATATTTCTAACTTTATGAATGGATCATTATGGCAAGCAAATGCACCAGGCTGATTCGTTGGAGGTATTAATATTTATGGCATGCAGATAACAAGATATCAATGTTTGATTCCCGATCCTTCTTTACCTGACCAAAACAAAATGAAACTTAGTTTAATTTTGCCTCCCTCAACACGTCATCGCCAATTAAAAAGATTGTAGTACATGCATTTGCTCTGATAAATTTATTCAGAAAAATCTCTCTCTTTCCACAAGATTCTTCAATGTCTTCCTCCACAAATTTTTTCGTGGCTCTGATACCACTGTTTGTCCAGATATGGAAGAATAAACTCGAGAAAAATATATTCAATCTAAATCAAAAATTGAATTTTATTTTTGTATAAAGAAGCGTTAAAAAGCTTTACGAAAACATGAGTTAGTTGAAAAAGCAACTATCGGGTAAAAATTACCCAATAACTAAAAACAAATTAACAAAATAAACTAATACTTTGGATCAAAAAATATCCTAACACACACTATTTCTTTTGCTTAAGCAACCTACATAGAACTATGGATGTAAAGTGATGATACAATATCATGAATGTATATGTTTTATTTGGCATAAGATAAAAGTAAAAAAATATCAATTTCTCGAATGAGCTTAAAAGAGCAGGATAGACACATAGCACAGTGAACATATACTATTGCGAATTCAATGTACAAAGCATCAAAACCATGAACCTTAAAAAAAGACAATTAGTTATGAATTTTGTTTTTAATGGGACCATGTTCTAAATCTAACCCCCCTTTTTTTGTTAACACTGTATTGGTTTCATAGGCATTCTTAAACAATTGCATTGAGTTTTTAACAATGGCTTGTATTCTTCAATAGAAATGCCCCATTTTCTGCTATGCCTATGCATTATTTTTTGTTTCAAGATTTTCAATTCCATTCTACAATGCCAAGTAAATTAAAGACAATAAAAAAATAAGATAAATTGAAAGCTTGAAAAATACTCTCCAAAACCATCACAAACATGTTATTGATTCACCGAACAATCCCCTGCTCTAGAACCTACAATTGCTCTATTTCACAGCTTTCTCTCTTTTTTTAATACAACTCAATATTTGATTACACTATTTTTTTGCTTAAGCAACATGCGCAGAACTATGCATTTAAAGTGAGTATACAATATCATGATTGTATATGGTTTATTTGTTACAAGATAAAAATAAAAAAATATCAATTTCTATAATAAACTTAAAAGAAGGAAATAGACACATAGCACAATAAACATATGTATTACAAATTCAATGTACGAAGCATCAAAACAGTCTTGTAGGAATTCTTAAATAGAGTATGACAATGGACACATAAAAGAAAATTTGATGTTGCAACAAACATGAAAGCATACATATTTCCTAATGAGAATATTATATGTAAAAGATATCAATGAATGTTTAATATATAAACTTATGCAAAAGACAATTTTTTGAGCTGCTACCTATCAACTGTCTAACTCAAAGCAAAACCAATTCACTATCGAGAAGGGTGAATAGATTCTAGAAGTGCACCAAAAATAAAGATGACCACATAGTAACTATCTCAGGTAGTTTCAACCATCCTATTTCTTAGCTTTCTCTTTTTTTAACAAAAATGCATTTATCTATGATGCGACAGAAAAATAATGCATACAGATTAACCTAATTATCCACTGCATAAAAGCGCTCCAATGATCTACAATGCATAGTGAACATAATTATTTGGACTAAGAAAATGCATTAAAAGAACAGGATAAACACATATCACAGTAAACATATACTATTGCAAATTCAATGTACAAAGCATCAAAACCATGAACCTTAAAAAAAGACAATTAGTTATGAATTTTGTTTTTAATGGGACCATGTTCTAAATCTAACCCCCCTTTTTTTGTTAACATTGTATTGGTTTCATAGGCATTCTTAAACAATTGCATTGAGTTTTTAACAATGGCGTGTATTCTTCAATAGAAATGCCCTATTGTCTGCTATGCTTATGCATTGTTTTTTGTTTCAAGATTTTCAATTCCATTCTACAATGCCAAGTAAATTGAAGACAATAAAAAAATAAGATAAGTTGAAAGCTTGAAAAATACTCTCCAAAACCATCACAAACATGTTATTGATTCACCGAACAATCCCCTGCTCTAGAACCTACAATTGCTCTATTTCACAGCTTTCTCTCTTTTTTTAATACAACTCAATATTTGATTACACTATTTTTTTGCTTAAGCAACATGCACAAAACTATGCATTTAAAGTGAGGATACAATATCATGATTATATATGTTTTATTTGGTACAAGATAAAAATAAAAAAATATCAATTTCTATAATAAGCTTAAAAGAACAAAACAGACACATAGCACAATAAACATATGTATTACAAATTCAATGTACGAAGCATCAAAACAGTGTTGTAGGAATTCTTAAACAGAGTATGACAATGGACACATAAGAGAACATTTGATATTGCAACAAACATGAAAGCATACATATTTCCTAATGAGAATATTCTATGTAAAAGATATCAATGAATGTTTAATATATAAATTTATGCAGAATACAATTTTTTGAGTTGCTACCTATCGACTGTCTAACTCAAAGCAAAACCAATTCACCATCGAGTAGGGTGAATATATTCTAGAAGTGCACCAAAAATAAAGATGACCGAATAGTAACTATCTCAGGGAGTTTCAACCATCCTATTTCTTAGCTTTCTCTTTTTTTAACAAAAATGCATTTATCTATGATGCGATAGAAAAATAATGCATACAGATTAACCTAATTATCCACTGCATAAAAGCGCTCCAATGATCTACAATGCATAGTGAACATAATTATTTGGACTAAGAAAATGCATTAAATCATTCCATGTATGAGTTATTACACAACAACTGTGCATTTAATTCTTAAGACATACATTACATGGTAATTGTGAGAAGCAAATGTTAGTTAAATTTTTTTAGAACGTCATATCCTCTAGCACGTCTGCACAGTTTAATTCATTGCTACCCTTGTACCTCTGTGTGCGCGAAGTCACTATTATTGATATTATCTTTGTCCTTAAATAAAATTTAAACAATTTTAACCAATCATAACACAAATAAATACTTTTTTTCGTAATTTATATTAAAAAATGTATAACTTAATTATTATGAAACTATAAAAAAAATTCATTTATAAAAAATATTAAATTTTGATTGATCCCCTAATAAAATAAAATAAAATAAAATAAAAAAAAAAAAAAAAAAAAAAAACAACAACAACAACAACATAACATGTTTTAATCGATAATTGAAACAAAATGATTCCTTCAATATACTCTTCGTGACTGAAAATAAATGATAAATATATTTAAAGCAAGACCGCCCATGGAATCACCCACATTATTTGGTCTGAAATAACCTCAAATAGAGTTTGTTACGAATAAATTAAATGTTGACTAACTTTTTCCGACGTACATAGCCTTCATCTTTAAGATGCATTAATTATTTTTCTTTCCTTCGATAGAAATGCATACCAACTCCTAATATGTGAAAATGATTATGGCATGACGTATATTTGAGCCGAATATGTACCATTCAAATATTTTTTTATTACATTTTTTTTTTTTTTTTTTTTTTTGGGCATATATTAATTAGGGTTTCTTTATGGTCCCTCATTTGATAGGGATGGTTGTCCACGTGGAATTTTAGAAAGTTCGTTGGACATGAAGAGAGGAGACTTCCACGGCCATGAATGTTAATTGTTTCTTGTAACATTTGAAGTGCTCAAATTCCTAACCCTATATATATATATATATATGATTTTTAAATTGAAAGTTAATTTTATAGATATAATTTCTATTAATAATTGAAACCATTGAGTTTTTCTATTGAATAATTTGAAATATAATATTTAATTTTTTTTATTTTAAATTATAATTGTTTTATTATTTTTTATGTAGATTTTTTCATAAGATTATAACATATATTAGTTCCCAACATTTTTATAGAAAGAAGTCTATTCAAAAATAATATTATCGTATCTTGCAAAATAAGAAGAGGTTATAAAAAAAATAAGAAAACAAAAGATAACTTAAAATGTTCGAGTTCAATGTTATATCCTTTTAGAAAACTTTCCTTCCAAGAAAATATTCATTTGTTAGATTTGACAAAGATACTTTGTCCAATTATACATCTTCTATTTGTAACATTCCAAACCAAGTCTTTATTTTAAGTAGGAAACAAATTACAAGGTAAGCATATCTTTATATATTATATAGTGTTACAAGTTATTTTCAAACTCAAAATAGGTATATTAGCGAACATAGAGCACTTAAGACTAGCATTTCTTTGTCATAAACCAAATATCCTACTAACATATATTATTGATCGTTTAAATAAAGTGGCTAATCATGGATGCCTACCTACATGAGCATCTCATATTACTTATCCCATAGTTAAATCAAGTAACCAATAGGTTTCAAATAATTATAGAACTATTATTGTTGGCCACACCTTGAGTAATTTATTTACTAAAGTGTTGGATAGTTTGAATTCCATATTTGCAATGTCTAAGAAATTTCACACAAAAGGACAAGTAGGTTTTAGATGCAGTCAGCGAACAATAGATTGTATATTGAAACTTAGGACTATAATCAAAGAAACAAGAGCACACAAGTATAAGGTTTATTGTTGTTTTGTTGATTTTTAGTAGGTATTTGATAATATTTCTAGACAACTTCTAATCCATAGTTTCAAGATATATAAACTATAGAATATTTCGTTGTTCTTGTGATGACACTTTAAGAGAAGGTGGTTGGCTAAGTCTAAACTCCTACTAATTTTACAAAAGATATCAATATCACTAATGGTTTTAAACAAAGTTGTCCCTAGTCTCTAACTTTGTTTGGTCTCTACATAGATGAATTAGAGGATATCAAATGTTACAAGTTCAAAGAAAACAAGTGACAACCATTTTTTAATGATATAATAATCACTATTTTATTATTTATTGAGACATTAATCTCATGTCACATACCGTTGTAGGCCTATCGATACATCTTGAAATTTTAAATTCATTTTTTGATACTCGTGGTTTACAAGTGAACTTGAGTAAAATAAAGTTCAAGGTTTTCAACACAACTAAGCTAAAAGTGCAGGAAAATAATCTTATTTAAATAGGAAGTATGGTTGAATTACTTTTCTCTTTCACTTACTTTGATGTGCCTTTCAAAGGGCCTTCCTTCAACATGCTCCATGTACTAGCATAAGAGAGATTCAAGGGATATTTTGCACTTAATACACTTAGACAATATTTTGCACTTAAATTTTAAGATGCCAAAACAAAATTTTATATCTTATAAACTTTAGTATCACCAAAAATATTGTATGGTTGTGAGATTTAGGACTTGGACTTCACAATATGTTAGCAATAATCCCTTTTTTTTCTCATCATAACATGTTAATTGTTGTAGTCTTGTCGATTGCTATGGAACTCAATAGATGTTAAGAATTCAGGTTAATACATCCCTGGATAAAAAAGTGTGAAACTATCTATACTTTCACAAGGTTAGATATAGATTGAACATTTCATATAAAATTTGATTTACATTAAGTTCATTCACACACCAAATTCATCCTTATAAGTGGATAAACAAAACTTATACAATAGAATATATGAAGTTACACTAGTTCGCATAGAATTCAAACATAGAACACACACCACATTTTAATATTAATAATATTCAAGATTTGTATTAAATCAAAACTAATTAGGAGAGATAACCATTAAATTATACTACCATTGCTAGGTATATATAGCCTTTGAATGGAACACGAATCTTTGTTTATTTGAATTTTTTTTAACTTTTCTTCTCAACTCGAGTTAAATATTCCATATTACAATAATTACATTGACTTATATGGCCAATTGCACAAAATATACAAATTTATGCATCTCTCACATGTTCACATTTATAAAAAGTATGTACAAAGTCAACACCTCATTGCTCGAATGGTTGTATAGATAACAGTGATTTTAAAAGCATCTCATACCTCTAATTTGTTTTTTATGTGTGTTTGAAAATGTCATTATGTTTTACAACCATGTGTGCATCTTGAAATAATATTAGCCACCACAACCCACTTTTAATCTATTCCTCAAAGTCAATTCACCTATTAAGTGTATTCCCGTAACTCCTTGATTTTCTTTCTCTAACCCCTATGACCTTTCATGTTCCAAGGCAACTACGCAAAAGATATCATCTTTACCTAGATTATAGAAGAATTCATTAATGATGTTGAAAGGTAAATCATGTGTGACAAGATATTTCTTATCACATTTTTCATAATGTTCAACAAATGTAGCATTCTGGATAAAGGTTTTAATTTCTTCAAGTTATTCAAGGATCCCATTTACTTTGAATAGGCGTGCACTTAGAGATTCATCTTGTAAGTCTTCTACTTCTTCCACTATTTGAATGTGGCTAAGATGGTCTGGTCTGAGATTTTCCCTTCTTGGCTTTCCATTGATTTTAAACTAAAATTATTGAAATAACATTAGCCAATTCAAATTCTTCCTCCCAACATTGGTTTATAAACCAATTATCACAACACTTATGATCCATGAAAAAATCAAAGGAATGATATAGTGTGAAGACCATTGTCAAAGCTTCTTACTCTATTGTGGTGCAATTTTTCTTAGACACATACAAATTTTCACTTGAGAAAATAATCAGGTGATCTAAACCCATTATCCTAGATACACCATTACAACTCCAACTACTGAAATGGATGAGTCAACATGAACATGAAACATTTTTTTCTCAATCTAGAAAAACCAGAATCATTGTTATGATTAAATTTTGCTTCAATTTTTGGAAGACTTTATGGCATTTGGGAGTCCATCAAAATTTATTGTCCTTATGTAATAATTGTTCTAGTGGTGTTAAAATGGATGCATATCCATATATGAACTTGTGATAATACCCAATATGACCTAGAAATGATCACATGTCTGATGGATTTGTTGGTAGTTGAGCCCTATTATTACTATTTTTTTCTTAGTCAACCAAATTCTCATCATTACAAACTGCATGTCCAAGTAGTATACCAAATGGTGTGAAAAACATAAATATTTTTAAATTTAAAGCAATTCACACTGCATGACATCTTTTTAGCATTAATTGTAGGTTGGACATGGGTTATTTACAAAAAGAGAAAACTTCTTAATCATCTAGGTATAGTTCTTAAAAATCATGAATGAAATCCTTAAATGTAGTAAAAACTGCTTTGGAAAAAACTTTTGGTGTAATTTTTAGTCCAAACATCATCACCATATAAGAGAACAAACCCCATTATGTTGTGAAGGTTGTATTTGTCTAATCTTTAGTTGTAATTCATATTTGATGATATCCACTAAAACCATATGTGAATGAGTAGGTTTCACGCCCTATAATGGATTTAAGTACCTCATTGGTAAATGGATTAGGGAATGGATCATCGACACAAACATCATTTAGCATGCAATAATATCCATAGACTCAAATCTCCCTTCTTTTCTTAGGTTGCACAACCATGGGACTGACCCAATCTAACTTTTCAACTAGATACATGATTTTATCTTCCACCATCTGATCAATTTCTCATTTTACCTTCATTTTCATATTAGAATTCAGCCTATAAGGTCATTTATTTATTTATTGTGTGCACACTTTTGGTTCAACATGTATCTCTCCCAAGGAAAGATCTATGCCCTTAACTTTAATGAATATTGTGGGGAAAACATATTCATGATATTATAATAATTGAACAACCTTTGAAACATATTACTATTTCCAATGGTGGTGATCTTTTGTGTTGTCTCTGTGATGATGTTCTCTAATTTTTTTGCATCAATTCTTTGTAAATTTTACTTGCTTCAAATTTCATAAAATCCACCACTTCCCTTTTATCTATTTGATCTATGATATTAATATTGTGTAATTTATTCCCTTCATCCTTATGTGCATTACCATTATTAGGTAGCTTAGTATTCCTTTTAGGTTCAAATAATCCTTTTAGATCTAGGTCCCCCTTGATTCTTAGATACGTAGAGCTAATTTCACTATTCCAGACCCTATTATAGGACTTTATAATAAATCCCTTTTGTTTCTCCTTATTATGAAATTTTGTAAAACATATGAATACTTGATTTGGTTCCAGCTTATGATTTTTGTTTGGTCATAGGGATTATATCCTCCACTCACCCATTACACAAGAAAAAATTCAATCTATACAAAGCTTTATGCACCATTAGTTTTTTATCATAAAAAAGGTTTGAATGAACTTCTTCTAGATTTGGGGCCACGTTTTAGTCTTTCATTTATGTTCTTCGTGAATATACCAAGTTTTTGGTATAGGAGCTAAGATTCAGTGCAAAAAAATCTCCCAGTATCTTGGTTCAATTTGTTGTAATTTCCATGCATAAACACATGCATCTCTAGACATTGTCCTTCCTGAAAGAAGGACCACTTTTTTAAAACATAAGGTGCGAGTAAAATATACCTCATATAATTTTGCATGCTTCCTCCCAACTAAGTTTAATGGATCTATGGATAGCAAACCAACTAGATGCAACTCCCTTTAGTGCATAGTCAAGTGCATTGCTCTGTGTCTCCATAACTAGAAGATGATTCTCCAACATGTGAATAAACTCTTTCAAATCCTCTATAGGAAAATATTGAGGTATCTATCTATCTATGGTAACACTACTCACATGGAACTCACTTCATGATCCCCTCATACCCAATTAATCATGTGGACATCTGAATCACCACTAAAACATGAAATTGACCCCCAAGGCATATTAGCTTCCATAGTTGGTTCAATATAATCTTTGTTAGTAGCAGCTAGATAATAAATATTGTCAATCTTAGATTGTGCTAGAGATCACACAGAAGGGGATTTATACCTTACTATTTGGAATTGTGGAAATGACTATGATTTTTGAATTAGTTGAGCCCCTTGATAGTCTATCTTTTGCATCCTAGGCATCTCCTATGTAGGTTGTAAAAAATAAGAATAGTCTTAATTCGCACCACTTCTAACTTAAGTTATATATTAACTTTAAGGCAATTATTTGCATGTTGAAAATATGGAGAAAAAGGTTCTTTGGTATTATATATAACTTACAATAAGACTTTTTAAATGTTATTACAATAATAACATCATTTTGATGTGCTTTTACCTAATTTTACACTATATTCATGGTCATATGACCATCATAGGCCCATTTATTCCCAATCAAAGTAGGATAGTGAATTCATTTATCGTCATGTCAGTCACCTCGAAATCCCCATGCAAAGTTTGGTCAACTACTTTTATCTCTATATCCTTGGGCCTTCCAATAGGCTCGACTCAACTGTAGTTTGACAAACTCATATTAACATGACTATACTTATAAATGGCCTCTTGATAGCTTCCAAAGTAGATCTAAGAATCATATTTATAATGCTACCAAAGTCAAAAAAGCATTAAGAACTTCATACCCAGTAATATTGATATCCATTCTTGTGTCCAAATCCTAAGATTTATTAATTTTTACATACCAATATCATTATTGATATCCATTCTTTATTAGATAAAATGATAAATATCAATATCATTATTTTTTAGAATAATTCACCAAATTTCTTTTCATTAATCTTGTAAATTTAATAAAATAATTGCATAATAGGTCAATTAATTTTCAAATTTAGATAAACAATATTATGAATTTATATACTAAGATATGTTAAAAATAGAAAGTATAGTTATGCTAGATATTGCAATGATAATGAAAACGAGATACTTAGCTAGTTTTGATGCTAATATAGATCTAGATCTAGAATAGGAAGGAATTACTAGAAGTATATTTTGGGAATGCTATAAAATTCTAGATTAATCACTTCTACAACCTTAGACACTTGCATTAACCTCATACAGTTGTGTCAACATTTCTGTCTAACCTAGACGTAGGTCTTTAGTAAAAAATGCCTTTTAAATCTGGATGTGACTACCTAGAATGTTATGGGTTTTATGTTTCCTTCACTCTAGTGTGCTCATATCTGGCCCATGGATTATCACTCCTTGTCAAATAGAAAAACATTATTTTTTCATCTTCATAGTGATTATGGGAAAAAAGGGTTAGTGGGCTCATGGTGTCGAGCTAACCCAAAATACCCCTCTATCATTGGGTGTTGCCTACATATCCACTAATCCAAAGAGGGCCTCAGACTCTTATTGTTCTCCCCTACATGTGGGCTTGTGTGTGCATAAAGATGCAATATTTGATAGGCAAGTAGAAAATTGACCTAGACTGTAACTTGGAAAATATGACTCTTGGTCTACTCCTTCAGTACTTCAGACTTATAGATGTGTTGTCCCTATAATTGATATGGAATAAGGGGAAATATGAAAGCTTTGCTCACTTAAATGCTTGATTGAATGTTTTAGTAAATTACTTGTGAGTTTTTTGGTCTATGCTAAGTTTGTGCTAGGTGAAGAATGAATAAGGATTGATCATGTATATATATATATATCAATCCCTTTTGGAAATATCCCATGTTAAATAAATTAGGCTGACCATAGGGATATGTATCATTTTCAAATTAGATGGCTTTTAGGGCATTGGACACTTGTGTTGGGATAAGACACTTGCATTGATGTGCGTGTATGATTGGGATGCAAGTGTCCACATAATTAGAAAATAGGCATAGGTATAAAACTTATAGAGACAAAAGATAAGCATGTTTATAACATTATGAGTATGATAGGAGGTTTGAGTTATCAAAATAACATTGGGAAGACAAAGAAATAAGTAATAGGCATAAAGAGATAGTGGGTGTGAACCTTTTGACAATGAGAAAAGATCTAGAACCGAGAGGAACATTTAAGGTCTATATGTTCCAAGTGTACAAGACTGAGGTGCTATATAATTCAAAATTAGTATCTACATTTGATCTAAAACTTAAAATTTTTGATTGACAAATATTTTAAAAACATGAAAATAACACAGTAACAATGAATTCTCTGAGAAGAGATGTTTTATTACTCAAGATTATAATACAACTATATGCTTATCTCTGGGAAGAGATGTCTCATTTCTATTTCGGGTTACATCTTCATGTATACACATTTTGAAAGTAGGGGGAGGATGTGAAAGGTCACCAATCTTGAGGGAAATTAAGTGGTTTGACTTTCATGATTTAAAATAATATAAAATTTGAGGAATTACTATTTTTAGAAACTTACTATTTTTAGACTACATTACTAAAATTAAAATTTGGAGAACTTATATTGGATTTTCTAGGGTCAAAAACCACTAATTAGAGCTTAGTTTCATCTCACCGCATTCTCCTCGTTCTTAGTTTTCCAATAGTTCAAACGAGGAGTCAATTGGAGCTACGGTGCAAAAGTTATGGCTCTCAAAAGTTTCATCATCAATTGGGGTAGAACCGTCACCCGAATTATCACCTGAATTGTTGCCCAGATCAACATTTCCCCCATTTAATATAGTAATTAAATTACTAGTTTAAAAAAAAAATGCGTAATTGGGTGTGTATAACACACCTTATCTTTACATGAGACCACCTTGAGTGCTTTGTTGGTGACTAAATTGTAACCAAGAGCATGATACATTATATAATCAATGCATATAATATGAAATTGAAATCATTGAAATAGAAAGAGCAAGGTTTAAGAGTACACCTATGTATCGATTCAACCACCTTGTATTTTAGAAACTTGATTTGAAAAGATGTATCATCATGAATCATTGAAATTTAGATTAGGACAAATACAAATCTAGAATGTCCATAAATATAGAGAGATTAGAGGACACATTCCCCCAACCTTTGAAAAAAATGTGAGTTTCCACCCAAAAATTGAGATTAACTCAATCGTGCAACCCAATCATACTTATAATCTGGTGAGCATGAGTGAACCAAGTCAACTCACACTATAAATCTGGTGAGGTTGGATGATGTAATCAAGTCCAACCTATAAAATTGGTAATATTGAGTGATTTAATCCCCTCAATCATACCAAAAGTGAACCAACTACTACAATATATTGGCTCAATATAGTACATAATAGTATGACCTGGTGAGCTAAAGTCCATACAAGTGTTTGAAAGCTGAAAGTTGAATTGATTTTATAATGTTAGGTGCTCTTTTGCATAACATATGTACCTTATGTATGCATCATGCTGAAACTTGGGTATAACAATGATACCAATGTATAGAATTCTATAACTACTGTGTATCTGAATCATATAACTATGAATTTTGGCCAATTTTCAAACTGTGTAAGTGTGGAGAATATGATTCAAAAACATGCCACCATTGAAATATAAATCTAAAAAACTAGTATAAGTGTGGAGAATGTGTTTCTAAAACATGCCCCCATTGAAATTTGAATCTAAAAAACTAGTGTGTGGAGAACATGTTTCTATAACATGCCCCCACTATATATCTAAAATTTGGAACAATGTGGAAGCCATGCCTCTACAGCATGTCCCCACTAATAGTCCCCCCATTTAAAGGTGAGGGGAATTAGAAATTAGTAGTTACCTTACCTCAAAATGATAATATAACCATGTAAACTATGAATGTATCATGTAACATATAGGATTAGAATGTATAGGTAAATATATCATTGAAGTATGCAAAATGTGATCACATCAAGTCCTAAAATGCATGATATAGATCATGAAAACATATAGATAGTAACATTACAAGATCATACAACATTAAATCACACACATAATAACACTCACAAGCAAATCAAAAGATAATGGTCCAAAGATACCTTAAATAAGGGGCATGTTCAAATGTTGCTCAATCGAAGGGACATGACTAAGTCTAATTTCCACAAAGTAAGAATGACATATTCAAATTTCCATACAACTAACAATGACATAATCAAATGTTAAAGAGGTAAATAAAGACACGGTGGCCACAAATAATAGAGCGTATTTAAATGCTCAAACAAGTAAGATAATAGCAATACAAAACACTCAAAGAAGTGTATAAATAAAAAGTGCAAACAACTAACATAAACATAGTGTACTAGCCCATGGATCATATGTGTTAGCAAAAAATGATAAGTACATATCATATCAAGTACATTATGAAATATATAATAATAGATAAAGGCTTGTGAAAGTCTATAAGCTCAAACATGAAAATTTAAAGTGATAATAGAATAATATAACTTGGATGTATTGTGATCAAATAAATGAATGCCCCTAGTGTCCACATGATATGAGTAGAGGGAAGGCCCAACATCTGAAAGTGCATAGATCATGTATCTGTGTATGCATATATCACACTTAAAATATCCATGAAACATATGTGTAAATAGAAAGAAATGATATGTTATCTACCAACATGGAACCAACAACATATATGTCAAGGAGCTAATAGAACCTATGAATCCTGTAAATATTATTGGATTTTTGGAGTTTTTTTTGAATTATTTGAAAATAAATAACTATCCTATAATCTAATCGAATGGATGCTCCTAGGTATCTCCCCACTGGGAACCTAGTAAAATAAAATGGTAGTACTACCAAGGAGCATATATAGGTGCAATATCTATCACTATAGAATACGTAATGCTTTGGGTGTGTACAATAGCACTTTGTGGTCGTGAAGAAATAATAGAAGGAATGGGGTTCATGAAACTCTTCATTGAGTGATTTATGGTTTATTTGGAATAAAAATAATAAGAACATGTTTAGGTGCTCTAGACATTTGAATATGGTGTGTAGTAGATGAGGATTTTGTGGAACTCATAATGGATCTTTGGTACAATGGTCTCTTGAGTACTAGCCACCTAGGAAAAGGGATTGCCTATTGCTTACCCTTTTGCGAAAGATTAACCTTAGTAGGGTTGATAATTAATTTTTTAGGTGAAAACTTCTCTTATTCAAGTGGATGCTCATTTGGAATTCTAAAAACTGTAATTATCTGATTGACATGAATATATTTAACATAACCATGCACTATAGAAGGTACATATTGAAGTGTATGTATCCAAAGTCATCACAATAACATATCAAAGACACATGTGGAAGGTATAATTAATTAATAACCACATGTGTGGAACCCACCTATAAAGGTAAGTCAGTCTCACCAAGAACCCACTGTGAGGTCCCATCAAATGCTCTAACTGATTTGGTCAAAGGATGTAAATCATGATTTGTATAACACAAATGCATAAGCAATGTCATGGTACAAACTTTCTCACTTGCACCATTATCAATCATAACACTATGTATAGGCTAATGATCAAGGTATGCTTGAATGAATAAAGAATGAAGATCAAAATCATCATCCACAATCTCACTATCATAAAAAATAATATAGGGTCTTTGAACCATAGGAGGTGTATGTTGTGTATAAGTACCAATAATCCCACCCAATTGGTTCCCATAATGTGATGGATGAGGATGTGCATTATATGCAATTTGTACCTCTATATCCTTCTTAGAATGGTCTTACAAAGGATTGTTAAATATTTTTTGCTTCTGGTGATCACCAAGTTGTGAACTTGATTCTTTTGGAGGGTCATCAAAAGTAATCTTTTGTTCATCAATGAGATCTTGGTTCTTATGTTTCAAAGTAAAACATCTATTTGTAGAATGCCCAGGTCCTTGGTGATAATCACAATAATCATTCACATCATAGCCTTTAGGTAGAGGGTTGCTCATATCAACCTTTTTAGGATGAGGGAGAGATACAAAGTGACACTCTACAAGTCATGGGAGTAATGAAGCAGGAGATTTAGGTAAGCATGTAAATCATCTCCTTGGTGAATTAGATAAGACAAGTCAATTAGGTTGTTGTGACACCACATTAACCATGGTAGTTGTTTTCTTTTTAAGTCAGGAGGCTTTACCATGTAACTTAGTTTAATAGTAAACTTGGTATTAGATGGATATGTAGTCAGTGTATTTTTTACATATGTTTGTTTATTGATATAAATTTTATTTTATAATCGTGAATAATATGGCACAAGTCATCAAAATATTTGATTTTTTAAAAAAACAACATAATCATATAATGGAGAAAACAAACTTTGCTTGAATATGCCTTACAACTCTTTATCCACCGTCAAATTGGTCATTTTAGTTAACATTATCTTGTATATTAGGACATATTCATTGATAGGTTCATCAGTTCTTTGTTTGATTTTTGTAATTTAGTCATATGAAACCTTTTCAGTGATATTGATAGATAAGTGTGCCAAAAAATATTCTACAAGAGGTTTGAATGCATTTATTGATTGGATTGATAAATCGTACAACCACCTTAAAATATGGTAGTTTAAGCTCTTTGGAAATAATTTAATCAACAGTTTATCATTGGAGGCATAATCAAGGCATGCCACATAGAAAGATCGAATATGTTATTCAGGATCACCCTTGCTATCATAAAATATGAACTTAGGTGCAATAAAACCAATTGACAAAGGGGTGAAAAGATATCTCTAGTGCAAAAGGATTATGCAACACCTCTTTTGAATCAATAACATAAGGTGATTTCATATAATTTTGTTCAATATTTATAACCTTAATTTGCAAAAGTTTTATAGTTTGAACAAGATCTTACACCTCTTGGTCTTTAATGTTGGATATTTGAGAAGTCACCAAAGGAGGTGGACCCATATGTTGGGTAGATACATGCATTGAAACTAGAAATTGGGTTGAAGTATTAAGGTTTCCTATGTAAGATGTGGCAATAGTAGTTTTAGGGAACAAAGGTTAGAAAACTTAATCCATGCCTCCACTATATGTTTGTAGATTAATTGTAATAAAGTCATTTATGGTGCCTTGTAAGGATTCACCATCACTAGGTGAGGAAACCTTAGCCTTAACATGCTTACTGATTTCATCTCTTTTAACATATAAAAATGCATTTATTAAACCCTTGTTATTATTAAGATGAGTAACTAATGCTTTTTTATCTTTAATTTGAAAATGAATTTTGTGATAAGATGTTCCATTGCTTAAAAATGAATAACTTTAGAGTTTGAAACAAAGTACAACAAACTAAAACCCTAGATGGTAGAAATACCTAGGGATCAAAAAAAATTGTATTCATATAGGTTGAGTTCACCAAATGTTTAACTTCAAAATATATATTAAGTAATATTAGGTTAAAAGAGATATATATTGCCTAGGGCACAATGGTGATAAATTATCTCTATAATAGACCAATTAATTTGTAAACTCAAATAAATAATATTCTGAATTTATATATTGAGATATGTTAAAAATAAAAAGTACAAATGCTAGTATTGCAATGATAATAAAAATAAGATACTTATCTTGTTTTGATACTAATACAAATTTGGATGTGAAACATGAAGGAGTCAGACTAGAATTAGATTCTAGGACTACCGTCAAATTCTGGATTAAGCACTTATGTGACCTTAGACACTTGCATTGACCTTGGACGATTACGTTGATGCTTCTGTCTAACCTTGATGCATGTGTCCAGTATGGAATACATAATAGATTTGGATGTGATGACCTAGAATGTTTTAACTTCTATGTTAGTTTCACTTTGATGCACTTAGATTTGGCTCATGGACTTTCGCTAAGGTTGTCAAATAGTAAAACCCTAGATCATCTTTATAGCATGATTATAGAAAATGGGTTTGTAGGCTTACAATGTTGAGCTAACCCCAAATACCCCTCTATTTATGAGTGATGGCTACATATCCACTACTCTGAAGAGGTCCTCAGACTTTTGTAGTTTTTAGGTACATGTGGGCTTGTGTGTGCATATGATGAAATATGTGATAAGCAAGTACAAAAATGACATAGCTTGTAACTTAGAAAATATGTCTCTTGAGTTGTTCCTTCAGTATTTTAGACATGTAGATGTGTTGTTCTTATGACTGATATGGAACTAGGGTAAAATAGGGAAGCTTTGTTCACTTGAATGCTTGATTGCATGCTTTTGATAAGTTTCCTTGTGAGTTGTTTTGTTTGTGTTAGGTGAGGAATGAGTAAAGATTGATCTTGTATATATATATCAATCCCTTTTGGAAATATCTTGTGTTAAAGCACTTAGGCCAAACATAGCGATACATTTCATTTGTAAATTGAATGACTTCTATGGCACTAGACGCTTGTGTTGGGATATGACAATTGCATCGATGTAAGTGTTTGACTAGGATGTAAGTGTCTGGGCAGCTAGGTCCAGAACTTGTAGAGATAAAAGATAAGTAAGTTTATAGCATTCTGAGTATGATATAAGGTTTGAGTCATCAAAATAATATTGATCGAACTAAGAGATAAGCAATATGCACAAAGAGATAGTGGATATGAGCCTTTTGATAATAGAAAAAGATCTAAAAATAAGAGGAACAACTAAAGTCTATATTAAGTGTACAAGATTAAGGTGCTATATAGTTTAGAAACAATGTCTAAAACAATGCTTCTTATTAAATAAAATGATAAATATCAATATCATTATTTTTTAGAATATTTCACCAAATTTCATTTCATCAATGGTGTAAATTTACTAAAATAATTGTATAGCAAATGTACATTAGTGTTAGTTTATATCTATTTCTTGCTAATTAACATCTCTTTGTGAATATATATGGTAGTTGATTATTGATATATTTTGAAAAAAAATCTAAAAATATTAGAATCTGACTTTTTTCACTAAACTATATATGATTCAAATGTAAAATCAAGTAATTAAAATAAGTGTTGACTTTAATTTTATCTTCTTTAAATATGGATTTAACAGTGAAATCAGAAATATTGAAAAATAATTTCATTATACAATTAATTTTAGAAGATGATTATTATTATTATTATTATTATTATTATTATTATTATTATTATTATTATTATTATTATTATATTTTGAAAAAATTAATTTTAAAATAAAAATTAAAATAATCCCATCTTATTTATATCAATATTATTGATAATTAAATAATAATATAAAATGTACAAAATAATTAGGAAGTAATTTTTTATTTTTGACTTGTTTTCATAGTTTATAACTGTTATAACAATTTTTTTTTAAGGAAAACTATATATAAATTTTATACAATGTAATGTAGATAAACTTGTTTTTAGACATAAATGTTTAACGTTTAGATTTATTATTTTTTATTCATATTACTTACAGGGTACACGACTTGGCAGGATACCATAAACATCACAAGATTGAAATACATTTTTATTATAATAGTGCCATTGTTGTATTTATTTTTTAAACACATATATTGTGAGGGTGTATAAGAGTTCTAACTTTGGGAAGAGGAGCCTAGAAGGTTAATATATTAGATGGTGCTCTTTTACTTATTTGTTGAATAATATAGAATTTTGGCTATCATTTTGTGATAGTATATAGATTTTGAAGTAACACATTCGTTATGATATATGGAGATGTGTTATTAGTGATATATGTATATACATCGAAATGGTTTTTAGTTATTTAAAGTTTTACAACATTAAAATGTTACTTAATTATTTGAGATTTTTTTAATATTATTTTATACTTTTAATAAAATCTTATTTTTATTTCATTACATATATAAATGTGTGATAAATGTAGGGTATGTTTATTAAAAAAAAAATTTAATGTATTTTTTATTTTTTTAAAAATATAAAATTTTATTGATTTTTTTTTTAATTTTAGGGATATCAAATTAGTTCACTTAAATATTTATTTTATTAATTCATTTTTCCATATAGATTTAAAGATTTCATAAATCGTGATATTAGTATGATATCATTAAAATATAAATATTTATTTTAATAATATTTTATTTTAGTTTTTAATCTTTTAACTTAAAAAATAAATAGTTTATATATTCAATTATTTTTTATAATATATGTAAAAAAATTATATATATTAAAATTAAGAATAGAATATTTTTCTTTACAATTTAAATAAATGTAAATTATGAAAACAAATATTCATTATGAAAAACAATTGGTTTGTGAATTCTTTTATCTAATAAGACTCCATTTAAATTCTTAAGTCCATCTTTTGGGGTTGCTTTCAAATCATTTTATTTATAAATTTTAAGAAAAATTATTAAAAAAACAAAACAAAATTATATATTCTTTTTATCATCTTATTCATAGAAAATCTATTTAAAAAATGAAAAATATTTATATATTTTTTTCAAAAACATTAATTATTTTTTTCTAAATAAGATAAAATATCTCAATATCATTATTTAATAAAATATTTCACCAAATTTCATTATATCAAAAAATAAAAATAAAAATTATATCAATGATTTATATTTACGGATTATATAATAAATGTACATAAGGGTTATTATAATTTCTTTCTCACTCAATAAGTATGGATTTAGAAGGTTCCCTAAATAAATAAAAAAGAACCAATTACCGTTTAAACAAAAAACATTGTTATCAATTAAATAATAATATAAAATATACAAAATAAATGAAAAGTAAATAGAGAATTTATATTTTAGTTCTTAATTTTTAACTTAAAAAATAAATTTAATTTACATATCCAATGTTCTTTTAAAAAATAGTATCAATAAAGATAATAAAATTTATAGAATTATTGTATATTAAAATTAATTCGTGGATTCTTTTATCTAATAAGTTTTCATTTAGATTTCAAGTCCATCATTTAAGGGTGCCCTCAAGTTATCTTATTTATTAATTTTTAGATAATTTATTAAATAAAATGTTTATATGTTTTTATATAATAAATATTATTATTATTATTATTTTGTAAGATATTTTATCAAATTTTATTTTATATTTTTTAAATTATTGGTAAATATTTTTGAGTCCTAGTTATGAAGTGAATAATATTTTTTAACGGAATTTATAATTATAAATTAGAAACAAAGAAGCAAAACAAAGTTAAAAATTATAACCTTGAAAGAATGATTGAAGAAAAAAAAAAAATAATAACAATTAAAAAGGAGGCTCCTAAATCTTAATTTCATTATATTAATAGTATAAATTTACTAATATAATTCTATAACAAATACACAAGAGTGATAGTATTTATGATTGAGAAAAAAGAAAGTTAAACATATACTATTAATATAATTACATTTCATATACATTTCTTGCTAATTATGATCTTTGTTAATGTATAATAGTTGATTATTAATATATTTAATATATATATATATATATATATATATATATATATATATATATATATATATATATATATATAAATAATAAAATCTTAAAAAATATATATTAGATTATATATAATTGAAATATAAATCAACTAATTAAAAATATTTTATTATATTTAGTAATCAAATAATGATATAAAACATAAAAATCATAGATTAAAAAACAAGAGAAATAATACAATAATAAATGAAAGAAAGACTGAAGAAAAGAAAAACAACAATAAAACAATGAGAAAACAATAACAAAAAAGGAGGCTCACCACACAAATACAACATCAAGACTACAAAGAATTAAAAAACCCATTGAAAAAAGAAGTACATGATCCTAAATCTTATTTCATTACATTAATAGTATAAATTTACTAAGATAATTATATAAAAAATGCACACGAATAATGATATTTATGAAAGAGAAAAAAGAAAATTAAACATATATTATTAAAATAATTACATTTCATATCCATTTTTTAAAAATTAACATCTTTGTTAATATATATTAATTGATCATTAATATATTTTGAAAAATATGTATTAATATTAAAATTAATATTCTTTTGAAAACCAAGGGTTTTTCAAAAGAATATTGGGGTGAAGTTGGAGCAACAACAGTGTATTTGTTAAATAGATGTCCCACAAAAACAGTTCGAAACATGATTCCACAAGTAGTACGGACAAACAAAAAGTATAGTGTTGAGCATCTAAGAATATTTGGTTGTGTGGCTTATGCACATGTGCCAAAGGAAAAGAGGAAGAAATTTGATGATAAAGGAGAAAAGTGTATCTTCATTGGATATTGTGAAGACACTAATGCATATAAATTGTTAAATCTTGCTACAAAGAAAGTTGTGATTAGCAAGGATGTCAAATTCATTGAGAATGAATCATGGGATAGCACTATTGACACTACCTTGGGTATCTCAAAAATGATACTCATGGATGATAGAAATGAAGATGCTCAAATTGAATCAGTCGTAGATTAACATGTGGTATTAGACCCAGCCTAGGAGCCCCAAGCACCTGCAGTGTGGCTTAAAGGGAGTATTGGAAATAAGCCACAACTGGACTAATGATAAAATGGCTATAGAGGAGCCAATAACTCAGTTGGTAGAGCATTCTGATAGCAAATGAAAGGTCCTAAGTGTGAGACCTAACTGATCCATATAAATTGTAGCTCAACCATAAATATGTGAAAAAAAAAGAGTTAAACATACTATTAATATAATTATACTTCATATCTATTTCTCACTAATTAAGATATTTATTAATATAATACATGATAGTTGATCATCCTATTTTTATCAATATTATTGTTAATTAAATAATAATATAGTATATATAAAATAAATAAAAAGAAAATTAGAGATTTTATACTTCAATTTTTAATCTTTAACTTAAAAAATAAATTTAGTTTACATATTCAAAAGTCTCAAAAAAAATAGTGCCAATAAAGATAAAAACATCTATATAAATATTGTATATTGAAATTAAAAATAAAATATTTTTCTTGACAATTTTAAAAACAAGGAGTAAATTTAGAAAAAAATATTTATAATTTAATGTAAAAGACAAATAATTTGTGGATTCTTTTATTAATTAAGATAATGGAATATTTTTTTTTGACAATTTTAAAATATATAATTTAATGTAGAAGACAATTAATTTGTGAATTCTTTTATATGGTAAGGTTCCATTTAGATTTTAAGTCGAGAGGTGTTTTCAAATTATTCCATTCTTTGATTTTTAGATAATTTATTAAACAAAATATTTATATTTTTTTTTTCAAAAATCAGGTATTGTATTTTAGATTTATATCAATTATTTTTTATTAGATAATATACTAAATGTTAATATCATTATTTTGTAGGATACTTTACCAAATTTTATTACTTTTTTAAAAATTATCGATAAATGTTTTTGAGTCAGAATTATGAAATGGATAACACTTTTAGAGAGTTCGAAATTATGAGCAGGGATGTGTTAATTTGAACAGGGTTTTGACCCAAAAGGAGCTCGCGGGTAAAAAGTCATCACTCACAGGCGAACACATGTATCGACGTCGGTCAGGAGGAACCGACGTCGAACAGACAGGCACTGACGTCGGTCATGTGTAGATCAACAGAGTCGGTGGTGTCGGGCAGCAGGAACCGACATCGGTCATACAAGAACCGACGTCGGCAAGGGGTACACTGGCGTCGGTCAGGGAACCAACGTCGGCAGACAGAGTCAGTCGCAGAGAATCGACGTCGGTCGGGTGCAGATTGGGAGTTGGCCGAGATCGTTCACTGGAACGGATGTTGGGCAGACAGCAAGCTGTCAAGGAGTCTCAAACGCCCATATAGAGGACTAAAAGGGTAAGTGAACCTCATATTCATTGTTCACCTTCTTACTTGTTGCTTATTGATGGTCGAGAACCAGGAAGATGTGAAGAGGCAATGCAGGTAGAATCCAGAAACAGTGGGAGCTTTGCATGGATGAGGAGTGTGAGTCCTTGGAGAAGAACCAAACAGGAGTTTGTTGGTAGAGTTGTCAGCTGGAAGAAAGCACTGAGAGACGGATGGATTCCCAAGTTAAAAAAGAGAGTGGATGGATACGTGAGACAGAAGGCCAAGGTATATGGTCTTGAGGAAGCTGCAGGACAGTGGTACAGGTTTTGACAGGTGGATGACAAAGCAGGGCTTTAGTCAATGTCAGTGTAACTATTGTGTTTGTTCTTACCAGGTGGATGATGAGTCGCGACATTATCCTTTTATTGTATGTGGATGGTATGCTTGGAGTAGGTTCGTACATACAGGGAGTTTCTGAGCTAAAGGTAAGGTTAGTTCAGTGGTGTGTCATGAAGAATTTGGGAGCAGCGAAATTCTTTGGCATAAAAAACATGGAGATTTTTGTCTCTAGTGGGCGCTAATGTGAAGAAGGTGTTGGTGAGGTTCAAGATGCAGGATGCAAAATCGGTAAGCACACCAAGGGCTGGACAGTTCAAGCTGAGCTTAGAACAAGGTTCAAAATCACATGAGGTCTAGTGTAGGCCTGAGTTTTCCCAAGCAGTGGGAGTTGTCAGAGAATTTGGAGCCAATTCGGGGAAGGTGGATTCTCAGGTATTTTGAGAGGGACCAGCAGCAGGTTAAAATGTTATGCAGGGCCAAGGTCTTCACTACATGGGTTTGTAGGTTCGGATGTGGCAGGGTACTTGGATGACAGGAAAGGCATCACAGGGTGTGTGGTGGATAGTCTTCAAGATGGAGCTTGAAGAGGGATACAAGCTAGGAAACAAATTAGACGGTGTATAGGTACAGGTACATTTGCAGCTGTTTATCTCCAAGTGGGAGATTGTCAGATTGTGGAGCTAAAAGCTTCAACTATTGCAAACATGGAGGAGGTTGCTGAGTTTCAGGGAGACCGGCGTCGGCAGAGTATAGTGCAGAAGGCAACCGACATCGACAGGTGTGAATTCAAAGACAACCGGCATTGGCAGGAGATCGGCCGACGTCGGTCACCTCCAAGCAGACAGGGACCGATGTCGATCGCTTGTGGTGGTTCTAGAACTGTTCGTTGCACGAACAGTTAGTTCGTTGAACCGAGAGTTTGCATGTAAAGGCTAATTATAGTCTTGAGTTGCGTGTCTAATTATTGTAATTAAGAAAGTCTAATTATTATATGCATGAGATCTATATAATAGACTCATGGGCTGTATTGTAAAAGTGTGCTAGAAAGCCATTGAGCTTGTAGAGAGAGCTAGAGTAGCTCCTCCTAGTTCCAAAGGGGTGCTGAGTGTGTATGATCAGGGAGAGTTGCAGATTGTGCAAGTTCTACTAAGAGATCCACCGGGGTACTAGTTGAAGAATCATAAGGACTTGGTGAGGCAAGGACAAGGGTTCTTCTGGGTGTAGAGATATCTACATGGTGAGTATGGTCTGTTAGTGATTGCAGGGTGTTGCAGGAGCAGGGAGATCTACTTAGAGTACGGTTATGTACTTGGTGTACTGGCAGGGTTATTACTGACTGGTTGGAGAGGTGAACACCAATTCTGTGTGTGAGTTGTGTGTTGGGACCGTAAGAGAGAGAGCTTTGAGGAGAGAATTACTATTCACTTGAGGTGTGGGAAGCCTCTGAGAGGTGGTGAAGAAGAAGTGGCATCTTTTTTATTGTATTTTCTTCTGAGTGATTATTAATACAATTGTGTATTGTCTCTCATATCTTGTGTTGTTTCATATTTCTAGTTACTTATCATTCTGGTTAAATTTCGTGTTTAGTTGCTTATACAAGAGGTAATCATATTGTGCTCTAATTGAGGAGCAAGATCCTGACAAGTTGGTATCAGAGCATGTTTGTTGTTTTAGGTGCCTGACAAGTGGTATCAGAGCTTTTAGTTGGGTTGACTAACAGGTGGTTCAAATCTGGTTAGTGTTTGTTGATTACAGATTACTCACAGGAGTTTTTGATTGAGTGGGAGTATAGCAATGACAGAAGAAAGTAAGCTACGAATGGAGAAACTGAATAGCACGAATGGTCTGATTGATGGAAAGAAAGAGCAGGTAAAGGAAGATTGTTGGTCGGTAGAAGATCAGCGTGTAGAAGTAGATGTTACAGGTGTTGTTGCACAGGTTGCTCTAGATAAAGTAGAATCTTGGTTTACAGATTCTTTTGCCTCTTTCCACGCAGCCGAAATAGAGCATCTTTTCAAGAGTATGTCCAGGGAGACTTTGGAGAGATTTATTTAGAGGTTGGTGAGCCTTGTCAGATTGTTGGCAAAGGGAAAGTGAAGCTAAAATTGCAGACAGATAACACATGGGTGTTGAATGAGGTCATACAAGTACTAGTCTTGGAGACGAGTCTAATTTTTTCAAGAAAGTTGGGTGATGGGAGATGCACAGTAACTCTCACAGCGGATGCACTTGAATTAGACGGTGGTAAGAAAGTAGGTATCTTTTATCTATTTACATATATTACTGATTCACCTTCTATTGCAGAGATGTGGCTTTGTAGGCTTGGTTACATATGTAAAAAGGGAATGCATGTTCTTAAGCGAAAGACAAATATATTTGACAAACTTAAAAACTGGAAAGCTTTGGTGTTCATGTAGGAGATGACGGACAGAGATCAGCTGTGGGGACTGAATTATTCTGAGCAGGGCTGTGTTAATTTGAATAGGGTTTTGACCTAAAAAGAGCTCACGGGTAAAAATTCATCACTCACAGGCGAACACAAGTACCAGCATCAATCAGGAGGAATCGATGTCGAACAGATAGGCACCGACATCGGTCATGTGCAGACCAGCAGAGTCGGTGGTGTCAGGCAGCAGGAACTGACGTCGATCATATAGGAACCGACATTGATAAGGGGTACACCGGCGTCGGTCAGGGAACTGACGTCGGCAGACAGGGTCAGTCGCAGGGAACCGACGTCGGTCGGGTTCAGATTGGGAGTTGGCCGAGATCGGTCATTGAAACGGATGTTGGGCGGACAACAAGCTGTCAAGGAGTCTCAAACGCCCATATGGAGGACTGAAAGGGTAAGTGAACCTCATATTCGTTGATCAACTTCTTACTTGTTGCTTACTAATGGTCGAGAACTAGGAAGATGTGAAGAGGCAATGCAGGTAGAATCCAGAAATAGTGGGAGCTTAGCATGGATGAGGAGTGTGAGTCCTTGGAGAAGAACCAAACAGGAGTTTGTTGGTGGAGTTGTCAGCTGGAAGAAAGCACTGAGAGACGGATGGATTCTCAAGTTAAAGAAGAGAGTGGATGGATACGTGAGACAGAAGGCCAAGGTATATGGTCTTGAGGAAGCTGCACGACAGTGGTACAGATTTTGACAGGTGGATGACAAAGTAGGGCTTTAGTCAATGTCAGTGTAACTATTGTGTTTGTTCTTACCAAGTGGATGATGAGTCGCGACATTATCCTATTATTGTATGTGGATGGTATGCTTGGAGCAGGTTCATACATACAGGGAGTTTCTGAGTTAAAGGTAAAGTTAGTTCAATGGTGTGTCATGAAGAATTTGGAAGCAACGAAATTCTTTGGCATAAGAAACATGGAGATTTTTGTCTCCAGTGGGAGCTGATGTGAAGAAGGTGTTGGTGAGGTTCAAGATGCAGGATGCAGAATCGGTAAGCACACCAAGGGCTGGACAGTTCAAGCTGAGCTTAGAACAGGGTTCAAAATCACATGAGGTCTAGTGTAGGCCTGAGTTTTCCCAAGCAGTGGGAGTTGTCAGAGAGTTTGGAGCCAATTTGGGGAAGGTGAATTCTCAGGTATTTTGAGAGGGACCAGCAGCAGGTTAACATGTTATGCAGGGTCAAGGTCTTCACTACATGGGTTTGTAGGTTCGGATGTGGCAGGTTACTTGGATGACAGGAAATGCATCACAGGGTGTGTGGTGGGTGGTCTTCAAGATGGAGCTTGAAGAGGGATACAAGCCAGGAAATAAATTAGACGGTGTACAGGTACAGGTACAGTTGCAGCTATTTATCTCTAAGTGGGAGATTGTTAGGTTGTGGAGCTAAAAGCTTCAACTGTTGCAAACATGGAGGAGGTTGATGAGTTCCAGGGAGACCGGCGTCGGTAGAGTATAGTGCAGAAGGCAACCGACATCGGCAGGTGTGAATTCAAAGACAACCGGCATCTGCAGGTGATCGGCCGACGTCGGTCACCTCTAGGCAGACAGGGACCGACGTCGGTCGCCTGTGGCGGTTCTAGAATTGTTCGTTGCACGGACAGTTAGTTCGTTGAACCGAGAGTTTGCATGTAAAGGCTAATTATAGTCTTGAGTTGCGTGTCTAATTATTGTAATTAAGAAAGTCTAATTATTGTATGCATGAGATCTATATAATAGACTCATGGGTTGTATTGTAAAAGTGTGCTAGAAAGCCATTGAGCTTGTAGAGAGAGCTAGAGTAGCTCCTCCTAGTTCCAAAGGGGTGCTGAGTGTGTATGATCAGGGAGAGTTGCAGGTTGTGCAAGTTCTACTAGGAGATCCACCGGGGTACTGGTTGAAGAATCACAAGGACTTGATGAGGCAATGACAAGGGTTCTTCTGGGTGTAGAGATATCTACATGGTGAGTATGGTCTGTTAGTGATTGCAGGTTGTTGCAGGAGTAAGGAGATCTACTTGGAGTACAGTTATGTACTTGGTGTACTAGCAGGGTTATTACTGACTGGTTGGAGAGGTGAACACCAATTTTGTGTGTGAGTTGTGTGTTGGGACCGTAAGAGAGAGCTTTGAGGAGAGAATTACTGTTCACTTGAGGTGTGGGAAGCCTCTGAGAGGTGGTCAAGAAGAAGTGGCATCTTCTTTATTGTATTTTCTTCTGAGTGATTATTAATACAATTGTGTATTGTCTCTCATATCCTGTGTTGTTTCATATTTCTAGTTGCTTATCATTCTGGTTAAATTCCGTATTTAGTTGCTTATACAAGAAGTAATCATATTGTGCTCTAATTGAGGAGCAAGATCCTGACAAGTTGGTATCAGAGCATGTTTGTTGTTCTAGGTGCCTAACATGTTAATATAATTATTTTGTAGGATACTTTACCAAATTTTATTACTTTTTTAAAAATTATCGATAAATGTTTTTGAGTCAGAATTATGAAACGGATAACACTTTTAGAGAGTTCGAAACTATGAACTGGGAATAAAGAAACTTTTGATTAGAGCTTACAAACCAGTCTAGGACACAACAGGGAGGCCTAGATCTCCCAAACCAACAACAAAAGTAAACATCGATCTCAAGAAAATAAAACCAAAAATCATAGCCTACAAAACAAGAGAAATAATACACTAACAGATGAAAGAAACACTGAACAAAAAGAAAAACCGGAACAAAACAGTGAAAAAAAAAGAAGAAGCTCACCATACAAATACAACATCAAGACTACAAAGAACCAAACAACCTAATAAAAAAAGTACTTAATGCTAAATCTTAATTTCATTACATTAATAGTAAATTTACTAATATAATTATATAACAAATGCACACAAATAATAATATTTATAAAAGAAAAAAAGAAAATTAAACATATATTATTAATTAACATCTTTGTTAATATATATTAATTGATTGAAAAAATATGTATTAATAATAAAATTAAAAAATATATATTAAATTATATATGATTGAAACATAAATCAACTAATTAAAAATATCTCATCGTATTTGCTAGTTATATAATGATATAAAACATATAAAGCAAATGAAAAGTAAATTAAACTATAAATTATTATAACAAATTTTATGTGATATTTAGAATGGATGGATCATAAGTTGTGATTTAAAAAAAATTGTACATAATTTAAAAATAAAATAAAATCTGTTACTAATAATTGAGAGACACTTCCATCAATGGATGCCTTAAAATTATAAAATGGATCATAAATTATAATTAAAACTTTTTATTAATAATAAAACTTTATATATAATTTAAATAAAAAATATATATATTAAAAATATTAATTTAAAAATTATTGTTCTTATCATTACAAAATAATTTGTATGGAGATGGGTGACAATCCAATAAAATTTATTTATTAACAATTATAAATTAAAATATTTTTTATAAAATATGAATAACGGATATCATTTTAATTATGATATTGTTATCAGGGTTTTACTATAAAATTTTCAAATCAAATTTATTGGCTCATGTTTCATGAGTAGTGGTTCACAAGAACCTATCTCTCATAAAAATGAATCATAAAACATGAATCAATAAATTTGACTAAAAAACTACACAATTGATTTCTGATAGCAATATCATAATTTAACTCGTTATACAAAATACCTCCTACTTATCTATTATTTTAATATTATTCTAAATATTAAAACATAAACAATGATTACCATATTAATCTCTCCCCAATCAAATATTTTTTCGCTAAGAATTGAGAAACACTACATCCATTGATGCCTTAAAAATGGAGTCAATCGTGAATTTATATCACGACAAGAAGCAGCAGGCGGCAGACCCTTTTCCCTTCCAAAATGATAAGTATAAACATTTATGAAAACAACGACGCACAGTCTGTAGAGTTACGCCCATGCGACCCTTAAACCTATTTTGGCACATCCCGACACATCAGTTAATTAGGGTTTGACTCCTGCAGTTGCAGTTGGAAGTCGCTCGCATCTTCATTATCGCCCATTACAATTGTATAAATGATCTCTGCCTTTGCACAACTTAAAAAAAAACTAAATTGAATTGCTACTTGTAAATGTGAATTCCGCCGCCATAATTCGTTAAATCATGAACTCACCAAACATTTGTCAGTCTAAAAAGTGTTAAAAAACTATTTTTCAAAATTATTTTGGAGGATACAGACTTCGGAGTTACCTTATAATGAACCGTTCTGAACACCAAACTCCACACCCTTTCTTAATGAGCAGAACGGCTTTTATCGGTACGATCAGGCATGCATTAGACATGGCTGATGGCACTTTTGAGACCATTCAAACAAGCTTTCATTCATTATGACTAATCTATCTTCTCACCAAACTTCTACGCCTTCACACCGTCTTTGCATTAATAACCAACTTGTACTCGTTCCAGTGTTTCCCTATATAACCCCACACTGTAGGCTCACCGTCTCTTGTTTATTTAGGTAGCCGCGCAGATCTGAAATAAAACAAAATCACTATAAAAAGAATGATACTATCATAACCCTGCGAGGCCATTCATTTTTTGAGTTCAGGAGCAGATATGTCTAATGGAGTCGAGAGAAACGGAGATAAGGAAGAGGGGAGTAGTGCGGTAAAGAAAGTGGCTTTTTATAAGTTGTTTTCTTTTGCAGATGGTTTGGATTATGTTATAATGGCGATAGGAAGTTTGGGGGCGTGCGTTCATGGGGTTTCTGTGCCTGTATTTTTTATTTTCTTTGGGAAGCTCATTAACTCTCTTGGCCTGGCTTATCTAAATCCGCCTGCTGTTTCGCACCAGGTTGCGCAGGTTGGTCGACATATGTATTCTGTTGCCATATTATCATATTGGAATGCATTGCTTGAATTGTTATGTAAGATTGTGAATGATTTGTTTGTTTATGCAGTACTCGTTGGACTTTGTATATTTGGCAATTGTCGTGCTCTTCTCTTCTTGGACTGGTAGGGAAGCTCATCCCCTTTAATTTTTAAAGATTAAATTAGCGTGCAGGCCTAATAAAATCTCTGAAAATGTGTTTGTGCATTGGCTTCAATCTTCTCTTTCCTGAAAATTACATCCAGCACTGAGATGAAATCCAGAAAATTCTTAGTCATTATTACAATGCTAATCTTAAGACTTTTTTTTTATAGTTTTTTTTGGGCTGTCACAGAGTGTTTGTGTGTAATTAACGCTGTGTATAAATAACATGTTGTCAACAGAGGTAGCGTGTTGGATGTACACAGGAGAAAGGCAGGCTACCCGAATGCGTCTGGCATACTTACGGGCCATACTAAGTCAGGATGTGAGCTTCTTTGATACCGAATCAACTGGTGGAGAGGTTGTGTCCGCAATCACAGGCGATATCATTGTAGTGCAAGACGCCATTTCGGAGAAGGTGAGGTCAATTTCTGATAAATATAGACAATTTTTTTTGGTGAACTAGAATTGACATTATATCATGGTTCTAAGCACTGGCTAGGAACAGATTTTCCATTTTTGTTTGTTGGTAAATTTATAAATTCTCCAAGCTTTGGATTAAAAAAACCTGCGGGATCTGGATGCTCTATCAAACTGAACAGCATTCTGTCTGGATTAGATGCTCTACCAACTGAGCTAATTGTTCATATGGGTTTAAGCTTAATATTTTAAATAAATAAGCTTCACATAACCAAATTAATTAAGCTTAATAATCTAAAAAATTGATTTGTATGCAACAGTCTCCTAGATTTGAATCAAATAAAACAAAATAAATTATATTAACACGGGACATCCATGGAAACAATCTTTTGAAGAAAGTAAATATACTTGACCAATTTGGCCTAAAGAAAAGTCGTCTCATCTCATCTTTGGTGCAGGTTGGAAACTTTTTGCATTATTTTAGCCGATTCATTGGCGGGTTTGCAGTAGGATTCTCCACGGTTTGGCAGCTGAGTCTGGTAACTTTGGGAATAGTTCCTTTGATTGCACTTGCAGGTGGTCTGTATGCTTTTGTGGTAACGGGCCTTACCAGTCGGGGTCGAAAGGCTTATATTAAGGCAGGGGGCATTGCAGAAGAGGTGTGAATGGGATTGATTTTCTTCTTTCTAGATTATATACCATATGTTGAATTTAAAAGTAACGGGGATACAACACAGTTCATTCTAGATAAATGCACCAAGTTTATTTGCCATGTTTTAAATTTAGGCCTGAATGAACTAATTGGACCGAACGACGCAGGTAATTGGAAATGTGAGGACAGTTTATGCATTTGTGGGGGAGGAGAGAGCAGTTAGATCGTACAAAAATGCTCTGATGGAGACATATGAGATTGGGAAGAAGAGTGGATTAGCTAAGGGTTTGGGATTGGGATCCATGCATAGTCTGCTCTTCTTGTCTTGGGCATTATTGCTCTGGTACACCAGTCGAATTGTGCACAAGAGAGTCGTAGATGGTGGGGAGGCATTCACCACCATGCTTAATGTTGTCATCAGTGGACTGTAAGTAATATATTGCTCGAATTCGGGAGACCTGGATACTAGGATGTTTGGAGCTAAATAACATAAGTAGCTATAAAATTTACACATTTTTGCAGGTTAGCTTATGTATTCTGTCAATGCTAACTTATTGGTATTGGTAATATAAAACATCCTTGATGAAACTCCCTATAAATGCAGTTCGCTTGGGCAGGCCGCGCCTAATTTAACTGAGTTTGGACGGGCTCGGGCTGCTGCATACTCGATTTTTCAGATGATTGAGCATGGTTCTCGTATAAAGTCAAGCTCTGCGAGGGGTAAAGCACTGCAGAAAATCGAAGGGAATCTAGAATTACGAAATGTGCACTTCAGCTATCCGTCTCGTCCAGATGTTGTCATCTTTGAGAATCTGAGCTTTCATTTTCCAGCGGGGAAGGTGGTGGCTCTTGTTGGAGGAAGTGGGTCTGGAAAAAGCACTGTCATCTCGCTAATCGAGCGTTTTTATGACCCTCTTTCAGGTATGAACTATGTACAGATGTGCAGTGTGTAACAGAAGAGTTGCTTTTGTGATCCTCTATGCACAATGCCTACTTTGTAACTGAAGAGTCTCCCCAAGAGAAGAACTGATTGTTTTCTGGTGAGAATGTCAATGTTTTACAATATGTTGCGATGTAACAGGTCAACTGACGCTGGATGGGCATGACATCAAAAGCTTGGATCTCAAGTGGTTGAGGCAGCAGATCGGCCTGGTTAGTCAAGAGCCTGCATTATTTGCAACAACCATACGCGAGAATATACTTTATGGTAAGGATGACGCAACCATGGATGAAGTCATGCAGGCTGCAAAGCTATCAGATGCTTATCTCTTTGTTAATAATCTTCCGGACCGCTATGAAACACAGGTAAAAATTAACCCAGGCTTAAGTAACATCCATGTTAATATAAATTGGTATTTTTGGATAATATCATTCTATCTCTGCAGGTTGGAGAGAGAGGGGTTCAATTATCAGGTGGGCAGAAGCAACGGATAGCCATATCCAGAGCCATACTTAAAAACCCATCAATACTACTCCTTGATGAAGCAACCAGCGCTTTGGATGCAGAGTCGGAGAAAAGTGTGCAGGAAGCCCTGGATCGTGTCATGGTTGGCAGGACAACAGTGGTAGTTGCTCATCGTTTTTCCACTATAAGAAATGCAGACATCATTGCTGTTGTTCAAAACGGTAAAATTGTTGAAAGTGGTAATCATCAAACACTGATATCCAAAGAGAAAGGAGCCTACTCAGCCTTAGTCAAATTGCAGGAATCCCAACAGGGCCTAGATGGCCCATCTCTCCTTCACCATCATAGGTAAGATTGTAGTAGGCATTGATTTATATATATAGAATAAGAATCGGATATTTAAATTTACTCCCTTGGGAGTCTCTGTGGTATCTACGGAATTGATTATAAAACATTTTTGGCAGCTTAGCTGCTATTTACCAGTCAAACCTTCATGCCTTACTAACTGCTTCTGCCTTTACTTATACAGGACAGCGTGCAATTGCATATACTTATTATCTTCAATTTATATCTGCTTCCAAAGCATGCACAAAAGTTCTTCTTGGTTTATATTTTTCCATTTCCTTGTTTCGACTGCTAGATGGTGAGAGCTTAGTCTATATTGACAAATTATGCGTCTCCATGACAAATTAGGTGGTGAGAGCTTTGTCGATATTGACAAATTATTATCCTCCATTTCGCTTTTCTTTCAAAGCAAATTAAAGCTTTTCTTGGTTTAAATTTCTTACATCGCATTGTTTCAACTGCTAGGTGATAAAAGTTTAGTCTTTTTGTGCATGGGGATTTTCTCTTGGAGGTAATGTTGTTCTCAGTAGGTTAACAGTGATCACTGATCACTGAGTTGATCCCACACTGAGAACCTCATTTTTCACCAATATCTTGTGATAACTTCCCTATTACCTTCTTTTGTACCAAGTTGGGGATAACTAATGGTGTTCTTCAGGCAAATCTACCTCCTCAATATTCTCTTTTTTTATTCATTTCATCTCATCAAGGTACCGACCTATTTCTAGAGTTTCAAACAACACATGAAAATCTGATTAAATATGTTACAAATTGGCATAATGCTTCTCCTTGTAACGGTAGCATACCTGTTTCGCATGATTTCATATATTAAAGGTTTTTATTTTTACTCCTGTAAATAAAATATATTCTAATACTATGTGGTTCATGATCTGGACATGCTGACATTGTGGGATTGCAGTTTGAGCAACTCCAGAGGATCTATCTCACAAAGAACGATCAGTTTTGGAGCAAGCGTTTGCTCAGACAAAGACTCACTACCAGCTCTTTCCAAACGTTTTGGATCGGATAAGAACGAGAATAAAACAGTTCAAAGGATTTCTCTCAAGAGATTGTTTAAACTGGCTCTCCCTGACTGGATGTGCGGTGTTTTTGGTTCATTGGGAGCAATATTTGCAGGAGCTCAAATGCCCATGTTTGCTCTGGGAGTCACTCAGGGATTGGTGGCCATGTATGAGACCGATTACAGTGCCACCAAAAGTGAAATACGTAAGATCTGCTTGTTGTTTTGTGGTGCGGCCTTGCTCACACTGTTTGCGCATGTTGTGGAACATGTAAACTTTGGAATGATGGGAGAACGTCTTACTCTGCGAGTGAGGGAGATGATGTTTACGGGTAAGAATTAAATTTAATCTTTAGCCACCTGCTTCTTCTTGTGTTTGGAAACAAATTTTAGTCATAACATAAAAATGAAAATGAAAGAATTATGTTTTGTTAATGTTCATGGTTACTATGTAAAATGTATTGTAGAAGGTTGTACAATCTGTCGAACTGTCTACAAAAATTCACTACAAAACCACAGGGTTTTACCTACAAGCCGTCTGTATCCTATCAATCCTAATTTGTAAGTTCAAACAAGTTAAAATGTTTATTAAAAAAGTATCGAAATCTTTATGTTCTATTGAATGCTACTGCCTTTTAAATCTTCCTGCTTTATTGAGGACTTGAGTTACTTCCTCAAACATAGGACGGTGTAACATTCCATGTTTTTCTCTCAGATGTTCTACTCGACTTTTAGATGATGAGAGATGAGCCAGAATTATACCTTTCATTCTCAATTATGTTACTGCCCAAATTATGCTGTTCATTCTCAATTATGGTTTTAATGTATGGAGATTTAGAGGTGATGATGTTCTCTATGCACGTAATCATTGGGTTGATCTCACATATAAATTTGATAGAATCTCCTTTTTCCGTGAAGATCTTGCCAGAGTAATCTTTTACCTTATTTTGTATCAAGATCCCTATCTGTGAAGGTTATCCACACAAATCTCTCTTGAATTCTCTTCCATTCTCTTAATATAGGATTCAAACCATAGAATTTGAACCAGAATGTTTTGCAGTGCTCTCCACGTTAAGAGTTATTTAAAATCGTATCAAGTTCTTTAGCATGAGTTGATTGGAATGCAAACTAAGCAGATTGTTTAAATTGTTACATCTCATTTCATGACATAAGCCAAATAAATGAAATATTTTTTCTGAACAATTTGTCTGTCTATCTGTGTGGATGGCAGCTATTTTGCAGAATGAAGTAGGTTGGTTCGATGACAACAACAGTGGCCTGGTTTCATCTCGCCTAGCATCTGATGCAACATTGGTGAGGACACTAGTTGTAGACCGCTGCACACTTTTGCTTCAAAACACGGCTCTCATCATCACGGCATTGATAATTGCATTCCTTGAGCAATGGCGAATCACTCTGGTCGTGTTAGCCACATACCCTTTGCTCGTCATTTCCCAAATGAGTGAGGTACGTTCACCCATGGAAAGCCATGCTTCCTCTCCTACGAGAATAGAGTATTTTCATTTGAGTCCATGGAAAATCCTGAGACAAAGCAAAAAAAAATTGCAATAAAATTTACACTAATCTGCTTGGCTGCCATTGACTTCAAGGATGTCACTGCAAGCCACTTCAAGTATGATATCGATACTATTTTTTTTGGTGTTCTAAAACATCAATAATATAGCTTACTACTTTTGTATGAAAACTCAATAATCTAAAGTGTTGGTCTCTACTGAATCATGCATCTAATCTGTCCATTTCAGAGGTTCTTTATGCATGGCTATGGTGGAAACCTGAGCAAGGCCTATCTGAAGGCCAACATGTTAGCTGCAGAAGCAGTCAGCAACATCCGAACAGTTGCGGCCTTCTGCGCTGAAGAAAAAGTAATTGATCTCTTCAGCCGAGAATTAGGTGAACCCCGCAAGAGATCCTTCAAGCGGGGACAAATTGCAGGAATATGCTATGGTGTGGCACAATTCTGCATGTTCAGTTCCTATGGCCTTGCCCTCTGGTATTCATCCACTCTGATAAGAGACTACAAGGCCACTTTCGGTTCCGTCATGAAAACCTTCATGGTCCTCATAATCACAGCCCTTGGCATGGCAGAATCCCTTGCCATGGCCCCCGACATAATCAAAGGCACCGAAGCTGTGAGCTCCGTGTTTGAAATAGTTGACAGGAGAACAGAGATTCCACCGGATGACCCGAGGGGCGAAGACTTGGCACACGCAGAGGGCATAATTGAGCTAAAACATGTTGACTTCAGTTATCCGGCCAGGCCGGATGTGGTGATCTTCAAGGACTTCAATCTTAAGGTCCGTTCTGGTCGAAATCTTGCACTGGTTGGGTCGAGTGGGTCAGGCAAGAGCTCAATTATTGCACTGATACTTCGTTTCTATGACCCCTCCGCAGGGAAGGTCATGGTCGACGGTAACGACATAAGAAAACTCAAAGTGAGGTCGCTGCGTAAGCATATAGGATTAGTGCAACAGGAGCCTGCTCTCTTCGCCACCACAATATATGAAAATATTATGTATGGCAGAGATGGGGCTAGTGAAGCAGAAGTTATAGAGGCTGCTAAACTTGCAAATGCGCACAATTTCATCAGCAGTTTGCCCAATGGGTACAAAACTGAGGTGGGCGAGAGGGGGGTTCAGTTATCAGGGGGGCAGAAGCAGAGAGTGGCCATTGCCAGAGCAGTGCTCAAAGATCCTGCTATCTTGCTCTTAGACGAGGCTACCAGCGCACTGGATGCAGAATCTGAAAGAATTGTACAGGCTGCATTGAATCGACTGATGAAAAACAGGACTACTATTATGATAGCACATCGACTGTCGACTGTTCAGAATGCCGACATAATATCTGTTTTGCAGGAGGGGAAGGTGGTCGAACAAGGGACCCATGCCAGCCTTGTGCAGAATGATGGTGCATATTTAAAGCTCATTAGTCTTCAACAACACCAATGACATTAGCTCAGTACTCGTACCAGTACCAGTACCAGTACCAGTACCAGTACTCAAGCTTCCTTCAATTACCATTAATTTGCCAGCTATGGCTTTCTAATAGATATGATTGTGGCTCTGCTATGCAAATGTTGTATTGAATTGTTGAATCTACCGAAAACGACTTCATTGTATACAGTCCATGTTTGTGAGGGCAGGCATTTGTTACTGAGCATTAACTTTGTTGGCATTAAATGATGCAAAACACAAACACCTTAGCTTCTGCAATCGCTTTTTTATATTTTGTACTTTCATTAACAACATCAAAGGATACGTATCACCGTGTCCAGTCTCTTCAAGATAGATGCTGAACATGAACACGAACAGGGTACAATTTATAATGGACTTTCTCTCTCTTTTTGTAATACCAACATCAGTTTTAATGTGGTCAAAGAGAAGAAGAGGCCATAGCGCTCAATGAATTGGATGTGGTTTTTAACTTTATTTTACATTTTAAACATGGTTTCAATATAATTTTCACATTTTATATCTGTTGCCTTCAACTTATTCATTCCATTAAACAATTTGTTATATATTTACATCAACAAAGGTGCACCTATTGCACCCAACCTTGCCCTCTCTCCAATTGAGAATCCACATTTGCTTTTGGAGGATGAAATATAATCGGTTTCTTCTGTTTCTAATGTGTGTCTTTGCTTTACAATCCTAGGGTGCTGTTTCCGAAGATGTGTTGTCACTGGTGATGCAATGGTAAACACTAAGGGCGATAAGTCAATAAATTGAATCAACAAACATTAATACCTTTTCCATCGATGGTATTTCTATTATGAGGTAACAATTGATGTTAATGTAATTTAAATGCATGTTTTTTATTTTGGTGTTCAAAGTATTGTTCTTTTTTTTTTTTTTTCGGAGTATAGTAGCACTTATGCGTGTTATTTTCCATTTTTTGTTTTGTGGGGATTAAATGGCTCAGATGATTGACATAATAGAAATCAGTGGGCTTTCCACTAAATGTTGTATTTAGAGATCATGGACCAACGATTCTATCTTATACAAAGTATTTGTTTTTTCCTCTCTAGATGCCATGTTGAAAATTTTTAATAGGGTTTGTGTTGATTTTTTAAAAATATTGGATAAATAGTTTGCATTTTTTTTTTTTAAGGCAACCAACATAGATTAGTTGCTTAACCATAACACATGGTCAATGGTTGTTAGAGGCATGTTTGGTGATGATTGCATTGTAAAAATCATATTTGTTTGAGGTATGTTTCCATTTAATATTTCTATCATGTTTATATAATCATGTATAATAAAATTTTATGTGATTATAAGATTATTGAATGTATTTTTTTATTTTTTGGTTTTGTTTCATATTTATGTAAATCAATGAAATACAGTTGTTGTATTCATTTTGGAAAAGATTGTCTGGAATGGAGAGACAAGATGAAAGTGAAATGAAGGTAACATTAGACTTTCTTTCTCGTTCTATACTCTTATTAAAACCAACAAAACAAAAGAATTCAAAATAGTATTAAATTTTGTCTCAAAAATTAAAAAAATTAATTGACTCAAAATTGTTTAAAATTTTGTCTCAAAAATTAAAAGAATTAATTGGCACCAAAAAAAAATGTGTTTTATAGACAAAGCGGTTGCGAATTATGCAAATATATTTGTTTTGTTTCCCTATGGTGGTTGTGCCATAAAATTTTATTAGTTTGCCCTTTTAGGAGTGTGGGTGTTTAATTGGTCTTGAAACTTTTGTGGTTCACATTGCTTCTTTAAGTGGTTCACATTTCTTTAATTTGATTTAAAAGTAATGACATTGACTTTTTTCCCTCGGTCGATGTTAATTTAATGCATACCTTTTATTTTGGTGTAGAAAGGATCATTTGAATTTTTTTTTTATGGTATACAATTTTCCAGTTAAATGACGCAGAGTTTTATTTTATTTATATATATATTTTTGGAGGTAATGTGTAGCGGTTTAATTTGTTGTAAAATTTCAATGATTTGCACTATTTTTAAGGGTTTGTATTTCGTTTTTTATTTTTTATGTAGAGGTAAGGTTGTTTATGATTATTTAATGTATTTTGTAGATCATTGAAATATAGTAGTGTAGAGGTTTTTTCTTTTAAAAAAACAAAATTAAAGGTGTGACACTAAAATTTCTTTCTAGTTTTGTGTTTTTTCATATAAAAAAATGAAACAAAGTGTTTATGGTTGATGGCATTCTTTTTTATCCTTATATAAATAGAATGAAAAAATTGCAATTGTTTACATATAGAAGCCAATGAAAACAATTAGTATTAAAATATTTGTTATAGATTGTAAGGCATGGCTTTCGTTCTAGGTAGGCTAAACGATTTGAGAGCATCATTTTATATCTTTTTTGTGTGTAGAGTTTTCTTAAAGTAGCAGAGTGGACTAGTTTGTTTAAGCATAGGGAAATCATTTTCATGAATTGTTTTTTATGATTTCCATGTTCCATTTTTTTAAAATTTTGGTTGAATATGTGAACAATGAGATAACATTAAATATTGAAACATGCAATAAAAGAGTGTAATGAAATAACTTACATAATTCACGCCAATGGAATAATATATCACAGAAATATAAGTAGAATAAGCAGATCCACAACAATATTTAACAAAAGAGTTGAATACTCGATATATATGACTGAGCCACTTAGAGGGAGGAACCTCTACAACAATATAATAAAAATAGAATTCACAATCCCCCATCAAAGACTAACTACTTCCTATATATACTTTGCTTAGGCCATGTTTCTCTCATAGGCCGACCCTACTAACAATATAAGAATTATAAAGAAATGTAACAAGATATTATGAAAGGTTATGTGAACCACAAATAAGTTACACATAAGGTTATGTGAGCCACAAATAAGTTACATATCCCTAAACATGCTAAAGGTTAAGGGCATAACATGTTCTTCCCTTTCAAAACAACATTGCCTTATGTTGTGACCAACATGCCCCATCTTCAATTTTCATATGGGGGTCCTTTTATCCCTGTTTGGCTTTTTGTTTGCAATTTTTTAGATGTGAAAATCTAAAATATCAAATTTGTGTTTCACTAATTTTACCTAGTATGCATAGTAAATCTTTATTATAAATCCTTGGTCTGAATATCACATCTAGAACTATATATATATATATATATATATATATATATATTCAGACATTTTTCACATATCACATATAAAATGTTTCGACATTTTTTGGGTCTTTTGCAATCTTGCCTTTAGTAGTATGACCAAATGTTGCATTATTTCAATGTCAAATGACTAAATACTTATGAAATTATCTTTTTGCCTTAGTCGATTTCATATGTGGACAGAATTTTAGCTTTGGTTTCAATAAAAATGGCTCTCTTCATTAAGTTTCCACACCCTTTCGCTTTTATTTTGAGAACTTAACCATTTCTATTTTGAAAAGCATAATTGTTTACATTTGAATTTTCCCGACCATTTGTTTTCAAATTTTCATGTTGTTGACTGTATTTCTTCGCACTGTTGCCCTCAGGGGTCCATTTAAATCCTGAAACCACGTGGCAATCTTTTACGATCCCTGGTGGTCCCAATCCTTTAGCTAAATCCCTTCAACACTTAGCCATTTCTTCAAAAGTTTATCTCGATGCCACATGGTGAGTGTCCACTGCTTTATGACATTTCAATGATTTATTTTTGATTGGGAACCTTCTAAAATCTAGGTCAGTAGGATTGTGCCACATGGCACAACCCTTGTGATCCATTGACCCAGAGTACTCCATATAACTAAACAGGCCTCATAGCGAGCATATTAGTGGGATTGCACCATGTGGCATCACCCTGATAACTCACTGCCTCAGGGGAAGCCGTACACCAATGGGTCCCCCTAGGAGCGACTGTGTGAGGAGAAGACACGTGTAAACATCCCGCTACGATATGACCAAGGCACAATTGTTGCATAGTCAAGTCCCGGGGAAAGTGATAGGCTATCAAGTGGCAAGGAAATCAACCCTAGAAAATGAAATCAGGGCAATAGCCAAATAAGCAGGCCTAATCACCAAAGGAGTCTGAAAACTAAGATTGACAACCATTTGGCTTGTCAAGACCATCAAGTCCCTCAATTGGACTATGTGTTAAGTTTGCATAGCACAATCAAGATGCAAATGGTTCCTCACCAATTGAAAGTCTCATAAGTGACAGAATTCAAGATGAGTAATAAGAAATTGACTCAAATGTCATAAAGTCGGGCTGGATCAACATATCCATTTGATCATTCTATGAATTGTTTGCAAAAATTTGCACAAGGCATGGTGGAAGGATAGTCTTGAAAAAATCCCAACAATAATCTGCCACTAATATTTGAATCTATTCACAATTAGCCCCCACAATTGAATTTAAAACACTTAGTATAGTATGAGTCATTACTTGACATGCACATTATAACGATTCAAAAGAGACAAAACATAAAGGATAAATATTTGCCTTAGCGTGGATTCTAATTATAGATCATGATTAGGCCATTAAGTTTATCAGAATCCCAATTACATTCTCCAATCACCATTGAATATTCTAACCACCCCAATAGTGGGCTGAGCAAGCTTCATTGATAAATTTGTCTATATAAGGGACATTGTTCCTATTGTAAAGGGTTAATAAATTTTAGTCCCAAAAACGTTGTTGAAATTTAGTCAGTGTTACACTTGCTATTCTCTTACTTTTGGACTTTGCTTATCTACCAGGGTTGGCATTAGGTGTAAAGAAATTCTGTCAAAACTGTAATAGATTTTTTACTTGTTTAAACTTTGTCTTTTGCTCACTAGATGTTGTCCATTATTTTCTATTTTGAGTCCATGCATGTGTTAAAGGGTTGGTAATATGCTTAGTTACATAATTGAATACAATAATTATATTGTACTACAACTAGTCTAATTCTCTTATGAATTCTTTTTGTTTCCCTTAGAATACTTTACTTTTTGTGCTTGTTTCTATAAAATAATTCGAAAGCTCTGTGTGCAATAACTACATGGATTTTGTGTGTTTACATTTAGTGAAGAATTTTATAGTTATGCATTTATATTTTAGTCCTTAGAAGTGTTCCCATTATGTCCCTTCAAGTTTGTGCAACTGTTAAATCAGGTATATAGTGGTATCACTGTGACTTGGCATATTTTGGCTCTTGAAGTACTAATATTCTCATAACTGGAAACTCTCTTTTCTACTCTCCTTTTTTCCCCTTTTTTATGCTTATTTTAGAACTGAATTAAACTCTTCCTTGATTTAGAAAGTGGTAAAGTGATACTCAATGGTACCCAGCCGTAAAGAGTAGAACAATAAATGAACTCCAAATATCATCAAATAAACATTGAGCTTTCAATGTTAACAATTACTACTCTTTGAGTAAAATAAGGTTAAATCACTTGGTCTTTGGATTGAACCAACATCAATTCTAAAATTAATGAGGGGATATATTTATCTCATGCATTGTCCCTCATTTTTCTTCCTAGAACACTTAACCTCATCAGTGCTTTTGGACTAAAGGATTTTGAGGTGAACAACAACGAGCATTGGAAGGAGGGCATAGTTGTTTAATTTTTGATTTAACACTAGAGTAGTCAGAAATTGTTGAAAGTTTTGTGAAAGTTGGCTAATAATTATTATATGCATTTGAAATTTATTGATATTTATTTTATTTGAAGCTACTTTTGCTTCTCCATTCTGTTGTAAGATTAAAACACATGAAACAATTGGCCCAAGAATATTAGTTGTGACTGAATTATGCATTGTAAACCAAAATGGAGCCCAATGTGTGAATTCCTCAGTCCCAATCCATTTTTGGGAGATTGATTATCTTGCCACTGTAAATCCACAAAAAGACTCAAACTGATGGAAGAAGACTTAGACCCATAGTAAACCTAGTGTCCACTAACTCTTCATCTCAAACTACCTAAAACTAGTGTATACACATAACATCCCCTCTGACTTGGCTTGTTGGGTTTGCAATAAAAGTCTCTGGAGTCATCCATGACCTACCTAGGAATCTAGAGAGATACTTGCCTAGACTCACTCCTAGTGTGGGAAGGACAACAGAGGAGCACATAACATTGTACAAAACTGCTCTAAGACTTCTCAATGTTGAGAATAAAGATGTGGCATGTAGGCTATTCCCATTCATGCTCATGGACGTAGCATACAACTAGTTTCTAAACCGTATTGAAGACTACATTACAAGTTGGGACCAGTTTAGTAACACTTTCTTGGCCCAATTTAGGCAAGTTATAGACCCAAATGTCATATATTAACAGTTTGCCTACATTAAACATGACCGTAATGAACCCATTAGGAATTTCAATGCCCATTTCTAAAAAATGTATAACAAAGTCACCAGTCTTTATAAACCCAATGCTTAGCTATCACTCAAAATGTATAAAAATGTATTAGACCCACGAACTACGATGTTATTGAGGTGAGACCCTGCGGTAATAAAGTTAACTTTGGCATATGCTAAAGCTATCAAGGTCAATAGGCAACTCAATCCACAAATCCAAATGTTGGTTCCCATCCCTAATGCCTTACCTAACATGCCTATGTTGAACTTGATTCCTAATCCAAACTAGAATGTGCTTGCATCTCAACGATTATCGATAATGAGACATGTTACTCCAAACTAACACTTGGGTTTTATTAACTTGATGAACGATGTGGTAGTTCCCTAATTGTAACACTAAATGATGTTATTGCATACTAAAAATACCTAAACTATACCCCAAGATTCTACAAAAATTGAGTTGGATGCCATCTAATGAATGTCATAAATATTAAGTAATAACTTTCTTGGTTTGCAAAGGCAAATGGGTAGCTCTGGTGTTGAGAGTTCAAATAGGAACTTCACCTACCAAAGGAAAACTAGAAATTACAAACATCCCCAAAATCAACCTAAACCCTCTTTGAATAAGCTACCAAAAATTAACATTTGTGAGATAGCTCTCCCAAATTAGTGTTGTGTGCATAACATAACTCAATAAGGAGAGCTCGATTGCATCAAATTCTATAGTGCCTTTAACATTTTCCAAAGGGAGATGTAAGAGTATGAGGTAGTTCCAAACCAACCCAAATCATCGAATGTTGGTAGACCACCTAACACAACCATGGTACTAGAAACCATGGAGTTCCCTATCCAAGATGAGAATAACCCAGAAGAGAGTGCTAGTGAATTGCATGCTTTACAAAAAATTTGAAGGACAATTATGCCCTTAGGAACCAACAACCACAATAAACCCTCACTACCTCGACTCCTCCAAATAATGGTGCGACCCCACCAGATCCCAATGCCAAGAATAATCTTCCACCTCCAAAGCCTAATGAATCCAAAGCCCATGTAGAAATTCAACCACCTTAAGGCAAAACTAAATACAACATAGTCAAATATATGAAGAAGATTAAAGCGAATTCATGATCTTGTTCAAATCACTGAGTAACGTGATCTTCTACTGAAGTCACTTGTTGAAAAACCAATCCAACCCAAGCAAAAGACTACTCACATTAATGTGCTTATTCACAAAAATAAGACTGAAGTTCCTCCCTTTCTTTTAACTATTAGACTATTTGGCAAAATTTTCATAACCATTAAGTAGATTCAGGTGCTTCAGTGAATGTTATGCCAATAGGCATTGGTGAGAAACTAGGTTTGGTCCCTATCAAGTTTGGTAAAGTCATAGTTCAAATAGACAAGTTTGAGTTCAGAGTAGTTGGTAAGCTTCTCAATGTACACATGCAATTAGAATCAGAGCCTAGAATCCAACAATTCATATATATCTAAGTTGTAGACATCCTTGAAGCATATAAAATGCTCCTCAACAAGGATTGGTCCAAGTCATTGAATGGATACATGGCCACAAACTTATCCCACATGTGGTTGCCCTAGATAGGTATAGCTAACCAAAACAGGGTTGATATGGAATCAAGATGAAGCACATGATAACATAATATAACGTAATCAATGATAGGGTAAACTTACTGGATTCTGATTTAGGGGTCTAGACTTTAGAGATAAGACCATTAATAGGTAAGAAGGATGACAATAATCTTGAATTGATAGGTTTTTGGTCCCTATACATTGATGGCACTCGCTCTAAATAAGGCTTAGGGGCAAGAGTTTTACTTATTTATCCCCAAGGTAAGAAACATCTAGCTACTTACCGATTGCAATTCTCATGCACCAATAATCTTTCAGAATATGAGGCATTGGTTCTAGGACTCTAGTTTGATCTAAAACATAAGTCCAAGGAATTAAAAGTATTTAACAATTTCAAGATGGTTGTGATTCAGGTGAGAAGTAAGTTTCATTGTAAACTATTATACCCTAGAAAGTATAAGCATAGAGTATGGGAATTAATCGATATGTTTAATGCATTCAATGTCATACCTATCCCTAGAGAAAGAAATCAGGTTGCTAATTCATTAGCATCCTTAGATGCAAACTTAACCCCCTTGACAACATTGAATTGTAAGAGTTAGCCGTTGAATTAGTCCTTTGTCCTTCTGTCCCTAACAATGTATAAAATGTATAGGTCCTTGAAGATGACCAACATATCATTGAATTCGTTAATAATGCTAGGGTATTTGAAGCCCAAATAATTGATGAAGCAGATAAGGGTAGTCATAAATAGACCTATTTCTACTTAGAAATAGAATGATTTTAGAGGTTGTTACTTAGCTATAAGGATGTTATTTCCTGGGCCTATGGAGACCTCAAAGTCTTTGACCTAAAGGTGATCTCACACCATTCTGCTTAAGCTAGACCAAAGACCTTTCTGACAAAAGTAGAGACATGTGAACCCAATCCTAGAACCTTTGATAAATAAGGAAGTTTATAGACTGCTCTTTGCTGGAATAATCTTTCCAGTCTGCCATTCTACTTGGGTATTAAACCTAACACCCATGCAAAATAAAAATGGATAAATCTATTTATGCATAGACTTTCAAAACCTAAACAGAGTTTCGGATAAGGATAATTATCCATTGCCTTTCCTTGATGAAGTGGTTTAAATGGTTAATGGATCTTATTTGTTGTTCTTCTTGGATGGATTCTTGAGATACAATCAAGTTCTAGTCAATTAAAAGGATCTCACTAAAACTACATTTACAATGAAATGGGGCACATTTTCCTACAAAATAATTCCATTTAGATTGATCAATACTGGAGCGACATTTCAAAGAGCTATGGATTTTGAATTTGAAGGTTTAATTGGTAAGTGCATAGTAATTTAGATGGATGATTTAACTATATTTTTGAGATGCAGATCATATCACATTAACCATTTGTAAATGGTATTCGAAAGGTGTAGAAGGTATGGCATCTCTTTAAATAAAAAAAAGAGTGTATTCAATGTTATAGAGGATAAACTTATTGGTCACATCATCAATAAATAAGGCATTTCTATAGACCCTGAATGCACTGAAGTGATTTCTAGGTTGCCTCAACCTAATAGTAAAAAAGAGATAAAATCCTTCTTGGATAAATCAATTTTGTTCACAAGTTCATTTCTATATTTTTCAAAAATTTGAAGCCCCTAAACACTATGTTGAAATAGGATGCAAAAGTGGAGTGGCATGATGAGTCAAAGAAAGTATTTTAGGACATTAAAGATGCTATAATGCAAGCACCAATGCTAATCAGTCCAAACTATGACAAGGACTTATACATCTACTCGTTTGCCTCTGAACACACCATTTTATGTCTGTCTCACATAAATATTGGATGGAGGAGAACACCCTGTCACTTTTATGAGCACCAATATGAAAGATGCAGAACTAAGATACTCTACTTTGGACAAACATGCATATGTTCTGGTCAAAGTTATGAATAAATTCAAGCACTATATTCTTAGGAACGTACACATAATTGTGCTAGACCCAGCTATCTAGCTCATGTTGGGGTAGAATGAGCTAGGGGAAAGATGGGGTAGATGGATGACCAAGATGCAAGAGTATGACCTATAGATGAACACTGCCAACTGGTTAAGGGATAAGGTCTTAATTAGTTGATAACTAAGATTGATCTAAGGATCACTGTGTATCAACTTGACCAAGCATAAGTTCTCTCACAAAACTGGTATGCCCCAATTATCCACTACCTTCTCTATGGGAGCCCACCTATTGGACTCAATCAAACAAAGAAAAGGGATTTCAGATTGAGGGCATCATAATAGATGTTGAAGAAAGGAGTTCTCTTCTGGAAAAACCATGAAGGTGTCTATATTAGATGCCTATCAAAAGTTGAAGACAAATAAATCATGTCTAATTTCCATGAGACATTAGGCACTGGTCATCCTATAGTAAACACAATGGCATACAAAATACTTTAAATAGTCTATTATTGGTCGAATCTATTCAAAGATATCCATACACATGTTAGATCATGTTATCAGTGTCAGACCTATGCCAAGAGATAAATTCATGCTATAATGCCACTGTAACTAGTTATATAAGGAACACCATTCACCTAATGGAGATTAGATTTTGTGGGAGTCATCGATCCCAACTCCTTGGTAGGTCATAAGTTTTTTCTTAAAACCACAAACTATTACATAAGATGGGCAAAGGAAATAGCCATGAAGAATAAAACAACAAATGAAATGATTAAGTTCATAGAAAATAATGTGACCACATGATTTGGGACCCCTATCTTATTAGTTTGTGACAATAACCCTACATTTCAATCTATAGAATTCACTGATTGGGCATATGATAATGGAATTATGTTGAGATTTTTGTCTAATTACTGCCCATAAGGAAATATATTGACAAAATATACAACCAAGAACTTAATTGAGGCTATCAAGAAGTTTGTAGAAAATAAGCCTCAAGAGTGGAATTTATTGCTAAAGTTTTCCCTTTGGGTTGACTACACCTGGTATAAATAAGCACTTACGAGATCACCATTTTCATTGGTCTATGGACTAGAGCCAGTTCTACCTATTATGCTCAATTTTCCCACCTATAAGTTCATGCAACAATAAATGGAAGATAACTAGAAAATAAATTCTAGACTATTAGATCTTGTCCAATTAGAAGAAGCCTTGGAGGAAACATTGTTGAATTTTAGCAAGCATCAAAGTACTATCAAGAGATGGTTTGATAAGAAGGTTGAGGTGAAATATTTCAAGATTTTTGATCTAGTACTACTATGGGATAAAGTCCATGAAAAGAAATGCCAACATTCTAAGTTTGATCCACTATGGATTGACCCATACTAGATATTTGAGTTGCTAGGAAAAATGATTTTCATCTCAAGGATCTATAAGGAAACAATCTCCTACTACTTGTGAATGGATAATTCTGCATTATTTATCAACTGTTCCATCCCATTCAAATTTTGAATGCATTCAGTGTAAAGGGATGGTGATGTATACATTAGATTAAATTTGGTTTAGTTTCTTGCTTTCTGCATTTTGATTTTTTTAGTTTAGGTTCCCTATTTTTCTAGAGTAGGTTTGCTTTTGTTGTGTGTTTGTTTAGTTCCTTGTTCTTTAATTTGTACCTTTTTGGTGCTTTGTGCTCAAATTTTACTCTAAAATGATGGTCTACCCTAATCGTGCTCCTGGTCAATAACCAAACATGTACCTTCAACTAAAATAAAAATAATGAACATGAGGAGAAGATCCTATGGAAACCATTTGTTCCTTATATTAGTGTGCCAACCACTAAAATGGTGGATGAAAGCAGGTAAGGTACAATTTAAATTTTAGAAGCTTGAAGGTGAGTTTTCATTTTAAAACAATTTAAAGGTTGTAAGTAGTCCTTGACATTTTAGAGTTTAAAGGCCAATGATTTGTATAAAAATAAGTGAATTTTAGAACGTCTGTATTTTCTTGATAGAAGCCATTAAACTACACTTAATTAAACATCCTGAAGTAATATGAAAATGCTAAGTAAATTTAAGATCATCTAGGTATTTAAAGCTTTTTGAACATCCTTTTACCCATGACTTGGTTCCTAACCCTCAATGGATTGAATGATAAAATCCCTTTTCAAATAGAAAGATGTAAGAATAATTGAGTTTAAAGTACCAAATCAAATGTCTTTCCTCGAAAGGGTGATTCATGCAACCTCTATCATATGCTTTTCGTCTTAGCTGGTAGTGGAACAAGGCCTTGAGTGGAACCATATGTATCTCTATTAAGGCTATAAATGACTAGATGGTAGCATAGCAATGCCCATGCCATTCCTCCCCAAGCCATTTAGCCAATTAATCCCCTTTCATAATTTCTAATGCTCAGGGTTCACAAATGCTCCATTTATATTTTAGAGTTTGATAAACACTGTATTTTATCTATTTTTACAAAAACTTTTATTGTTATTTTTATGACATCTTAATGTACACCAAAACATGGGAAGAATACTTAAAACATGTGAATTAGTATTTGGAAACTATGAAACAACATCATATTTATGCCAAGTCTTCGAAGTGTGCTATTAAAGACAAGGAATTGGAGTACTTGGGTCACATTATTTAGCATGAAGGTGTAAATGTGGACCCTCACAAAAATAATTCCATGGTCAAATGGTAAGTGCTTAGAACCCTCAAGAACTTATGGTGGTTTTAGGGCTCACATGTTACAATCACCAATTTGTGAAAAACTATGACAATGTAGCATCACCATTCACAATTTTATTGAAGAAAGACTACTTCTATTGGAATGAGGCAACCACTAGGGCATTTGATAAGCTAAATGAGGTCATGTGTACCACACCTATTCTATCTACCTTAAATATTTCCAAAACTTTCATTTTTGAATGTGATACTTTGGGGTATGACATGGGGGTTATACCCATGTAAGAGGGACAACCTATTCCATTTTAGAATCACCAACTCAAGGGTAAGAATGAACTAAATATCATTTATGAGAAGAAAATTATGCCTACCCTTCTTGCAGTAATAAAATGAAGACCATAATTTATGGGAAGATAATTTAAGGTGAAGATAGATTATGATAGTCCAAAATACTTCTTAAAACATAGATTATAATCATAATAATAATAAAAATGGGTCACGAATATGTTGGGATGTGACTTTTAGATCGTCTATAAGAAAGTAAAGGAGAATGTAGTTGTTGATATACTATCTAGAAGGGATGATTCCACATAAGTAATATTGTGTGGCATGTCCATATTATAGTCATATTGGGTTGGTGAGGCAATATTGGAATGGGAGAATGACATAAATACACATAATCTCATTCAAAATATCTAACAGGATTTGAGCATGTCTAAAAAATCTATATGGAAATGAGATTATCTATGATACAATAATAAGATACACATGTGCAAGAAATCCACCCTTAAACATAAGGTTTTTTCAGAGTTACATGCTTCTCCAGTAGGTGGGCACTCAAGCTTCTTGAAGACTTATTATAGAATCAAGTATGACATCTTTTGGGAAAGTCTCAAAGGGAAGTCTATAAATTTGTGCTAGAATGCATGGTGTTTCAACAAAAAAAAAGGTGAGAAAATTAAGACCTCGGGTCTTTTTCAACCATAATTTATTCCTAGTTATAGGTAGGAGGAGGTTTCCATGGATTTCATCACATGTTTGCCCAACTCTAAAGGGAAAATTTTCATCATGGTTTTCGTAGATAGACTCACCAAACATGCCCATTTTTTCTTCGTTGCATCCATTTATAGTGAGTATAGTAATATTACCTTTTATAGATACAATTTAAAAGCTATTAGGACCCCAATAATCATAGTTAGTGATTTTGGTTCTATTTTTATCAATAATTTCTGGACCGAGTGATTCTCATGTTTGGGTACTCAATTGGCTTGTGGCTCATCATAACATCCCAAATTTTATGGCCAAATAGAGATGGTCAATAAGTTCTTGGAGGGTTATTTATAATTTTTTACTTCGAATAAACATGAGATATGGGTTCAATGGTTTCCACTAGTATAATGATGGTATAACACTTCTTTCCATAATTCAGCTAAAACATCTCCATTTTTTGCATTGTATGGGTACCATCCATCACCTCATCCATGAGGGTTAAACCAAAGGTTCGAGCAGTTGAAGAACACATTCAACACTAGCATGAGGTACTCTCTAATTTTATAAAAACATTGGCAATGACACAAAACAATTAACCCAAAGGTTTGATCAGTTGAAGAACACATTCAACATTAGCATGAGGTACTCTCTAATCTTATAAAAAACTTGGCAATGACATAAAAAAAATGAGGTAACAAGTTGACCAACACCATACCAAAATAAATTTTAAAATATGAGATTATTTTTTGTTTGATTACATCCATATAATAAAATTTCCTTGAAATGAAAATTATAAGGATAACAAGCTTTCACCTAAGTATTATAACGTTCTTAGGTCTTGTAGAAGATTACTAGTGTAGTATGCAAATTGGAGTTACCTCATTCAATGAAAATATATGTGGTCTTCCATGTTTCCTACTTGAATAAGGTCATTAAACAAATATTTTCTACTCAAACAAAGCTATCAAAACTTGATGTGGAGGGTGGAATCGATTTTTAACTAAGGAAATCCTCTAGACACACACAAAGAGCTTATGGATGAGGGTGATTAAAATGTATCCAATCAAGTGGTAGAATTTGGCAAGTGATGATGTGAAATGGAAGGATAAAGTATTATTTAAAAAGTATATAATTATCATAAATGTTGAGGACAATATTGGTTTGAAGAGGAGGGACATGCTACACCCTTGACTAATAACATGTGTTGGTATATATGTGTCTAATTTATGGTTAGTATAATTTTTTACTTATTCATATTATAATTTCTATATCTTTATATTGGTAGTAGCTTTGACCCATGGAGTATCCATAACCTTAGTATGATATATATAGGAGGCAATGGTTAGTATTGGGATATCATATTATGAATTATATTTTATTTAAGTATTATTTAGGTTTCTCCCTTGAAATGGCTTTATCATACATTTCTAGTATTATTCTCTAATTTCAGTCACCTTTTGTAGATCTTTTCTCTTATGCCTTTATTATTATAAATTATATTTTTTATTTTTCCATTAATATTTATATTGTAATCCATTTTTGTGACTCTACTTTATCTATCTAAATAATTTCAATATATTTTTACCATACCAATAGGTTCTCTCCAAATATTCATATCATATGCCACTCCAAATCTAACCTGTAAATAATTTTTTATCGATATAACAAACATTATCTCATATGAAAAAGAAGATTGAACATGGATACCAAACTACCTATATTATGTCTTCATTGTGGAATGAGCCACATAAGCATCCAACCATAATAAAGGAAAGTATTAGTGTAAAACCCTTTCAATATCTTAAACTAGATATCATTTTTTTAAAATAGCTACATGATACCCATTATCATCTGAAGAATAATATCGATGCATCCTTTAACAAAATAAAGTGGTTTGCATTAATAAAATAAACCAAAATCCTTTTTAATAAGTAATTTATAATGCTAAATGAAAGGAAAACTTTACATGAACTAAATTCAATGTTTTAAGATTAACATTGTTCATTAACTCTTTATCAAACTGTAAATTCATTTACATATAGATTTATTCATTTGATCGAGAGTCGTAAAAATACAATCATCTTATAAAAGAAAGTAATAATAACTTTACTGATTTTCATTCTATGAATTCATAGAAGTGAGAATACACAATATTAATAAGATTAAATAGTTATACCATTAGATTTATCCATATGCGGCCAATCTTATACAATAAAGTTTTAATAGTGATTCTCATTTCATCACATTTTCATATAATTCATATAATACATGAAACATAAAATAAGCATGTCCATCACATAATAGATAAACAAAAAAGTAAAAATATCCACCTTCATATATAATAGAGATCAACTCAATTTTATCTGATTTTATTATGAAAGTAATATAAAGTACATATATCATTTAACATCATAACATAAGAGAATAAGGCCAAATATTATATAATCAATAAAATATAACAATTCTAACTTGTATCAATTTATCTTGAGAGTAAAGGAATTGTAGAGTATTCCAATTTCAAGTTAAAACTTACAAAAATTTATCACGAGTAACATCTTAACTATTTCATCCCAAAAAGATTATATGAAGAGTATACAACCATTGATCATGTGAATATTCAAGATTTAAGGAATTACTAACACTCATATCAATGGATTTAGTGTAAGTTTCATAAGCCTATAACAAAGTATAAATTAGGAACAAAAATAGAGCATCATGTGATTTCTTTGCCTTAAACCACAAAGTTGGTAGATTCCCCCCCACACTATCCATACACATGGATGTATCCCTACCCTTCATAAGAGTATCAAGATCAATATCCAAGGAAAAATAATTAACAAGTGAAAAACCTCTTATGCATAAGACAAATAATCATACATGCAATCAAGAAGTCAACATGACTTATAAATTAACAATAACAATGAACTGTTAAAAGGTTTTGGCCAAAAGGCTTTAAATAAACCCATTCAATAAATTACTTGAACCCCTTAAGTTTATAATATTTATTTTATAGCTTTAGAAATTTAAGTCACACTTAATAATCTTTATGTTATTCATGTTTTCTAAAATAAAAATGGAAGATTAACATAAGCCAAAAAGGAAGAAAAAAACTATACAATTGTAATTTCTTGGGATTACGATCATTTAATAGATAAAGTATCATATACATTCAAATGGGTCATACAAATAGTCATGTCATATGTGTAAAAATAGTAAAATTAGGATTACACCATCACTAACAACTCATAATAAATACCTATAAACAATTATATTAGAAGAAAGAGAATATTTTATATTAAAACTAAACATTAACTTTCCAATAATATTTATATATGAATTTGTCTCAAATATTTAATTACATAGAATCATAAGATCTCAATTATCTACCATTTAAGAGTTGTTATGTACCTTGTAGCAAAGTACAGTAATAAAAATATTAATATGAGATTGCTCAAGTTACCCCAAACTAATATGACTCTATTGATTTTCATAAGGTATGGCCTATTCAACCTTTAACTATTTATTCATCCAAAGAAATGTAACATAGTTTTCTTGTATATTTTACATCTTATTCTAAGTAAGATCGAAACTATTTATATATACTCTTCAAAAATAAAAGGCACTTTAGCATAGTTTCCACTATGTGGCATGCAAGATAGATAGTAATTTAAAGAGTTATATACAATAATAACTACGGACCCAATCTCTATAGTATCATTGTAGGGAGTGTCCCAACATTAGGAAAATCCCTAAAATGACTCTAAATAGAAGATTCCTAGTATTCCCTCAACTATCAAATACAAAGATAAAAGTATCTAAAGTAATAAAATTAATGAGGTTAAATTACAACCAAATAATTATGTTACAAGCTCATATTATTCCATGCTTATAGAGAGATAAATGAATAATAACAATATTCATGACATTTATAGTTGTCTTTGTCACCAACCATCAATACAATATTCCACAACATATCACTATAAGGTTGTGCCCATTATTTTCTTTTAATATTGACTCATTTCAAACAAAGGTTGTCAATAAAATTTATTATTTTCACCAAGATTACAACTTAATTAAATTTAAAATTATACATTTTTAGTCTCACAGGGATTTTTTATAAACACAAAATTTCATAATTATTTTATGACAATTATGGGGTTTAACTACCCAAAAAAGATCAAATCTATAATCTTGTTCATTAGAAGACCAAACCTTACTAAATGGAAAACCTTGCAATGGAAATTACAAACATTCAAAATTTGAGGAAAAGATAACAACCTCTCAAAATATACACATAGTCATAGTGAGGGATGATCTCTTAAACCCATATTTAAACTATTTTACCTGAGGTAAGATCCCATTGGTTTAATCTCAAAATTTTATTTTCAAACTGATCTCTTTGAATACCATGCATAATTTCATAAGATATCTTGATACTATAACAAAAATTTACATTTATTATCTATAAGACTGAGCTCAATAATGCCATATATAGTTTGGTAATGAGGTTAATATCTATGAGTGTGATACAACTTTTATGAGGGCATAAACCTATCATTTATTCCATGGACCACTATTAAACATAGATCTTTAAGAGAAATGCATAGTTTCAAAAGGTATAACTCATCTAAGATAACACAAAACCTTAAATCAGATAAGGTTTTTAAATATAATATTTTTTAGTAATCCTTAGCTTATTAATATCATACCATGTTTGTTCTGAAATATGATTATGCCATATACCTAACTTAGTTTTTATGAGAGTAATTCCGATAAAAATAACTCATAATTTTAATGAGGGTAGAGCCTTATTATTTACATATTGTTTTCTCATGAAGGTATAGCCCATCATAAAAACACACAACTCAATGAAAGAAAATAAATTCATCATTATATGCAACATGGGTTAATCCCCACATATTTTATCTTCTTACAATCATAAAATATAGTAAGAAAACCCTTCATCATTCCATTGCATTCAACTTAAAAAAATGTAACCTCAACTATATGAAGGCAAAACTTATCTTGACCTATTTTAAAAGGAAAATAATTCTAAAATGATGTAAGAGAGAACATAAACTTCCCTATAAAGCTAATTATTGATGTAGAGAGATAAAATCCAACTTGTCAGTCATGTATGAATACAAGAAACAAACATTCTTTATTAATACTACTTACCTCTTCCACAATAACTCTCTTAGTCTTAATATCTTGGTTTGACTTGACTTGATTGATTCTAGTAAATCAATCTTGTAATTCAACCTTTTTTTTCTTTTTGCCTTCCTTAGACTCTACACAAACTCCAAGTCTCTTCCTTCAAATTCTCTCCATGCAAATTCTTTGAATCTCTCATCTTATTTGGTTTTCACATACAAGCTTTTATATGACTTTGCTTGGGTTTATAGACTTGGCACTTAGTTAAAACTCTATCCAGTTCCTTTCATCCATGATATGATCCACGTGTCTTATTTGACCTATTTATCAATCCTTAAACTATTGAGACAACTTTTGATTTCATAACCCTCTCCTAGACTGCTGACATAGTCACTACTTGTAGCCTTTTTTAAGGCTTTATTGCTTAGTACAAATTTGTAATTTCTTATATTGGAAATATAAATATTTATTGATACACCCTTCATTATATTTTATATTTATTTGAAATTTCATGGCATAAAACATCTTTTAGACCTCTTTACCAATCCCTTCAAGGTCACAAATTAGGTTTGTTAGGTTATTTTTTTACAATATCACTTGCACAGTCTCTATTATCTGATTGTACAAAAAAATAAACTTGAAAATATTCAAAAGGATTTGATTCCCTAGATTTTTATAAATTTTTACAAGTTTGTTTTGGTTAAATCTCCCAAAATCTCAATTTCTATTTTGAAACCCTAGAATAGGGTTTTGGGCAGTCTGTGTAGCCTGAGAGAGTTTAAAATTTGATTTCAATCTTCATAAGCAGTTTCATTTAACTATGACATTCTATTAAGGCTTCTGTTAACCTATTAAACCTATTGGAATCCCTAAATACCTTCTTCAAAGTCTTTGTTCACATTCTTTTACTAAAATCTTGTTGACTGTGTGGTGCAATCAAGGCTGTATGCTTGTGTAAAAACAACAAAATGATAGTATAGGGTTCTTAAGAATATTTATTACCATATGATGGATTATCAACCTCTACATAGATCCCTTACACCTTTTTTCAATTTTTGAACTCCCTTTAATCAACCTTGTTCAAGAATTATCATAAGACATTGTCTTGGCTATGTCTGGCAACATAACTAGTTGTCTATAGTTTGAATATGTTGGTCAAGAAAATAACCTATAGTTTCACATTTTTAATCTTATATATAAACCTGAGAATGTAAGAAATATTCTTTTCAAGTTACACATTAAATTTCACTTAGTTCACATAGAAACCTTCTTTTAATAAATGCCTACTCAGTCTTATTATCACCTCACCCAGGCACACAAGGTTTGCAAACAATTTCTTAACCAATATTTAAAAAATCACATTTAAATATATTTCAATTGCTATCTATTCCACTTTACCAAATACACACATATTGAAAGGGGCCTTTTCATTCAATCTTTCCTATATATAGATTTCATTCTTTCTCTCGAATATGCATGCTCAGTCCTTTATCCACAGGGAATAAACAACACAAACAATTAAGTCTATAACTTTGAATCATCTCAAAGGGGTTTTGAAATAAACTTAATAGATTTTTAAAAATTATTTATAAATCATGAACCATCTTATCAACTACATAAACAATACCAAACATTTTTTGTCTTTACATCTTCTATACTAACAATGCTTTCATAGTCATATTTAATGCATGCTTACAAGAAATATAGGATCTGATATAATTTATTATTTTTAGTCCATTCCATTTATAAGGCTATCAAACTCACTTCACACAAATGTAATTAAAAGTAAGTTTCAAAGTTTCCCTTTTTCCTATTAATTTACATAGTCCTAGAAGCTTTTACACAAGAAAACAAAAGGGTGACAGACTCTGGAACTTTGTCTCAAGAATAAAAATATGTTCCATTTACTTCTTGGGGTTCTTTAAATTTCACACCTTCAAATTAAACCCCATACAGATTCTCTCCTACATTGAATGACTTGTTTACAATAAAGCATTTTTTCTCTACAAAAAGACTCCAAAACAAACTTACCATAACTAACTCTACCTTCCTCTCTTGTATGTTGAGGAAGGTCATTTTAATTACCTGGATCACCTAACACATGTAAAAAAACCTAATCCATTCTTTAAAAATCTAAGACACAAGGTCATAATATCTTGACCTTTTACTACATTAAAACATTTGAGAAACAACACAAAATTATTCAAATATTTGAATTGGGCTTTTAGGCAAGAAAATTCCTAAAGGTATCAAATTAAAATTTGACTAATTTATAACACTTTATATTGAATCCTATAGACTTATCATGACCTTAACGACCTAATAAGGACTCAAAACTTGCCAAACAGATCATATGTACAAATGGTAAGTGATGCTCTTGCATCATACTACTGAGGAGTAAGAAAAACTTTCCCATGAAAGTTATAAATGTTTTGACTTTGATTTTGTTTGAAATATATTGCTTCCAAGCTTAGATCCACCTAGATTTCATGGCCTATGTGATACATATAGGCCTTTGTGATGCTTTCTCATGATTGTTCCTCCTTTATTCTTCTTCCTCTTGCTTTGTATTTTCAATCTAATCATGGGCAGCTGCTTCTCCTTTCTTTGCCTCCAATAACCTACATATTGAACAAACATGTCAATCAAATCCCCCTCTTTTTTTCTTGATTGGAGTTATCCTTATTCATTTCTTGCCAACTCTTCTCCCTCTTGGCTCAATATTGCTTCCAATGCCAACTCAGCTACCATGATGCTCTCTTGGCCTCCTATGAGACTAAAATCACCTATCTCTCCCATGATATGCTTCCATATCTCTTCTTCTTCTTCTTCTTCTTCTTCTACTATGCACTCATTCTCATCACATTTATCTTCCATTTGTGTTAAACAATACACGTCAACCTGCTGCTATGCTAACTCTTTAATCACTTTAACTTATGTTTCCTCCTCTTTATCTACTACTATTACCTCATATGTGTCCAACACTTCTTTTTATGTTTTTGTACCTTATTTTCCTTATACCAACACATTCATTAACCTCAATGTACTTTCATACAATTCATCTTTCTCAATATTCAAATCAGAATTCTCATCAAAAATGATATTGAAATGAATACCTTGTACCTTTTAGCTCTCCTCTACTTCTTCTTGACTAAAATATTCCTCCTTGATTGTCATGAGACATGGTACTGATGCAGCTTATTTTTATTCTACTTTATCTTCATCTGATGGATCACCCTCTTTAGGATAACACAAGATTGTGTCACCATACTTATCCATCCAATCAATTTCATCTTCACTAGCATGCTGCTCCTGCTTCAATCCTTCTTGCAATTCTTCACCTATATGCAAAAATTCAAGGAATTCATTAGTCATAATCACTTGACGCTTGTTTTTCTCCTTGTTTCTCTCTCTAGGATGCCTTGCTTTCATCATCATCACTTGTCTTCTTCTCTTCTCCACAAATTGATTGATTGGCCACTTGAGTGGATTCTTCCTCCTGACCCACCTGAGATGTGGGTTCATAATATCTTTTAGCTGCTCTATATTGGTTAGTATGTCATCTATTTTCTACTTCATCTCACTTATCTCTTTATCCATATCAATCCTCTTGCTGTTTTCATTCACCTTCTTCTCTTTATGGTGGCTCTTATCAACCTTGCCCTTTTACCTCTTTTCTCTCTCTTTCCTCATCTCAATTAAGATGCCTATCAATTCTTTAGTCTCATATAGACCTATTATTATTTATAACAAGCCTTATCTTACTTGCCACATCATGACCTCACTTGGGTCTCTCACTTGAATCTCTCTCTTGGAGTCAATCTCTCTCTCTTGTCCTCACCTGGGACTATTCTTCTCTTGTCCTACTTCTAGGACTCTCTTAAGCTTACCTATGAGATTATTTCTCTTTGGAGCTCTCACTAGATCTCTTTTTATTATTTAAGCCTTCTTGGATAAGGTCTATGCCACCTATATTTATTTCAATTATAATTATGACTCTCTTTCACATTCACCTATAGCCTCTTTACCTCATTCCTAAAATCTCTGTTAGCTTCTCATAACCACATTCAGATAATCTTTCAACATCTGCTTAACCAAAAATGTATGTATAAGTACCCAAGAATATCAAACTTTAAAACATACTTGGCCACAAAATCTTCTCGCTCTGATACCACATGATGTAGAGGGCTAAAATTCAACTTGTCAATCATGCATGAATACAAGAAACAAACATTCATTATTAATACTACTTACCTCTGCCACAATATCTCTCCCAGTCCTAATATCTTAATTTGACTTGACTTTCTTGATTCTAGGTTCTCAATATTTTATTTTAACATATTTTTTTCTTGCCTTCCTTAGATTCTACATAAACTCCAAGTCTCTTCTTTTAAATTCTCTCCATGTCAATTCTCTGAATCTCTCATCTTTTTTGGTTTTCACATACAAGATTTTATATAACTTTACTTAGGTTTATAAACTTGGGACTTAGTTCAATCTCTGTCTAGTTCCTTTCATCAATGATATGATCCATAGGTCTTATTTTTCCTCTTTTTCACTATTGAGACAACTTTGATTTCATAACCCTCTCCTAGACTTTTGACACAGTCATTGCTTGTAGCCTTTTTTTAGGCTTTCATGCTTAGTATGGATTTTTAATTTATTATATTGGAAATATTAAACTTTATTCATAAAAAATTCATTATGTTTTATCTTTCTATGAAATTTCATGGCATAAAATATCTTTTAGACCTCTTTACTAGTCCCTTCAAGGTCACAAATTAGGTCTATTAGGTTATTTTTTTACAATATCACTTGCACAGTGTGTATTATCTGATCGTACACATTCCATACAAAAAATAAAACTTGAAAATATTAAAAATGACTTGATTCCCCATATTTTCATAAATTTTCACATATTTTTATTGGTTGAATCTCCCAAAATCTCAATTTCTATTTTAAAACCCTAAAACAAGGTTGTGGGCAGCTTGTGTGGCTCGAGAAAGTTTAAAATTTGATTTCAATATTCATAAGCGATTTAATTCGAATGTGAAATTTTATTAAGGATTATTTTAACCTCTTAAACCTATTTAAATCCCTAAATACCTTCTTCAAAGTCTCTGTTCATGTTCTTTTACTAAAATCTTGCTGAATGTGTGGTGCAATCAGGACTGTATGCTTATGTAAAAATAATAGAACGATAATATAGGGTTCTTATTAAGGTTTCTTACCCTTTGATGGATTCTTAAACTTTTTACATATCCTTTAAACCTTTTTTTTAGTGTTTAATTCCATTCAATCAACCCTATTCAATAATTATCACAAGACATTATCTTGGTTGAGTCTGGCAACATAGTTAGTTATCTATAGATTGAATATGTTGGTCAATAAAATAACCTATAGTCTCACAATTTTAATCTTATCTATAACCTTAAGAATATATGAAATATCCTTGCCAATTTACACATTGAATTTCACTCAGTTTACATAGAAACCTTCTTTTACTAAATGCCTACTCAATCTTATTATCACCTCACCCACAGTGTTTGAAAACATGTTCTTAACTAATACTTACTGAATCATGTTTAAATATATTTAAATATCTTGTCCAATTTACCAACTACACACTTACTAAAAGGGTCCTTTTAATTCAATCTTTCCTATACACATATTTCATTCTTTCTCTTTAAGATGCATGCTCAGTCCTTTATCCACTGGGAACAAACAATATAGACAGTTAAGTCTGTGACTTTGAATCATCTCAAATGGGTTTTGAAATAAACTTAAAATATACTTAAAACTTCTTTAGCAAGTATGAACCATCTTATCAACTACAAAAACAATACCAAACATTTGCTGTCATTACATCTTCTAGACTAACAATGCTTTCACAGTTAGATTCAATGCATGCTTACAAGAAATATAGGATCTGATACACTTTATTATTTTTATTCCATTCCATTTCTAAGGCTATCAAACTCACTTCACAAAAATTCAATTAAAATAAGTTTAAAAGTTTCCCTTCTTCCTATTACTGTATATAGTCCTAGAAGCTTTTACACAAGAAAACACAAGGGTGACAAAGTCTTCAACTTTGTTTCAAGATTAAGAATCTATTCCATTTAATTCTTGGGGTTATTTAAATTTCACACCTTCTAATCAAACCCCATAAAACTTATCTCCTACATTGAATAACTTGTTTTAAATAAAGTAATTTTTATCTACAAAAGGACTCCAAAACAAACTTATCATAACTAATTCTAACTTCATCCCTTGTACATTGAGGAAGGTATTTTTAAATAAATTGATCACCTAACACATGTGAAACAACCTAATACATTCTTGAAAATTCTAAGACACAAGGTCATAATATCTTGACCTTTCACTACATCAAAACATTTGAGAAATAACATAAAATTATTCAAATATTTGAATTGGCCTTCTAGGTTAGAAAATGCCTAAAGGTCTCAAATTAAAATTTGAAAAAGTTATGCCACTTTATATTGACACCTATAGACTTATCCTGACCTTAAAAACCTACTAAGGACTAAAAAATTTCCAAATAGATCATATGTACAAATGGTAGGTAATGTTCCTGCATCAATTATTCACCCTCTTTGATTTTTATGGTTTGAAGTTATGCACACATCATATTATCATGATAGAGTATCCTCATCCTATTTAAAAATAACTACCATTAAAAACCCACCCCCAATGGCTAAAGTAAAAAAACAAAACCAAGTTTGATTTCTTAATAAGGTGAAATTGTCAACTGTTACTCATGTATATGCCAATGACCAATCCAAGGATGTGATTCTCACTATAATTTACATATCAACCATTATCAGTGTCAACACACTTCCCATTCTCTTATCTCACTATATTCTTCCAATAGTTAGGCCTCTACCCATGAAAAAACCCTAGAACATAACTTCCCACTCTTGCTATAATCTGAGGAGTCAATAAAAATTAAGAAACAATAATCAAGGTATGCAAAATAGTAATCACTTACCATAACATGGTTTCCTTAACCTAAATGGTTTGAGAGTGAATCACATAATAAAAAAACTATCACGACTTTCAAGTTATGCTAGGTAAATAAGACACATACTGATAATATGACTTTATTCTTCGCTCTAAAATCATACAACAAATTTGTCATGCCCAAAAATAACACATGAAAAGAACAAGAAAAAACAAGATAATTTTTTTCAATGTATAAGGCACAAAAAAAGTGACCTACAATGTTCCAATTGTCCACTAATGATCATCATGTGGAACATTATATGTAGTTACTAATGTACATGTGATCTCATGGTCATTACAACATTAGTGTTAATCTACCCTACACTAACTGATTCATTGTGACCCAAATGGACTACATAGCATTTACAAGCTTAGCAGGACCTTTGACCTCTTGGTCTTGTTCAAAAATCAATTAATATGGGGATGATTCCAACATTACTTATGGTCGAATAACCCACTCCTATGTCAATAGGGTTCAAATGAAGTCTCATGCGATTTTGGCCAATTAGAATGCCCAAATTCACAACTTAAGTCACAATGGGAGTTTGGATTCTAAATTGAGTCACTTTCTAAAAGGGATTAAACAAAGTCAATGAGGTATCATATGACCTCAAATGGGATCTAAAATATCCTAGGCTATCTGTTGTTGGGTAGATCATCCAATCTCAATCATTAAATCTTACCCATCCCTACCATATAATCAGTTCAACTAACATGAGCCCTAAATATCCCTATATATTCCTAAAAATCCCCCTCATTTAACCAAAAATGTTAAAAAATCTAATAAAAGTGGATTTGAGGTTTATGAAAGGATGACTAACTACTTGTCCCTCCCATTCAATCCTTAAGACCCTAGTCGACCAAAAAATATTTTTTTTCAAAAAAGTATCAAAATTAGACTCAGATAGAGACATTATTATGTTAGGTGAATTTTTAGGCCATTGGATCTCATAGGAAGTATCCATGACATTCTATGCACTCATACATATGAAAAATGCAAAGGAGGAAAAAAACTCCCCTAGCGACCATTAAAGTATACCTTAAGGTCCCCAACTCTAAAAGTCAAATTAGGGTGATATTAATGATCATCAACGCCATTTTAGAAGCACAAGGTTCTCTAGGACCTCCCTTAAACTACTTGGAAAAATCAATAACTTTCCCCCTTTTGGTCCCTAGAATGTCTCCTAGCCATTGATGTTCACTTGTAGTTTGTTTTTAAAAAAGGTGATAAATTGATTTTAATTTTTAGTTTTACATTTTAATTAAAAAATTCTAGGAAATATGGTTTATAATTAGGGATGGGGATCCTTTCAAGGCCACCCCACCTTAGGCTCCCAAGATCCATAAAATTTTTCTCTGGGCCTTATATGCATTCCTTCAAAACATGGGCAAATTTTATTAGCCTTTGTATTTTAGACTTCAAAACCTCATGAACACAAAATAAGACAAGTGTCAATATACCCCCTAGACCTCATAACTATCAAACAAAGTTTTCTAAGGGCTTTGACTTTAAGTTCATCCTAATAAATTAGCCTTAAATCCAAACCTTAACTTAAAAATATATCCAACTTCATAATATAAGCAACATAAGTCAGATAAACTAATTCCCAACTAACAAGAAAACCATGGTTTATTATATTATAAATAGCCACCAAAAATACAATCCATTGAATAATCACAAACACCACCAATGTCACTTAGTGGATATTACTAGCACCTCCACCCCAGTGGCCACTGACTAAGTCAGGGCTCTGCTTATCATCACTACCTTGTATACTACTTATTGAAGAAGGTTTTAGTCATTTCCTTTCATATATTATACTTTTCATGGCCTAGCCACACAATAAAACCTTCATTTGACCCACACAAGTATCATTTTTTGACATTGTTTACCACTACCATGGTAGTGACTTATCTAAAGCTCGAGCTCATCAGAAGATAAGCCCTATATATGTCTTCATAGTTAAGGGTTGCCATTAAAATTTATTTTTGTTTTAAACCACCCTCGATGCCACTTCCATAAGCTCCCCTCCCAAAATAACCACTTAAGCCAATTTTGGAACATCTCATATAAAATTGAAATTGGGATTACAAAATTCACAGAATTACACTTTGAATTTAGGTGATATTCTAGTCCCTCCCTTACATGCTAGGTTATTTTTCTATAATTAAGGATATGGGTCATCCAAAAATTCCACTAAAATTGATTAACACATTTTTAGGATTACTACCTAGTTAAAAGAATTTATATCTTCCTCCAAATGCCTCAAATTTTATTTTCACACCATTCTAAAAGTGGGGTAATTTATCCATACGAGTGCTGCAAGTTTTCTAATTGACTCTTCCTTAGGCCCATTTGACTTCCTATAAGGCTATGTAAGTATCTAAGGCATGGGAAAAGAGGATATGAATATTGCTAGTAGACCAAAAATTGCTAATTTTTTAATTAAACAACTAGTTAAAAATAATGAAATGAAATATAAAAATTCATAAATTATAAAACTGCACATCTAATGATTTGGTAACCAACATGTCTAGTGTATTCCAAGATCACTCTCTTGGTCTCCTGTAATCCTGCACACCATTGCACACAAAAAAATGTTCTACCTAAAATAACTGAAATAACAAAACTAAAAAATCACAAGTAATTTTTATAATCACACAATAAGTATGCATAAAAACATCACATAAATCATAATATTTCAATACACCATATGAATAAATTCCAAATGTCAAACTTTTAAGTACCTATATACATAAACCACATGATATCACTTTATTAGTTCTACTAGTTGAGTGAATTAAATAATTAGGTAATAAGAAAATAATACCATGAACAGTATAATAATAATGTTGACATTACTTACCTTTGAATATGCATATAAATAATATCGATGTAATTAATTAACTCTACTAGAAACATCACATACATAAACTAAATCTCCAATAATTACTAATATAATACTGAGACTCAGTGCCCTCAAATAAGTGAAATCCATGTCTAGAACATAATGCAAGAGCAAATGGGAATAATAGGTAAGATGAAAAATTGGGCCTTAAAATAATATAATATGCCATGCTAATGACATTCATAGTCTATTTTAAACAATGGTATAAATAAAATCATACAGTAAAATTATATCAAGGCCAAATTCTTACCAATAATTAGATATAAGTAGGATTATTAAAATCAGCATATTCCAAAAAACATATAGTATTTGGTCACCTTATAACCACTTTGTCGCTTAATGAGACATAAAAATCAATTCAAAAAATAATATTCACACTATCACATACGACACAATTAAATTCAAACACCTATACTCACAATTTTCCACATGTGACCATACTCTAGTCAAGGATCATATAATATAATAACTCAGGCATTCCATGTTAAAAATAATATTATAGTTGTGTGGAAATAGTCTCAATTTTTACTACTTTCCTTGATTCCCCTCTCACCCATGGCAATTTTCCTTGCCCAAGTTTTCAGGGTGTCCCTAACAAACATGCACACAAAGTACAATTGATTAGTCTAAATCACTAACAAGTATAAAACATAAATAATTAAAACATCATTGAAAGTTAACTACTTTTAACAATGTGTAAACACTAATGTTGTACATAGATGTTAATTATCCCTAATATGATAGAGTTATCAATTATTAAATAAATGTGCAAAGTAATTTGTCATTAATGCTTACAACCATATATCAATGACAATATATGAATACAAAATATAATCAAAAGAGAGACAAATATAGTTTAATAATAATAATAATGTGTAATAAAATTTGATATGATAAGTTTTCCAAAATTAATAAGTGATTATATTAGCTTGAGATAAATGAAAAATAGAGGATTACTATAACTAAAATGATAATGACTTCATCAAAATAAGCTCTATTTTAGTGAACAAAGCAAAAAAAATTGTAATAATAAAATGCTCATAAATTTTCTATAAAAATATGTACCATGTTTATAGAAGAATATGATGTACAATTATAACAACAATGCTTATTGCCAGAATATTCCATCTACATAAAAATTTATAAATGTGGAGCCCAATCTCAATTTTATTCTAGAAATAATTAAGAGTATTTGTATAATATAAAAATAGAGATTAGAAGGGGAATGCCTATAAAAGAAACTCTAGATTTACAACTTATTAAATTCATAATCATTCTATCCATAAGAGTAAATGATCAAGTTAATATTTAAATCCTCTCTCAAGTTGATCCCCTTATTAGTATCTACTCGGTACTATTATTTTCATTGAAGGATATTACTTTGGCAAACAAATCATGCCAGCCAATGATAGTGATTTCCTACATACCAAATTTCTAATTTTGCAAAGTAAAGGAATATTGTATGATTTCCTCCAATTAAGGTTAAACAGTTATTACATTATGTGGATTGCACCCAATGAGATTTTGATAAAGCCATATGCATGAAATAAAACTTACACAATATCAGGTGGCCATATGCAACCCTCTTCAGGACTTTACCACTACAATTTTCCTATAGAAGGTACTAGGATAGATAACTGTTATGTCAGCATACGACTTTTAACATGTGCTTTCTACCATCTACAGATTCTGAAGCACTAAATAAATAACCCAAAATTTAGAACCGCTTGTTCAAATGATGAAATTTATGCCGTTGAATCAAAATTAAACACAGTTGTAGGCTATTACTACTACTACACCTTCTACTTCACTGGGAAGTGATCGATGTTGCACATCTATTTTATTCAGAAACATTCCAAAATTTGCAATTTCCTACACTGTTGTCTCCACTGTGCCTTGAACATCTATCACCATTAATAGGTTTTTATTTTACCTATTACTGTTGTTTGTTATACTATTACTTTTCATGCATGGTATAAATAAAATATAAATATTTTCAAATGCAAGTTCTTTTCACTAAATTAAATCACTATGTTGATATGGAATTGATGCAAGTTAGGGTTACCATAATAAATTTTAGATTATCTTAATTTTGTATCTCTCTCATATCATATAGCTTGCTATTTTACTTTGTTATACCAATGATTTCAAGCATGGTTTCTATAAAGGCAGCCATGGAATCGTCTCATTGTTATCAATATTTTTTTAATAAAGTCAACATTCACAAACATGGTTATATATCCTTACATGCAACCATTTATTAGGGTATTTATGGTGTTGATTTTGTTAAACGACCCCCAAACTCATAATTAAAAGTTTGTGAAATGTGGGGGAAGAAAATGAATTATGATGGCTTCAACGCTTGTGCCTATTTTATCCAAAAATGTAGTAGCCCCACACAACTTACAAAAGTCCATGCCTAAATTCTCATCAATGGCCTTTAATAAACATGGTTTTAGTACCAAACTTATAAATTTGTACACCAAATTTGGTGATATAGAAGATGCATGCAATGTGTTTGACAAAATGCATGAATGAAATTTTATTTTCTGAGAAGCCAAAATTGATGTATTTTCCTAGTTTTATTCTTAGTTATGAATTTTTTGGCACTGATCCAAACATCTTTTCTAACAATTTGCCCTCACCCCTAATTAGTGTGCCTCCTCAATTAATGGCATCAATAAAAATGATTTCTTGCCACTAAGGGCCTTCAACCAGATCATGCCACCTATACACTGTTATAGCAATGGGTGAACAAGTTATAAGGAATAACTACCTTTAAATGCCCAAAAATACAAAATAATTTTTAATGAGACCCATGCTTGATGTGGAGGCTTAGAAGCAAACAAAAATTGAAATTTTGTCACATTTTCACCAAATATAAGGCCATTTTCACTAGATCCAAATGCTTTTGGAAAAATTTAATGCTAATTCCAACACCTCAAACTGAGCTAGAATGCATTGGGTGGTCTAGAATACTTTGGTAGAAGTTTTTAAATTGATTTTAAAGGATTTAATCATTTTAATTAGTTTCCCACGCCCCTAGGCAACATAATGACATTTTGGACTAATTTGTAGTAGTGGTGTCAATTTTCGTTATTTAGTGGGTCACTTTAATAGTTTCAATCACATTGTTTCACCCTGTGAGCATATAATGAGTGCCAACTTGCCAAGTTGACTATTTAAGCTCATCCTATTAGGCTATTATTAAAATCTGCTTGTTCCCATCAGCTAATAACCTCATGATGTTCTTCAAGGATAAAAACCATGTCTTAATGCATTTGGACAACTACTAAATATGTTTTTTTCTACCTGTCATTTCTTGTAATTCCAAATTATTTTGGCATGGGGTAGGTAATTATGACATAGCTTAGCACTTGTTTACCAACAAGTATGCAAATTTAATAACAAATCATCTAAAATAATGGACCCTTTAATAGACAAGACATTCATAGATAGAATAATATCACCTAATAATTTATCTAGTTTTGTCAATTTGTATGACATTTCTTATGACTCTTAAATTCCACCAGATTATTCATTGTTTATCTTGGATAGAAGTGTTAAGCCTTGTCAATCTTTAACAACTTTGCCATTGATTAAGTGAAATTTAAATTAATTTTAATTCAACCTTCTTCAAGCATCATCCATTTTACTTCCACTTTTGTAATGAATTATGAACAAGCCAATTTAATACATATTATGTATTTATTTTTATTATTTACTAATTATGTTGAAGGTATTTCTATTGAGAGGAATAAGGTTAAGATTTGTTTATGGATCTTTTGATGTTATTCACATCATTTTGAGAGTTGTGACTGCCACCAGATCTATGTTGTAGATAAACCCTAGTTTTCTAAATTATAATCTCCCAATTAAATGCTCATGCATGTACAAATGCAACCTAAGTAATCTTCCTGACTATTTAGATTAATTTTGAATAAAATTTATAATTCATTAACTCCTAACTACAAAAAGGAGTAAAATTTGAAAAACACTATCTGCTACCTTGGAAAAATATATCCAAACGTTTCAATTGATGGCCAATATAGACTGGCATGGAAAAATATAAAATATTTCATGGACTCCATGACATACACAGGGTTACAAATATAAAATTCATTACCACAAAAGTCACCTAACGAAATAGAAATAATCACATACTAATGCATGATGGACACTCTTGTCTTACTAAGAAGAAATTATGTTGAGAATAATAAATTATTATCGTGCTTGTAGGGTTGAGTTCATCTTGGAAAGATTATATTCTTACCATGCTCTATGGATTGAGTTCCTTTAGGGAAGGTAAAACTACTTGAAATGTGATGGTTGTAATCAATGTGGTGTACATTAAAAGATTGTTGATTTTTATGGAATCACCATCCCCATTTTGAATTGGCTTTTTTATATTTTGTTGTTCATTTCCACTTCCATTTTATGCCTGTTACAGTGCAATAATCTGAAAATATACAACAATGTCAATGTCTTTTAATACTATTTTCCAAACAATTTAAACACTTTTTAAGATAATACAATAACAAAACATCTTTTTCTAACCATTGAATAACATCAATGGTTTACTATAACATAAGTCAAGTGCAACTGTAAGTGCATCCCTTATTTCTATGTCGTGGAGCCACGTGGTGAATTTTATGATGAGTTAGACTACACATTAAGTGAAAGATTATAAATAAATAAACTTAGGTATTGCATAGTGGAGCTACATTTAAATATGTACTTCAATACTTTTAAATTTAAATAATAATATTAATATATTATTTTATATTTGGAATATTAATACATATTATAATCATGGTAAATTTTAGTGGTGAATATTTGTTAATTCATGAATATTTCATTTTTTGAATTTTGTTTTTTGTGATTTTTTTAGGGTCAGCAAATGGGTTCAGATCACAAAAAATTTAAGAATATAAATTATTTTAGAGGTTGGCTTACCAACCATTTACAATAATATCTTATTACACTTCAATTCTCCACATATATATAATACAACTTCCCTCTGATATCAAATAAGGAAATAAGCAAAACCAAAACTGACAAGGCCATGCAACTGAAGGATTGCTACAACAAACAATAACACCCAAATAGAAGACCCAGATGATGATACCAAACATTAACACTGTCAATTAAAGAAACTGAACGACAGTGCCAAATGATAATACTACCATAATTTTGAATGTATGTGCTAAATGGTGGCTTCCACTCCGTGACCACATGACATAACCAAAAAGTAGAATGGTGCTACCACTAAATGGCATAACCAAATTATAACATCTACTATGTGACTAGATGATAGAATTGAAGTGTTTCATCCTTGATTGTCATGGCATTTGGTAGGAAAATTAAAAGGATAGATAAATTATCAAGAAAATTGAGCATATTATCTTATTTTAAAGAGCCAATCAAAAAGTCCACACAATCACAATGCACTCAAAATACAAGCATTTTTTTTAGTTTGTCATAAATTTGACTTTAACTATTCAATAACAGTAAAATAATTTTACATGTCAAAAATCCCCACTGATATCTCACCAAAAATAATTAACCAAAACAATAGGTCATCCCCTGAAGATTATTTTTATGATGACATGCAACCACTAAAAGATGCTCCTCTACATTTTGATGACAATGATCATGAAACTCAAGTGGAAGAAGAGATTGCTGGTTCTCACCAAACACAAAGTTCAACTCAAAACTCCACTCAGAAATCTTCATGAAGGAAGATAAGTAGATGGACAATTGGAAGGTCCTTTAAGGTGGACTAGGAAACACAATTTTCCTTCATAAAACTTATAGATCTTGAAAATTATAATGATACTCCAATAGAATACAAATGTACAATATGTAGCTGAAAACTAGGAAAGGAACACAAAATGTAATTGAAATTGGACATGATTGAGAAATATTATGAAAAAGTATATGTGACAGTGGAGCACCTAGATGGATTGATAACAAAAACACACAGGTGGAAAGATTCAAAAGAATGCATGCATGTAATATATGCAGAGTATGAAAATGATAAGAAACATCAAAAATATCTTGTTGAGAAAGGGGAAATAATCAAAGCAAATTTTGGAGAAGTTATACAGTCCCATCTAAAAGTCAAATATATATGATTCTCTACTATATACCACATTTAAAAAAAAGGTAGACCTATTTTTTACTTTTTAGATTATAAGATCTTATTTCGACATAACGGATTTTTGGATATTCCACAATCATATTGGTTAAATAGTAGTGCTTGAAAAATGGCAAAATGTCTAGCAATGATTCAGAAAGAAGATTTGAAATAAAAAGTTCAAAATTCACTATTCATCTCACTATCCATTGATGAAGTTACATCAATTGAAAACACATCCTGGGTTTGTATGCATGTTTATAATTTTGAGAACTATTCAAGGCAAACTCATCTACTAGCAGTTCATAAAATGGTAGAAAATTAGAATGCAAAAAATCTTCACAAATTCGTTGTATCTAATTTGAAAGATAAAGCTGAGATGGATGATTATAAAAAAGCTACAAAATTTGGTGTGTGTTGGGGATGATGGTGCATTAGTTATGCAAGGGCATAGAAATGGTTTGTGTGTTTGGTTACAAATAAAATTTTCCCCATATATGATTCTAATTTATTGCATGACTCATAAGATGAATATTACATATAAAATAGTTAGAAAATTTTCTAATATGGAAAAAGTGGATGAGCTCATTCATGACCTACATGATTATATGTCAAGCAGTCTAAAAATATTTTTAGAGTTCCAAAAATTTTCAGTAGGAGTGATTGATGGTAAGAAACTGTTGAAAGATGTTGATATAAGATGGATTTCTATGTTTGAACCTGCATGCTAAATTTTTGAATAATATGCATCATTAGTAGGTTTTACGTATAAATATCATAAAGAAATTGACAAGATAAAAGATTTGTTGTACCATTTAATATATTTGGAAACACTACTAATATTATGTGGAATTCTTCCAATGCTGAAGGAAATGAATTATTTAATGAAACATGCTTAAGAGATATCTATTTATATTTTTGACTTCACACGACTGAGAAAATTAGTATGTCAATCTCTAGATATACTATACACTTCGAATGAAAAGTTTCAAGGCCCTATTTTTAGAAGTTGACAATGTTTAATGGATTTAAGTAACCCTGAGAGCTATTTTAAATTGAATATCAATGATCATATTTGTGTCATTGCTAATGATAAGGAGATACCAATGCACACTTTCTATAAAAGACCTGATCTTGTGGGAGTTGAATCTAAAGAATTGCTTTTAACATGTATTCTGTATGATATTGTTTTATTTGAAACCAGATGGAACTAAGTATAATTTCATAAAAATTATCTATGGAGATTAGATATCATTTTCAAATGGATGATTTGGTAGAGGTCATGGTAGTTGTGAATACCATTTTCTAGAATAGTAATAACAGTCAAAAGCTGATTAACAATTTATTTCACAAATACATGGGTTGTCTTGTAAAACATTTTGGTAAATTTGTAGAGGTCAGTGGAGTTGAAATAAAAGGTATTTTGGGAAAGGATTTATTGACATCTCATTCAACTCATTTTAGAATTACAATGTTTGAATAATATCGCCTTTTAAATGAACCAATAGAAAATGGGGCAATACACAATGATGGAAAAAGCTTTATCCTAGTAGTATATTGCAGGAAAGTCTAAGTGAATATTTATGATTATATGAGATTTGTCAAACAATGATTATGGGCTTAGTGGAAGATGAAAGAGTATTCAGTGCATTATTGTTCATTAAGTCAAAACTTCAAAACAGAATGGATAAAAATTTAGAAACCTGTTTGAGATTGTATGTTTCATGTTATGCTGTGGACATGTTTCCTTATGAAAGATATATTGAAATATGGAGTAATATAACTAAAATAATCTTAGGAACCCGTGGAAGCACAATTGATTACCATATACAAGCAACTTAATATGCGGAATTAAACCAGAATCACAAGTAACTAGAATTTAGAAACAACACAGAATATGAGAGACAATACACAACTTGTATTAATACTCATCCAGAAAAAAATACAATAAAGAAGATGCCACTTCTTCTTCACACCTCTCAGAGGCTTCTCACACCTCAAGTGTACAGTAATTATTTTCTCAAAGCTCTCTCTCTTACGGTCCCAACACACAACTCAAACACAGAGTTGGTGTTCACCTCCAACAAGTAAGTATCCAGTAATGCCAGTACACCAGTGCTCCACGCACTCCACAAGTACTCAATGTACTTCAAGTAGATCTCCCCTAAACTTGCAACAACTTAAAACTCAAATGATCTTACTTATGGAAGGAACTACCTTGCCTTCCTCTCTTGCTCTCTGATGTGTTGCTGTCACCTTTGATTCTACTGCCACCTACAAATCTCCTTTAACCTCGCACACACACCTGTTACCATGTAGATCTCTCTACACCTTGAAGAACCCTTGTCTTTGCGTCACCAAGTCCTTATGATTCTCTAAACCAGTACCCCGATGGATCTTCTCCCTGATCTAACACACCTGTAGACCAACCTGATCATACACACTCGACACCCTGTGGAACTAGGATGAACACCCTTGCTCACTTCAGTCTAAAGGAGCTAATATTTGCTCTCTTACTCTCTAGCACAAATTACAATATAACCCATGAGTCTATTATATAGATCCCATGCAAACAATAATTAGACACCTAATTACAATAATTAGATCCACATCTTCTAGTCTATAATTGGCTCTTAACATGCAAACACTTAGTTCATTAACAAACTATTCGTAACACTCACAGTTCTGAACCGCACAGGCGACTGACGTCGGTCCCTGTCTGCCTGGAGGTGACCGACATCAGCTGACTCCTGTCAACGTCAGTTGCATTCCTATCCACCACTGGCTGATGTCGATCGGCCTAACTGATGCCGATGACTGTGACACTCAGCAACCTCTCAGTAACCTCCTTCCCTATTTGCATCAGTGAAGCTTTTAGCTCCACAACCTAACAATCTCCCACTTGGAGATAAACAACTACATTGTACCTATACCTGTACCCCATCTAATATGTTTCCTGGCTTGTATCCCTCTTTAAGATCAATCCTAAAGACGACCCACCACACAACTTGTGGTGCACCTCTTGTCATCTAAGTAACCTACCACATCCGAACCTACAAACCCATGTAGTGAAGTCCTGACCCTGCATAACATGAATCCCTGCTGCTGGTCCCTCTCAGATACCTGAGAACCCACTTCCCTGAATTAGCTCCTAACTCTCTGACAACACCCACTGCTTGGGCAAACTCAGGTCTATACCAGACCTCATGTGATTTCAGACACTAAACTGTCCAGCCCTTGGTGTGCTCTAGTTCTACATCCTGCATATTGAACCTCACCAACACCTGATTCACATCAGCTCCCACTGGAGACAAAATTAACCTGTGATCTTCCATGTCTCTCATGCCAAAGAATTTTGCTGCTCTAAATTCCTCATGACATGCCACTGAACTAACCTTACCCTTAGCTCAGCAAAACCCTGTATGTACAAACCTGCTAGCAAACCATCCACATACAATAACAGGATAATGTCATGACCATCATCCACCTGGTAAGACAAACACAATGGTTACAATGACACTGACTAAAGCCCTGCTTTGTCATCAACCTGCCAAAACCTATACCACTGTCCTGCAACTTCTTCAAGACCATATGACCTGGCCTTCTATCTCATGTGTCCATTCTCTCTATTATATAACCAAGGTATCCATTCATCTCAGTGCTTTCATACCGGCTGGCAACCCTACCAAATCTCTCATTTGGTCCTGCATCTTGTTCATGCCATGCTCCCACTGTTTCCTAGATCCTTCCTGCTCTACAGTCAACAACTAGTATAAAGAAGAGGAACAATGAATTTGAGGCTTACTTACACTTTTAGTCCTCCCCATGGGTGTTTGAGACTCCTTGACAGCTTGCTGTCTGCCCAAAATCTGTCTCAGTGACCGACCTTGATCACTACATAGTCTGCATCTGACCGACATCGGTTCCATGCGACTGTCCAGGTCACCAATGCCAATTATCCTACTGACATCGGTCTCCACCTGCTCGACACCACTGACTCCTCTGGTCTACACATGACTGACATCGGCACCTATCTATTCAACATCAGTTACCCTTGACCGACGTCGATACTTGTGTATGCCTGTGAGTGATGAATTTTTACCCGTGAGCTCTCCATGGATCAAAACCTTGTCCAAACTGCCTTGCTCAGAACTATCCAGCCCCATCCACTGAACTCTATCCATCATCTCCTCTAAGAACACCAAGGCTTTCTAGTTCTTAAGTCTATCAAACACATCTGTCTTCCGCTTAAGAACATGCATCTCCTTCTTGATCATGTGACCAAGTCTACAAAGCCACGTCTTTGCAACAGAAGAAGAATCAATAATATAAGAAAGTAGATAAAGATTACCTACTTTCTTACCACCAACTAATTCAAGTGCATCCGCTGTGAGATTTCTTGTGCATCTCTCATCACCCAACTTTCCTGAAGCAATTAGCTGCATCTTCAAGACTAGGACCTGCATGACCTCCTTCAACACCCATGTGTTGGCCACCTAAAATTTTAGCAACACTCCCCCTTTGCCAACAATCTGACAAGGCTCACCAACCCCTCTACTTGGGGCTGCATGGAAAGAGGCAACATAATCTATTAACCAAGATTTAACTTTATCCAAGAAACATCCCAGAGCATCCTGTGCAACATCACCTACAACATCTGCTTCTTCAGTTCCTTCATGCTGATCTACTATCAACCAAAAATATTTCTTTATCTGCTCTTTCTTTCCATAACACTGTAAGTGACCATTCATGCTATTCAGTTTCTCCATTCGTAGCTTACTTTCTTCTGCCATTGCTATACTCCCACTCAATCAGAAACCCCTGAGAGTGACCTATAACCAAACACAAAACCTGCTCCCTGCAACCTTATCTCTGATACCAACTGTTAGGAACCTATGGAAGCACAATTGATTACCATATACAAGCAACTTAATATGCGGAATTAAACCAGAATCACAAGTAACTAGAATTCAGAAACAACACAGAATATGAGAGACAATACACAACTTGTATTAATACTCATCCAGAAAAGAATACAATAAAGAAGATGCCACTTCTTCTTCACACCTCTCAGAGGCTTCCCACACCTCAAGTGTACAATAATTCTTTCCTCAAAGCTCTCTCTCTTACGGTCCCAACACACAACTCAAACACAGAGTTGGTGTTCACCTCCAACCAGTCAGTATCCACTACTGCCAGTACACCAGTGATCCACGCACTCCATAAGTACTCAATGTACTTCAAGTAGATCTCCCCTAAAATTGCAACAACCTACAACTCAAATGATCTTACTTATGGAAGGAACTACCATGCCTTCCTCTCTTGCTCTCTGATGTGTTGCTGTCACCTTTGATTCTGCTGCCACCTGCAGATCTCCTTTGACTTCGTACACACACCTGTTACCATGTAGATCTCTCTACACCCTGAAGAACCCTTGTCCTTACCTCACCAAGTCCTTATGATTCTCCAAACCAGTACCCCGGTGGATCTTCTCCCTGATCTAGCACACCTGTAGACCAACCTGATCATACACACTCGGCACCCCTATGGAACTAGGAGGAACACCCTTGCTCACTTCAGTCTGAAGGAGCTAATATTTTCTCTCTTACTCTCTAGCACAAATTACAATACATCCCATGAGTCTATTATATATATCCCATGCAAACAATAATTAGACACCTAATTAAAATAATTAGATCCGTAACTTCTAGTCTATAATTGGCTCTTAACATGCAAACACTCAGTTCGTTAACAAACTGTCTGTAACACTCGCAGTTCTGAACCACACAGGTGATCGACGTTGGTCCCTATCTGCCTGGAGGTGATCGACATCGGCCGACTCCTACCGACGTCGGTTGCATTCCTGTCCACCACTGGCCAACATCGGTCGGCCTAATCGACGCCGGTGACTGTGACACTTAGCAACATCTCAACAACCTCCTTCCCTGTTTGCATCAGTGAAGCTTTTAGCTCAATAACCTAACAAATAAGAAGCATCAATAATACAATGAAAAATAAAGAGGATGTAAATAATGACACTGATACAATAAATGCAAATGTCACTAGCGATGATCAGGTTTGTGTACGATTATTTCAACTACTAGAGTATTAGTTGTATATTTATTACAATTATCATATTCTAAATTCTAATTTCATATAATTATTTATATTGTAAAATGTTTCAAATAGTAAATTCATTACAATTGTGGATAGTATTGTCATTTGAAATATTTGATTCATTTATCATGCAACTTTCCCTTTTATTTAATTGGTTTTTAATTATATTGTCATTTAAAATAACTATAGTTTGATATTGTAGCACCATATTAAAAGTTTTAACTTTTAGCTTAAAAATATGAATTTCAAGTCAAATACGATGGTGATAAAACACAACAAATCTAATACAATTATAATCCATAACCGATTTCAATATTTTATAATGACTTTACAACATGAGCAAATTCAAAATCAAATTCATACTCAATCATACCTCTAAATCCATCACAAAAAACAAATGCGGTCCACATCACTATTTTGATTAAACTACATCAATTGAATAAACTTAGATTCATACTTATTACTCAATCATAGCTCTAAATCCATCACAAAAAACAAATGCAGTCCACATCATTATTTTGTTTGAACTACATCCACTGAATAAACTTAGATTAATAATAGTGACTTTACAACATCATAAAATTCAAATCAAAATTCATGCTCAAGCCTAACACCAAATCCATAAAGAAAAAAGAATTGAAATTTACGTGGCTCATCCACTAATTAAAACTTAATAAATTAATCATTTCAAATCCAAACTTCAAATTGCCATTTAAAAGATATTTTGTAAAACAAAACATTATTTTCAAATATTATAGAGTTTAAAACATCAAAAATTAACAATTTTTAGGGGTTTCAATTCTCATCTACTTTCTCAACCACAACATCCACATTCCTACCATAATCCTTACTAATCCATGCCACCAATTCCTCTGTGCCATCCTTCAATATCCTTACCCTTACAAGATCCTCAGCTGTAGAATTAATATGAGCAAGATTTTCCTTTTCTTCTTTTGCAGCATCTCCTATAGAAAGTAGACTTGGATTAGCATCTATCTTCTGATTAAATGAGGCATCGAGATCCCATCCTTTCTCCTTAATGATTTTTTGGAGTGTGTTGTTCTATTTGTTCAACAAAATAAGATTTTTCTTGAATTGAATGACATAATATAAACTTTTTTGTGCATTTTTTAGATGTACATTGAGGACCTTAGCTTATTTTTTCAAATTCTCATATTTTACCTATAATTTAAAATGAAATATAATTATATTTGAAAAAAAATAAGGCATGAAATTTGATTAAAATGAAGTACATTACCAAATATTTTTCCTTCTTGAGGTTTGTAATGACAACAAGGTCGATGTTTTTCACCCATATATTAAAATATCCTTGGGCTTCTACATTCAAATTCTCTAATTTGTTAATCATAATAATCAACACATATAACTAATAGAATCAATAATTGACCCATATTTAGCTTAGCCAAGCAAAGCATCAATCTTTGTGGGTTCATGTTGCACCAATGAAAATAAATTTTCTCGCTAGGAGTGGTTGTGATAACACGCATTTATTTATTTAATGAATGCCTTCATCCAAAACTCCCAAACCAATACATTTTTTAATTCATATATCTCCTTCCTTAAGATTTTAAATAATACTTTTTGATAACAAATTATTTAATGAAAAATATGTAATAAAATCATCAAACCAGACAATAATCACTGGCGGGGTGGGGGGTGAAGAGGTACAAGGTTCCTCCTGAGTAGTCACATGAACATCTGCTCCGTGGATAATATCATGTGTATTGAAATTAGCTCCACCAACTTTACCACTTTAAATCCCCAAATATTCCTCATTAAGATCAATTTCTTGAAAACAAGTCAATCCCTGTGTATTCAATTTACCTCTGATAGAGAAAGTAGGGAATTTAGAACACAATAATTGCATTGTTCCTTTGCTAGGTGCTGGCACTTGTGGTAATGGAAGAGTCTTCCCCTTTGAGTGAACTATGTTTGGGGGTGGAGGAGGCAACATATTTTTCCTTAGAGATTGAGAATGCCTTGAAAAATCTAAAGTATTTTTAGAAAAATAGTAAATTTTAAAAACAAATCTATATGCTAATTTGATATTAAAGGTTTAGAACTTATATTTGGAGACAATATCTCCTCCAATTTACACACCATATTACGAGTGATGAGGGTGGTTTGAGTTGGTACATTACACAAAATTTCAATCATAAAAAACTATAATCAAAAAGAAAAAAATAAAACAAATCAAAATATACAGTGTAAAATACCTTGCATAGAGGGTCCAAAAGGCACATTAAATGTTGGGGTTTGTTGTGGTTGTGGTTGTTTCATGACAACCTCAAATGATACTGAGTCAACTGTAGCAATAAAAATAAAAATAAAATAATGCACTTTAAAGTTAAAATATCATTTGAAAGTTTTAAATAGTAAACCTTCATGTGGAGACGATGAAGAAGAAATTCTTGGATGTTTTGAAATTTGAAATGATTGCAAGGATGATTTTGTAAACTCAAAATATGAAAATCCTTCAACTTGATGTTGTACTTTTGAGGTAGATTATTTTTATGACATAAAGGCACAAAATATTACCTATAATAAAGTTAAAACATATATTAATACTTAATTTAATAATAGTTTACCAAATAAATAAATATTAAAACTTAGTTCAACAAATAAACAAATAAACTAACCTCCTGTTCATCCATAGACAAAGCATTTGTGCTCATCTTTAGATGAAGCACAGTTGGAATCAATATTGTTTAGAGGTCATATAAGGACTCATAGTACAATGCCAGAATAAAATTTGAATAATAAATTATGGAACTAGGATTGGTGTAAGTATAATTTAATTCAACTTAATCCTAGAGGAAATAAAAGTGCATCAGTCATATCTCAAATTAGAAAGAGTAAAAATAATGTAAACAATGCCCAATAGAGAATATCTGATGGTCTTCCCTGCAATACTATTCTTGCAAGAAAAAATTAAACCATTGATTTAAAAAAGGGTCACAAACATTTTCCATGTGGAGGCCCCTCTTTTGACTATTCGAAATGAAAGAGAAAAATGAGGAATTTACATATCAAAAGTTGAATTTTGAATTAAAAAAAATTTATGATTACATACTGGTTCAACCGATATTTAAGTCAAAAGTTGATTCCAAATACTTCTTGTCATCATCTATCAACATTGATTTTTAAGTCACAGGGTTTGCATTTTGAAATGAAAGAGTTGTCATATTGTGAATCTCTTCTAGTGAGGTACCAAAACAAATCATTTTGGAGTCCACGTTCATGGTGAACATTTTCTCGCTGGGTTCATAAGAATATATTATCAATTTTAGTAACCCAATATCTATTTCATACTAGGGCATGTAAAATAGGTCACCAAAACTGCATTTTAAAATCTAATCATTGTACACATTTGGTTGCTATATGATTTTCAAAATGTTTGGGCATAACAAGTTCTTGAAAACATATTTTCTTTCCATGGTTGTGGAATTGTTGCGGGTGGGGGCAAAGGGGGATGAGAAATCTATTCTGAAAAATGTTTAAAATGAGGGTAGAGAGTGAGTATTTATAGGACAAGGGAGGCCACCAGGAAACCAAATAGCAGATTGGCCACACTGGTCATTTGGTAATGCAGCTTGGCATCACCATTCAACACTATTTGCTTAGACTGTACGATTTCTCCTACTTGATGGTTTAGATTGTGAGAAGGGGAATATGTTTTGAGTTTCAAACTGGAAGCTAACAAATTTGTGGGCTTAATTGGATTGAGAAAATAATGGATTCATGAGCTATTTACTATCATTGGAATTGTAAATGGGGAGGTATTTATGTTAAGTGAATGGTGTGTCATGGGAAAATGAGGAATGAACTTATTTAACATGTCGCCATAGGCTTTGATGGATAACAAGGCTTAATAAAGAAACTTTCACGTACTAGGGGCATCAAGGAAATCTCCTTTTGATGAATGTTTTTGCCTGTTAATAAAAAAATTACCTCCCCACGTTATGTGCATTTACTGCCAAAAAATTAATGTTTAATATATAAAAAACTTATATAAATATAATATATTATATTATATTATATTATATTATATTTCATATATTATGTATTCTAATATACAAATACATTATATTATAGAATTTATATTATAACATTGTTGTATATTAAAAAATAATTGTATAATATATATGAATCTTATATAATATAATATAGTAATTTGTATAATAATATATAATATAATAATATGTTATATTTTAATAATATGATATGATATATAATATTATGTATAATATATATTATTAAAGTATATATATATATATATATATATATATATATATATATATATATATATATATATATATATATAGTGTATTATATATTAATACTATTTATTATGAACTATAGATATTATATATAGTTAAAAAAATATTATTACAAGATACTTTAATTATATTATCCATGGGTTTCTCAACTCACCTTTAAATATTTCATCACTTTCATGATCTAAAAAAATGTATTTGGATGTCAGAATAAGTTCATGTAAAGTAACTGTGGGGGTAGATCTATCGGAATATGAATCACCATGCAATGTTTTAATCTATGATGGCTTGCATTCTTCATGGAAATAAATATCATATTCTCCCAATTATTATGTAATATATATATATATATATATATATATATATATATATATAGTATTATATATTAATACTATTTATTATTAACTATACATATTATATATAGTTAAAAAATATTATTACAAGATACTTTATTTATATTATCCATGGGTTGCTCAACTCACCTTTAAATATTTCATCACTTTCATGATCTAAAAGAATGTATTTGGATGTCAGAATAAGTTCATGTAAAGTAACTGTGGGGGTAGATCTATCGGAATATGAATCACCATGCAATGTTTTAATCTATGATGGCTTGCATTCTTCATGGAAATAAATATCATATTCTCCCAATTATTATGTAATATATTATATAAATATATATTATTATATTATATTATATTATAATATTTTTGTATATTAAACATGATTATTATATATATATATATATATAAAATATGTATAGTTAATAATAAATAGTATTAATATATAATACACTATATATAGTTAAAAAATATTATTACAAGATACTTTATTTATATTATCCATGGGTTGCTCAACTCACCTTTAAATATTTCATCACTTTCATGATCTAAAAGAATGTATTTGGATGTCAGAATAAGTTCATGTAAAGTAACTATGGGGGTAGATCTATCAGAATATGAATCACCATGCAATGTTTTAATCTATGATGGCTTGCATTCTTCATGGAAATAAATATCATATTCTCCCAATTATTATGTAATATATTATTATATAATATTATAATATTTTTGTATATTAAATTTTTTAAATATTTTTGTATATTAAAAAATGATTATAATACACACACACACACACACACACACACACACACACACACACACACACACACACACACACACACACACACACACACACACACACACACACACACACACACACACACATTAACTTGTACAATAATTGTTAGGTTGTGGAGTTAAAAGCTTCACCAGGATGCGAACAGGAGGAGTTAGGGAGGTTGTAGAGTGTTTGCTGAGTGTTACAGTCACCGGCGTCGGTCAGGACAATCGACGTCGGCAGGGTACAGATTCGGTCAGAGATCGGCCGGCGTCGGCACCACCCAGGCAAATAGGGACCGGCGTCGGTCACCTGTGTGGTTTAGACTGTGAATGTTACAGGTAGTTAGCTAACGAACCAAGTGTTTGCATGTCAAGAGCTAAATTTAGACTAAAATCTGTGGATCTAATTATTGTAATTAGGTGTCTAATTATTGTTTGCATGAGATCTATTTAAGAGACTCATTGGTTGTATTGTAAACTTGTAGCTAGAGAGTAAGAGAGCATATAAGCTCCTTCTAAGAGAGGTGAGCAATGGTGTGTTCCTCCTAGTGCCATAGTACCAAGAGTGGGTACTGGTTTGGAGAATCAGAGGGATTCTTCATGATTGTATGATCTTAGTCAGCAGGTGAGCATGGCTTCTTTTGGAGATTTGCAATGGTGAGTAAGGCCTAGTGATTTATAGGTAGCAGCAGAGAGCAAGAGATTTACTTGGAGTACGGTTGTGTACTTGGTGTACTGGCAGCGTGTTACTGACTGGTTGGAGAGGTGAACATCAATTCTGTATTGGAGTTGATTGTTGGGACTGAGAGAGAGAGGGAAAAAGGTCTTGAGGTGTGGCGAGCCTTTGAGGTGGAAGAAGAAGTGGCATCTTCTTTATTGTATTTTCTTCTATGTATTTAATACAATTGTGTATTGTCTCTCAAATCCTGTGTTGTTTCATATTTCTAGTTACTTATTGATTTTGGTATAATTTCATGTTTAGTTGCTAATACAAGAAGTAATCATATGTGCTCTAATTGAGGAGCAAGACCCTGACAAGTTAGTATCAGAGCAGGTTGAGCAGGTCGACCAGGTTGATACCAATCTTAACAAGTTGGTATCAGAGCTTTTGGTTGGGTTACTAACAGGTGGTTTCAGATCTAGATAGTGTTTGTTGATTACAGGTTACTCACAGGGGTTTCTGATTGAGTGGGAGTATAGCAATGGCAGAAGGAAGTAAGCTACAAATGGAGAAACTGAATAGCATGAATGGTCTGATTGATGGAAAGAAAGAGCAAGGAAATAAAGATTGTTGGTTGGTAGCAGATCAGCAGGGAGGAGCAAATGTTGCAGGGGATGTTGCACAGGATGTTCTAGATAAAGTGGAATCTTGGTTCATGAAGTCTTTTGCCTCTTTCCATGCAGTTCGAAATAGAGCATCTTTTCATGGGTATGTCTTTGGAGACTTTGGAGAGATTTATTTAGGAGCTGGAGAGCCTTGTCAAATGATTGGCAAAGGGGAAGTGAAGCTGAAATTGCAGATGGATAACACACAGGTGTTGAATGAGGTTATGCAGGTACCAATCTTGGAGATGAGTCTAATTTCTTCAGGAAAGTTAGGTGATGGGAGATGCACAGTAACTCTCATAGCAGATGCACTTGAATTAGACGGTGGTAAGAAAGTAGGTATCCTTTATCTATCTACTTATATTACTGATTCACCTTTTGTTACAGAGATGTGGCTTTGTAGGCTTGGTTACATATGTAGGAGGGGAATGCATGTTCTGAAGTGGAAGACAGATGTTTTTGACAAGCTAAAGAACTGGAAAGCCTTGGTGTTCATGGAAGAGATGACAGACAGAGATCAGGTGAGGGAACTAAATTATTCTGAGCAAGGCTGTGTTGATTTGAACATGATTTTGATCCATAGAGAGCTCGCGGGTAAAAAGTCATCACTCACAGGCAAACACAGATACCAGCATCGGTCATCAGGAACTGACGTCGAACAGACAGGCACCAACGTCAGTTATTTGTAGATTAGCAGAGTTGGTGGTGTCAGGAAGTAGAAATCGACATCGGTCATACAGTGACCGACATCGGCAATCGGTACACTAGCGTCGGTAATGGGACTGACGTCGGCAGATAGGGTCAATCGCAGAGAACCAATGTCGGTCGGGAGTAGATTGGGAGATGGCTGAGATCTGTCACTAGAACAGATATTGGGCGGACAACAACCTGTCGACAAGTCTCAAACACTCATATGGAGGTTAGAAAGGGTAAGTGAACCTCATATTCATTGTCCACCTTCTTTATATTGCTTACTGATAGTCAAGAACTAGGAAGATGGAAGAAGCAATGCAGGTAGAGTCTAGAAACAATGGGAGCTTGGCATGGATGAGGAGTGTGAGTCCTTGGAGAAGAACCAAACAGGGTTTTATTGGCATAGTTGTTAGCTGGAAGAAAGCACTGAGAAACGGATGGATTCCTATAGTTAAAGAAGAGAGTGAATGGATACGTGAGACAGAAGGCCAAGGTAGATGGTCTTGAGGAAGCTACATGACAGTGGTACAAGTTTGACAGGTGGATGACAAAGCAGGGCTTCAGTCAATGTCAGTGTAACTATTGTGTTTGTTCTTACCAGATGGATGATGAGTCATGACATTATCCTGTTACTGTATATGGATGTTATACTAGTTATAGGATCAGATATACAGGTTTTGCTGAGCTAAGGGTAAGGTTAGTTTAGTGGCATGTCATGAAGAATTTGGAGCAGTGAAATTCTTTGGCATAAGAGACATGGAGATTTGGTCTCCAATGGGAGCTGATGTGAAGACGGTGTTGGTGAGGTTCATGATGCAGAATGCAAAATCGGTAAGCACACCAAGGGTTGGACAGTTCAAGATGAGCTTAGAACAGGGTTTGAAATCACATGAGGTCTAGTGTAGACCTGAGTTTTCCCAATCAGTGGGAGTTGTCAGAGAGTTTGGAGCCAATTCGGGGAAGGTAGATTCTGAGGTATCTGAGAGGGACCAGCAGCAGGTCAACATGCGATGTAGGGTCAAGGTCTTTACTACATGGATTTTTAGGTTTGGATGTGGCAGGTTACTTGGATGACAGGAAAGGCATCACAGGGTGTGTGATGGTTAGTCTTCAGGGTTGAGCTTGAAGAGGGATACAAGCTAGGAAACAAATTAGACAGGGTACAGATACAGGTACAAGTGAAGCTATTTATCTCCAAGTGGGAGATTGTTATGTTGTGGAGCTAAAAGCTTCACCAAGATGCAAACAAGAGGAGTTAGGGAGGTTGCAGAGTGTTTGCTGAGTGTTACAGTCACCGGCGTCAGTCAAGACAACCGACATCGACAGGGTACAGATAGAAGGCAACTGACGTTGGTCAGAGATCGGCTGGCGTCGGCACCACCTAGGCAAATAGGGACCGACGTCGATCACCTGTGTGGTTCAAACTGCGAATGTTATGGGCAGTTAGCTAACAAACCAAGTGTTTGCATGTCAAGAGCTAAATTTAGACTAGAAGCTGCGGATCTAATTATTGTAATTAGGTGTCTAATTATTGTTTGCATGAGATCTATTTAAGAGACTCATTGGTTGTATTGTAAACTTGTAGCTAGAGAGTAATAGAGCATATAAGCTCCTTCTAAGAGAGGTGAGCAATGGTGTGTTCCTCCTAGTGCCATAGTACCAAGAGTGGGTACTAGTTTGGAGAATCAGAGGGGTTCTTCATGTTTGTATGATCTTAGTCAGCAGGTGAGCATGGCTTCTTTTGGATATCTACAATGGTGAGTAAGGTCTAATGATTTGCAGGTAGCAGGAGAGAGCAGGAGATCTACTTGGAGTACGGTTGTGTACTTGGTGTACTGGCAGCGTGTTACTGACTGATTGGAGAGGTGAACATCAATTTTGTATTGGAGTTGATTGTTGGGACCGAGAGAGAGAGGGAATAAGGTCTTGAGGTGTGGCGAGCCTTTGAGGTGGAAAAAGAAATGGCATCTTCTTTATTGTATTTTCTTCTATGTATTTAATACAATTGTGTATCGTCTCTCAAATCTTGTGTTGTTTCATATTTCTAGTTACTTATTGATTCTGGTATAATTTCGTGTTTAGTTGCTAATACAAGAAGTAATCATATGTGCTCTAATTGAGGAGCAAGATCCTGACAATAATATATAATAAAATTGTAGACTATATCATAAAAATATGATATAATATAATATGTAATATTATATATAATATATGTTAATAATATATATAAAATTAAATTATATATTACTACTATTTATTATTAATTATATATATTATATATAGTTAAATATTATTATTACGAGATACTTTATTTATATTAATATAATAATAATTTAATATTTAATTATATCACAAATTCTATGAAATTACAACAAGGTGACACATAACTTGTAATTGGTGAAAGATTTCAAAATGAGCTTGGTGGTGATTATGAGGGGCAATGATAGAGTATTTCATGTTATATCATACACCAGAGGACCCATATCATACACATGCCCTGACTAAACCACCATCTAAACTGCCACCAACACATTTAATAAACCTAAAGATGCTACCCAAACCACTATCAAAATCTCCACCACAAGGTATGATGTATGAAGAGCTGAGTCAGGTGGTGATGGTAAGGGGAAACGATATCCTACAACATATCCAAATTTATGGCAGTTGTTAGATTTACATGACTTGCACCAATTGTAAAGGGGTACGCAAGTTGTAGGGTGATGAATTATTTAATTATGTAATAACCATAATTTTGTTTTTACAGTATCAAGATATGAAACTATGGTAAAAAGTTCCAACCAAAGTTTATCATGGAAAAATGTAATGAGATCCATAACTATGTCATAGCCAACACAAGAACTAGACCTAGTACATAACTTAATAATGACTTCATTAGGAAGTGTTTTAACCACTTAGTATTTAGAATGAAGTGGGTCAGTGTAAACATGCCCATGCACACCTATCCATGTACTTCATTATGGCCTTCCTAGTGGATCCATCACTAACTTATGCCTTTACCTGAGTACCTCCACCAGCTATGGACAACTAGTACCTCATTAGGTAATTCAATAAAAGTTCAATACATAGAGGTAGAGAGAAAATAGATTCAATAGAAGAATCATCATATTAAACTTGCTTAAGCAATATCTAATAATTCACAATTAGCAGGTAAAGATCTAGGGAAAAGGACTATTTCCATAAGCAATGCAAAGCCTTTAAACACCTTACAAATTTCACAAAAAAGTAGAGGATGAAGTTGGGCATTAACTGCCTAAGGTAAATGTGTCCTAATTAAGATTCATGAGATGTTTCAACAACCATGATTATATTCCATTTTGAAACATATTACCAACCTACAAGGTAGGGTTAGACACAAGCACAAGGTCACTACATACCCACCTAATAATCTTACTTAGGATAAGACATTAGCATAACATTTTATGTCTAATAATTTAGGTTAGAACTTTCTTATTCTTATTTTCCAAAGGAGAATTATCAATTCCAACTCAATGAACATAACTCAATTAAAATTCATTTAATTATAAGGATATAGATTAACTTGTTTAATATTCAAATGATCAATTCCAAATATGGAGCAAATAATCCTCTATCACAATATGCCTTGATTTGGAATAACCATTTTCTTTTTAAATAATTTCTCTTAACTATTCAAAACTTATTTCCAAGTTATTTTCATTATGTGTATAAGATTTAAATATCATTATTTATAACTCAAGTTCCAAGAGTTTATACAAAATTGTCCAAAATAGTCCATTATACACCAATAGTGATATAATAGTTTCCAATTGGAATGATTCTCCTCTAATAATATTTAGAAGATATATATTTCCTTGAACACTTCTTAAATTATTTTAGTTTAATCCATATCAAGGATTCCAATTAAAATTACAGATCTTCATGTATTAATATAATCCTTATGAATGTTGTAGTCCCTTTAAGACACCAACATATACTTGTAATTGACTACTTCTTTATTAATCCATATATGATTACTAACATAAATATCTTACTTAGTAGTCTTAAATAGAGTATTATTAATTAATCCATCTCTTCAAGGGAGATTTGGATAACTTAGGTACTTGTAAAGTCCTTGTTTTAAATCAGGGTTACATATCACAACACAGTGATTTGCAATAATGATCAACACAAATTATCTTACTTGATTAATAACATTATTCATTTTCAGCCAATACAATGATCAATCCATTATAAATTATTCAAAGTAAACTTGACTTCCTCATTTGTACTTGAGATATAAATAATATATCTTTAACATGCAAATATTATTTTCGCACTCCTTATGCTCATTAGCTTCAAAAGATTCACCTATAATACCACAAGTAATTCTTACAACCGAGTTCCAAAAACAACTAATTACAACTTAAAATATCCAGCTAGTTCAAAGTCATGAACTCAATAATAAACCAATGTTGGATAGTCATATTAGCTCAAAAATAGGTTTATGAATACATATCCACATTATAAGACAAATAAATAACCAATGCAACTTTGTAATTAAAATGCATCGGCCTACTAGATTTAAACATTTAGCTTTAGAAGTTCCCTTATAAATCTAATTACTTTAATAATAATAAAAAGTTGTAAATATCAAATGAGATTATATAGTTAAAGTTCACAATATCACATACCTCAATGGACTTGTAAAATTCCCTATGCAATTGATAATACAAATAATAATGTGATAATGTGAATATCAACCTCTAACTATAATCATAGGTCAACTTGCATGTTTATCAAAATAGAGAAGTTAAACATAACATTAACTTACATTAGATCACCAATATAATGAATGAAGTTAATTACATAAACAATTCAACTTATTTATAATTAACTATCAAAAATCAATGATGAAGAAGTATTTCAACAATATTTCACATGCAATCTAATGAAGCCAAACCAACCTCACCAATTCCAATGATCCCAACCATAAGAAGCCATAGACCACCCCAACTATTAGTTGGATACGGATCAGGGCAATAGGTAAATGGTGGAGAAAGGATAATTGAAACACACTGAGATTAACATAACAAAAAATTGATTAACAAAAAGAAATGAACTACACATTCCTATTCTACCTCACCAAAACCCATTAACTTAGCACATGATTATGACTACCGCTAATTCCTCTAAGTTTTTTAATTTATGATCCATATTCTATTTGATGAATTTAATATGACCCGTAAATCCATGTCATAAAATTATATTTCAGCCATCCTCAAATACCATTTTAATAGATATTAATGAGTTAGAATAAAAACTCTAAGATGAAGATAACATCTTCAACTAATAAACATAATGATAAATTAACACCTAATATTAAGTTATGGGTCAAAGTTTGATCAAAATAGACTTTACCAAAAATGAAATAAGATTCAATCATCATTAAATAACTATAATGATATAAATGAGATCATAATGATAAAATCAGTCAACTCATCAAAACTTCCAAACATAAATCAGCTCATAATGACTTCAAATAAAATCAAACATCATGATCATGTTTTAACCTTTTAGGGTTTTATTAGTGTAAATCCTATGTTAGATTAAAGGGATGAGTTGTCTAAATCAATAAAATAATATGCAGTAAATAACCACTGATTTGTTATAGAATTTGAATTGATTTGAATTTTTAAAAATATTAATAAATATGTGCAAATATGGACTTATATAAAAAACACCTATCATAAAAGATCTAAGTGCTAAAAACTGGGTTACGAATAGGTCTGATTGTCATCTACAAGATCCTTAAGTCAGATCCTCTCCTAGATAGTAACACCACACTTGGAAAGTAGTGCCATGTGGCTCAAGTGTCCTAAAAATGGCAATAATGTCTTTTGTATAGTATTTTTCCTAAATTATGGGAGCATCTATGCCTGTGTTTCTGAGTTCTATTCCTACACATATGGATTCTAAAACTCTGTATTATGCATGTAATAGCTAATTTATGATGTAAACCTTAATCCTTTTTGTAAGCATGGCATGAGCTAAAAATATGTGTTCATTAGTAGGATAGGTTGGACATCCTCAACACGCTGATGTGAAGAGAATTTCCTACATACTAATGCTTCAAAGAGGGATCAAGCACGATGTAGTTCTCTCCACCTAAGTGTCAGTGCAAGTGCAAGTGATGCTAGAATGATAGTGGTTTTGAAAGCTTTGAATGTGTTTGATATTGGAGATATTTTTAATCTAGGATTAGGTTAGCTATAAATGACAGTATGAAAAAGTAGAGCAAAATAAGGATTAATAACCTTAATTTTGCTCAACTTATTTCTTGTTTGATTAGACTTTTTACATTTATTTTCCATCTGATAGATATAGGTCTAAGAGTCTTGTATTTATAGTGTTTGGTAGCTTGTGTGGATAATAAAATGTTTTTAGGCTGACATTAGGAGGGTTTAATGTTTGATAATATATCCTTTCAAAAGAGTTAGGGTAAGGGACACTAGCACCATGTTGGGGACACTAGCACCCTGTGGATCTAGTGTCCGTAATGTGGTGCTAGTGTCTAGTTGGTAGGTTGTTAGGCATGAAGGGCTAAGATCTAAAAAATGAAGGTCTGGGACTATGTTTTATCTGATTAGGGATGTTTGTGGTTTGTGAAAAGGATAGAAAAGTGTGATAAAGGCTCTAGGATAGGTCTAGGTCTAAGCTAGGAATAAGTTGTCTCAAGTAACACTCTTAGCATATAAATACCACTTTTAGATATTTATAATTTCTCCCCCTTCATGATAGACATAAAAAAGTGAAATGACTAATATGAAAGAAAAAGAAGTGTACCTAGACTTACTTATGAAGTGAAGCCCATGTATTTGATTCTAAGTATGTGGAGTTGGGTTTACGTATGTGAAGCATGATCCAAATCATGACGTATAATGAAACCTACCTAAATTAATCCTCAATTAAGAAATATCAAAATCAAAATACTATGTTGACTAAATAATTAGTTGATTAAATAAATGGGAAAGAGGAAAGGAATGAATACACCTCATTGGGTACACAAACCAATGCATAAACCTGGTGACAACCTATGTGTGTGCATGTACATAGTGATCAAATCTTTGAATAGCTTGGATTGAGTTGATAACTTGCTCAATCCTCATATGTGGGTGGATCGAGAACTTAATTTGGTTTTTACTCCATCATTTCCCACCCATACTTGGTGGATCATGACCTATGAATAGCTTGGATTAGACATAAGATGTGTCTAACCCTCTCATGTGGGTTGATAAAGAACTCAAGTAGGATATGGATCCATCATTTCAGACCTATGTGTAGTAGATTAATCTAAAATTAAACTATTTAAAGTGATATAAATATCTAAATAGGTATATTTAACTATGTATATCAGTTTTGTGGCCACTTAGGTACATTAAGAAGTTCTGGACCATTCGCGAATGCCAACTACTATAAATGGAATAAGGCATGAGAATGGTGACAACCTAGAATATGATGTCAAGTATACATTTCATACAAAATGACATGGATTTTTCCATTCCATCTGATCAACTTGTGTGTAACTGATCATATGGAAACAATATGTCACACACATGCCTCCAATCTGATATCTAAATATACTCATTGTAGACTAAGTTGTAATGAGTGTATCTAAGCATCTGAGTATGTCATATATGATGCCCCCATTATAATCACTTGATATAAATATAAGTTGAACTAGTGTGAATATGAGTTATATCTGAGCATAGATGTCAAACCTATATCTATATCTATACAAACTTGTACTGTACCTAGTGTACTATTTTGGCTAATTTGAATACCCTAAAACTGTGATTCTTGGATACTAGTGCCATGCCTTGGATATTAGCACCATGTGGTGATAGTGTCTTAATATAGGTGATAATTTATGTTTGGTCTAAAGTTTGAGTCATTGAGCTATTTTTTGAGTCTTTATTTTTTCCTGTCTTACCTTTGTCTAGTTTCTTAAAACTGGGCTTGTGTGCTGAAAAATGTTCTATGAATGTAATGCAGGATCATGATCTCTATGAAAAAGCCCTATGAATTCCCCCTCTTTTGAGGGTAATTATTGGAATATTCAATAATTATCCTCAAAATAAGTATTTCTACAAAATGTTTTAGCTAGAGCATATATGATAATTGTGTGATAATCCAATACAATGTGTAAACATATCATCAAAATATAAGAGAATCTGAGCATAAGTATGTAATGTAAGATGTATGTTGTGTATGTAATTTCATAAAGGTGTCAATATAGATGTAATAAATGTGTATAATAAAAAATATAAGTAACTACATAGAGTGATATGGCATGATGTCCACCACAACACCCAAGTAGGAAGGGTAAATACATGAGGTTCCTCATGGCATCAAAAATTGGTGTGTGTAACAAGAAAATACAAGTGTTATGGCCATTATGCATACAATAAATCATACAGATAAAACACATTAGGCATGTAAAATAGGCCAAGGGGAAAATACAAGGGATATAGGTACATGTCACTAAATTTGAGAAAGTAATACATAAAAAGACATGCTCAAATTTATACATATGCAACAAAAATTAAGTTGGCTTAGAGCCACATAGAAAGACATATTCAAATGTCCACATATACAATAAAGAAAGAACATACAAAGGGCATGGGTACATGTCCAATACATACATGAATAGAAGTGGCGTAGATCTAAATAATAATGGCATATTCAAATGCCCTTGAATAGAAGAAACATAGGAAGCACAATCAAGTCTAAACTAGGAAAGCTAGAAATGAAAGTATGTATAAATGTAGTAAAAATATGTGTAAATGATGGGATGTACATATGCTAAGTCTAAACTAGTGATAGTAAAAAAAATCTAAGTATGAGTGGCAATGATCAATATCAAGATATATCAATGCAAAAATTAGAATATAAAGAATGTAAGCATATAACCTGGTAATAGAAACTATGTATGGATGTATCAAATTAATAAACCTAGATCAGTATATATACCTCCAGTGGGTGGATGATAACAATTCTAGAATAGTGTAGTGGACTTAAGCCCTGTAAGAAATCTGTAAGCACTCGACAAGAACAAGTGAAACATGTATGTGTGATAAAACAGACTATATTAAGATAACTAGCATATGTAGTGTCTAGAAAGTATAAGAAATGTAGACATATAAATTCATACGAATCCTAAATTTTGTGTTTTTAGAGTAATATTTGAGTGTTTTTGTGTTTTGGCAATAAACTATGTACAAGGATCAAGATATAAGAAATTATATACAAGTAAACACTGGAAATGTAAATGAAATAATATATAAGAAAAATGCAATGTCTTTATAGACTCAAGAACACATCCATGGGATGTAGATAATCAAATGGTGGATCTGGTGGAAGATCATCCATTGTCAGATATTGAATTTGTCCAAACTCAAATAAGTCATTGTCATCATGGTCATTATACCAATCTATATGTATCAAGGACTCCTTATATTTGGCTTGAGTCTGGACTCTATGCATCTAAATGGTGTGCTGTTCAACTATGTAATATGCCTCTCGTATGGTCCCAGGGTAAACCACATTAGAACAAAGAGTATCTATGTGAAACATGTGGTTCTCATCTATGTCATCATCTAAGATGTGAACCATGTATCCATCATAAGTGAATGTCAAGCATCTATCTAATTGATTAATTGTGGCATCCATCAGTTATAACCATGTACTACCAAGTGTAGCTTATAAATGAGTGTCTATACTCAAAATGAAGAATAATGTATTGGCCTCCTTGGGGTTGCATGCAACTAGTAGTGTAATATGCCTAATGAAATCCTAAAAATGTATAACATGTTGTAGCTTGCTATCCTGATAATCAATGCGGTATAAAACTACCAAAATGAAAATGTTAGGATCAATATCCTCATCTATAGCCACATGGGTAATAAATTTATCTACTACAAAAATACGTATAGTCAATGGATCATGTCATGAATATCTATGTCAGTGATGACTCTATCACAGTGCTCATATCTATGAAGGAGCTTGCATCGATGATGGTGGTCATGCTTATGGATGTGGAGGTTGTATGATTTGGATAGTGCCTTTAACCTTAAATTTATTTAATTTATGTTGTAATATTGAGCATGTGTATATATCATGTCTTTTGAGTCTATGAAAGTGGCAAAAGGGTTGACCTTCCTATGGTGATAATATACTAACTGATCTATGTCAAATTGCGGGTAATATAATCAATCCTCTATCAAGTAGTATCTAAAAGATCTGGTGTTGTTTATCTTGTAAACTCCTTACCTACATTTGTATGAATGAATTGATAACCATGGATGTAACCATATGTACTAAATGGATGAAGGGATCTAATGATGACTATAGCTAAGTATGGGAACCTATGGCTATAAGATATTAAACAAGTGATGCTACTAGTTTAGGGTGAGGTATAATTTCCTTTGAATTATCTTTATATTCTTCTTGGCCCACTGGTGTAAAACTCAATCCACATAAATAATCATCAGTATCTATAGGTAGTTGATCATCCTCTATAGTGGCCTATGAATCTATGTCAGAATTATGAATGTAAGTCTATTTTAAATTTATTATTAGTGTTAACCATATGTACTAAATTTGTATGAATGAATTGATATCTATATACACTTAAAATTGGCCACTAATGACTTCATACTGGACTTTAGACTGATTTATACCAACCATTGCAAATTAAGCCTAAAAATCACTAAACATCCCAAATTTTCTTGTGTGTCACTCATCAAAGCTTAGAATCTCATTTAGACGTCCCTAATTAGGGTATCATACCATAAACAATAAAAACCTCTCACAGATTGATCTCTAATCATTCTACAACATTATAACATGCAATTTGTTCTATAGACCTATTAAATGGGGCAAGTGCACACCTAAAATTAAATCAAATCTTGAAAAATGTTAAAAATTCTAACCAAAATTAATTAAATATCTAAACCTAATTAAATACATAGTTGAATTATCCATGACCAATTAAATAAATTCTAAAAAAGGAAATTCAAAAATCAAGAATATCCTAGGTTTTCATAATTACCTTTTTGTGAGTTGTCAAAAATCCTAAAATATCTCACCCACACCTATTCATTTCAAATAATGAGATTTTGACACATTTTAACTCTACTAGGGTTAATTAACTCACTTAGGTTAGGCTTGAACCCATTCCATGACTAAACTACACTCTAACTCACCTTGAGTTGGGTTTGGTTTCTAAACCTATAAATGCAAGCTGAGACCTCTTCATCTAGAGAGATTGATCATAGTAAAGTTATAATGTAGGATTTGGTGTAATTCCAAAATTAAAATCCAAATACAACATCAAGCCATAAGCCATGGTGCCAAGGAGAGAAGGAGATAGCCAAACTCCATTGCCAAAGACTCTTTGAGCACAAGCTGAGTAAACCACACAACAAATCTTTTGGAGCATTTAAGGAAGGTAAGGAATTTGGTATTATTTGAATTTTAGTTGTGTTTTCCATTGGTTTTATTCATTTTTCTCTCCTTATGATCTAGGAAAATAAGTGTTATGCATGTTAGTGTGTTTTTATTCAAGTTTTCTTACTTGTTTTAACACTTGATCTAACCACCCTTCTTGGATTCCTTGATCAAAATGGCACCCCAGATGGGATTCTAAGCACCCAATGTACCAAGGATACCAAGATGCAACTCAAAAATACTCAAATTAATGCTTGAATATCATCAAAATTAGAGTTTTACCTTTGTTTTTGTGATATTTTAATTTTTTTGCTAACTTAGATCTATATAGAGACCAACATTGATTCTGTCAAACCACCATTGGTTTTGCCAAATTGCCATCAATTATACCTAATTAAGCTCAATTTTGAGTGATCATCATCAATCAGGGTATAGGGAAACATGGTTTACAACAATCACATTTTAAATATATTTAGCATTCTTCCTGGTTATTTCTTGGTTTTATTGATATTTATAATATCTATCTAATCATCTGCTTGTCAATTTTGTGAAGATTTTATCTAACCATTGACTAACTAACATCTTTATCTTGTGTTGGTTTTGCCTTCGAGTTCACAGACAACTGATCCCACTCCTTATCAACCTATATCAGTTATTAGCATCTGGCATCAGTTCCCAAGTAATCGACATCGATCATAGGTGATCGATATCGATCTCTGTGTTTTTAAAATAGAAACCCAAGAGCTATGTTTTGAAAGTTTGTTTGTTCATCACTAAAATTACTTCAAATCAAGGGAAACTATCTAGCCCTTATAGGTCCAAGGTAGGAATAAAATATGAATTTGCAATTTTAGACTTAGGAACATTTGATTTTAGGTGTTTAAAACTAATTTAGCTAAGTCTTACACACTTCATTTTGGTGCTAAAATAAGCTTGTTAAATCTTGAACATTTGACTTTGGTTATTAAAAAGAAGCTTGAATTGCTAATGCTTTTAACACTTAAGGAACTTAATCAAACATTTCAATTGGTGCACGAATTGACACTCTTTTAGATTTCAATTTTTTTAAAAGTGTTTATTACTTGTGTATTTTTTGTGCAAAACAAAGAGTGTGTGTATGCTCTCCCCTCATCCCCTATAGAGAACTTAGATGACCAAAAACACCTTTTCACTTGTATTTTATTCTTATTCCAAGGCATGGAAAGAAAGTTGTCTAGGCTCTCCCCAAAACCCATATGGTTTGGGTGATATAAAAGCAACCCCTAAAGTCTTTCCACTTAGTTTTATTTTCATGCAATTTGGATTGTGAAGGGGAGTTCATAGCTTCTTCTTGAGTTATTTAGGGAAGCATTGACTTGGGGCTTCATCTCCCAGCAGTGTTTAAACCCCACTCCATGGTGGGGTATATAAATTAGGGTATGCATATTATGAGAGCCAAGAGGTTAAGTGACTAACCTTTCCTTTCATAACAAAGGTCTGAGTCAGGTCTAGTTAACTAGGGGATTCCACTAAGTAGTCCACGAATGGAATCACTATGCAAAGGAATAAACCCTTACATAGTAAGTTAATCGATATGAACTCAATTAATGTAATGGTTTTATAGTGTTAATAACACTTGGGATCAATTTAGATGTTTAAAAACTATAGTTTTAGTCAACCCCACTTGCCATACCTTGTCAGTTTATGGCCTAGGATGATTTACTTAGTTGTACTTGGTTTTTTCCTTTATTTCTTGATCTTTTAAGTTTAAAACTTTATTTTTTTATACCACATCACAAAATGAGTTATTTGTCCACACTACTCCTTTGTTTGAGGAAGCATTATGTTGTCCATTTGACACCTTACTTTACCTTAGACATTTTGTGCTAAAAACATTATGTGTGTCACTTGATTGAAATGGGTAACATTACGCTACCCAAATCATTTCAAGTTTGTGCCTTAGAGTCTTTGAAACAAACCATTATTTATATCTTTTGAGAGTGATAATGTTGTTATGCTGCTCAAATTATTTCATAGAATTATCTTGTTTTGTGTCCAAGTTTCATGTGTGAAACCAAACCATGTATGACTTTGTGGTCTTTGTCTAGTGTGGTTATGCTATTCAAATTTATTTAGCTTGTTTTTTAAAAATCCTAAGTTTTCTTAAGTTGAGTTTTTAATTTAACTTTGACAAGTTCAGATCCAAACATTGATTGATTTCTATTTAGACCTTATCTAATTGGGGATTAGATATCGATCTTTCTCTTTTGGGTACGTAACTTAGGTTAATTAATTATCTAAATTAGAAAACTATTTGTTTGTAACATCATTTGGGAGAAAACAGTCTATCCCCAAGTGCCTTTTATTTTGTGCCTCATACCAGTTTGACCAAGTTTATGTCTAGAATCAAGTGCTTAGTCTATGCCAAAGTGTTCTAAGTTTTTTAGATTAAATCATATCTTTGTTTTAAATTTATCTTTCGATTCCACATTTGTCTAAAATTCCTAGCACATACCTTGTTTGAGCCTAGCTTTTGACATTGTGTTTGGCCAAAAGACTTACGAACTTTTCCTTGCCTAGGTTATACCTATTTGGAACACTTTTGGACCTAAATTTTGGCATTTTGTTTTTATTTCATCCACTTGACCTTGTTTGTGAGAGAAATTTAATGTTATACATTAATGTTAGATTATTTTATACCAAGTTTTGTCAAAAACCATTTTGGAGATACAACTCCACCCCTCTGACCAAGTTAGACCTAGTTTGAACAATTTGTCTTTTTATACATTCCTTTTTTAGAGTTTTTAGAACTCTCATACATTTATCGTGAAGAATTCACCATATATTTAACCATGTCTCACTATACATGTAGTGGTGTCATGTATAATCTAAGATATGGTAATGTTGTCATGCAAGAGGACTTTGTTCAAAAACTTTATGGAAATGATGTAGTTTGTGAGACAGATCCTTATCCACCTTATAACATTCAATCAGGGGAAAAAAGTTAAGACCCTTTGGCACATTATTTGGTCAACACACCTCCATAAATAGAGTAGGATTAAGAATAAGTGCCCTAATATTTGGCTAGTATATGTTTGATTGTAGAACAAATACAACAACAACCTTATTATATTATAATGCCATCAACCTATTACCCATATTTGATTGATCATCACTTGCTTGTGAATAAGGATGAAGTATTAATTAGATATATAGAGGTGGGGGCTAAGTTTTTGGTGGACTTTCCCAATGAAAACTTGCCAAGTCTAGTAAGAGGGCCATATAACATGGCTTATGGTCAAAACAACAAATAAGCCTCTTCTAAAAACCCTCATGCCATTGTATTGATGTCATATTATGACCTTCATATGATTGTCATTAGAAAATACCTCATAGAGGATCATTTAATTTAGATGTAGATAACATACCAGACATACCTAGACCTAATGCATAACTTTAATAATATGACCATGTCAAGTGCTCCTATTATTGAGCTAGCTCCTTCAAAAAGAGTTTTAATTGAGTTTATAGGCCAATATAATATGGGTATAGACCCATTTTCATTAAAATTTTTGGTAGAAAACATGTTCAATACCCTAATTATCGAAGAAGTGTCTTTTGCTTCTACACATAATAATGAGCCAAACCTAGTGGACAATGCACAAGCAATGTCTAATCTAGACCAAAGTGATGTAAATGCAAAAACAACTATTCAACAAAAAAATGTGTCTTTAGTCAACACCATGAGTGGTTTAAAAATGTAGGGGGTAGGAACTTCTACCTCTTAACCACAACCAACTACCTCTAATCCTCAAACAACTACTTCGAGCACCCAACAACAAGGATTAAGTAGTCAACCAATGACCATTACCATGCCTAAATAAAATGTGATGAATGTTATTCCACCATAATGAGTGATGAGTAACATTACACAATAATAGGCACCATCTAACATACCCACATAGCAGAGGCCAAACATCTTGCCACCTTAATAGGAGGTAACCAATGTTTCACCTTGTTAGGTAGTGACAAACATACCTCTTCAGTCATAGACCAACATGCTAACATAAAACCAAATGATGTATAATAAATAGTGTACATGTATTAGTTATCTATAAATGTTGAATATCCAATATGCATCTACTTCCTAATATGGATTCACACAACCAAGAGGTTCTAATGTTCCACAAGTACCACTTAGGCAACAATTGCCTTTCAATCCAAATATGCCATAAGTTCAATGATAGGGCCTTAGTTTACAATTTCCCCTCAATCAAAATGGTATGACTAGTTGATAACATCTCCCTATTCAACCTCAATAGGCATAGTATAGCCATATCCATCTATATTAGCTACAATTTCCCCAAAACTAGGCCCATATACTCAATCCCAACTATAATATCTCATAGTAAAAGGTGTAATTTCAAAAATCACACCCTAATCCATGCATGCATATTCATGGTCCATTCTTGAATCAAACCAATGTTCTCCAATTAATTCCTCCCCTATACCCCGATCAAAGTAATCTAATTTTAACTGCCCAGCCTCCACCTCAAGCCAATGTTGGCACTGACTTCCTCGCATAAGAGCTAAAAAAAAGAAAGATGTAATTATCCTCATACAAGATATAAAATAGACCAAAAAGTTTAATTTGGACAACGTGTGTTCTTACCCCTTCAACATGGAGTACTTGCATATACCATTTCTTTTAGGGTATGAGCCACCAAAGTTTGATAAATACAAGGGAAAAGGTGACCCCAAGGCCCACTTGATATAATTATTTGTTTCATGCTAACCAATGGCCTATATATATACATCTTATTATTGTTTCTAAGGAGGTTAGTAGGACAAGCATTGGAGTGGTTCCTAAAATTGCCCAAGAATTGAGTATCTGATTTTGATGATCTTTCAAACAAGTTTGTGTAACACTTCTACAATCTTGAGCATGGGATTTCATTGGTATATTTTATGCAAGATAAGAATAATATAGGTGAAATATTCACAAGTTATATGTAGTGATGGAGAGCCCTTACAAGCTGATTTACTCACAGTCTACCAGACAAGCAACTAGCCACTATGTTTACCAAAAACTTGCATAGGGAGATATCTTACCATCTGGAGCTGCAGTGTGTACACACTTTTAAATAAATCATTAACAAAGGTTTGATTATCTAAAAATACCTTATTAAAAAATGGATCATTAAATTTAACTCAACCAATCAGACCCCTAATCAAAACCAGAATAATGGCTAAAATCAAAACCAAGTCCAAGCACAATCATCGTAACAAACCCATGCCAATAATTATGAAAAATACATGATATTAAATCATACTAATAATGTTTTAGGGAATGGAGTAACTGAGTTTTGACATGTTCAAATGGTATAAACACTATCTATTTATCCTATGCTGCATATATAAATTACTCCTCACCAACAACCCATTCAACAAATGTAGCAAGCATAATAGCCTTGACCAACACAACAAATGCAACAACCTATGCCTTTGAAAAACCATCCTCCAAGGTGAATTGTGCCTATTTGTCACATCTTTAGTGACCTTAGAGAGCCTATTGAGTCTGTGTTTCATAATCTCAACATAGATAACTTGATTAACTACCCTGTTCTGAAACACTATTTAGATGGCAATGACTATCCAAACTAGTATAGGCAAAATGAATTCTATGAGTATCATCAGGTTAATGGTCATAATTTATGACATTGTGGTCAAATCAAACATTTGATCAAGAATATATTGGATTTATTAGATCCTATTTCCCTGACATAACAACTAACAATAATGGCTAAGACAATAACAAAAATAAAATCAACAACCAAGGTAGAACCAAAAAATCTAACAAAATCAATAACAAAACCAATAATGTCAAATGAATGGATGGAACCAAGGTCAAAATGATTCCAAAACCAACAGACCTAGCATACAGTTGTACATGACTATAAAAAGGTTGTAGGCCATATTATGGGAGGTCATGTTAATATCATTTCCATTAATCTAAGACCAAATTTTGATTAGACAAGACTATTGCTAATCATTCCCAATCAACCAACCCATGTTAGTGACCCTTCCTTAACCTAGGACCACATACAAGCATACCAACAAGTAGGGATTCCCACTTTTAGACCTCATATTGATAACTCATCATTATCCAATGACCACTCACAAGTGCACTGACAATCGAGACTTATCCTATCTAGCCCCATTCCACCATCATTTGTTAGTAATAATTGTCCTGTATCTAATCCTAATTATGTAATCATAACTCGACGAGTGAATATTTCCATCCCAGGCCCACAACCATCTTCCACTTCACCCATCCAACCAAACATTCTAGCTAGGAAGAAGCCATTTACCACTATCTAAGAAAAGATGTTCGATATTGTGGAATAATTATTTAAAATGTCTACACAAATCTCCATTTTATATTTGATACATACATCTACAATCCATAAGAGCATCTTAACAGAGTTCCTTAGCCAATCCCAATTTATTAATGATATATCCCAAAAAAATTTCAAGCTCTGGTTGGACAAGTAGCTCTAGGCAAACAATTAAACTTATACCAAAGCGACATGTCATCCCTTATCCCACTGCATAATAATCCATTATACATCAAATTTTCCATAATATGGCTCAAAGTGAAGTGTGCCCTCATAGACAATGGATCTTTCCTAAATATTATTTATCTAAAGCTCATCACACTTCTCAAGTATATGATAGCTGACTTACGTCTAGAGATGATCACCATCAAGGCCTATAACAATGAAGAATAGGAATCACAAGGCACCATCAGTTTGTCATTTATTGTTGGGCCTTTAACACATGATACCATATGCCATGTGTTAGACCTTGAATTGTCATATAATATGCTTTTGGGTAGACCTTGGATACATGAGATTTATGCAATCCCATCGACATTTCACCAATGTATTAAGTTCCCCCATTCAACTATAAAGGTTACCATTCAAAAAGATTTACAACCATACGAACATTGCAATCATTTAGAGGTTGAGTACCAAAGCTATAACTATCATTTTGGCTTGAATCTGGTTACCAAGAAAGATAAGGGAAAAAAATACTTGTTGATTCATAAAAGGCCAATTGCATTGACCATGATACCCTTGATTCACTTTCCCACATGTTGCCTTTTGAAATATCTAATCATTATACCATCTAAGCTAATGGCCCAATAGAATATTTGACCCATGATACATTACACAATGCCAAGCTTCCATATAACCCTAAATCATTTGGAAGACCAAAAGAAAAACCACTCATGGAATGGAAAATAAAGGGAAAAGGCCATCTATATAGTCTAACACCTATCACTTTAATACCATCTTATGACCTTGAAAAGGACCTTCTTGAAGGTGATGAATCATGGTTGTATAATGACAAACTGGCCAATTGTTATATCAATGCCAAGTATCCCATTTCAAATAAAATCATGGAGAGGCATGCCTATGAAGGAGGAGGCCTTGGACTAAATCTACAAGGTCCACTTGAGCTAATTTCTACCACTTAGTATAAAGGAGCCTATGGACTTGGATTTAAACTACTTGGGGGTGACCCCACATATCTTATTTGATTTTCATCACCAAAGAGTAGTGATGACAATGTTGATAGCGAAGTAGAGTCTAATCATAACCCTTTTGATGACCAATCCCATACTAATTTATTTGACACTAATGCCATTTATACCCTTCAGCCAATTATTTGGCATAATCTACTTCTGTTATATTATCCCTAGCTGATAGAGTAGGACTAACAAGAATCCAATCTGTCAGTTGATGAGTTCTATAATGATGAGGCCTTCTGTGATTTTCTATGCCCTAGGGACAATGTTTTGTTAAGAGACCACAAATAGGGGTTCTCAATCAACTTAGACCCTAAATCCTATTTTGTAGAATGGGTAAACACCCTTAGCCATAAATAAATAAATAAAGCATTGAGGTCCCAAAGTGAAAACCTCTTTGAGGTGATTTTGGACTAGGGAAATAGTAAAGATAAAGGCTAGTCTACTGGTAAAAACCCATTTTAGGTATCATTAGACAAGGGTGTTTAACCTTCCTCAAACATATCTCGAGAGACCACCAATGATGAACTTGTCTATAGGTCTGAGTTCAATCTTGAAGAACAATAAGATTTTGATTGAATCATCCAAGAGTTCCCAATAGTATTTGTCACCTAGCCATCCCTACCATTGGGGGATTCTTATTCATCATGCCTAGGAGAAATTGAAGAGCCAGTCCTAATAGAGGACTCTACCTTTATAAGCCAATTTAAATCTTTTTCAGCTAATCTTGAAGATGGTTCAACCCTTTTAGTGGAGGACACTACATAAGTTAACATTTGGACTCTAGATGACTTGAAATGGATCAAATAAGGCACATCCCTCATAGAGGATGAATGTGAAGTCTTTATAGCCCTTTTGAGGGAGTTCATCGATATATTTTCATGGACCTATTAAAACATACCAAGTTTAGACCCTACCTTGGTTGTACACCACCTTGTGGTACATCATGATGCAAAACCTGTGAAACAAAAATTGTGCAAGATGCATCCTCACATTCTTGTATTAGTCAAGAAAGTGTTAGGAAAACTCTTGGAAGTAAGATGTATTAGACTAATTCACTATTCTAAATGGATCTCCAATGTTGTACCCATCAGTAAAAATCCATGAAGAATCATAATCGACACTAATTTTAGAGACATAAATAAAGTTTTCCTGAAGGATGACATTCCTCTAACAAACATTGATATGATTATCGATGCCACAACTATTTATGAAATGATTTTGCTAATGGATGGATTCTTAGACTACAGTTAGATATGAATCACACTAGAATACCAACATAAAATAGCATTCACCACTCCATGGGCAACATTCTGTTACCAAGTTATGCCATTTAGTCTCAAAAATGTAGGGGCCACTTACCCAAAATCTATGACCATCATATTTAATGATATGTTGCATGATATTATTGAAGACTACATTGATGACATGATAGGTAAATTAAAGACCAGGGCTGACCATTTAGTAGTACTAAGGAGGTTATTTGAGTGACTACATTAATACAAAATCAAACTTAATCCTAAAAAGTCTATGTTTGGAACTACTTTAAGAAAATTGCTTGGTTTCATTGTGTCTCACCATGGTATTGAAGTCAATCCAACCAAAGTACGATCCATTACAAACATGCCACCACCAACCAATTTGAAGTAGCTCCATAGTTTTTAGGGAAAAATAAAATCCATTAGATGATTCATCTCTCAATTGGATGATAAGTTTCATTTGTTCACACATATACTAAAGAAGGGTGTGACATTTCTTTGGGATAATGAATACTAGCAAGCTTTTCAGTGATTGAAGGACTATCTTGCAAATCCACTTATTTTATTACCACCAATGCTAGGAAAGCCATTCTTCCTATACCTCTTAGCTACTGATAAAGCCTTGGGGGTACTTCTGTCTCAGCATGATGATAATGGAAAGGAGCATGCCATGTACTGTCTAAGCCATACACTAGTCACATATGAGCATAATTATATGCCCATTAAAAAAAAATTGTTTAGTTATGGTCTTCGTAACTCAAAAACTATGACATTACATGTTGAATAATAAGACCATGATCATTTCAAAAGTATATCCTCTCAAGTATCTTCTATCTAAAACATTTTTACAAGTTCACATGGCCAAATGGATCATGTTTCTCAATGAATTTGAGATAGAATATGTCAATTAGAAGCCATCAAGGGGCAAGTTCTTATAGATCAACTTGCTAAATCACCCCTCATAGATACGGAGCCACTTACATTCCAATTCCTAGATGAATATATCATGACCATCATTGAAACACCTCTTGAATCATAGTACTAGAAGCTGTATTTTGATGGATCATTCACAATACATGGATCAAGGGCAGGGCTTTTGTTTATTACTCCACAAGGGGGATCTAATCCCTAAGTCATTCAAATCTAGATTTATTTATACCAACAACATGGCCAAATATGAATCACTTATTGTAGGGCTTTGATAGATATTACAATGGAACATAACACATCTAAAGCTTAATGGTGATTCTCAGTTAATCATCAATCATATTCGACCATTTTTAGACCAAGGATTACAAGCTAGTACCTTACAAGGCCATGGTTAACACTCTCAAATAGTAGATTTATAGTGTATAATTTGAACATATACCAAAGATCAATAATAGAATAGCAGGTGCCATGGCTACCATTGGATATTTGATTTTAAATATAGATACTGCCAAAGAATACCAATTTCTCATTAAAATTTTGCTAGCACCAGCTCATGAACCTTCAACTATCACACTAATTTGTGATATTATTGGTCCCATCTCTACTTGGATTCAAACTTATATGCATATATTCATGACTATATTATGCCACTAGGCCTATCTCATAAACAATCCAAAGCTTTTTTCCACCATGTTGCACATTATACCTTACTCGAACTAACCCTATACTACTGTAGTTTTGATAGAATTTTGCTTCATTGTTTTAATTTAGTAGAAAATACATTAGCATTATGGGAAGTACACAAAGGAGTATGTGGATCCCACACTAGTGGGGTTTTCCTATCCAAAAATATCTTACATATTGGGTACTATTGGCCAATGATGTAGACAAATATAGCTACATATGTGAAAAGATGTGATAAATGTCAACAACACGCCAATAATTTCATGTGTCAACCAAGACTTTGAAACTAATGATGAAACCATGGTAATTTGATACATGGGGACTCAATCTCATTGGGAAGATAAAACCCACCTCATCCGATGGCCATAAACATATACTTACCACCACATAATACTTCACTAAGTGGGTTGAAGCTATACCCCTCACTTACGTGACTGAATTTTTTTTTCCCTATTTCATATTTAACCATCTCATTTGACACTATGGTATCCCATCTAACATTATATCTGATAATGGTGGATCATTTAAGAACAAGGATATAGAATCACTATTTTCCAAGTACAAGATTAAATAACACTTTTCCATGGCATATTACCCTTAAGGCAACAACTAGGCAGAAGTATCTAACAAAACCATTATCAACATACTTAAAAATATTTTCAATGATGTCGATAGTGATTGACACCTTTAAATATTCCACACCCTGTGGGCATACCACACCCCAACAAGAGCCACTCTTTACTCATTTATGACACTGAGGCCATTCTTCCCATTGAGATCGAGTTACCTTCTTTGTGCATCTCTCTAAAACATGTCCTAAATGATGAAGACTATTGAGTAGCTTAACTACAAGAGCTATAGTTACTTGGTGAGAAATGTTTGGCTATAATAAAAAATCTACAAGCATACCAGAACTGACTCTGTGGCTACTACAATGATTGAGTGAAATACATAGAATTTGATCTTGGTGATCTTGTTCTTAGAAAACCAAAAGAATACCATGACCAAGAAGAAACATAAAGGCAAATTCAAACCCAACTGGGTAGGCCCTTTCATCATTATTTCAAACTATGGTGCTATAAAATATAAGCTCACTACACCATATGGGGATGAACTTGATGAGTCGATGAACATTATACACCTCAAGTATTATTTGCTTGAGTGACTTGGTGTATTTTCTATGAGGACTTCTTGAAGCTGTACCATAATATCAAATTTATTATTTTTACTATACCATTCTATCACTTTTCCATTCTACCATACCTTTTTGATTGATCGAGTTGTTTTTATTGCTCCCTACCTAGCTAGTTTGACTTTGGTTCTATTTCATTGGTTACAAGGCTACTTTTAGCATGAAGATTCAGATCAAGTTTCAATAGTTTTTTAAATTATTCTAGCTAGAGGCCATATTTTGGAGTAGTATTATAGAGGTTTGGTAGTGGCATCCTTCATTTCTTATTTTGTTTTATACAAAGTGTGCCTGATTATAACTGCCTTTGGGAAAATTAGTGTCCTACGGTCATACTACTAATTATAACTTCCTATGGGAAAATTAGTATCATTAAATTATGTCATTATTTCCTAGTTATAACCAATTATGGGAAAACTAGGGGTAACACTTATTTACCATGCCTTGAATTACCACCTTTCCATGCCTATGTTGTACTGTGTCATTTACCAACTTTGCCAATTTTATTTGAATTGGCTACTACAGTAGTCATATTCCTCTGTTATAAGGTGTAACTATAGTGACTTGGGGTCCCATCCTAATACTATGTAGGAAACACTTAATTTACATTGAGGTCATCTTAGTCACCCTTTCTCATGCTCTCACCATTTTGTGAGAAACCTAAGTCAATGCTCTCTTCATTTTATGAGCATTTTAATTTTAAACACTCTCACCATTTTGAAAACTTGGAATATTTAGTGTCTTGTCATTCTCCATTTGAGTTGAAATACATAAGAAATTCCAAAAACAATTGTAAAACTATTTTAGAAAATCAAAAATATTGACCACTTCTTTTCCTTAAGGATTTTGGGAACCCTCACTAAGTCACAAGAAACCACTTGTCGTGTAGTTTCCCAAACCTTTTTGTCTTTTTATCCCATGCTCTCATCATTGTGTGAGATCATTACTAGATTCTTATATAACATTCATCATGTTTTATTTATCATCATTTTTTGCTAACCTATTTCATCAAAAAACTATATTTGGCCTTAAGTTTTTATTGGATATCATATCCATGGAACTATGTAGGCAACATCCACTTTCCTAGTGAATCTGGAGCCAGCTCAACTACCCCTTCCTTTTATTACATACCCTCATTTTGTTTGTTTGTTCAGTTGTCTCCTATTTTCTAGGGGAAATGTTCATCATCTTATTTGTGTCATGTTGTTTGTATTAACATTATGATTAACCATGATTTGTTTGTTATTTTTATTTTTTGGGAATTTTATTTATTTGTTTGCCTATTTGTTTATTTTCATATTGTGCCTTGATTTAGTCTATGAGCATTCATTGGGTGATTCCTTTCACATCATTGTTGAATACATGCGTATTCATACATTAACATTGTCATCATGGTTTTTATCATTGGTGCATTATTCTCAATTGAGTATTGGATCGTGTGTCAGTCCTTATGCATATTTTGTCTAAGTGCTCATGGTGTTATATCATGATGCTTACCATCATGTGCTATAACAAAAATCAGCTTTGAGAGTGTACATGAAAATGAAGCAATAGTATATCTCCTTGGCACCAACAACATTCCCGATCTAATCCAAATCATATCTTACACATAGTAATTAATAAAAAAAGAATTTTCTTCCTTTCTAGTTTGGATGAGCAACTCTCGACTATCAGGTTGCCCAAATTTATCCTTATCCTTTGTACTAATTTTCCATCATCTTCCATATCATCTGCCATAATTAGGTATAATGATTGTAACTACCTCTAGGCAAATCATTGTATACCATCCCACTTGCATTACCAATGATTCTAACTATCTTTGGGAAAATCATTATATTTCCATTTATTTTGAGGGTTGATGATTATAACCACCTTTGGGAAAATCATTCTCTTTATTTTTCCCAACGGGGGCATGTTTTGAATTTGATAATTCTTGTAACTACCTTTAGGCAAACTATTATCTCTATTCACCCAACTGGGTCCTATTTTTATCCTACCAATAATTATAACCACCTCTCAAAAAATCATTGTTTTCCCTTTTGATGATTATAACTACATTTGGTAAAATCATTCTCTTGTTACCCTAAGCCTTTTTCAATGAATATAACTACCTTTGGGCAAATCATTTCCTTTTTTATCCTAGCTATGCCAATGATTATAACTACCTATGGGAAATCATCTTGTTTGTCTACCCTAACTGGGGTAGCTCCATATGCCACTAATTATAACTACCTTTGGTCAAATTAGTCCCTTCCACCCCATTTCATCTATTTGGTCTACTCATTTCCTTATTTTGAGGGATAGTTTGCCAACCCCTTTTCCAATCGTTCTCTCGAGGGGACACCCATAATTCATCCATTATCATTAGATTCATAAGCATATATGAAATTTTCATTATTTAAAGAGACTTTACTATGCTTATATCTTGCAATATATTCCCAAACATGTGGAAATTGTAGACACCTAAAACTAGCCACCAATGGCTTCATACTGGACTTTAGACTGATTTCTACCAACCATTGCAAATTAAACTTAAAAATAACTAAACATACCAAATTTTCTTATGCATCACTCATCAAATATTAGAATCTCATTGAGACATACCTAATTGTGTTATCCTACTGTAAACAATAATAATCTCTCATAGATTCCATTACAACATGGAATTTCACCAATAAACCTGTTAAATGGGGCAAATGCACACATGAAATTAAATAAAATCTTACAAATTGCTTAAAATCATAAACAAAATTAATTAAAATTTTAAACCTAATTAAATGCCTAGTTGAATTATCCATGAGCAATTAATGAAATTCTTAAAAATGAAATTCAAAAATAAAGAATATCCCAAGTTTTCATAATTACCTTTTTGTGAGTTGTTAAAAATCCTCAAATATCTCACCCATGCCTATTCATTTCACATCATGAGATTTTGACACATTTTAAATCTACTGGGGTTAATTAACTCACTTAGGTTAGGTTTAAATCTATTCCATGACTAAACTACACTCCAACTCACCTTGAGTTGGGGTTAGTTTTTAAACCTATAAATACAAGCCTAAACCTCTTCATTTGTAAAACTTGGACATAGTAAAGTTATAATGTAAGATTTGGTGCATGATTCAAATCTATAGTGTTAGAATTCCAAAATCAAAATCCAAAGCCAACATCGAGGTGCAAGCCATGGTGCCAAGGAGAGAAAGAGATAGCCAAGCTCTATTGCCAAAGACTCTTTGAACACTAATTGAGAAAGACACACAAAAAATATTTTGGAGCATTCAAGGAAGGTAAGAGATTTGGTATTCGTTGAATTTTAATTGTGTTTTCCATTAGTTTTTTTCATTATATTACCCCTATGATCTATGAAAGTAAGTTTTATGCATATTAGTGTGTTTTTATTCAATTTTTATTACTTGTTATAACACTTGATCTAACCACCCTTCTTGGATTCCTTGATCACAATATCCATGGATGTGACCATATGTACTGAATGGATCAAGAGATCTGCTAATGACTATAGATGAGTATGGGAACATGTGGCTGCAGGATCCTAAAAAATTAATGCTACTAATCTAGGGTGAGGTATAAGTGCCTTTGTATTATCTCTTTATTTTTTTGGCCCATTGGTGTAAAACTCAATCCACACAAATAATCATCAATATCTATAGGTGGTTGATCATCCTATGTAGTGGCCTATGAATCTGTGTTAGAATTATGAATGTAAGCCTCTTTTGAACTAAAAATTAGTGGTAACTATTCTATAATAATCTTATTATCTACCCTAGGTGAGGATGTTTGTATTGTGAGAGGTTGTTCCTATATCATCGATGAGGGTAACTATGTTGTAGAAAGCTTTAGAGGTGGTATATGAGTACTCTTGATATACTCCTCCACCTCATATGTATGCATCTGCTCAATGGAAATATTGTGAGTTGGGGATTTGATGAGAACATGAGGTGTCCCATCTAATGATGTACTCAGTGTAGGAGGCTTAGTGAGTTTGCAATTACTAAATGGTTTATTATCTACTAGACATGTGTACAAGTACTCATCATGGAAAAATTTGATGCATCTATGAAGAGTGGAATGTACATCCTCCTTAACATGTATTCAAGTTATCTTGAGTATCAATTTATAATGCAAATTATTTGGCATCACCTAAAAGTGTGTAGGTAAGGTTTTAGGTCCCAATATGATGTTTTATGTAATTGAACCCAATGTTTGTCTAAGAATGTCATCAAACCCTTAGATATTATTATGTCTTTTGAATAGATGCTATATCAACCTCTATGGTTTGTAGAAATATGAGGTTACATATATTGAGTCTTGAGCCACTGTTGATGAGAACTCATTTAATATTTGTGTTATTGATTTGATCTTGAATGAAAAGTGGCAAATTCTAATCAATCATTGATTATGAAGGCAAGTCATCATTGGAAAAAGATATTACATCCTCCACATCCTTTATAGTATTCATGGTAGATTCAAAACAAGATGTCTTAGTATCATGAGACACATATGTGTGATTAAGTGTTTAAAACATAATATATTTAAAATTTATTGCTTTTTGAAGTAATTCCAATATAGATATTTTGGTCAGTGTGTTTCTCAATTGATCCACTATATCAAATTTTCTTTGTTTATCTTTGGGTCCCATTGTAGTTTTTTTGGGATGAGGAGGGAAGGTATGATTATTTAACTCCTATATATGCTAAAGAGGCACCTTGTTCCACCTAGTGATAGCTCAGACTTCAATATCCACTATTTGCAGTGGGTGAGTAGTAGAGCCAGGATGGGAGCATAGATAATCAAGTGGTCTAGCTAGAGGTAGAATCAAAGGATTCCTCTAATCCCTCTATCATCTATTAGTAACTATGGGTAACTGAAAGTGATCCATATAGCAATGATCCATATAAAAATGGGGCTCACATGATGGAGGATAAATATGTAATACAAGATTAGTTCAAGTCAAATATATGTTAGGAGTAACATACATGTGTACTTTTATACAAATAGTTGGTAATAAACATGATAAGAAAAGTACAAGGATTTTTACCATGAAGTGAATGATGTCTTATGTCATGATAATCATGGTAATAAACTATAAATTAATATTGAGTAAATGCTAGAAATGTGGACCCTGGTGTAATCTTGGGTTAGGGTTTTATGTGAATTAAGGTTATTTAACAAATATTTAAATAAATTAAACCCTAATGTGATATTGATTTAATGAGCTAGGTTATGCCAAAAAATCATAAAAATAGAAGTATATAACCCTAATTGGGTTCAAAAAAAATTTGAAAAGGCAAACTAGGGTCTTGAGTAATATTCAAAGTAAGTCAGGTTCACCAAATGTTTTAAACTTTTAGGTTTTTACTAGTGTAAATCTTATGTTAGATTAAAGGGATGAGTTGTCTAAATCAATGAAATAATATGTAATAAGTAATCACTAATTTGTTATAGAATATGACTTGCTTTGTATTTCTAAAAATTGTAATAAATATGTGCAAAAAGAGACTTACATAGGGTACACATAGATCTAAGTGTCATCTATAGGATACCTAAGTCAGATCTTCTCTTGAATAGTAGTTCCACACTTAGATAGTAGCACCATATGGCTCTAGTGTCTTGAAAATGGCACTAGTGTCCCTTGTGGAGGACTATTCCTAAATTATGGGAGCACCTACTCTTATGTTTCTAGGTTCTATCCCTGCACACACAAAATTTGAAACTTTGTATTATTCTTGTAATATCTAATTTATAATGCAAGCCCTAATTCTCTTTACAGGTTTGGTATGAGTTAAAAATGTGTGTTTGTTAGTAGGATAAGATAGACAACCTCAACACTCTATTATGAAGAGAGTTGCCTACATACCGATACTCCAAAGAGGGATCAATCTCGATGTAGTTATCCCCACCTAAGTGTTGGTGCAAGTACAAGTGATGCTAGAATGATAGTGGTCTTGAATGATTTGAGTGTGCTTGAGATTATAAATATTTGAAATCTAGGCTTAGGGTAGATTTAGATAGTATTATTCAAAAGTAGGGAAAAATAGGGATTAATAACCTTAATTTTGCTCAATTTATTTTTTGTTTGAATAGGATTTCTGCATCTATTTTCCATTTAATGGATATAAGTCGAAGAGTCTTGTATTTATTATGTTTTATAGCTTATGTAGATAATAAAATTTATTTAGGCTAACCTTAAGAGGGTTCAACATTTGAAAATATATTCATTTGAGAGAGTTAGGTAAGGGAAAATAACACCATGTTGAGGACACTAGTGACATCTGGGTATAGTGTCCTTAATGTGGTACTAGTGTCTAGTTGGTAGTCTATTGGGCATGAAGGGCCAAGATTTGAGAATGAATGTTTAGGACTATGTTTTAGCTAAATAGGGATGTATGTGGTGTGCACAAAGGTTGAAAAAGTGTGATAAAGGCTCTAGGACTAAGCTAGGAATAGGTTGTCTCAAGCAACACTCTTAGCATCCAAATACCACTTTTAGGTGATTACAAATCAAAATCATACAAATATTCTAAATAGAATGGACTAAACCCAAGTCAAGTCATAATGATTAGATCATAAAATAAAAGTACATCCAACATAATCATGCAAAGTAAATAATAATAAATTATTATTTTTTGAAACCCTAATGATCATTTTGAAGCACCTGAAAGCTCAAAAACATCATTACCCTTATTCATGGCCATGGTTTCATAATGCATAACAAGGTCAATCAAAATAAAATGACATTACCATTTACCCAAATGCACATAACTTGGGTTTTGAACTACATAATGAGTTTACCAACTAAAAACCTAGTCAAATAATGCATAGCCATAACCTTCACAAAATGGCATATTCAAATAATAATAAATGCAAATAACAATAACATCAAAATATATGTTCATATTTTACACCCACAACATGCCATGGTCAAGCTATATAATGGCTACCATACAAAACAAAATAAAAATATAAAGTCATTCAAACCAGTTAGGGTTCCATAAATGTATTTATAGATACCTTAACAAATTTTGTAAAGCCATTCAGATAAAATACTATGCTTATTTCTACTCACAAAAAAAATATTTTGGATATATTAATACATCTCAAAATTTAATTACATCATTTACTTGGAGTTCTACAACCAAATACAAAAGAGAGCTTATTCTCTTTCTCACAAGCTTTCAAATTACTATGAATAACCACTGATAATACACAAAATAATCCTCATACGTCAACTAAAACTAGTCAAACCATATATACAAATTAAAACCTATAAAGACTCTACTAAACTCCTATATGGCTAATAAGATACATGACTAACTATAGTCCAAGCCTAAGAAAAACTCATGAAACTAACTACATGTTCATCTCCCTTGGATGACATGCCGAATATTTTAGTAGAGTCTCCCCAAATCATAGGGCTTCCCAAATAATAATAAAACATTACCAAAAAAATCTGAAAATGGTTTTAGAAGTGTTTTGACCCCATTGTGCATCATGTGGTGAACTAATGCCACATGCTATAGTTAGAGACCAAAAAAAAAACAACACAACTAATTCTATGCCCAAGGTGGTTCATGGCCCCTAAAAAACCTTAGCATAAATTCAAACCAAGACTTAGATCTATTTAACATTGAATGCCATGAAACTCCAACACCATAATGAATTCCTTCATTAAGCTATAGACCAAAAACACATTTTTGAATGCCTTAAACTGTATCATGGATGGTATTATTCCTTAAAACTAAATAGGATCCAAACAATCATGCAAGAGACCAAAGAGTCCAACACATAACAACTTTATCTATGAATACAAGAGCATCTGGTGACCAATGCAATGTCATTATCGATAAGTCATAACCCAAACAAAATCAAATAGTAAATAATAATTATAAGACTAACATAATTTAGGAAAACTAACAAGTCTAGAAGTCAAAATCATCTAAGTAAAATAATGATTGTACAAAATTTGAAATTGATCATTACTCAATCAATAATGAAATTGAACCTAAAATGATAAACACAACACTTAAATCAAGTAAACAAAATGTCTGAAGTATAGTACCATCAAGCTTAGTTTGTCAATAATATTTCCTATTTTGATTTCATTCACATCATTCCTCCATATTTCTCCTTATTTATCTATTACTTAGGTTTGAACACAACTTATCTCAAGTATCTATCCCAGTAGTCAAATAATACACCATCAATAGTATCTAGAAATATAAAAGCAATAACACCATTTAAATAATATAATTGAACTAAATAATTGTTTTAACCTTTTAAGGTTTTACTAATGTAAATCCTATGTTTGATCAAAGGGCTGAGTAGTCTAAATTAGTGAAATAATATGCAAAAAATATCCACTAAGTTGTTACTGATTTTGACTAACTTTGACTCTCTAAAAATAGTAATAAATATGTATAAATAAATACTTATCTATAAAACACATGATATGGAAGTTCTAACTATTGAAAACTGAGATATGAATAGGTCTAAGTGTCACCAACTAGATCCCTATGTCATATCCTCTACTGGATAGTAGCACCACACTTAGACAATAGTGCCATGTGGTTTTAGTGTCCTGAAAATGGCACTAGTGTCCTTGATATAGGATTACTCTAAAATTCTAGGTGTAGTTGTAACTATGTTTTTGGGTTTTGTTCCTACATGCACTAAGTCTAAAACTTTGTATTGTTCCCATAACATCTTATTTATGATGTAAACCTTAATCCTCCTTGCAAGTAAGGCACGATCTAAAAAGTGTATTTTTTAGTAGGATAGGTTGGACATCCTCAACACCCCACTTTGAAAAGAGTTACGTACATAGCAATAATTCAAGGAGGGATCAAGCCCAATATAGTTCTCCCCACCTAAGTGTTGGTGCAAGTGCAAGTGATGCTAGAATGATAGTGATCTTGAATGCCTTGAGTTGGCTTGAGATTGGAAATCCAGAAAATATGAGCTTAAGGAAGTTGTAGATGGTAATATGAAGAAGTAGGGAAAAATAGGGATTAATAACCTTGATTTTACTCAACTTATTTTGTGTTTGAATAGGCATTTTGCATCTAATTTCCATCTAGTGGATAGAGGTTTAAAAGTAACGTATTTATAGTGTTCTGTAGCTTGTGCAGACACTAAAAGATGCTTAGGTAGATCTTAAGAGGGTTTTAAATTTGAAAATATATCCATTCAAGAAAGATAGGGTAAAATACATTAGTGCCATTTTGGGGACACTAGTGCCACATGGCTCTAGTGTCTTTAATTTCCATCTAGTAGTCTACTAGGCACAAATCACCAAGATATGGAAATGAGGGTTTGAGACTATGTTTTATCTGATTAGGGACACCTGTGGTCTACATAAAGGTTAGAAAAGTGTGATAAAGGGATCTAGATAGGTCTAGGGCTAAGCTAGGGATAGGCTATCTTAAATATCACTCTTAGTACTCAAATACCACTTTTTGGTGATTACATTTGCCCTATCCTTTTATGCTAGAAATACAATAAATCAAAATGACTAGTATAAAGGAAAAAAAGTTTACCTAGACTTATCTAGGAAGTAAAGCCTATGAAGTTGAAGCTGAGTAGGTGAGGTTGGGTTTATGTATGTGAATCATAATCTAAATCATGACGAATAAATGAAATTTGCATAAATCATTTCTTACTTAAGAGATATCAAAATCAAGAGAATATGTTAAGTAAAGAAGTAACTAGGTACAAATAAGTAAAGAGAAGTGAAAGAGGAAAGGAATGAATACATCTCATTGGGTACACAAATCAATACATGAACTTGGTAACAACTTGTGTGTGTGTGTGTAATAATCAATTTTTTAAATAGCTTGGACTGAGTTAATAGTTTACTCAATTATCATGTGTGGGTGGCTCAAGAACTCAATTTGATTTTGAATTCATCATTGCCCACCCTTGCTTGGTGGATCATGACATGTGAATAGCTTAGATTAGACTGAAAGTATTTCTAACCCTCTCATATGGGTGGCTCAAGAACTCAAATAGGCTATGACTCCATCATTTCCCACCCATGTGTAGTAGAGCATCTAAAACTAAACTACGTATAGAGATGAAAATATATAACTGAATAAATTTAATTGTGTATGTCAACTCCATAGCCACTCAAGAATGCCAACACTATAGATGGAGTAAGGCATGAAACTAGTGATAACTTAGAATATTATTTCAAGTGTATATAGTGTATATAATGACATAGATTTTTCCATTTATCTGATCAATCTATGTGTAACTGAGCATATTGAAATAGTGTATCACACACATGCCCACAAATTGATATTTGAGTATATTGATTATAGACTAAATTTCAATGAATGTATCTGAGTAATTGATATGAATCTAAGTTGAACTATTGTGAATCTGAGCAAAATCTAAAATCAACTATCAAACTTGAGTTGTATCTACACAAACACGTACTATACATGGTGTATTATTTTGGCTAATATGAATTGTCTTGAAACTAGGACTACTAGATAGTAGTTCCATATCTTGGAAAATATCTCTATGTGGCACTATAGTCCCTATTTGGTCTAAAATCTGAGTCACTGTATTGATTTTTGATTCCTTATTTTTTCCTATGTTTTACCTATGTCTGATTTTTTAAATTGAGCCTATGTGTGTGGGAGCCTGATATCTGTGCCAAACCCATGTGAATGCCCCCTCTTTTAAGGGTAGTTGTTAAACCTATGCAGTAATTGTCCTCAAAATAAATGGCTCTACAAAATATGTGTTAGCTGGAGCATACATGATAACTGCATGAAAATCCAATATAATGTGCAAACATAACATCAGAATGTAATAGAATCTAAGTATAAGTATGTAATGTAATATATATGTCATGTCTATCATTATAAAAAGGTGTCAATATATATGTAATCAATGTTTATAACAATTAATCTAAGTAGAATTGGGTAGCTACCTAAGGGGATGGGGCATGATGTCCATCATGACACTCAGGTAGGAAGGGTAGATGCACGAGGTCCTTCATGACAATGAGAATTGGTGTGTGTAACAAGAAAAATATAATTGTCATGGGCATGAAACATAAACTAAAACATACATATAAAACAGATGAAGCACATGAAATAGGCCAAAGGGCCACAATATAAGGGACATGGGTAAATGTCACTAAATCTAAGAAAATAAGACATACAAGGACATGTTCAAATGCCCACATACACAAACAAAAAATAATTTAGATTAGAGACACATAGAAGGACATGTTCTAATGTCCACATACATAATTATGAAATTACACACAACATACATGGGCACATGTCCAAGGCATACATGAATACAAGTGGTGTAGAGCCAAAGATCAATGGCATATTCAAATGCCCTCGAATAGAAGAAGAATAGAAAATTCAATCAAGTCTACACTAGGAAAGATATAAATGAAAACATGCATAAATGTAGTATAAATATATTTAAGAGATAGGATGTACATATATTGAGTTTAAACTAGTGATAGTAAAAAAAAATATGATTATGAGTAGCAATGATCAATATCAAGATATAACAATGCTAAAAGTAGAATGTATAAAATGGAAGGATAGAATCTAGTAATAAAAAATATGTATAGGATTCCCCAAAATGGGTGGAGGTATCAAATTAATAATCCTACATCAGTATATATGCCCCTAGTGGGTAGATGATAGCAAGTCTGGATCAATGTAGTGGACTTGAGTCCTATAAGTAATTTTTGAGCCCTCAACAAGAACAAGTGAATCATGTATGTATGATAAAACTAACTATACTAAGATATGTAACATATGTACTGTCCATTAAATATAATAAATGTCAACATAGAAATGCATACAATTTATAAATTTTGTGTTTTTGAGTAATTATTTGAATGTTTTTCTATTTTTGACATGTTATATTTTTTAGAAATAAACAATGTACAAGCAAATGAAAAATGAACTATGTACAAGAAAAGAGAAACCATATTAACTGATAAAGTCTCATGGGAAACTCACTATCATTATCACCTGTGTTAAAAATAGGAATTGTAATCTCTCATGTAGTGTGAATTCTTATTTTGTTGAATGTTGTTGTAGTAGGAATCTAAATATTGTTCATCATGGGAATCATAATATTATTCAACATTAAAATCATGATCCCCTAAAATAGGGAATTGCATCATACTATGGAGTTGACCTTTCTGAATTATGCTTTAGAATATTGATTATGATTTTTCCCTTTGAAACTGTGTTTATTGTATACATATGGTGTTGTGGAGGCACTTTTTATATAAATCCTTGTTTGAGAATGCTTGTTGGTTTAGCATGATTTTGACTTTGCAATTTAATTTATTGCTCTTTCTATAACATTACATGTGTATCCAAATATTTGTCTTTAGTAAACTGTATCTATGAATGATTTTACTTAAGATGTTTAATAAACCCCAAGCCTTGTTGACCAATATTATCAATTGCTATAATAGGAGTAGTGATGCCTTGGGCATGCTTGCCCAAACCTTGACCATGATAATCAAACTATTGTAGATATTTTTGACCAAAATCATACCATTTTAAAAGTTGATCCTTATTTTGGAGAGGTAGATTTGCATCTTTGACTTGATTTAGTTGTGCTTATTGTATTGTTTCTTGTTTTGATTGTGCTTTGTGAACCTTTTATTGTTCTAAGTTATGCTTTGATAGCCATTTTTGTATTGTTTCTAAATTTGATCTTTTTTGAACTTGTATATATCACATTATATGTTTTTTAGATGAAGTGTCACTGTGTAAGTCATCTGTATCCATTATCTGTTATATTTTCCTTTTTAATGCTAAAAATGGATCGATGTGGTGCCCATACATTCTATGATATGCACAATAATATCTAGATATCTTTACTGGGTGTAGAAGGGGTATATTGATAAATTTATCTTTAATAATTTCCCTTATTACCTCACTTGAACTCTTATTTTAATTTTCAATGCTTTTTGAATCACTAGTTGCATATGTGTTTTATTTTGAATTATGATTTGTATATGGAACATTGTTTGCCACAAATTGACTAGGTGATAATGCATATACACGATTTACACTATTGTGCCATGTAATCCTTTGTCTGGTAAATTTATTTTCCAATGTTGTAATATTTTCATGTAATAGTTGATTCTTATTTTATAAACCTACATTTATCTTGATCATACTGATAATTTGATCACATAGAGTTTCACAAGTATAAACCCTAGTTATTTTTTATTGAACATGTAGGTACACACCCTATAGGGAAGAGGTGTGAATAGGATGAGTATGGGGAATAATGACATTTTTATAGGTTACCTCATACTTAGAGGGTGATAACATAGACCTAGTTAGAGGGAAAGTAGATATCACCCTCATGGAGATGAGGAGGAGAAGGAGATTCTTTCATGTACATAAGATATGACATTGAAACTTGAAACATAATTATTATCTTATGTGCTAAATCCTATTTATGTGTAAGGGTTTGTTTATTCATGGAATTCCACATAGGATAAAGATAACATGCTATGAGAGATGACATAAATTAAAATTTATATAAAGTATCTTTTATACATGTGTTTATGTCTTTTTTGAGTTCATTCTGAGTTAAAGGAAACACGTATGCAAATGAAAGTATTAAAATTTGCAATAAAATGTGACACACCTCTTCAGTCATTATTATTATCTAGGGTTATAATTTGTGCACTATTCAAAGTAAGTTAGGTTCACCAAATGTTTTAACCTTTTAGAGTTTTAATAATGTAAATCCTATGTTTGATTAAAGGGTTGATTAGTCTAAATCATTAAAATAATATGCAATAAATAACCACTAATTTATTAAAAAAATTGACTAGCTTTAACTTTCTACAAATAATAATAAACATGTGCAAATAAAGATTTATCTATAAAATACTTGATACAAAAGATCTGAGTACTAAAAACTGAGATACAAATAGGTTTGAGTATCATCGACTGTATCCCTATGTCAGATCCTCTACTATATAGTAGAACCACACTTGGAAAATAGTGTCATGTGGCTCTAATGTCTTGAAAATGGTGCTAGTGTCCTTTGTGCATGATTACTTTGAAATTATAGGTGCACTTGTGACTATGTTTTTGAGTTATAATCCTATGCATACAAAGTCTAAAACTCTATATTGTGCCTATAATAGTTGATTTATGATGAAAACCCTAATCTTATTTGCAAGTAAGACATGAAAAAAAAGTGTACTCATTAGTAGGATAAATTGGACATCCTCAACACCACATTTTGAAGAGAGTTTCTTACATACCAATACTCCAAGAAGGGATCAAGCCCAACGTAGCTATCTCCACCTAAGTGCTAGTGTAATGGCAAGTGATGCTAGAATGATAGTGGTCCTAAATGCCTTGAGTGTGGTTGAAATTAGAAATCTAAAAAATTTGAGCTTAGGAAATTTGTAGATGGTAATATGTAGTAGGGAAGAATAGGGATTCATAACCTTGATTTTTCTCATTTTATTTCATGTTTGAATAGGTATTTTACATCTAATTTCTATCTAGTGGATAGAGTCTAGAAGTCATGTATTTATAGTGTTATGTAGCTTGTATGGATAATAAAATATTCTTAGGTCAACCTTAAGAGGGTTTTAATTTTAAGTATATATCCATTCAGGAAAGATAGGGTAAAAGACATTAGTGCCATTTTAAATAAAATAGTGCCACGTGGATCTAGTGTCATTAATGTGGCACTAATATCCAATTGGTAGGCTGATGGGCTCAAAGGGCCAAGATCTAGAAATGAGGGTATGAGATTATGTTTATGATAACTAAGGATTCCTATGGTCTACATAAAGGTTGGAAAAGTGTGATAAAATGATCTAGTATAGGTCTAGGGCTAATCTAGGGATAGGTTTTCTTAAGTATCACTCTTAACACTCAAATACCACTTTGAGGTGATTGTAATAACCAATCAGTAACTCATTAAGCATTAATATACACTACTATAATGAAAAGTATATCAAATGACTATCTCAACAACAACAATAATAATAATGATAATGGATCAACATAGATCAATTTTTTTTATCTCAATAGTAAACTAAACAAATATGTCGTGAATAGTTCACAACTAAATTGAATCAATAAATGAAATAAATGTAGGTTAAACAGGGTCATGACATCCTCCCCCACTTGGAAAAGAGTTGTCCCAACAATTAAAATAACCAAAGATAATGTTGCTTAAAAAGACAATAATCTTCCCACATAGGACTTCTTTTTTATAAATGATCCCATTGAACCAACACTTGAGAAATCTCACGATTTCTCAATTTAACATTATGATGGTATAGGATATTCACTAGATCCAATTACATATTTTTCTCTTTTAAAACCTGAAGATGAGTCCAATATAAAACATGAGAAGGATCAATAATATACTTTTTCAATAAAGTAATATGAAAAACATTGTGAATTCGAGATAAATGAGTAAGGGCTAGCCAATAGGTAACATGACTAATTTTATTTAAATTTTCAAAGGGTCCTAAAAATCATGGAGCTAATTTAGAAGACTTTACATATTTAATTAAACTTTTCTATTGTCTAAAACATAGAAAAACATTGTCACCCACTTGAAATTCATGAGGTGACCTCTTCAAATCAGCATGACTCTTTTTCTTATTGGAGGTAGCCTCTAAATTTTGCCTTATGGTTTCCATTTGCCCATCGTACTCCTAAAAAACATCAAGACCAACAATAGTCTTATTTTCTAAACTTTCCTAGCCAAGAGACATTCTATACTTGAGTCCATACAAAGCTTCGAAAGGAGCCATTTTAATCATAAAATGGTATGTGTCATTATAAGTAAATTCAATTAAGTGCAAATAGTATTCCCATTTACCTTGTTGATCCACCATATACATTCTTAACATGTCTTCCAAAACTTGATTTAATATTTCTATCTGACCATCTATTTTTAGGTGATAAGACAAACTAAAATTTAACCTTGTACCAAAAGTAGTAGTAAAATTTTTCCAAAACCTTAAAGTAAACAATTTATCTCTGTGTGAAATAATAAATTCAGGCATTCCATGTAATCATACTATCTCTTTCAAAAACTGTGAAGCAAACACAGATGCATCATTAGCTAAATTTCCAATAATAAAATGACCAACTTCAATAAATTTATCTATCACAACCAAATTAGTATCATATTTTCTTCTATATTTTGGTAAACCAGCTATGAAATCCAAAGAGATCACAACCCAATTACCTTGTGGTACATCATGAGGGTACAATAGTTTTTCTAAATGAAAATGTTCAAATTTCACATGCTGACATTTCAAATATCTTACCATAAAGTCAACAACTTCATGTTTCATTCCAGGCCAATAATACAAGATCTTCAACTCATGTGTCATCTTCATGACATCTATATAAGAAAAATGAGGTGCTACATACACTTCTTTCATCAAAATATTCCTTAAATCACCCAACTCATGTATATAAATTCTATTTTTATGTCTAATTAAACCATCAAAATCTATATAAATTCATAAAATTTATTTTAAACAAGATCATCAACCAAATTTGTACTTAAATTTTAGAAAAACTTATTATAAAATTATTGTTTTAATATTTCAATTCTAAAATTCTTGTAAATAATAGATAAGTAGAAAGATATATGCATCAACTTAGAACATCAACAATATGATTCTCCTTACCTTTCACATATGATATGTTCATATCAAAATTACTTAAAAAATCTAGCCATCTACATTGGCAAGCATTCAAATCATCTTAGGAAAACAAATATTCTAGGTTGTGATTCTTAGATTTCAATTTAAAATGTTTACTTAAAAAAAAGTGTTTCCATTTCTTCAAAACATGAACTATGGCAGTAAAGTCAAGGTCATGAGTGGTATAATTATTCTCATGATATTTCAATTTTTGTGACTCATAATCCAAAACTAAACCATCTTAAGTTAACATGCCACCCAATCCTTCCTTGGATGCATCAGCCCATATTTCAAAATATTCATTCAAATCTAGTACAATAAGTATAGGTGTTGAATTCAATATCTCTTCAAGCTTCATAAAAGCTTGTTCATGATCTGAATTTCAAACAAATTTCTTACCCTTGCATTGCAAGGAAGTTATTGGGTTATCCAATTTAGATAAAAATTCAAAAAATCTTTTATAATAACTAGTAAGTCCCATAAAACTATGTACTTCATGTATATTTTTAGGAGTAGGCCACTATTAAATAGATTTAACCTTTGCTAGATCAATAACAATACCAAAGTTAGATTTAATTTGACCTAAATAGTGGATCTTAGTTTGAAATAAATCATTTAGAGAATTTTACAAATAGTTTATGCTTCCTTAGCCTTTGTAACATTAAACACAAATGTTGTTCATGTTTAGCTACATTCTTAAAATAGATCAGTATATCATCGAGAAAAATTAGAACAAACTTGTCTAGAAAATCCCTAAATACACTATTCATCAAGTTCATAAATTTAGTAGGTGTATTAGTTAAACCCAAAAATATTACCATAAACTTGTAATGTCTATACCAAGTTCTAAAATCAGTTTTATGGATGTATTCCTCCTTGATCCTCAATTGATGATAGCCTGATTTCAAGTCTATCTTTGAAAAAATAGTTGCATCTTTCATTTTATCGAATAGATCATCTATCCATGACAAAGAATAAAAATTATTGATGGTAACCTTGTTAATCATGCAATATTCAATGCAAAATCACAAGGTTCAATCCTTATTTTTCACAAAAACCATTGGTGCACCCTAAGGTGACACACTTGGCCTAATACTACCATTTTTAGCAGTTCTTACAATTGAGATTTTTAACTCCTACAAAAGTATTACATTCATATGATAAGGTGATTATATGTAGGGGATACCCATGGAATTACATCAATAAAAAAATCAAATTCATAGTTAGGAGGTAAACCATGCAATTTTTCAAGAAAAACATTAAAGAATTCTTGTAAAAATGGATATTCTTTAAATGTTGATTCTATTACAAGTGTAGTTTATTAAATTTGTATAACATACAATTTTCAACCCTTGTGAACTAATTTATTCAACTTTAAATCTAATAATAACTTGTATACTTTTGATTTCAATAAATTTTTAATCTCGACAAGTTTCATCAGATCATTACAGTAACATATCACTTTGTTACAATAGTCTAGATTTGCTTTATGCTGCTACAATCGATCCATGAATAAAATAATATCAAAATATCCAAGAGGAGATAAAAATAAGTTAAATTGGGTTTGAAAATTACCCAAGTATAATATTACATGATCAAGATACTTGGAAACTAGTATCCTTTTACTTGAGCAAAAATCAACATTCTAACCATCCTTCAAAGTCACTGGATTCAATTTACAACATGTTACAAACTTAAGATTCACAAAACTATCAGTTTCTCTTGAATCAAACAAAAAAATCATTTATTTTATGTTTAATTTTAATAATCTTTTTTTTATAAATCTATGTTTCTATTATCTAGAGCTACATACACTCTGTGGCTTATTGATTGACATGTTTTCACCTTAGGGCAATCTTTGCGGTAGTGGTTATCACCTCATTTCCAACATACTACAATCTTTTGTATGAACACTAGAATGGTATTTAATCATGATAGACACATTTTGAATACTTTGGGTTTGATTTCTTTTAAAATTTAAAGACTTAAAAGAATTTAAATTCTTGAAATTTTTATTTTTGCCTTGGAATTTGTTGAAACCACTCATACTCGTAGTAAATCTGTAGTTTGAGCCAAATTTATTAAAAAAATTAGGATAAGGGGAAATTTTTTTATTCTTAGATTACTGCCTATTCTATTTAAAATCTTGTCTCACTTTTTGACAAGCCTTTTCCTTATCTTCTACCCTATGTGCATATTTGGTAGTAGTAGTTAGAGTCATAGGGTTTTTCATTTTAACATCATGCATTAATATCTCTTTCAAACATAGCTTAAACTTAGTGACTTTAGTCTCTTCATCATGCATGTAGTTAACATGATGTTTTAGATTTAAAAACTTGTTTTCATACTCAGTCATAAACATATTCTCTTATTTCAATAGCTGATAATCAATTATTTTTTATTACTTGAGGTTGGAGCTGAGATACCTCTTCCTAAACTATCTTTCAAAAGTAGGCCAAATAAGAGTCATTGGTTGGTAACCCTCTAGAGAAAAAAGATGGTTCCACTAAAGATTTTTAGTTCCTATTAATTGATAAATGACTCTTTCCTTCATATTAAAAGATATGTCATACAAATTAAAATAATTTTATAGGTGAACTAACTATGATCAATTGCATCACCTAATTTTTCACTTGAAAAGTTTGGCGGAGGAAAAATTTTCAACTCCTTAATGATATGGTCAACCACATTAACAGGGTTATTTTGATTTTTTTGCTCACCAACTTGCCCTTCTTCCCTAATTAGAAGGTATTTAGTTGGAACACCTTTTAGATTGTTTAACCTTAGTTTTTGGGTGTTCAGTTTATTCTGAAGTGAATTTAATGTAGTCAAAATTCTATTCAAAACTACCTCCTGGTTAGTATTGGGATTATTTCCCTTATGGTCAGGGGATTCAACATTATTACGAACATTATTGATAGGAAATTCTTCTTTTTTAGGAATATTAGCCCTACAACCTTGACCTATACCTCTATTAGGGTTAACATTTGTTGGGTTGTTATCTGCTATTGCAAATATTGTTCTCACCGTCATGTCATGAAACAAATAATAACTTAGTAGGAAAGTAACAGAAAATATTTCCCAAAGTTCCCTAGAGTAGTAAACTATGCTCTAATACCAATGTGTAACAACCATAAAAATATTTAGTATTGAGATATACAACTATTATATAAAGTTCCAACCAAATTTTAGCATGGAAAAATGTAATAATATCAATAACTATGTCGTAGCCAACACAAGAACTAGACCAACTACATAACTGAACAATGACTTCATTAAGAAGTGTTTTAACCACTTAGTATTCAGATAGAAGTGGGTCAATGTAGATAGACCCATGCATGCCTATCTATGTACTTCATTGTGGCCTTCCTAGTAGAGTCATCACTAACTCATGCCCTTACCTAAGTACATACACTGGCTATGGAATAACCAATAACTCATTAGGTAATTAAACAAAATTTTAGAAAACAAAGTTAGAGAGAAAATATATTCAACAAAAAAATCATCATACTAAGCTTACTTAAACAAGGTCTACCAATTCATACATAATAGGGAAAGATACAGGAAAAAAGGACTATTTCTAAAAGTAATGCAAAGTCTTAGTAAACCTTATAAATTGCACAAATAAGTAGAGAATGAAGTTGGGCATAAATTTCCTAATGTAAATGAGTACTGATTAAGCTTCATGTTATGCTTTAATAAACATGCTTGTGTTCTCTTTTGGAACATCTTACCAACCTACAAGGTAGGGTTAGACATAAGCACAAGGTCACTACATACCTGCCAAATAATCTTACTTAGGATAAGACATCAACACAACATTTTATGTCTAATGCTTTAGGTTAGAATTTTCTTGTTCTTATTTTCCAAAGGAGAATTACCAATTCTAAATCAATGAATATAAATCAATTAAACTTCATTTTCATTATAAAGATATAGATTAACTTGTTTAATATTCCAATGATCAATTTCAAATATGGAGCAAATGATCCTCTATCATAATATGCCTTGATTTGGAACAACCATTTGATTTTTGAAGAATTTATCTCTTAACTATTCCCAACTTATTTCCAAGTTATTTTCATTATGTGTATAAGATTTAAATATCATTATTTATAACTTAAGTTCCAATAGTTTATACAAGGCTATCCAAAATAGTCCATTGTACACCAATAGTGACATAATAGTTTCCAATTGAAATTATTGTTCTCTAATAATATTTATAAGATATAGCCAAGGAGATGTATAAGGATTGGTGAAGTGGTTTGGTTATGCCCATCCCCACCCAAATTTCAAATCTCACAGGGTGTTATAGGCCAGATGTGTCCATTTTAATGTGCTTTGAAAGTGTTCAAATGATAGCCATTGATATTGGTTTAATAGATCACAGGGACTGGGCCCCCAATTTATGCCCTAGAATTGGTTATAGTTTTGGTCAAAAACTAAAATCAATCCAATTTTTTTTTATAAGATATAAACATTTTCTCAAACACTTTTTAAATTCTTTTAGTTTAATCCATATCAAGGATTTCAATAAAAATTACAGCTCTTCATGTATTAATATAATACTTATAAATGTTGTAGTCCCTTTAAGACACAAGCTTATAATTACAATTGATTACATCCTTATTAATCCATATATTATTATTGACATAAATATATTACTTAGTAGTGTTAAATAGATTCTCTTTAATTAGTACATCTTTTCAATGGAGATTTGGATAACTTATGGTACCTATAAAGTCCTTATTTACAATTAGTTATATTAGCTCAAAAATGGGTTTTTGAATACATATCGACATTATAAGACAACTAAATAACCAGTGAAAATTTGTAATTAAAATGTGTCAGCCTACTATATTTAAACATTTAGCTTTAGAAGTTCCCTTATAAATATAATTACTTCAATAATAATAAATAGTTGTAAATATCAAATGAGATTATGTAGCTAAAGTTCACAATATCACGTCTCAATAAACTTGTAAGCTTCCCTATTCAATTGATAATATAAATAATAATGTGATAATATGAGGATCAACCTCTAACTACAATCATAGGTCAACTTGCATGTATATTATAATAGATAAGTTAAACATAACATTAGCTTACATTATATCACCAATATAATGAATGAAGTTAAATGTGTAAACAATTCAACTTATTTATAATCAATTAACAAAACTCATTGATGAATAAGTATTTCAACAAAATTTACATGCAATCTAATGAAACTAAACTCACCTCACCAATTATAATGAGTCCAACCATAAGTGGCCATAGACCACCCCAGCCATCAGTTGGATATAGATCAATGAAGCAAAGAAATGGTGGAGAAAGGATGATTGAAACAAAATAAGTTTGACACAATAAACAATCAAGTAACAAAAATAAATGAACCACACATTCCTATTACACCTCACCAATATCCATTAACTGGGTACATGATTACTATTGTTGCTCATTCTTCTAAGATTTTCAATTTATGAGCCATATTCTATTAGATGAAATAATATGACCCATAAATCTATGTTGTGCAATTATATTATAGTCATCCTCCAATGCCATTTTAATAAATATCAATGAGCTAGAATAAAAACTCTCATAAGAAGACAACAACTTCAACCAACAAACAAAATGACAACTTAACACCTAACATAAATCTATGGGTCAATGTTTGATCAAAATAGACTTTACTAGAAATGGAAGGAGATTTAGTCATCATCAAATAACTATAATGATATAAATAAATTCATAATGATAAAAATAATCAACTAATCAAAAATTCCAAACATAAATCAACTCATAATGACTTTGAATAAAATCAAACATCATGATCAAAATCACACAAATATTTTAGACAAAATGGACTAAAATTGAGTCAACTCATAATGATTAAATCATAAATTATAAGTACATCCAACATAATCATGAAAAATAAATAATAATGAAATATTATTTTTCTAAACCCTAATGATCATTTATAAACAATTAGAGTCTTGAAAACATCATTTCCCCTAATCATGGCCAGGGTTTCACAATGCAAAATAAGGTCAATAAAAATAAAATGACATTTATACTTGAATGCACACACCTAGGGTTTAAAACTACATAATGAGTTTACCAATTAAAAAACTAGTCAAATAATGCATAGTTGTGTCCTTCAAAAAATGGCATAATCAAATAACAATGAACCCAAATAACAATAACATCAAAATGTATGTGCATAGTTTATACCTACAACAGGCCATGGCTAGGACGTATAATGGCCACAATATAAAACAAAACAAAAACTTAAAGTCATTCAAATCAATTAGGGTTCTATATAAGTATTTCCAAATACCTCAATAAATATTGGCAATCGATTAAGATAAAAGACTATGCTTACTGCTACTCATAAAAAAAACTAGTTCACATGTATCAAAAATACAACTCAAAATTTAATTACTTCAGTTACTTAGAGTCTTACAACTAAATATATAAGAGAGATTATTCTCTTTCTCATAGGCTTCCAAATTACTATGAAGAACCAATTCTAATCCATAATAGAATCCCCATTCTCAACCAAAACCATTCAAACCATATAGCCAAATTAAACCCCATAAAAATTATACTAAACTCCTACATGGTTGATAAGATACATGACTAACTATAGTTTGAGCCCAAGAAAAACTTGTGAAACCAACTGCATGTTCATCTCCCTTGGCTTCCATGCCCAATATTTCAACAGAGTCTCCTCAAAGTGTAAGGATTCCTAAACAACAAGCAAAAATGACCAAAGAAAACCTAAAATATTTTGAAAGTGTATCGAACCTAATGTGCATCGTGTGTTAATCCAATCCCATGCACTTAGTCAAAGACCAAAAAAAAAAAACATAACTAATGCCATGCCCAAGGTGGTTTGTGGTCCCCAAAAAACCTTATCACAAATTCAAGCCAAGATTTAGCTCTATCAAACATTGAATGCCATAAGACTCCAAAACCATAATGAATTCCTTCTTTAAGCCATAGACCAAAAACAGATTTTTGAATGCCTTCAACCATATCCATGTTGATATTATTCATTAATTGCAAACAAGATCAAGACAATCATTCAAGAGACCAAAGAGTCTAAAACATAATGAACTTTGACTGTGAATACAAGAGCATCTAGTGAATAATGAAATGTCTTAGTCAAAAAGTCATAACTTAGATGAAATCAAAGATTACATAATATTCGTAAGACTAACATAATTCAACAAAACTGACAAGTTTAGAATTCAAAATCATCCAAGTAAAATAATGATTGTACAAAATTTGAAACTGACTATTACTCGATCAATAATGAAATTGAACCTAAAATGATAAACATACAACACTTAAATCAAGTAAACAAAATGACTCAAGCACATTACCATCAAGCTCAATTTTTCAATAAGATTTATTGTTTTGATTTCATTCATGTTATTCCTTTGTGTTTCTCCATATTTCTCAAGTACTCATATCCAAACACAACCTAGCTCAATTACATGTCCATACAGTCAAAGAATAGACCATCAATAGTATCTAGACATCTAAAAGTAATAAATGCAATACCAACATTTAAATAATATAACTAAAATGAATAACCAATCATTAACTCATTAAGTATAAACATCCACTACTGTAATGAAAAGTATGTCAAATGAGTGTATAAACAATAATAATAATGGATCAACATAGATCATAAAACTATATCTCAACAGTAAACCAAACAAATATGTCTTGAATAGTTCACAACTAGACCATGTTAGTAAATGAAATAAATACAGGTCAAATAGGGTCATTATATATTGGATGTTTGTTATTATCAATGTTTGATGAGTAAAACATGAGGAAGATTTTATTTTAATAAGGTTTCATGTCTAATGTGTGACTCACATTAGCACTGCATTGTTGATGATGTTGAGACAACACATTGATGTTTCAAAGTCTATATTTCAACTTATGTTCATCTTTGATGATAATAGATTTACACCATAATTATACCCATAGAATAAAGGGAAATGCCATACATAACTTGAAAGTGGTGTAATATTACAAAGAAATTTTTGTGGTGATGATGATGGGTGGTGATGATGAGGGGAAGTGATGATATATTTAAGGTGATATCATACAGTAGAGGGACCATATCATAAACATACCCTAAATTTAAGGTAGTTGTTGGATTTACATGAGCTATACCCATTATAAAGGGATTTTTAGCTTTTAAGGTGGTGAGATATGTTATTGACTTTTTTCTATTTGATTATATAAGGACTCCATATTAAATGTAAAAATTGGATCAATAATGCAATTTTGTTGATATGTAGGCAATAAAATGAGGTTATGAAGTCTATCTTATTTATTTTGTTATAGTTGAAGTGAGTATTGAATATTTTATAAAGTGCATCCCATATGGGTGCATAAGAGGACATCATTCTTATTATAATGTGAATGTTTTGATAGAGGAATCATCTATTAAGATAAAAAGTGGGTGATTGGTGATCGATCCTAGGTGCCAAGGAGAGTTGTTAGGTTTAATTCTCAAGTAGCATGGGGTGTCCACATCATACTCTTAAAACACTTACCAAAAAAACATTAGGTGATTAAATTAGTCATTATCATTGTTAACATGATGATTGATCACTAACCACAAAAAAACATGAAAATCAAATATATATTTCTTTTGGCATTCCTTATAGAAATACAATAGCATCAATTATTTTTTGAGTTTTGGTTTGGTCTGTTGTTGAATATCCAAAATGCAATACAACAGGGCATTAGTTTCAAAAGTTAGATAAGATAGAAAATGACATTCCTAAGAAAGATTTGATAAGTTAATATCCTAAGAAGGGGAATAGTTCATTCCTAAGATTCTCCAAGAAAAACATGAGCACTTTAATTGCCAAAGATTTATTATCTCCTAGATAATATGCCCAAGCATTCTTATGAGCATATCCTACTCTATGGATTTTAAATTTTCCCATTGTCTTTCACATGTGGGGTATACAATCATATATAGTAAAAAAATATTATATCAAATCCGTAGCTTAATATCCCTATGATCTTTCACTGTAGGTTGAAATCCATCATTGAAATCCTTTCTGAACTAAATTTGATATTTCTTCAACATATTACACTGGAAAATTAGGGAAAGAGGACAATGGCTAACTTGATTTTAATCTTTATGGATGTTACATGGAAAAAATAACACACACACATACATTATGATATTCATATAATTATATATTAAATATTATAAATAACTTATTTATAAATAATACTATTATATTATTTATGGTATTAATATAATAATATATTATATATAGCTTATTTATACAAAAAATATAAATTAATAAAAATTAATCATATATTTATTATAATATTATTTATATTTTTAATATGTAATATAATTATATATAATCATAATGCAGTATATTTATAATTAGTATTTATTATCGATATCACATTGATGATTCAAGTCAGACATTGAATGCGAAGCCTTGTTATAGTAAAATTAGTTATCATGACATGTACATCAAACTCATGACAATAGAAAATAACTAATCAAAGATCTTACCACCTTACAAACTACAGATCCCTTTCTAATTGGTGCAAGTCATGTCAATTGATTTATTTCCTTTAATCCAAGTTTGGTGTATAATATGGGACCTCTAGGATAAAATATCACTTGAAATTCCCTATCATTGCCTCTCACCATATGCACTTAACTCACTTAAAAATACTCCATGTTCACAAATTTGTTTGTCATCCTCTCAACAGGCCACTGAATTGTTGGACACTTCAAAGTTACATAGGGTAGGGGTTAGAGATGTGTGGCTTACATCAGTTTGTCATAAAAATTAGGTGAACAATGATGTACATGTATACATAATGAGTATATGAAAATCTATTTAACCAACTATGTATTGACACTTGGATAAGGACATCATCAAAGCATGGAAGAAAGGGTAAGGTGATAAAGAACATTCAAATTTTGAATTGAATTTAAGAACATGTAACTTGTTCTATAATGTGAATGACAACACCCTAGATCATTGTTGCATTAGTCACTTAATTTATTGTTATGTTATATCTCTTGCAAAAAAAATTCAAGATATCTATATTAAACAATAATAAATACAATAATTTTATACTTTACTATTATACATTTATACTATATTATAGTACTAATGTAATATATAACATACAAGATGTAATTTTTTATTTTATTAAATCATGGTTTTGTAAAGCATAAGAGTGAAAATTGGTAGTCATATTTCAGTTTAAACCCATGAATATTACTCACATCTTCCCTTTTGTGCACACAACAATGAGCAACAATAGTCATATACTTCTTATGCAGGTGATATTATAGAATGAGATTGTGTTTCTTCATGACATGTGAAAATGTGTTATGCAGAGAGGAGGGATAAGCAATATAAAATATGCAAGTGATTAAATATTTCAAGGTGAGATACATGGTGATGGTGAGGTACAATGATAAGGATTTCATGTGATATTAGACACTATAGAGCCCATACCATACATCAAGCCTGGATTAAGGCCTGTTCTCAAATTTACATGACTTACCCATATTGTAGAGGGGTACATAGCTTTTAAGGTTGTAACATATTTGATTAGACTTTTTATATTGTTAAGGGTGGATGAGGGCATCATGAATGTTGGTTTGATTATGACAGGAATCTACATCTGATGAGTGGCTCAAATCTGCATGAAAATGTTATTTATGTGTGGAGAAGACATTACAAATTATCATGTCAACATTGCATAATGATACATGTCATTTATATCAAATCAATGTGGTACCATATTTGATTGATTATTTTCTATTATCAAAGGTGAATTAAGTCATAACGAGTGTCAATTTGATTATGGTAGGGTTTCACAACTCTATTTATCTTTATTTGGTGAAAGGAATAAAGGCAACATTTTCATGATGACCACAAGCGTATCCAATTTTATGTAGTTTGTTGGATGCAGGTTTGAACCTCCACCAGTTTTTACATGTTCAATCCGAGAACTATGGTAATTATATCCACCTCTACCATATATTTTCCATGATAGGAATAGCTAGTTATATGCAAATAAGGTTTGAATTTTTTTACTTGAGTGATTTTTTATGCCATTGTTCACTAAGACATAGTTAAAAGGGTATTTGGATGAAGAAAAGGAGGAAATACATATCTTACCATAATCTTGAGTTTTCTTGTTTGAGGCATATCTATCAAAATATTTCTTCTATTGAATTTATATTGGGCATATTTTTTAAAGGTTATGAGATAGGTTTAATTTTTTTCTACGAAACCCATTCAGGGAAAACACTCAAGAAGTGTCCTAAATAGGTATTTATGGTTTGGAATTATGATGATAACCTTTTTTTTGCATGTATCATCATTTACCAGTGTTCTCAAGTTGAAAATTTATAGACATTTAGATGGGCCATCAAATTTATAATATGACACTCATCACCTTCTTTATTGCCTATCAGACCCCTTTTAGGTTTCTTAGATCCTTGCACCACTTGAAAAGTATTGGGATATTATTTATTGTGGGATCTGACCATCCTACCATCTTATAAACACTTTTTTCCTAGCTCAAGGTTTTTTCTACCACCTAGCCAACCTTCATTTGCCTAGGGGTCTGACTTCCTTTCCATCTTAGGAAAGGGTGGGACTGTAAGTTTGGTGTACAATATGGGCCCTCTAGGGTATGATATCACTCAAAATTCCATTTCATTACCCCTCACCATCATTTCCTAACTCACTAAAAAATAATCCATGTTCATATATTTGTTCATCATCCTCCGAACATCCCACCGCATTATTGGACACTTGGAAGTTGCATAGGACAAGGGTGAGAGGTGTGTGATTTGTGTCAGATTCTCATGCAAAAAAATTATCAAAAAATATTTTAATATATTCAACTCAAGACTATGATAAACCACTTGATACTACTTAAAATGCTTAGTGTATACTCTACAAATGAGAATAAATAACTTCTACATTCCTTCTGTTATTCCTAGCACCCTCGGGGCAACTACTAGTTATTTGTAAATAAAGTAGATTCACAAATTTAGGTTATTTTGTAGCCATCAACATAGAGTCAAAACCATATTCAATGAAAATAAATGTTCTTATAATCTTCCATAATGGAAGTCTCATGGCTTGGCTCAACATGGCCATAACCTTAAAGGTAATTTAATTTAGATAATTGATTTTTTTTGGGGGGGGGGGCAGGGATATTACCCTATATGTTGAACTCATCTTAAGATGATGTATGATTAGTAATTATAGAAATTAAATTTTTATCATATGTTTTTAGTAATAATTATGAGGTAGGGAGACCCACTTTGTATATAGGGACTTTAATACATATGTTAGTAAAGAGGAAGAACAATGAAAGAATCCATTATTTTGAGCTACTCATCCACTAGTAATAATCATGAGGCAAGGAACCCACTTATCACATAAGCATATTAAAGGATATTGTAAACACCTAAATTTGGTATTAGACACTTTAACAACATCAACTATGACACACTTTAACATACTTGTGTATTGTGCATATATTTGAATTTTGTGCACACTTTCCCTCTATCTATCTACCCACCTATTATCTTGGACAACTTTATTCACCAAATATACCTATTCAAAATCATCTTAGTCTACACAAGAACCTTATAGAATCATATATAGACCTTTAACATGACTTAGATCATTTATTTAAACTCCCAAGATAACATCGATAATGGATGTACAATTATGGTTGCCCAGGTGTTTTTTTTGCTAGCAATGTCTCATAACATATAATGAATATTTTCCAAATTTTAAAGTATCCATTAGATTATCCTACAAATTTTTCATGGGTTAAACATAGAAAAAAATAAAAAAGAATCAACTATAAATACAAATCAATTATAAGTTTATCACTCACTTGTTCACAACTTATAAACTTGGTAATTACTAGATCACTAGTTGAGAAATCCACTAACACTTCTCTTTAAACATTATCACAAAGACATGTGACTTTTAGAAACCCTAAAAGGATCAAACCTAGAGCAAAATATAAATACAGACAAAATCTAATGTTGGATGGTGCCAAGTATTGAAATCCAAACCTTACATTGAAATCTATATTTATCATGATGTTGCACAAACACACATAGGTGGGATAGCTATATGTGTTTTGAGTCATCTTTGGAGTATGTTGGTGCATTTATTTGATTTATTGCATTTACTTGTATTTATTATTTTGGTGCACTAATTACTTATTGTAATTAGTTTATTATGTTTATTGTTAATTTACACCAGATAGGATAAGTTTGCTTAGCTAGTAGTTAACTTAGACACTTGTCTTGTTACAGTGGAGTTCCACTCCACTATTCAAGGTAAGATAAGATAAGATTGTTTAACTAATAGTTAACTTGTGCTGATCATTTACACAAGTTGGACACCTATCTTGTTAGTGTGGAGTTGCACTCCACTATTCATGAAGACATATATCAATTAAACTACATGTGTTGTGTGAGTTCCCTGATATTTATCATGCATGCCTTGATCTATATAAGCAATAGCTATTTATGTCTTCTATCTCAGATTAATATTAAATTATCAGAGTAATTCATCATATTTGAGTTATGTATTCATTTTTGTTATTATCTTAGATATAAAATTATTATTTATTAATATTAATGTTTTATCTCTTATTTATGCCTTTTATTAGATTCATTAGATCATGTAGCTAATTCTAACATGGTACCAGAGCTATCTTGAATCTATAGATTGCTAAATATTCAAGAGAAAAATATCTAGATATAGGATCAGTTTTTTGATTTTGCATAAATGAACAAATTAGAGATTTTTGGAGAATTTTTGAGCTCACCATTGAGTTTAGAGTGCTTGAGATAGTCAAAATCATATACAATTTTGTCCAAATTGAGCACAGATGGCAAAATTGGCAAGGGTTTGATCCAAAAGCATCATGCCCAAATCTAGTGGGTACCTAAAAATCAAAGCATTTCGAAGCAAAATGGACCTCATGGTTGCATTTTAAAGAGGTCAAAACCTATAGATCCATATAAAATTTGTTCAATTTGGACACAATCACTCGGGAAGACAAAATTTTTTTTGCTCCCAGATATGACCGTACGAACTGTGGAGACCAATTTTTTTTTTTTTTGGCAGGCCTCATAGATCAGCAGGTAGATTTGAAAGGGAAACTTTGGGAGCATACCATTTGAACACCAGGAGGTATTATTGAGTGATTTTGTTTTGAAATAACTTAAAATTTTGTGTTTTTCATTATTGTACTTTCAATTTTTTCTAGATTTTTCTAAAATTTAGATTTTTATATAGCAGCTCTTGCCCGTCCTTGGTTTTTTAACTTTAGAGGCTCATAAATTTCACATATGACCCCAAATTTAGGTCCCATTTTTTTTAAAGTTAATATTTTTTTTATCACAACACATTAATGCAAAAAAAATTATAATAAAGTTCATATTTTTTGTACTTTTAAACTAGAAGGCCTAAATGAGCTTTTTGTAAACTGGAAAAATTATAATCCAGCCTTGTAATTGTACTCAATTATAAAGTGACAAAAATAATTACTAGGTGGGATAAAACTAAGTAATTTATGGGGGTTTTGTGATGTGTTATGTACTTTGATTTATGCTTTGTGATAATTTATTTCCGATTGCATCATGGAGAATACTAAATTCTCACTATTAACAACATACAAATATAATACATGGAAACAAAATGCTTGGAATGTATTAATGATGCTATGATATATGCCTTACATAAAAACTCTTCTTACTCCACCTACTGATGCAAAAGAGTTACAACACTTTCTCTTTGAAACTACTAAAGTAATTAGATGCATTCGGTCTTACATGTCTTTAGATTTGAATTTCCATCTTGACAAATGTACAACTGCAAAAGAGGCTTATGATAAATTAACATCATTATTTGCAAAAATAGATGAGGTTCATGGTTACCAAATTGACAATGAACTCATTATTTTAGATCCTAAAAATTATGCTACAATACAAGACTACGTCACTAAAGTCATAGATCTTAGAGCACAAATTTTTGAATGTAAAATTAATAAAAAGGATATTCAATTGATTTTTAGTTCCTTACACAAATTAGGTCCTAAATATTCATCATTTGTCTCTAACTTTCAGACTCATTGGCTCACATTGGGCACATCTTGTCAAATTCCCACCTTTGAGATATTCTCTAAGATTTTAATGGCTGAAAAAGAAAAGTTAATAGTTATGGGTCTAATCAAGTCATCCAAATCTCAAGCTCTAGTTGCAAGTCAACCTCAACATAAGCAAGTTTCAACATCATCATCAAATACAAGTTCAAGTAAAAAGAAGCAAAATAATCAGAATAAGTCACAAAAAGATAAGAATAAAGGGCAATAATATTCCTCACAAGGAGATTATAAATCCACTAATAAGAAAGGGGATTCACAAAAAAAGATTGACATTCCTTGCCCTTATTGCAAAAAGGGGTTTCATAGTGAACAATATTGTTGGAAGAAAGAGATTGATGAACTTAAGGGTCTTCTAAAAATGAATAACATCAATCAATCCTTTTCAAAGGATTCTTCCACTCCTTCAAATTTAATGAAAGGGAAAGCTATGACAGTAGTTGCACTGGCAAATTCTCCCAAGTCATGGGTCATTGACTCATGTACTTCACACCATATGGGTTCTAATCAAGAATTTTTTTCTAGATTAGAACCAAGTTCCTTACCTCATATTCTCATAGGTGATAATGCTAAGGTAAATGTTATTAAAAAAGGTACAGTTGATGTTGATAGTGGTGTATTTAAGGATGTCCTCTGTGTGCTAGAGTTATCAACTAACCTTATTTTTATCTACCAAATCACTCACTTTATTACTGGTAGGAAAGTTGAGTTCACACCTAATTCTGTATCAATTAGAAAATTGGAGGATAATGCCTTAGTTTTAGTGGGAAAAGTTGACACTAATAATTGGATTTATTCATTCTCTCACTTTGAGGCTGCCTCAATCTTCCTCTACAAATTTACTCTCACACTGATTTAGTGAGAAAGTTATGGCATGAGTGGTTTATTCATCTAAACTACCACTATTTATAGTAGCTTAGTCAATAGGAGATGGTTATAGGACTTCCATAGATTCAATTTTCAAGGGGTGTATGCCATGGTTGTGCCTTAGGCAAACATACAGAGGATAAGTTTGATAAAGGGAAGGCTTGGAGTGCTACACAAGTCCTCAAACTTGTTCATAGTGATTTAGCAGGTCCATTACCTACTTTGTCTTTTATTAAAACCTATTATGCTCTCACATTTATTGATGACTCTTCTAGATATACTTGGGTTTATTTTCTAAAACTCAAGAGTGAAGTATTTGATATATTTCTAGAGTTAAAATCTCTAGGAAAGAAACAATCTGAGAAGTATGTCAAGATTCTCTACACAGATAATGGGAGGGAATATGTGAACAACAAGTTTGAATAATTCTATGATCTTGAAAGAATTGATCTTCAGCATTCAATTACACACACACCTCAGTAGAATGGTGTAGCAAAGAGGAAGAATAGATTCTTAAAAGATATGGAAAGTTGTATAATTCATGCAAAATCATTAGTACCGAAGTACTAGGTGGAAGTGATTAATTGTGATGCATACATACAGAATATAGTTCCTCACAAATCTTTAAAGGGGATAACACCTCTTGAAGCTTAGTGTAATAGGAAGCAATATGTGCATCATTTAAAAGTCTTTAACAGTCCAGCATGGGCTCACATACCTTTAGACAAACATCATGCTTTAGAATAAAAAAGTTGAACTTGCATATTTGTGGGATATCCTGATGGTGTTAAGGGATATCGACTCATTAATCTAGATTCACATGAGCTTATTATATAGAAAAGTGTTTACTTTGAAGAAATTCCTTCAAACTTTTCTTCTAACATTTCTCATTCTTCTTCCTTAGAAAAATCAAATAGTAGTAACAATGATACTCCTACTTAATCTACTCATAGGGATGATGAGGTAATACCTCCCCAATAGGGTTTAGTAGGTCATGTTCCTCCTCTTCCTCCTCCACTAGATCCTCACCTATTGATGCCTTTATGGGATAGATAGACTTTGGTGAATGTAGAGAATATTGATAGGGATCCATTAGATAGAAGGAGAACATGATCACAACATGATCTTCCACATTCCTACATTGCCACAACTTTTGATCCATAGTCTTTTGAAGAAGCCACATGAACATTTGAGTGGGACTCAATGATGGAAGAAGAGTATGACTCATTTATTAGGAACAACACTTGGGATGGAAGAAAATTAGTATGATGTAGGTGGATATATCAGACTAAGTTTGCAATGGATGGAAATATTGATAAGTATAAAGCACGCTTATTAGCCAAAGGTTTTTCTCAAGTAGAAGGCATTGACTATATAGAAACCTTTGTACCTATTGCTAAGATTAATTATATTTTATTGATACTAGCTATTAGTGTAGCTCATGATTGGGCTATACATTAGATGGATGTGAAGAGTGCATTTCTTCATGGGGATCTTCATGAGGAGATTTATATGGAGCAGTCATAGGGGTTTGTTTAGGATTCTTCATTGGTATGCTACTTGAAGAAGTCTCTCTATGATATAAAATAAGCCCTTAGGGCTTAGTATTTTAAGATAGACACATTTTTTTCTCTTTGTTGGGTTCTCAAAATGTCACTTGGATCCAAATGTCTACATTCTACAGTAGGAGGATTCACTATTGTACTTGGTGCTCTATGTTAATGATCTCATTATTATAGGAATCACAACATCCATCATCATCAATTTTAAGAATGCACTTCATGACAAGTTTTCTATGATAGACATGGGATTATTGCATTATTTTCTTGGGATTCAGATAACACAGTCTTCTTCTAGGATTACACTTTCACAGTCTAAGTATGCCATGGACTTGTTAGCTTAATTTCACATGGTTGATTGTAGGCCTACACTGACTCCTTTCTTATCTAGAGTTATAATTGAGGTTCATTATTCCACTTCATTGGTTGATGCCACATTGTATCACTAACTTGTAGGTATCCTCATCTATCTGACTCATACATGACCTGACGTTTCATATGCAGTTGGCATGGTTTCACGCTTTATATAGACACCACATGAGATTCATTAGAAAGCCACCAAGCATATTTTGAGCTACATTCAACACACTATCAAATATGGAATTCACTATATAACAGGTATAGGTTTAGACTTGGTGGGATACATAGATTCTGATTGCACTGGTGATTATGATGATCATAAGTCCACTTTTGGTTACAACTTTCACTTTATATCTAGACCCATTTGTTGATAGAACAAGAAATAAAATGCTATTTCTATTTCATCTATAGAGGTTGAGTATCATGACACTATTAAAGGTACCATTGAGGCTATCTAGATTCAAAATATTCTCGCTAAACTTGGTGTTCCATTTTGAAAGCCATCAATCATCTACTACAATAAACAAAGCACTATCCAGATCTTGAAGAATCTAGTTCATCATTAGAGAACCAAACACATATAGATCCATATACACTTTATCAAGGAGCTAATTTAGGTAGAGATCATTGATATTCAATATTGTCCTATAGAGGAGCAGATTATAGATATTTTCACCAAACCTTTCATTGACAATAAGTATCTTCACTTGCGATCTCTTTTGGGGGTGCAGGACATCAGTTCTTCAAGGGACATCAATTCTTTAGGGGGGTCTCCTAGACCTTCATTTTGAGGAGTTTTTTTCCTTTTGGTTTTCTCCTTTCCTCATCTATATGTATAGAGTACCTAATATGGCTACACATTATCGAGACTCTTATCTGCATAGCCTTACCTAAGCTTCACTTATGGGGGGGGGTGTTGGTGCATTTATTTGCTTTATTAAATTTAATTGTATTTATTATTTTGGTACACTAATTAATTATTGTAATTATTTTATTATGTTTTTTAATAATTTTCACTAGATAGGATAAACTTGCTTAGATAGTAGTTAACTTAGACACTTATCTTGTTATAGTGGAATTCCACTCCACTATTTGGGGTAAGATAGGATAAGATTATTTAACTAATAGTCAACTTATGTTGATCATTTACACAAGTTGGACACATATCTTGTTAGTGTGGAGTTGCACTCCACTATTCATGTAAACATATATCAGTTGAACTACATGTGTTATGTGAGTTCCTTGATCTTTATCATGCACACCTTGTTCTATATAAGAAATAGATATTTATGTATTCCATATCAGATTAATATTGAATTATCAGAGTAATTCATCATATTTGAGTTATTTATTCATTTTTGTTATTATCTCAAATATACAGTTATTATTTATTACTATTACTATTTTATCTCTTATTTATACTTTCTATTAGATTTATTAGATCCTATAACTAATTCTAATAGAGTATTATAATGTAGGATACACTCAATCACTTAGTAAGGAGTGCTTTCGGTTGTCAAACACAAATATCTAACCCATTTTCCAATTTATATTGTGGTTGAAAGTGTGCTTAGGGTTATAAAGGAAGGAGAATGAAAACATGAATCAATGCAAAAAACTAAAGGCAAGTTCACCCATGAGAAGAATTTATAAGTATAGGTGCAGGGGTATGAGGAGTTACAAACATGTAAAGTATATAGTGACACTATCAGCAAATCCAAGACTATACTTGTCACTTAAGATTTCATGTTATTACCAGTGACATCCAGGTAGGGTTTGAGCTATAATTTTTTAATCTATGCAATGACAAAGCATATACAGATCATTTTAAAAATCATTGAAAATTGTTTTGAGTGATAAAATACAAGAATAAGTTAAGTAGATTCCCCATATTTGCTTTGTTAATTTCAAATTGTTTAAGTGCAATGTAAATCTATTCCACTTATCAATTCAAATTAAGGTATATTACCATTGAGCCCCAAAAAGCTCATTTTTATGGTGTATCCTTTATCACAGCTTACCTGTGGGTGATCGAATCAAGAATTTGGTAGTTTCAAACCCCATTTGCCTAAATTTTAAGCAAACAGAGACTTTTAAGCACCTTTTTTAGTTTTTGTCTCACACATAATCTGTGTGGTACTAGATAAACTCCCTTTTTCAACTCTTCTAACCTAAGTTCTTTACATGCAAAATGGCTCTCATAGGGGAATTATCTCTATTGCATATAAAATACAATAGATTTTAGTAGATATTTAGAGCATATATTTTATTTCAAATATGGAAAGATAAAAATTATTCTTTCTTTAATCACAAAGAGTTGGAATGTAGTTTTTATATTACTAATAAAATTACTATTCTATCTAATGTTACTCTTCAAATTCAAACCCAAACAGATGAAGTTTACCTAGAACTTAACCACATCCATTTTTTGCTTGATCACTAAGGAAATGCCTCATACACAATTAGCCATGAGCCTCCTGAGCCTCTAAGATATCCTATACCTCCCTAAGGATGAGGGCATAGACCACACTATCAACATTCTAGAACTAAACACAATATTCATTCTCGTTATTAGTCACCACTTCGTTGGTCTTCCTCATGATGTGGTGGTTCAAGTGGCTCTTCTAGATCTATAGGTGATGGCAGGGGTAGGGGATCTTCTCCCCTGACTCATGATGGTGACATCAGGGGTTGGGATTTTCCCCCCCAAGGCAAATTTTTACAACTAGATATGGAAATTTTTCCTAAAAGAAAATAATATGGGACATTAAAAGCTCAACAAATTTATGGGTGGGAGATCTTACCTATAGACAAGGATCATCCTACTCTAGGAGGATGGGTTGATAAGCTTTAGGACCTGCCATATCCATCGCCTCCCCTGATGTCCATGTTTGTTGTGGCTACTTAATAGTCCTCTTTATTACTTTTTGTTCCTTGCTCTCTTTAATTAGCTATTAAACTACTGATGTGATGTTTTTTCATGCGTGTCATCATTTTTTGACTACCTTTTAAAGTTTTCCTGAGGTGGTTTTTCCCTCGATGTGATTATGCTCATGAGGTTTAAACTTTCTAATCAATTTTTTTGTATGATTATCATTGTACCATATCCTTTTTTGATTAATATATAGATATGCTCTTCAATCAAAAATAAATAAAAAAGTATGGTGAATACAATCATTGATTTAAGCATAAAAAACACTAGTTTTCCTCCTACATTATGGTTTCAATTTTTCTTAGGGTTTTATATTTATCCTTTATTAGGTTTTGAATTTTAAATCTAATTTTTTATTTCTCCTTATCACATGCATAAATCTGAAAAAATTGCCTTTGCCTTAAGGTGTCATGTTTATTCTCTTATTATGGTGGTTGTTTGTATTCATACATTTTTGATGATATTTAATTTAAAATGACTCTATTTTCAAAAACATTAGAGGTTTTTCTTAGTCGCATTGATTTTATTAAAAAAACCTTCTTTTTCCTCTAAAATTCATAACATGTTTTCTAAAATTGGGGTTCCTTTATTTCACTAAAATTAGTCTAATAAATGAATTATATATATATATATATATATATATATATATATATATATATATATATTAATATTTATTAAAAACCTCTTTTTGTTTCCCAAAATTCATCACGGTTTTTTAGAATAGTTAGTTCTTTAGTTTGACCTTATCACATCAATATTTTGCAGAGGTGTACCTTAAGAATTAAAAACTAATTCCCTTGGGGTTTGATTATCTTATGTTAATTCTTATTTTTTAGATTTACTTCTTATATTAGGGTTCCATTTATGCTTGACACCCTTAGGATTTCATTACTTGGGAATTGTTTAATTTTAATAATGGTCAAAATTAATAAAATTAATCAAAATGTTTTATCATTGTTGGATCCTCTATTGATAAATATGAAAATTTCAAATTGTGAAAATAGTTAAAACATAGATTCTCCTAGAGATGTTACTATACATGAATAATTTTTATCTTCCTTTGATAAATTAAATCCCAAATGTATGGTTTTTGTGATTATAAAGCCACATCTTCCCAACCCTTGATAATTTGTGTAATTAGTGTTAGGTGAGAGGGACCAATAGTTGTGCACCCTAGCTTCATGGGTGTTTATAACCATACAAGTGCCTCTTTGGTACATACAACCTACTCAGTTATGTAGCATATGACCTTGCCACATAACTATTTTCATTTGGTGTGTTTAATTGGAGGGAAAATTAAATTTTGAATTGATTTACTATAAATTAATTTGGGCCTGAAGTTATGAATAGGTGACCTATTATTTTGCATCTTATGTGACACGTTGTGATTGGATATTAAAAAAATTATTGGGAAAAATGTGTACTACAATATAATTTTTATATAATAACTATTAATATCTATTTATTTTGAAATTGGTACTTTTATGCACATGTCCTATCACAACTAATGGACCCCTCTTAAGTAGTGGGCTCTCTACCCTCCCATCAATGATAAAAATTAGCCCTTGAATGAACTAATTCAAAGTGTTTCCATTATTTCACATAGTATTCTTACTATGATGTTTTCCATAGATAAAATACAAGAGAAAGTCTAAACCTTATATATATAAAGGTTAATTCATAAGCATGCTACTAAAAATTGCATCTTTAACTACTCATTCAAAACCTAATTATCTCAAAATATTTTATCTACAACATGGGTTAAGAAATAATAATCATCTGTGATTAATGGATAATGACATTAGATTAAGCTTAATACTTCTCCAAGTGAAACCCTTAGACATATGCTTTAAAAAAAAATGATCATATTGCCTCCCAATCATCCTATGTGAATGTCTACATGATATTATGCTTATCATAGATTCCATGGGCATCCCAAGGATAGGTGTCATGATTTGAAACATAGGATACATTTTATTTTTTATAGTGGTGACCTTACATTGGATACATCTATTAAGACAACCAATTTTAGGCACATATTTTAATATTCAACACCCCACTCTAATTGTTGTTCCATATCCCAAGGTAAAATCACCAAAATAAGAGTTACCTAAAGAATATTTGCATAAAAAAGAGGATAATAATAAGTTTTTTCATAAGCAATACACACCTAATAAGACTGATGTTACAAACATGGTTTCCAAGGTGGCAACCAAAAATTCCACTATATTCAAAGATCCTTTGCTCATTACTATTTACAAAAATGAAAATCAATGAAAGACCACCACAATTAATGATAAGGTTTAAGTTAATACATGTAATATTTATCTTATTATATATTATATATATAACATTTAACATTTGACTAATAGTTATTTAAATTATTAAGTCACAATGGATTACATTTAGTTTCCTATATCTCTTGGTCCCAAGACTATTCTTTATCTATTTCATATTTACCCCACATTGCTTACATATGATTCCATATTAGTAACCCCTTAGTTAAATTCAATGCATAAAAAAATAAATGGGTCTTATGATCACATTGAATTTTAGTTCCAAGGTAAACCTATTACCATTTGTGAAGATATAACAACTCAAAATAAATGGGAGCATCTCAAAGAAAATATGGTTATATCTTAACAATTGGAACCTAACAAAATATCTGATAGTGATGATGATAGTGAATATCCAAGAGAATATAGTGAAACATCTAATCATCTAATTCTAAAATATGGTATGGTTAGTTATACATGCCATACTACAAATGTATAAGGTGATATTGATTGGATTAACATTTCTAAACTAGTGGATGCTGATAATTACAACATTTTCAATATAGGAGCTCCATATGAGTATCACCCAATCGATGACATCATAAGTTAGCTTTGATATATTTTATTGTACATATATTCTTTATGTTTGATTACTTTTTTACCTTCTATTAATTTTACTAATGGTAAATTCATATTTAAAATCTACTAATAGTTTGTCCTTTTTAGCTCTATAAGAGAGGGAAATTATATGATTATGAGAACTCACCTCATAGGTGTTAAAAAATTTACTTGAGTGTAGCCTAATATCTCTCCCTATACCAACAAAGTCTGATATGACAAGGGGAAAAATTATGGATACTAGAGATACACAATGCATACATGATCATGTTGACTTTGAAGATGATGTTGGATTTTTTATAGTGCATGATCATTTCTCTGATTTGGAAAATTATATAAACCTTAATCATTGCCCACAATATGTGACATTAAAGCTAATTGATCTAGTACATTTAAGTGATCATCCAGTTTATGGTATCATAGGTTATCTAGAACATAATTCAAGTCAACAAATTCAAATATTCAAAACTACAAAGGTTGGACCTATGCATGGCATTCTTTGTGTGGTACACATAGATTGATTAATGTTATTCATCATATAAATGGTGAATTACATATCAATTTTATACACACATAATTTTCATAGTATATGTGGGTGGGATAGAAGTCATATAGGTTACATATGATACATGCATGTATAAATGTGTGACATTAGTTAGACCCATCAACATCTTTCTACATTGGGGACATGCCTACATTGGGGGCATCTTCATACACTTAAAAGTTATATCTTTCTATACTCATCCATTGATCATAATATATTGTTACACATGGATTTATATTTATTATACTTTATCAATTGATTATTTTTATAGATATTATGCTTTATTATACTATATGTTGACATTGATTTATTATATGAACTAATATTTATTTTTTCATGCATGCTTGATATTGATGATTCTGAAATTATGTGATCATTTATGTGAGTTATAATGAGTATTATAGGGGTGTATTGATTTTTTCTTGTCACACCAAGTATCATTTTTGTTAGAGGATCCTCTAGTTTGAGTCACGGCCATGTTTTGTCTCTGTCACATCAAAATCATGTCATGTCTTATGCTCTTATGTGGTCCTTGATCATTATAGTATGTGTATGGATTAATATATGGATATTAAATTATGTTATCTCTCATGCATAATTTATTATGTGTGATGCCATGATTATTGTTATACATCTAATGTCATTATTATCACCACAAGATTAATTGATATATCTAATATACATTGGCACTTTTATGCCCATTAACTTAGATTACATGTTTCATACATGTATGAAATATTTCTATAATGACATATCTTAACATGTTTTAATACATAATTTACATGATTATATTTTTTTAAATAACACATGGTGTGCATAAATCTTTCTTTTGACATTAGTGATTCATAGACTTCATCTTTCATATCAAAATGTGGGATATAGTGGGGTTGTCTTACATATTCAAGCCATGACAAATAGATAATTCAGATTTTAGGATATATTATGTGATTCATATGGGTTATATTGAGTAGATTGAACCATAAGTGGGGAATTTTATAGGATTATAAGGAATAATTAAATCATTATATGACATTATAACAAACAAATGATGGCATTATATATTACTTTGAGGTACAAGATGATAATATTTGGGGATGAATGTTGTTCATGTGAACACTTTTCCATTTATATATTTTAGATTGATGGGTAACCATTGTATTACATAATTACTTCGAGTCTATATTCCATTTATGATGGTTTATCCTTTTAAATATGAACGTATTTTTGGGTTACACTTTTACATATGAACTTATTTCAAGTTCCACTTTTACATACGAAGCTATTTTGAGGTTCCACTTTGACATATGAACCTAATTTTGGGGTTCAAAAAATAATTATGATCATATTTAGAGTAATGTCATTGATGTTTTTGCATATCTCAACTTTTATCACTCATTCTCAAATATTCATCGAGATATTGATACTCCTCAAATTTTATTTCCAATGCTTGTATCTCCTTGGGTTATGATCTCCCCATGGTATTTTCCAAAAATGTTTAAGCATCTTGGTTTACATACCCTCAAGTATATGTGTTCATTGGATTTTCAATTTCATGTGATTCATTGATATATATTATTTTAGATTGATTATTTATAGAAGACATTTATCTATACATGTGTTCTTACATATTTCATAGGGAGAAATTAAGACATTTGAGGCATACCTATCAACACCAAGTGTGGTTATCACATGTACCAAATATCTTCTTTTATCCTTTTAGTACATAATTTTAAATACTATATTAAAAGGGTGGAATATTTAGACACCTAAATTTGGTATTAAACACTTTGGCACACTTTAACACACATGGAAATTTAGTATACATTTGATTTTAGTGCACATATTCCCTCAATATGTCTACCCACCTATTGTCTTAGACAACACTATTCACTAGATATGCCTATTTTGGATTAGCTTAATCTATAAAATAACCTTTCAAAATCCTACACAAACCTTCTCAATGCTTAGAATCATTGATTTTCACTCCTATGACATTATTGATTATGGCTGGATAGTTTTGATTTCTGTAATTGTATGCCTTTACTAGTAGTGCCCCAGAACATCCAATGGATTTTTTTCAAAATTGGGAAGTCTCCATTAAGTTAGCCTAGACACATTTCATGGATTAGTCATAGTGAGAAATAATGATTCATCTATAAATAAAAATTAATCCTAATTTTCTCACTCACTTGGTCACAACTTGGAAAATCTTTGATCAGTACTTGATAAATCCACTATAACTCTCTTAAGACATTATCATAAAGGCATACAAATATGAAATCCCCTCAAAGGACTAAACTTACAACCAAATATGAATACACATGAAAGTCAAAGTTGCATGCTACTAAATGTCAAAAATTAAATATTAAATTACACTTTAGATTGATTACGATGTTGTGCATGTGCACGTGCACACACACACACATAGGTGGGAGAAATACATGTAATTTGAGACCTCTTTAGAATATTAGAATGTATGTAATGCATAGTCACTAAATTAAAAGTGGTTGGGTCTTTCCAACCTAAATAACTAACCCAATTTTTAATTCATCTTATGATCAAAAGTTTTACTAAGGTTTCAAAGGAAGGATAAAAAATAGGAGTTAGGGCACAATATAGAAGGAAAGTGCACATAGAAAAAGGGGGATAAATAGAATATATGATTAGGGAACACAAATAAAATGGGGATGAAATAAAAATTAGAAACATGGACCTTTCTATTACGAATCCAAAACCATTTCCATTTGAATTACAATTAAAATAATTAACCATGTAGGTCATGTATTCAATTTGTGAATGGAAAATAAAATGTAGTTTCTTGAAATGGAAAGGATTAATTTTTGTTTAGAAATTAAATAATGTTTTTACCTATTCAAGTAGGTTAGATATTATTTTAAAGGAAATGATTTTGGGTTCTTAATATTGACTATAGGGTTCATTTTTATGGACCTAGGGATGGATCTCAGTTCTATATGTAGGCCCATAAAGATGGTGTATTGTTTTTTATAAATCTTGTGTGTAAAACCTTTAATGTTGATAGATTGATTCATAGACAAACAAGTTTGGTTTTATAAAAAAAATATAGAGAACTCTTTTATGTAATAAGTTTGTGTTATTTTGTTATCAATACATGTGACTCTAAGCTGGAATCCATATGATATAAAAATTATAGGTTATCTTTATGCTTGAGATTTTTAAAGTATGATTAGAGGTTGTTGCAGTATTAAGGAAATTTTATAAATGTTTTGCTTCAGGTTTGAATATATTTAAAGTCAAACTTTATATTATACAAACAAAAATAGTGACCTACAGTTTTAGAAACTTTACATATTAGACTAACAAAAGATGAAGTTGTAAAATGAAAACCTATAGTGTGTGTGTGTGTGTGTGTGTGTGTGTGTGTGTGTGTGTGTGTGTGTGTGTGTGTGTGTGATTTAAGGTGAATTTTTTGAAATTAGATGAAACTATAGTTGATAATAGACTATTAAAAGCTTATATCTTTATATACTAAAGGAAAACTATGTGTGAGAAGATTTATTATGACCTGGGTAATTGTATGTATATACATTGCACCTATAGCTTTTATGTAGAAGATAATAACTTCACAAACTTGAGTGTGGCATTACTAAATTTGTATCGAGTAATAATATGACTTTTAATAAATTTTTATGGGTCATATATACCCCATATTGGAGAATACAATCAAAGTGTGGAAATTAGATCATTGTGATAATTGTATTTTTTATGTGTGAATTTGTAGATATTTATGTTGGGGATCATAATCTCTCAATTATAATTGAAACCAGATGGTTGATTTTTATGGTTTATTGATATATAACTCATTAAGGTTTGTTTAAAAGTATAAATATATATGATCAAGTTTAAAAGTATGATCCGATTATGTATATGGAGTATAGTTAAGTATATAATATTCCTAATGGGATATAGTCTTAGCTATAAGAGCATATTCAAATTAAGATAAATGGACTTAAAATATAGTGTATAAGCCATATAATTATTGACCTAGATTATGAAATAGGATAGTTTTTTTTTATCATTTTATGGGGTCGATATGGCTATGAGTCTTCAAACACTATGAAAAATAAGATAGCATGGTAGTGATTCATTCTTTGAACATGATAGTGGTGAAAAATTATGTTATCTAAGGTTATTTTGAAAGATATAGTATTGTAGAATTATAATAATTAATGAACATAGAGATTAGTGCAATGATGTTTTCAAAATATAAGTATATGGACATGTTTATTTAAGTAAAACATAGGTGTTTTACTTGGCATGATGCAAGTAGTGGCTTATTGATTGATTTGCTTATGAGCTATATGTTGCAAATCTGTTATGTTTTTTTATGCTATAAAAAAGGGTTATGAAATATTATTTTATATATGTCTTTTAATATTAGATGATAGGTATATGGGTGTTATTATCATGTAACCCATACATTTATCATTTGGTATAAAATTATTGTTTATGATGTACTAGCAGAGTATGTGTGTGTGTGGATATGATTGATCCATTGTGATCTAAAACTATAATGAAATCTTTGGCATAAATAATTTTTATAGCTAAAACACTTTCATTCCACTTGTTTAATCTAATTTACATGTTTATGATTGAGGTTAGGATAGAGCAAAAAATTTTCATAGTCTATATGATTTTATGCATGTCTTAGTGATTTTACAACATGAGTTCCAGTTAAATTCTTGATATCTACACTACTTTTATTTTCCCTTCTATGAAGGGTATGGCCACTCCCTAGTTGGGAGGTGTGTCAGGGATCTATGGTCTATGGTTATAGGTAAAATACCATGATGATGCTCTCCCTCTCCAGTAGTTGGTTTAACCTTTAGAGAATCTTAGTCAAGGATATTGTACTGATTACTTGAGCTATTTTATGATGTTCATAGGTTAAGTGGAACATTTTATTATTGTATTTGATATTCAGTGGTGAAAATTGTAACTTTGTAAAATTTGATATGGTTTATTTAATACAAATGGCCATTGTATAAATTATACATGATTCTAGATATTATAACAACAGCGGTTTTATTTGTAATAAAAGTTGTAAATATGGTTTAATTATATATTTTGAGATGTTATGATTGGTTTCATACCTTATGCTTTGTTATTTTTCTATTTGATACCTAAATGAATCATTATATTGACTAGCATGTTAATAGTAATTGAGTATCTATTATTTTGATGCATTTAAATAAAAAATAGTAATCATTAATTACAATTAATGATGTGGATGTTTACGAGTTAATTTAAGTTTTAAAAAATTACATAACTCTAAGTAAAACCTAGTAGGGTTCTAACATTATGGTAACATACCTTAAAGTTTAGATCTCAGACCTAATGAGTCCACTAACATGAATTTTATTCTCCTAATTTTCCACAAAGGATACTAGTGCAATGTAGATCAAATAGTAAGGGACCTTCAAATCTAAACCCTCTAGTTGATCCCAATAAGCTAGTAATAGAGCAAGATATGAAACTTGATCAGATTCTCATTGTTATAAATGAGACTAGAGATTGAATAACAGCTCTATAATTCAAAGTTCATGGCCTAGAAAGGGAAAATGATCAAGGGAAACCAAAAGAACACCCTAATGAATAGGAAGTTCCTCAGAAGTAAGGGCATGAAGAAGTGCAACAAGATGCTAGAGCTTAAGTAACTATAAAACTCGCACATGTCATAAAGAAAGTAAGTCCACCCATGTTCAATGGAAGGGTATTGGGTGATGGAGCTAAATCTTAACTTACCAAAAAGGAAAAGTATTTCAAGATACAAAATTACTCTGAGGTAACCAAGATAGTTTGGTTATCTTACTAATTATCTAGTGAAGCATCAAATTAGTTGGTTAATAAGAAGATCAAAATGAGCCTCTACTCCACCACTACTATGTGGGAATAGTATGTGACATTATTTAGAGCATGTTGGTTACCCAAATTATATTTTTATCAAAAGCTAATATATTTTAAAAATCTAAAGAAAGGGGATCAATCAATAAAAAAATACTAGGAGTAGTTCACAAAGCTCCTAAAGTATATTCCATAGTATCATAAAGATGAGAATTATTGTATCAAAAATTTCATCATGGGATTAAAACCCCAAATTGGGTGTGAAGTGGATATGAATCGACCATCCACTATAGATTAGATTTTTAAGAAAGTGGTAAATTAGAAACAGAAGTTGAAATCTCTTGTTGAGGCCAGAGAAAAGTTTAAGAAGTTTGGATGTCATAATACAACCTTCAAGAAAAATAATTGGAAATGAAGTGGGAATTCCAAGAACCATTTAAAAAATTAGAATGCAAAGTTCAATAGTGCATTGAGAAACAAGAAATCAAGAAGTGGTTTCAAGGAAGGTTTCAATGGAAATAATCAATCTGAGAAGAAGGGGCCACCTAGTGGATGTTTTAATTATGGAAGAGATCATTATATTAGGAAATTCCCTCATCAAAAATTGGATGGAAGAAACAAGAAATTTTATACTTCTACTTCTACATCACAAGTATCCTTCCAACAGAGAATTCATGTGGCTGTTGACAACTGTCAAGCTGAATTTTAGGCTTCTTCCATTAAACTAGCAAGAACTTTATTTAGTCCTATTTCCATTTTAATATATATATATATATATATATATATATATATATATATATATATATATATATATATATATATAGAAGCTACTAAGTGTTTTATTTCTCCTATAATGTTGAGTAACTTATCTAAGAAAACTAGTTTTATGGTAAGTGTTTGGTCAATTAAGTATGGGAATGAATCCAAGGTCAAGGTTGATAGGTGATTAGTATAAGCTCAAATCAAATTGTTTAAATTCACTATGGTAGTGGATATTTATGAAACACCACTAGGATCATATGATGAGATCTTAAGAGTGAATTGGATCACTAAGCATTAAGATAGGGTTGACTACCACCTAAAGAGGGTAGAATGCTTAGATGATTTGGGAAATGAAACCTATATTCAAGGAAAAAAGAGAGAATTGAAGCTTAGACAAATTTTAGTTATCCAATTAAGAAAGGACCAACAAAAAGGATGTCAAGCATTCATAATCAAGATGAATGAGATTAAAGAATTCAAATAACCTTCAATTGAATACTTTTCATTTCTATAATATTATTGAGATGTTTTTCCTAAAGAGTTTTTAGGTATACCACCCAAGAGGGATTTTAACTTCACCATCACCATCATTCCAAGATTAGAACCCCAGTTTAAGGCTCCCTACAAGATGACAACAACTAAATTAGTTGAGTTGAAGGCCCAACTTTTGGAAAAATTAGATAAAGGATTAATTCAACCAAGTGTGTCACTATGGGGTGCACCTATAATATTTTTAAAGAATAAGGATCAGAACCTTCACTTGTGTATCAACTACAAGATGTTTAATAAATAAAATATAAAAAATAGGTATCTTCTACCTCGTATTGATGATGTTTTTGATCAAATGTGTGGTGTACCAATATTTTATAAGATTGATCTTTGAGTTGGGTATCATTAGTTAAGAATTAGGGATTAATACATTCCAAAAACAACTTTCAAGACTCGATATGGGGACTATGAGTTCAAAATGCTCCCATTTGGATTGATGAACACACCTACAACATTCATGAATATTATTAATAATGTGTTCATATATTACCTAGATCAATTTGTTTTAGTATTTCTTGACATTATTCTCATATATTTGATAAATGAAGAGGCATATGTAAATCATTTACGGTTGGTTCTACAATAGTTGTAGAAGCACAAGCTCTATAGGAAATTGTTTGAGTGTGCCTTCTTCTAGAAAAGAGTATAGTATTTGGGACATATCATTTCTAAAGAGGTGATTTTAGTAGATCCAACTAAGATTAGAGTCATTATAGAATGAACAACACTCATGAATGTTTAAGAGGTGTGTAACTTAATTAGTTTGGTAGGATATTATAAGAAATTCATGCCTAATTTTTCTAAGTTAACTAACCCAATCACCTCTCTACAAAGAAAAGAGTTGCAATTTGTGTGGTCTAATAAGTGTGAAGAAGCCTTTTAAATATTGAAATAGAGGCTCAATTTAGCACCTGTGTTGAATATTCTAGATCTAAATGGCCATTTATTAGTTACAATAGATGCATTAGGTGATGATTTAGGAGGTTTTCTAATGTAATATGTTACAATTGTGGCTTTCAAGTCTACGTAAATGAAGTCATATGAGGTAAATTATACCCTTCATGAATTGGATTTAACTATAATAATACATGCCTTACAAGTTTGGAGACATTAAATGTTGGGAAAACCATTTAAGATCAAGTCAAATAACTTATGGCTCAAGTAAATTTTCACCCAACTTAATCTAAATGCTTGTCAAAGGTGGTGGTTAGATTTTTTTTAGTTTATGATTTCAACATTAATTACATTAAGAGTAAATAAAATAGAGTTATAGATGCCCTTAGCCATAGAAGGTATATATAAGCATTGGATATTATAAGGAGTACCTTCTATGATCAAGTAGTGAAATTCTCTTTAGGAGATGAATTCTATAAGTAAAGAGAGATTTGTCTTAAAAGTATCAAGATCCTAGATATAATGGATTCAAATTTGAGAATGATAAAATTTTGAGATATAATATAATAATTTATGTTTTTGATAAGGAAAATTTAAGGATTATAATGCTAATATAACTACACAAGACTCCATACTCAGGACATCCAGATGTGACTAAGCTCTTGGCAGAGCTAAGACCACTATATTTTTGGAAAATAATTAAGAAAGATGTAGCAAATTTTGTTTATAGGTGCTTAGAATGTTAGTGAGTTAAGGTTAAGCATGTGCATCCTATTAGGTTGTTATACCTACATTCCATACCATAATGTAAGTGGTAGGTCATTAGTATGGACTTTGTCTAAGGATTACCTTTGTCAAGGAATCATCATGACATGATTTTGGTGGATGTTGATAAAATCACCAAGGTAGTGCAATTTATTCTAGGTAATTTAATAGATGATGCACCTATGCTCACTAAGAGGCTTTTTAAAGAGGTGTACATATTGCATGGGTTTCTAGAAAAGATCATTTTAGATAAAGACCCTAGAATGACTTCAAGTTTTTGGCTAAATCTCAATCAGTTTTGGGTACACAAGTAAATTTTAGCACTACTTACCATCGTGAAATAGATGGACAAACATAGAGATTGAATCAAATATTGAAATATATTTTGAGGATGTATTACATGGATTATCAATACAAGTGGAAAGAATACCTACCCTTGGTTGATTTTACATATAATAACTCATTCCAATTAGCTTTGAAATATGGGTCTATTTGAGGCCTTGTATTGTAGGAGGTGTAGAACACCAATCAACTGGGACAAAATAGAAAATATGGTTATTTTTGGATCATATATGATCACTAAAATGGAGGAATAGGTAAAATTTATAAGTCAAAGGTTGGCTAAATTAATGACAGGTAGAAAAGCTATGCTGATGTAAAAAAGACACAAGGCAATTAGTAGTTGGGGTTAAAGTTTTTTTGTGGGTTAAACCCCAAGAGATTTCTATTAAATTTTGAAAATTAGATAAATTATCATAAATATATGTGGAACACTTTGAGGTTCTAAAAATGATTAACCCTTTAGCGTATAAACTTGTTTTTCCACTAGATTTAGCACAAATACATAATGTTTTTCATGTATCTTATCTTAAGAAGTATATAGCTAATCCTTCACATGTTTTGGATTAGAATGTGTTACAAGTTATATATCTTGGGGTGGTCATAGTATAAATAATTATAATTATTAATACTTTCAATCTTAGATTGTGTAACATAGAAGTATCACAGTGGAAGGTCTAATAGGACCAATATTTTGAGGATAGTGCTACATAGGAGGATTATGAAGAATTATATAGGTGTTCCCTCATTTATTCAAATAATTTCTAGTTAAACATTAATTTTTATTTTCATAAATTTTGTTTAAAATAAATTCATCAAGATGATGACCTATTTTAGGGGGAAGGATGTTACACCCACTCCTTAAAATTTTGTATTTTTGTAAATGTAGAAGTGAAACTCATGGTTTATTAGTTCTTATTAGTTTATTTGACATTATTGATGTATAATGATAGTTGTATAGATTATTCATGTTTATTTATGATGTGATTTTTTCACATGCATTATTATGTTGTTATGAAATCTCTCTTTGATTTTGATTTCATTTAACAGTTTTATTTTATGGTACAATAATTCATTTGATACATAGATATTTGATGTGTATTTATTATAACATGGACTAACCACCCTTTTGGTTTGACTGAGGTGTTTGAAGTATAATATTGTTGGGTGAATATTTTGTCGGCCAGTTAACTAGTGACCAAAATAGTTCCTATCACCACAGCATAGGGAGATTGGTCATCCAATGTTGCAAGTTTACCACATCCAAAGGGGAAAAATCTCTCCTCTCATCAAGGGGAGATTCCTTATTAAATATACAAAGGCTATATACTATATATATAAGCAGAAAGTAAGACATAGGGGTGGGATAAACCATCCATCTCTCTTTTTTCAGAGATGATGCTCATAGACAGAGGAGGAATCCTAAGTGATTGGTGATGGCACTTCTCTTTTTTTAGAAGTAACATTCAGCCAAGAGCTAGATCCCTTCCTAGATAGTAGAAATCTTAGTGAAGCAATAGAAGGAACTTCTCTTCTTTCAGAAGTGCTTGTTCTTGTAAATAGTAGGACTCTTTTTGGTAATAAGTAATGGGGTAACAGGGTCCAAAGTAACTAACAATCTAAGATGTAGCACAAAGTCTCCACCTTGACGGCCCTAGAGTGAGATGTGAAGAAAAATGGGGGCACAAAGTCATCCCAAGGTCTTTTACACAGAAACATAAAAGAAAAACACACACTGGAGACAACTATGACAACACAAAGTCTAAAAATAGTTGGCTTTAGGACACCTTCCTTATCACCTCCACTAGTCCTACTTGTTAAATCAAATAAATAAGAATGCTTTCAGAAGATAGACATAAGAACAATTTCCTAAAGTAGCACAAGTTATAACAACACAAAGTCTACAAGTAACTTGCTTTCTCATTCAATCAAATAAATATGAACTACAATTCGAGCTCAAAGTCTTAGTAATGCCTTTCAATTTGGGCAGAGTTTCACTTTTGGTAAGGGGAAGATCTCTCTTGTAACAAATGACAGATTACAATATATAGCACTCAAAGAAAGACTTGGGTGCTTGTTTTCATGAAAAAGGCCCATGCTGAAGTCAACATCTTTAATGTGCCTTCAGTTCTGTCTAGAGGCACCATGCTAGGAACAACGCATTGCCTCAATTATGGTGTGTCCATTCATCTAATGTCTCTTCCTTGGTATGGATTTTCTAGTCCTTTATCTGATGTCTGTGCAGCTATCCAATTCACCATTACTTCATGGAAGAAAATAAGGCTTGCATCCTTGATTTGGTGTGCTTAGAAGTCTACTTGATCCACTATTTCACCTACTAGAAATAACTCTTTTGAAGATATTTTTGGTCCTTTGGTCTCGCTCCTCTCTTCACTACTTAAGCACTTCTTTGCTCTCTGGTTGAACCATCACATTAATTGAACTTGACTTTGGAATCATCCATGTTGCTTCTTTGTCCTTTATAGCCCTTCTTGTCTAAGTATTTAGGGGGTCCTTCCTGCGTCTTTGACAAGTGGCAAGTTCCATGATTATGAAACTCATTGGAAACTTACAAAAAATAGGATCCACAACACATCTTTCTCAAGCAACTTCAAAAGGGGAACGTGGATGCAAACACTTGTCACATTTCACTGAGTCATAACAGGACACTTGACGTATTTTGCTTAACTTACAGAAGCTTTAGAAACCTTTTGAGAGTCTTGTAGAAGATGACATGTGGCATCTTCCACTGCACTTTGTCTTTTTCCATTGGGTGCTTTTTTGCGGGCTTTTCTTTAGCTTTCTTCGGGCTCTCTTCCTAGGTGAATTTCTTCGAACAAAATGTCTGAAGGACTCTACTTTGCCTTTTTCCTTGTTAATTTTTCCGAAGGAGTTCACTTTGTCTATTTTTGCTCGCTGCCCTCCACAAGGGTTCTTAGCCTTGGTTCACTACCCTCCACAAGGCTACTTGTTCCTTTGGCTTTGGGGCAGCCCCTTGAACCTACCGATTGAACCAACTGATTGAACCAACTTTGGTTCAATAGTTCAATGGTTCAATCGGTTCATTCTTCATTATTTGGCCAAGTCTTTTTGATATTTTGCACCAATCGCGTTGAACCAATTGGTCGTTGAACCCATTGAACTAATTGAACGTTGAACCCATTAAACCGATGAACCAAAATGGTTTAAGGTTTAATAGTTCAACAATTCAATCTTTTGAGACTTGTTAAGTGCTCGGGGCCGCAGATCCTTTAAACGGTTGATCTTTGAACCTTTGACATATGTGCATATCCCTTTGAACCTTTGAACCTGTGATTCCCTTTACTGAAAAAGCTTTGAAAAATGAGGAATTTGTAAGCCCCCCAATAAATTTGGAGAAGGGAAGAGAGGAATTTTGGCCCTGCAGGCCCAAAATAACTCATATGTTGTCCCAAAAATAAGAAGTCATTTTTGGGGGACAACAAATACCACCCTCAAAAAGTGATAGACAGGGAGAGTATCATTGGGGAGGAAGGAACAAATATTAGTATTGGGGGTAAAGAGAAAGAAAACATAGCCCACACACACCACCTTATGTATGTTGAATGAATGTTTACTTTTTTGGTTAGAAACAAGATGAATGAGAGGGAAATGGGGGGTGAATCAATGTTCAAAATTTTTCTTTCAATTCCACTTAACTATATATGAACCATTCTAACATGCATGTACATCTTAACAATCATAAACATCAAATATAAGAGCATGGAACACATGAACACAACATATATGTGGGAAAACCTATAGGGATAGCAAGCCAATTGATGAATAAAATGGAATATATTCCTATAATACAAACATAAATCTTTAGTGAATCACCAACTTCACATGGATCACCAACCCCAACTAGCTCATCACTAACTCAGTAAGGATTTTAATAAGCATCCACTTACAAGGAGGCACCAACCCCCTAGATGACTCAGCACCAACTCAACCACTTGATTGTTTAATCACCTTCAAAAACCATTTTTTATTATGAAACATATGATGATTTTCTCCTTCATATCTTCTCTCTCTTCATTCCTCTCAAATTGGCCTTTAGTCTTCTTCACTCAACTAGCCCTCTTCATGGCTTGATTAGGTCTTTTGACCTTGATCCTAATATCTAGAACCTATGTTAGATATTCATAACATTTATTTTATGGTATTCATGACCTAATTATTCTCATAAATTATATATATCATTTTCTTACCCTCTTCTACTCTCACTCTCTAAGCACACCAAAATAGGCCTATACTACCTTGCTTTTATATGTCTCTTGATCATATCCTTCTAGTTCAAATACTTATTCAAATAACTTAATTCCTCCATGAATAGGTCTTAACATATTAAAATAACATACCTTAACCATAAATCAATCTATACAATGGATCAACCATACATCAATTATCCCTTACTCTTATTTTAGGATTATGGAAACCTAATAGGTCTTCTTAACAACACATTACCCTTTGATATCTCTATAAGAATATAAAAACACCTCACATGGTAGGAAAAAGTAATACTCCACTCTACTATACCTTATAAAACTTTAATTTATATCCAAAATACCTTTTAAATAAAACTATCACTTGAACCCTTTTTCAAAACATTGCTTATTAGCCTGCACATATACATAAACTTTGTCTTGAATAACTAAGGTATATACTCAAATTTTACAAATGATCATGGAAATAAATTAAATATTTAGAAACCTCATGACCTTAGGGTCATAAAAAAATTTATTTTATGCTTTAACTTGGGGTAAACAGGCTCAAACACTTCTCTGCAAGATGTTCACTCAAAACTACCAACTATCTCCAAAACACAATCAAAGAAACATGAACATCTAAAATATGATTAAATATATTCAAGGGATTTAAATACATGAATAGGATCTTATAAAATCATTATAAAAACTTCAACCAATTAGATCATGATATTTGATTAAAACTATTGGTCTTAAGACCAATCTATTGACCTTCTCTCTCATAGACTCTACTCAGCTAGATAAGCCATTTGGGATTTAATGTTTCAAAATATTACATAGACTTCAAAGATTATAAAAATCATGGATAGATAAATAAATATCAAAATAATATAATCATTCATTTCAAAGCATCACTCTCACATGAAAACACATCAAAAAACATATTCTCACATCTGCTTAATTTTCTTATTGTCTGCATCACTAGGTTTGTTAGCAACTAGCCAACTTGGATCACCATATTTGCATACTTGAGGTCTATAACCTATCCAAAAATATACTTTAAAAACAAATACAAGTCTCACACTTTTATCTTCATACACTTACCAAATTTGACTTCATCAATTCTATCTACTATAGTAAATCTCTAAAAGACAAGCACTTTTCTATAAATTCTTCTCTCTCTTAAAAAACCAATCACACTTAGAGATGAATGGGAGAGTTGACTTCAACCTAAAATCACTTGTATAATATTTTTATATCATTTTTATCTCTTTATAATAATATCTTCAACATTAGGTCATCATTAGGGTTTTATGAGGGTTTAGACTGACTTCTAGTGCTAATGATCATTCATAAAACTTAGCTCCTCTTTCAAGAAACCAATACTTGGAATATTTAGCTATAAACCTTCCTAATCTACCATGATTATATTAGGTTATCATGTATATTTTTTACATTCTAATGAGCATTGAGAAAATATTCTCGAGTAGATAACTCTTCATTTTGTGCACTTGAGAAACCTTGAAATACTTTTTAGGATTTTTTCTTGCAAACCTTGATCTGAAACTTCATGCACATATTAAAAAAAACTTGAATCACCTCTATCAATGTTCATATACTCACCCATATCATGGAAACTGATCCTATTACCTCATCTATCCACCATCTCTCTTCTTGCTTTCTAATCCTTGACTTGCAAGTCGTATTAGACCTAGAATCTGACCTTCTAGCCACTTTGTAGACTTCACCCTAAAAATTTCATGTGTTTCAATGTCTATTATGCATGTTATAACAACCTCATACACTCACTCTTCTTAAAAAAATAAATATAACATCTTTGGATCTACTTACAAATCTTTGGAGCACAACTAGGATCTTCATAGCATCTTCAAAAATGCAAACATAGATCTTTGGAGCTGACCTTTTAATCAATTTCAAGGTCTTCAAAACCTCATGTATAGATTCAGACAATATCTCTCATGCTCAAACACTATAATTTTTATTTGGAGCATTCTCATCTTCATATCTCATTTAGAGCATCTTCAAAACTACTTACATAGATCTTTGAAGCATACTTCTTGTTCTTTAGATCTCGCTCATATAATCATACCACATGTAAATATTATCTCACAAGGTCTAGATAAAGCATTATAATATGCTTTACATTTTCTATATTGACCTTTACTCACTCATGCTGATTTTCAATGATTTCACTCAAGCTGACATTAGAATATTATTCAAATAATATTCTTTTATTAGATCAATAACACTCACTGTGCTAATAATCAGAACTCATCATACACATACCTCAAGGCTCAACATCTTCACAAGAACCTTTGACATCAAATATATTAGATTGACATCAATGAAATAACCATGTATTTTCATAATAACCTTTGACATCAAAGTCAACTTTAAATATCAAATCTTAACACTTAATGACAATGCTCAACAATCTCTCCCTTAATCAATGACAATGTTTAACAATCTCTCCCTTTGTCATTGATGGCAACATACTTAGAAAATTATGTCAACCAGTCTTAATGGCAATCATCTCTTAATACTTGTTCTTGCTTCTTCTTTCTCCCTTTCTAATCTTCCCCTTTTCTCATATTTTTTAATCTTTTTCCTTATCATCTTTTCTAATTTTTCTCCCCCTTTGACATTAATGACAAAGGTCTTCCACAACTATCATCACTTTCAGAATGGACTCAGATTACAATACCACTTTAACATAGATCAATCTCAATTAACAAATTGAAAATATCCCCCTCAAACCAAGAATTCACCATGATTTTGTGAGTAGTAAATACCAAATATAATCTATCACTACTAAAATCACACTCTTCTCCACGTGAGTTGATACTATCTCTCAAAGACACTACATGACACACAATCTTCAAAAACTATGGTAACTACTTATGATAACCATTTTTAAAACTTTCTCAATCATGTCACTCTCCCAACTGATTCATCAAAATCTCAAAAAGTAGAGTCTATGAAGCATCTCAGGCACAATCTCTCTTTAACTCCATGCATATCAAAATTAATCACTTTTTTGACAAAGAACTTAAGAGTTACCAACCTCCCTCTTAGACCAACCATATCTTCTCTAGGAACTCAAGATTGTATACCTTTTTTGGAATTACTAAAAAATATCAAACTCTTTATCGCACACACATAAAGCTATCTCAAACTAGATACTAAATGTAGAAACAAGGACTCCCCCTTCATCTTCATAGATCTAGATCAATTACTCATAACAAATAGATCTTAAATGCTTACCTCTTAAAAACCAATTTTTTGCAGTTTGACTTTAGATACCTGATACCAATCTTGGATATTTCATCATGGTACTACTTTAAACCATAGAAATATCAACATAGGAATGGTTAATATTTATCTTTATCTCCTTGATTGCAACATATACAACTTGTATTCTTCTCAAAATAAATCTTATTTTTGTGCACCCTCATGCTTCTATTGATAAAAGACTATTTCCATGAAACTTAGTGGAGCCACCCCATTTTAATAGGGCACTAAAAAAATATGAACTTAGGATATTCATAAATGTCCATACTCTTTTCACAAGATTGAATATTATTCAACATTCTTCTAGACTTGATTGACACTTTAGGCTTGGCCTTTGACTTGGCATTTTCATCATTACCTTGCCATCCTTATTTTCTTTGAATAACTTATCAAAACATGTAGATAACAAGTATTATTGACATTCTTTCCATTTTGATTTATGCTTTATAGTAGCAAACATCCCACCTTGGTTTATGATTTGATTATGACTCACCTTATCATCCTTATTCTTCTTTAGCCTTTAAGCTTGCTGCCACAATCTCTATTTGGATTTCAACTTGTTGAATGATCTCTTCATATTAATTGGAAGTGTTACTCAACCTATACTCAAACAAATTAATATGTTCCTCATAGTCCTAAACTAATGTCTTCAATTTACTCTTCTTCACAATCTTCAATTCTTGTAGGGCACTTACCAGATCTGCCTCAAGATCCACTTCAACTTCTCCTTCTTCACTATCATAGTATACCTCTTCCTATGATTCTACATCAATCATGAGGCCTTTCCCATTTGAACAACCCTCATTGTCTGATTCTATGCCTATAAACAAATTTTTATTATTGTCATGTTCAGATTCATTACTTCCATCATCAATGTCAGATGTGTCTGAAATAATTACATCAGATGACTTATCTTCTTTGGTATAGAGTATCTTCTTGTTTTTGAATGAAATATTCTCAACATTAAAAGCTACTTCCTTCTTGATAGATATTCCTTCATTTGTTCTCATCTCATAGGAAGTCAAGATTCCATGAAGTCCATCCATTTCTAGCTTGTCCAAATCTTGCATCTCTTTTACTACATATAAATTAGATTCAAACTTAAGAGTTAGTGATCTCAATTCATTTTGAATAATAATATACTCTTTCACTTCTTCTCCCAAACCTCTAATGATATTGAAAAATTCATCAACTCTCAATAGGTAAGATGCAATGGATTCATCTTCATTCATCTTCAGGCTTTCAAACTATCTTCTATGGGTTTTAAACTTGGCCAACTTAACCTTGGTGTCTCCTTCATAAATGGTATTAAATTTGTCACATATGTATTTAGATAAAACATAATGCATTACCTTTATAAGATCTACTTCTGATAGGCCACACATAATGACATTCATTGTCTTGGAGTTATTTTCACTAGCCTTATTACCTGTTGCATTTGTTAGAGGAATTGAAGGTGAAATATAGCCATCTATAACTAACTTCCAAATAACATGTCCTTGTGACATCTGATATATCTTCATTCTAAAATTCCATAAGGCATAGTTATATCTATTAAATAATGAATCCTTACTGGTAGGTAGACCATCTTGATCTTACTGACTCATCATCTTTACTTCTTAGGATCTTATTTAGGCTATCAAGCCTATTCCAAAGGACTAAATTTGACACAAATTATTGGTCATAAGATTATTGAGTGGGGGGGTGAATTAGTCTTGAAATATTTTTATTTAATTCTACTTAACTATGTATGAACCATTATAACATGCATGTACATCTTAGCAAGCATAACCATCAAATCATAAGAGCATGAAACACATGAATACACCATATACATGAGAAGACATCTAGGTAAGAAAATCCAATGATAAATAAAATAGAATATGAACATATAAGACAAACATAAATCTTTAGTGAAACACCAACTTCACATGAAGCATAAACCCCAACTAGTTCAACACCAACTCAATTAGGCTTTTAACAAGCACCCACTTGTAAAGAGGCACCAACCCCTTAGATGAATCATCACCAAATCATCCACTTCATTGATTGATCACCTTAATAAATCCTTGTTTCTTCTATAATATATGATGATATACTCCTTCAGCTCTTCACTCTCTTTAGTCACTCTCAAACTGGCATTCAACCTTCTTCACTTAACTAGCCCTCTTCATGGCTTGATTGATTCTTCTAACCTTGATACTCATATACATAAAATCTATTATATATTAATAAAATTTATATGATATTTTTCATGACCTCATTCTACTCACAAATGATCTATATAATTTTCTTGCCCTCTTCTCTCTCACTCTTTAAGCACACCAAAATAGGCCTATACTTCCTTGCTTTTATACAAGTCACTTGATCATATCATTGTAGGTTAGATACATATTAAAATCACTTAGGTTGGTAATGAATAGGTATTTAAATATTAAAATAGCATGTATTATTCATTAATAAATCAATACAATAGGTTGGACATACATCAATTAGCCCTTACTCCTCTTTAGGCTTATGGAGACCTAATAGGTCTTCTTAACAACACATTACCCTTTGATCTCTCTTGAAGCATATAAAAACACAAAAAATAATAAGAAAAATTTATAACCAAATTTAATATACCTTATACAACTTTAATTTAGGTCCACAATACATTTTAGGTCCAACTACAACTTGAACCCTTTCTTTAAAACACTACTTATAAAAGGCCTGCACATATACAAAAACTTTGTCTTGAACAACTGAGGCATATAATCAAATTTGAAAAATAAACATGGAAAAAAATTACATATTCAGAAACCTCATGATCTCATGGTCATCAAAAACTTCATCTGATGCTTTAACTTAGGGTAAACAGGCTCAAACACTTCTTTGTAAGATGTTCACTTAGAATTGCCAATTGTCTCTAAAACACAGTCAAGGAAACATAAAAATATAACATATGATTTAATATATGAAAGGGATTTTAATTCATGAACAATATCTTATAAAATCATCAAATTAACCTGAACTAATTATATCATGAGATCTAATGAAAACTATTGGTCTTACAGACCAATCTATTAACCTTCTCTCTCACAGACTCTATTTAGCCAAATAAGCCATTTTTGTTTCAATGTTTCAACCTATTACATAGACATAAAAGATTATTAAAATCATGTATAGATCATTCAAGACCCAAAAAATATCATCATGAATTTCAATGCATCACTCTCACATGAAAACAGATCAAGAAACATCTTCTCACATCTGCCTGATTTTCTTATTATCTACACCACTAGGTCTATTAGTGACTGGCCAACTTGGATCACCAAATTTTAAAACTTAAGGTATATAACATATCAAAAAATATTCATGAAAAAAAAATATAAGTCTCACACTTCGATCTTCATCCACTTAGTAGCTTTGACTTGGTCAACTTTGTCTGCTACATCAAATATCTAAAAGATAAGCACTTTTATGTAGGTTCTTCTCACTCTCCTAAGAAACCAATCAAAATTGGAGATGTTTGGGAGAGTTAAACTCAACCTATAATCACTTATATAATTACATCATATCATTTTGAGCTCTTTATAATAAGATATTCAACATTAGGTCACTATTAGGGTTTTATGAGGGTTTAGACTAACTTCCAATCTTAATGATCATTCATAAAACTTAGATCCTATTTCCAAAAACCAATGCTTGGAATGTTAAGATATAACCCTTCCTCATCTACCATGATCAGCTTAAATTTTCATTTAGATGCTGCACATTCCAATGATCACTGAGAAAACCTTTTTGAGTAGACAACTCTTTAATCTGTGTACTCAAGAAACCTTGAAATACTTTTCAATCTTTTTTCTTGCAAACCTTGATTTGAAACTTCATGCACATACTTAGAAAAAATTGAATCACCTATGTAAATGTTCTTATGCTCACCCATGTCATGGAAATTTATCTTGTTACCTCATCAAGCCACCATCTCTCTTCTTGCTTTTTAAGCCTTGACTTGCAGACCTAGAATCTAACTTTTTAGCCAATCTATAGACTTCACCTTGAAACTCTCTTATGTTTCAATATCTCTTGTGTATGCTCAAGCAACCTTGTACACTCACTCTTCTTTGAAAATTCAATAGAACATCTTTGGAGCTACTTACAGATCTTTGAAACATGATTATGATCTTCATAACATCTTCAAAGATGCACACATAGATCTTTAGATCTGACTTTTTGATCAATTGCAAGGTCCTCAACACCTCATTTATAACTTCAAATAATCTCTCTCATGCTCAAACACTATCAAGTGTTCTTCAGAGTATTCTCATCATTGTATCTCATTTAGAGCATCTTCCTAACTACTTACATAGATCTTTGGATAATACTACTTCTTCGAAGCTCACTCATAGCATCATGCCACCTGTAAATACCATATCAAAAGGTCTAGACCAAGCATTACACGATTATTTACATTTTATATAATAACTTGTAATCACTCATGTAACTTCTCAATGATTTCACTCAAGCTGACATTAAAACATTCTTCAAATAGTATTATTTTATTATAGCAATAACACTCACTATGCCAATAATTAAAACTCATCATACACATACCTCAAGGATCAACATCTTCAAAATAACCTTTGACATAAAAGATATTATATTGACATCAATTAAAGAACCATGCATCTTCATAATAACCTTTGACATCAATGACAACATTAAATATCAAATTTTAACACTCAATGACAATGTTCAACAATCTCTCTCATAATCAATTATAATGTTCAACATTTTTGTTGACTATATGGTGAATAATGTGTGTTTTCATTAATTTTAGAATAGTTATTGTCTTTTTTCATGAGTATCTATTATTTGAAATGTTATTGTCTTATATGCTTATGGGTTGACATGTTATGCTAAATAAGTGTTTGAATTGGTTATGTTTCCTTAAAAATTATTGTAGTGACTAATTCATGGTGAATTGTATTATCTATGGATTAACCCTTATTGGATTGTGTTAGTGATAGACTATTTTTGTAAACTTAATGAAAGTTTTGGGTGTTTTTTATATCTAGTATATGTTTTACACTTTTGTGTCCATAGTGACCTTGGCAATAAATGGGGTTAGATGAGCTCATAAATATGTTTTAAAATAAATAAAGGTTTGAAACATAGAAAATTGTGGCATTCGCATGGAAAGTTTGAAGGGCTTCCAATGGGTAGCCCACTTAAAGTCAATGAAAATAAATTTAGGTCTTTTGGAATTATTAAGGTTTCTTCCTTGCTATGATTTCATTGGTTAACATGGAATTTGGAGGAGAAGAGTTGTATGTGGTGTTCATGCCTATAAGCTAGGGTATGAACTATAACTTACTAGTAAGTAAGGCAAACATGCGTTAATGGACTTTAAGCTCCATTATGGAAAACTGGTAGAAATGATGGATATTTTTGTGGCCATGCAAAACATGGAAAATAGAATAAAAAGAAAAGAATATGTGATTAGGGCATGCAGATAAAAAGGGGAAGAAGGAAAATTGGAAACAGTGAGTTTTCTATTATGAATCCACAATGATTTCCATTCAAATAATAATTAAAAAAAGTGACCAACTAGGTCATGTATTCAATTTGTGTATGGAAAATAAAATGTAGTTTCTTGCAATGGAATGTATTAAGTTTTATTTATAAATGAAATGATGTTTTTACCTATCTAGGCAGGGTAGATACTATATTCACAATTTAAACATATAGTTTGTATTAAATAAAGCTTCTTAAAAGTGAATATATCTCATTAGTTTACATTTAATAGGATTAATTTGAAGGATTATAATAGTTCATAATGTAAAGTACATGTGCCCATGTTCAAATATGTCAAACATATATGTAAGGTCACACACACACACACACACACACACACACACACACACACACACACACACACACACACACACACACACACACACACACACACACACACACACACACACACACACACACACACACACACACACACACACACACACACACACACACAAAGTATCAAGTTTAAAAGTATGATCTAAGTTTGTATATGGATTATAGTTAAGTATATAATATTTCTAATGGGATATACTCTTAGTTGTAAGATCATATTCAAACTATGCTAAATGGACTTAAAATATAGTGTATAAGCCATATAAGTATTGAATTGGATTATAAAATAGGATAATTTTGTTAATAATTTTATGGGGTTGATATGGTTGAGTATTGAAACTATATGAATAATAAGAGAACATGGAAGTGATTCATTCTATGAACATGATAGTGCTAACTAGTTTTGTTACCTGAGGTTGTTTTGAAAGAACATAGAATTGTAGCATTATAGTAATTAATGAACATAAATATTAGTACATTGGTGTTTGTAAAATATAAGTATATGGACATCTTTATTTAAGTGAAACATAGGTGTTTTAATTGGCATTATGCAAGTAGTGGCTTGTTGCTTGATTTTCTTATGATTTATATGTTGCAAATTTGTTATGTTTTTTTATGCTATAAAAATTGGTTATGATATATTATATTGTATATGCTATTTAATAGTAGTTGATAGGTATATGGGTGTTGTTCTCAAGTAACCCATATATCTATCATCTAGTATAAAATGACTATTTATGATGTATTAACAAAGAGTGAGTGTGTGTGGATATAGTTGATTTGTTGTGATCTAAAACTATAATGAAATATTTGTCCAAAGTAATGTTTATAGCTGTAACATTATAATTCCACCTATTTAATCTAGTTTACATGTGTATGCATAAGTTTGGGATAGAGGAATAAATTTCCATAGTCTATAAGATTTGTTGCATGTATTAGAGATTTTACAACACATGGTTCTAGTTGAATTTTTGATATCTACATTGCTTTTATCTACCCTTTTAAAAGGGTAGGGACACTCCCCAATTGGGAGGTATGCAGGGGATCTATGGTCCATAGTTGGAGGTAAAAAACCTTAATGATGCTCTCCCTCTCTAGTAGCTAATTCAAGCTTAATATAATCTTAATCATGGCTATTATACTGATTACTTGAGTTGTTTTATGATGCTCATAGGTTTTGTAGAACATTTTATTATTGTATTTGATATTCATTGGTGAAAATTCTAAAATTGTACAATATAATATGGTTTATTTAATACAATCAATAACTGTATACATTGTACATGATTCTGTATATTATATAATAGTAGTTGTATTTTTAATAAAACCTATAAATATGGTTTAATTATGTATTTTGAGATGTTTTGATTGCTTTCATACCTTATGCTTTGTTATTTAGTTATTTGATACCTAAATGAAACATTATATTGACCCATAGGTTAATAATAATTGAGTATTTGTTACTTGATGCATTTAAATAATAAACAATTATCATTAATTATAATTAATGATGTGGATGTTTAATATTTAATGTAGGTTAAAAAAAACTCTGAGTTGAACCCAACGAGGTTCTAACATACCACATGATTTGGAAAGGGATAAAAAAATATCTTCAACTTAGCTTTCCCATTAGGTTGTATCACTAAATTATTTTTAGGTGTATTATCATAATTGACCTAAATAACCTTGTCATAATTTAGATCGTGTGTCTTATGCCTTAATCCAAAGCATCTATTCACATAGTGTCCCACACGTTTGTGACAATCATAGTATGAATTTATAACTAACCCCTTAGATTTTGACCTATTCTAACATCATTTTTCCAAGGGAGGTACATGAGATTTAACTCAATTATTTTATGTAAATATTTATGAGGAGGTTTGGGTAGTTGTGTAAACTACCTTCTTTATGGAGATAATAAGATAAGCTAATTAGTAGGTCATAACACTACATTAACTATTGTTTTTACCTCATTCTTTATATCATTTTATTTAGATTTGAAAGTTTTTATGATTTGAAATTTTACACTAAAATATGTTGGAGGATTGGACCCATACTTTATCTTGTTCATATTAAGGATCTTAACTTCGTGATATTTAACCATATGGCACAAGTCATCAAAAGATTGGAAGCATTTGAATATAATAGACTCATTCAATGGAGCAGGTAAAATTTTATTTAATATGTCTTGTATATCATTAGAAGCCATAGGATTTTTCATATTATAAAGCCTAGCCTTGTAACAAAGAAAATAATCATTGATGGGTTTATTTTGTCCTTACTTAAGTTTTACAATGAGCATATGAGAACTTCTCACTAATGTTGATATAAAAAGGTGTTAAGAGTGATCAACCAAAGGATTAAAGGCATGTATTGATTGGTAAGGGAGGTCATTAAACCATCATAAATCATACTCCTTAAGGATCCTTAGAAATAACTTGGTCAAAAAATTATTATTGGATGCATAGTCCAAATATGATATGTGAAAGGCTCTAAAATATTATTCTGGATCACCTTTACTATCATATAAGATAAGCTTATGTGAAAAAAATCTTGTGGATAAAATATAATTTGAAATATATATGGCCAATATATAGTGTAATAATGATTTTGAATCAATAAAATGGGTCTCTCTAAAATAACCATGTTCTAATTGTTAAACTTTATCTTGAAGATCAATAATATTATGCACTAGGTTTTGAGCAGTATGAATAGAATATTGTGTACCAATAAATTATTTCACATGGGAAGTAACCTTAGAAGGCACAAATTTTTTGCATTGGAAGATCCATGGAAATATAAGGATTAGTTTTTTTTTCACACATCATGGGTGGGAATCACATGTGTAGCTATAGATGCAAACATATGAATAGTAGCAATAGGTGTAATGGTTTGAACACCTGTTATAGAATTTCACCTATAAAAGGTAGATTAGTATCATTAAATTTTTTGTAATTTTATTCCTCAAATGTGTATTCCTCAGTAATTTTCATTTCATATTTATTTAAAATTTAACAATGCATCAACCATGTATGGACCATTCTTAAGATATTTAGAGTATTCTATTTGATATATATCATCCAATCTATATTAAAAATAAATGCAATCATTTCCATTATTACCATCCACATAAATTATATTGTCCATTATGATTATTTGAAAAAACAAAAATCAGATCCAAACCCTAATTTAGGAGAAATAAAAAACCCTAAGAAGGAAGGATGAAACCTTAAGGGATAAAGACCTAGGGTTTGCCACTATTTTAGATTTAGGGATCTAAACAAGTATTAAACTATTGAAATTCATGTTGAATAAGATATCATTTACCATAAAAATATTAAAGGTAATTTAGAATTAATTATACTTACTAAATATGGATATGACCAAAGGATAAGGCACTTAGTTGATAGTTTGTTTTGATTTTCTCACCACCTATATATAGTCATCTGATATGTTATATATTGGTTATGTGGCTACTTGTATTAGTAAATTGATTGTTAGAATATACCAAGAAAATGTTGATAGAGGCCAGACACTTGCAATGACCATATTTGTCCATAATTTATTGAAACTATCCAGGTGTAATTTTTTGGTATGTTCTTCCACATATCACTGCCCCTACTTGTCAAGATGATTTTTTGTGTGATTTATAAACTTTGGTCTGATGAGCATATCCTATTTGTCTTCTTTTGCCTTGAAACCCTAGTTCCACTTTCAACACTTGATTGACCTAGAAAAATGGGTTAGAAATATAGATTAGATAACCAAAACCACATCCCAATGTGTGGTTGAGAATTGTATACATTCTAATTCTCTTAAGAGGGATCAAACTACATGCAATTTTCTCACTAATGTTTATGTGAGGTCAATAGTGTTCTACTATAATGCAATGCAACTCTTTAGTTTTTGATACTTAACAACATGGAACTTTGACCTTGCATTAGTTTTAAGACTTGGGTCTTGGGAATATTGGTTTAAGATGTTTATTTGTATTAATGACTTTAGATAATTCCTCAAGGATGTACAAACATAATTCTCAATATAAGACTAGTTTTCAATGTAATTTCCAAGTAGTGACCAAGTTGATAAGACCTTAGAATTGTCTTGTATATATAGATGACTCTATGGAATTTCCCCCATAATCAAAATTTGAAACATGCATAGCCCAACCCAAAGGAGGGATTTGAGTTTAAAAATAGTTATTTAAAGGTCTTAGAATATTGGTGGCAAATTTAGATGTTATCCATACCTATCAACATTGTCAACATTATCTAGGAAGGAAAAAATAATGATATGAAATATGTCAATAGTATGCTTAAGATAATAGAGCATTATGGCATAGGATAGGCATATCCCCTATATGAAAGGAAAAAAATGGTTTGGCCAAGTCTATAGATAGATAAATGGATAGTAGATAATGTAATCAAGAGTTAAATGTTTACTCACAATTCATGTATTTCAAAGATAGGTTAAAAATGATGTTGTTAATTGTCTAATATACAACTACCACTTCTCTCCCAAACATCAAAATGAATAATATGATGCATATTTTATGTGACATCCAAAGTAAATTTGAAGTGTTATCTAAAGGGTGTTAAAATCCAAGTGATATGGTATCTTCTAATAATGTTTTGATTAACCCATTGGCTTATGAAACACTTGCTTTTCTATTAGGATTTATGGCTCCAAATATTGAATTATTCAATGGTAAAAGAGACATGTCTTAACATATTACATCATTTTATGTATCTTGCTTAGATTTTTTCCCATAATGATAAATATTTAACTAATCATTCCTAAGTATTTTGAAGGATGATGTGCTTCATTGGTTTTATGCCTTATCATGTTGACTTGTGAATGATTTTACGACATTTGTTGATTATTTTCTATCTCATTTTTTTTTATCAACATTAGCATGAAATTTAACATTACACAAATTGCTCAAATTAAAAAAGGATCCAATGAAACAATCAGTGCTATGTACTTAAGTTCAAGAATATGGTTACAATAATGACTCATCAATTACCTAATGGTTAAATTTAAATAATTTTTCTCAAATCTTGCTTCCATCCATTAAGGAAAAAGTAATTTTAAATACTTATTAATCTCTAGATGTGATTTTTCATGCAGTTCAAAACTTTGAGATCAAACTCTTTGAGGCCAACATGCTTAAACATAGGTCTAATGCCATTCCTTCTAGTGGATCCATGTTCCAAGATGTTTTACCTTATTTTGGATTAATGAACCTAAACAAGCATAAAACTATTTAACAATTTAAATTGTTTAATATATGGAAATAACACACAAATATGAATTTTATAGCAAAGTATGATTGAATAATTATAATTTAATATTTATGAAAAATGTGAAGAATATTTGGATACTTATCTTTTTTGCAACTGTACAATTTTAGGTTGTGGAGCTAAAAGCTTCACTGATGCAAATGGAGGAGGATGCTAAGTTGCAGAGCAACCGACGCCAGTCTGATCAACTGATGTCAATCATATACAGGGTGCAGAGCAGCAGACATCAGCAGGGATCAGCCGACGTCGGTCATCCCCAGTCAGACAGGGTCCGACGTCGGTCACCTATGCGTTCTAGAACTGTTTGTTGCATGAATAGTTAGTTTGTTGAATGACCAGTTTGCATGTTGAAGGCTAATTATAGTCTTGAGTTACGTGTCTAAAATTAAGAAAGTCTAATTATTGTTTGCATTAGGTCTATTTAAGAGACTCATGGGCTGTATTGTAATTAAGGCAAGAAATAATTTCTTCCAATTGTATGATCTTGGTCAGCAGGTGTGCAAGGCCACGTTTGGAGATCTACATGGTAAGTAAGATCAGGTTGATTTGTAGGTTGTTGCAAGATTAAGGAGATCTACTTGAATTACTTTTGAGTGCTTGGTACTAGCAGTGTTGAGACTAACTGGTTGGAGGTGAACAACAATTCTGTGTGTGAGTTGTTTGTTGAGACCGTAGTTGAGAGAGAACTTTGAGGGAAGATTATGGAAAGTCCTAGAGGTGTGGGAAGCCTCAGAGGTGGAAGAATACTGTGGCAAATTCTTTATTGTATTTCCTTCTGAAGAGTATTTAATACAAGAGTGTGTATTGTCTCTCAAATTCTATGTTATTTTTGATTCTAGTTACTTATTGCTTCTAGTTAATTCCACATATTTAGTTGCTTGGTAATCAGTTGTGCTTCCTTGGGTTCCTAACAGTTGGTATCAGAGCTAAGGTTGCAAGGAGCAGGTTTTGTGTTTGATTATAGGTCACTCTCAGGGGTTTCTAATTGAGTGGGAGTAGCAATGGTAGAAGAAAGTAAGCTAAGGATGGAGAAATTCAATGGCATGAATTATCAATTATGGAGGATGTAGATAGAGGATTATCTATATCAGAAAGATCTGTACTTACCATTGGGTGGGGTTGCATGCAAGCCCCTGGATATGAAGGATGAAGAATGGGAGGTTCTTGATCGAAAGGATCTGTGAACTATAAGGTTGAGCCTGGCATCGTCTGTGATTTCCAACTTATCACAGGCTAAGACAATAGAAGAGTTGATAGGATCTTTAGCAAATTTGTATGAAAAACCCTCAGCTTTGAATAAGGTATTTCTTATGAAGTAGTCATTTAATTTGCAGATGCAAGAAGGTGGATCGATACATAGTCATCTTAGTGATTTCCATGGTTTGGTAAACCAGTTAGTTTCAGTCAATATTGTTTTTGATGATGAAATTAAGGCTCTCTTAATCTTATGCTCATTACCTGAAAGTTGGGATAGTTTGGTAATGGTAGTTAGTAATACTGTGTCTGCTTCAAATATCTTGAAAGTGGATGATGTTGTTGGTGTAATCTTGAATGATAAATTCACAAGAAAAGCACAGGTGAATCATTAGGGAATGTTTTGAGTGTTGAAAGCAGGGGAAGGCAAAGAGAGAAGATCGAGCAAGGGAGATCAAGGTCAAAGACAGGCAGGAGATCTAGATCCAGGCCCGACAGGAAAATTTGTTGGAATTGTGAAAAGAAAGGGCATGTAAAGAAATATTGTTGGTTGGTTGAAGATCAGTAAGAAGGAACTAAAGAAGCAGGTGTTGTAGGTATTGTTGCAAGTATTGTTGGACAGGATGCTCTTGTATGTTCCTTGGATAAAGTGGGATCTTGGGTTTTAGATTCGTGTGCCTCTTTTCATGCATCCCCAAATAGAGAATTTTTTCATGAGTATGTCCAGGGAGACTTTGGAGAGATTTATTTAGGGGATGGTAAGCCTTGTCAGATGGTTGGCAAAGGGAAAGTGAAGCTAAAATTGTAGATGGGCAACACATGGGTGTTGAAGGAGGTCATGCATATCCCAGTCCTAAAGCATAATTTGATTTCTATAGGAAGTTTGGGTGATGAGGGATGCATAGTAACTCTCACAATAGACTCTTGGAAGGTTACCAAGGGTGCACTTGTTTTAGCAAGGGGTAAGAAAGTAGGTATGCTTTATCTATCTACTTGTATTACTAATTCTTCTTTTGGTTTATCTACTTCAGCTATAGATTTGAAGATGTGGCTTCATAGGCTTGGTCACATGAATAAGAAGGAGATGCATGTTCTTGAATCAAAGGGTAAGAGTTCAGATCTGAAAAGCATAGATCAAGATTTATATAAGCAACAGAAGAAAGTGAGGTTTCTTGATATACATGCTACAAAAAAGGATCGAGTTTATGGCACAAAGAGAAAATCTGATGTTTTTGACAAGAACAGGAAAGTCTTGGTGTTCCAAGAGAAGATGACAGATAGAGATTAGTCATAGGGTCTGAATAATTCTGAGCAAGGTAGTTTGGATAAGGGTGTGATTCAAAGCAAGCTCACAGGTAAAAAGTCATCACTCACAGGTAAACAGCGTTGGTCAGGGGTAACCGACGTCAAAAAAATAGGCACCGACATAGATCATGTGCAAACCAGAGGAGTCAGTGGTGTCAGGTAGGTTAAGACTGATTTCAGTCAGGAAGGAACTAACATCGGTAGTAGGGACACCAGTGTTGGTTAGGAAAATGGTGTTAGTAGTCAGGACAGTCGCATGGAACCGACGTCGATCGGATGCAGGCTGAGAGGTGACCGGCATCGGTCACTGTTAAAATGGATTATGGGCAGATAGTAAGCTATCAAGGAGTCTCAAATGCCCATGTGGAGGATTGAAAGGGTAAGTAAGCCTCAAATTCATTATTCCCCTTCTTTAGATTACTTGTTGCTCACTGATGGTCAAGAACCAAGAAGTTTTAAAGAAGCAGAACAGGTAGGATCCAGGAAACAGTGGGAGCATGGCATGCAGGAGGAGGTTGATTCCTTGGAAGAGAACCAAATGGGAGATTTGGTAGAGTTTCCAGCTAGAGATAAAGCACTAAAAGATGAATGGATTCTGAGGTCAAAGAAGAGAGAGAATGGACACGTGAGATGGAAGGCCAGGGTATATGGTATTGAGCAGGCTGCAGGGCAATAGAAGTTTGACAGGTGGATGACAAAGTAGGGCTTTAGTCAAGGTCATGGTAACCATTATGTGTTCTTTACCAGGTTGGATAATATTAGCTACATTATCCTATTACTGTATGTAGTGTGGATGCTTGCTGTAGGGTCACACATGCAGGGAATTACTAAGCTAAAGGTAAAGTTAGTTTAGAGGTATGTCATGGAGAATTTGGGAGCAGCAAGATTCTTTGGCATGAGTTTTTCTAGAGATAGGGAAGGTCACAGGATGATGTTGTCTCAGGATGATTATGTGAATAAGGTAGTGGTGAGGTTCAGGATGCAGGATGCAGAATTAGTTTGCACACCTATGGATGGATGGTTAACAGAGCAGTGTCCCCAATCACATGATGAGGTTAAGTACATGTGTACTAGACCTAAGTTTTCCCAAGCAATGGGAGTTATCAGTGAGTTTATGGTCAATCCAAGAACGAAGCACTAGAGGGCAATTCAGTGGATTCTCAGGTATCTGAGAGGGACTAGCAATAGGTATACATGCGATGCAGGGTCAAGCACTTCTCTACATGGATATGTAGAATTGGATATGACAGGTTACTTGGTTGACAAGTGTTGCACCACATGTTGTGTGGTGGTTGGTCTTCAAGATTAAACTTGAAGAGGAATACAAGCCCAAGAAACAAATTAGGTAGTGTACATATAGGTACAGGTGCAGTTGTTTATCTCCAAGTGGGAGATTATTAGGTTATGGAGCTAAAAGCTTCACTAATGCAAATGGAGGAGGATGCTGAGTTGTAGAGCAACTGACACTGGTCTGATCAACCAACATCGGTCATATACAGGGTTCAGAGTAGTTGACATCAGTAGGGATCGGTCGACGTCGATCATCCCCAGTCAGATAGGGACCGACGTCAGTCACCTGTGCATTCTAAAACTATTTGTTGCACGAACAGTTAGTTTGTTGAATGGCCAGTTTGCATGTTGACTGCTAATTATAGTCTTGAGTTGCGTGTCTAATTATTGTAATTAAGAAAGTCTAATTATTGTTTGCATGAGGTTTATATAAGAGACTCATGGGTTGTATTATAATTAAGGCAAGAAAGAATTTCTTCCAATTGTATGATCTTGGTCAGCAGGTGTGCAAGGCCACATTTGAAGATCTACATGGTAAGTAAGATTAGGTTAATTTTTAGGTTGTTGCAAGATTAAGGAGATCTACTTGAAGTACTTTTGAGTGCTTGGTACTAGCAGTGTTGAGACTGTCTAGTTGGAGGTGAACAACAATTCTGTGTGTGAGTTGTTTGTTGGGACCGTAGTTGAGAGAGAACTTTGAGGGAAGATTACAAAAAGTCCTAGAGGTGTGGGAAGCCTCAGAGGTGGAAGAAGACTGTGGCAACTTCTTTATTTTATTTCCTTCTGAAGAGTATTTAATACAAGAGTGTGTATTGTCTCTCAAATTTTGTGTTGTTTCTGATTCTAGTTACTTATTGCTTCTGGTTAATTCCACATATTTAGTTGCTTGGTAATTAGTTGTGCTTCCTTGGGTTCATAACATACAAAACTAAGACTTTATGAATATGATAAAAAGGGATAGAAATAGATGAGGAGTCACTCAGATCAGGAACTGAGTATCTGGATATGTCTTGTCAAGTCCATTAAAATCAAGACAAAAAATGTCTGCCTATTGTTATATTCATCCTTGTAAGTTGTGCCTCATTATTTTGGAATAGATCATTGTGTATTATTTTAATCCATCTTCTTATGTGATATCAAACACTCATTTTATGTGAAAATCAATAAAAGATGTATCCTTCACCTTAACCCCCTAGTTCAAATTTTGACTCTAGGTGTTCCACTTTCAACATTAGATTAACTTATAAAAATGGGGAAGAGGAATGCATTAAGATGATTTAAATCACTCTCTAATGAATGGTTGAGCATTTCCTATGTATTCAACACTCTGAGGAGGGAAATCAAACCATGTGTAGTTCTTACTATTAAGTGAATGTATATAATAATGATCCACTAGTATGAACGCATCCTATTACATAAATTTTAATACTTGACAATGGAAAACTTGACTTTTCTTAGGTTTTTTATACTTGGATATAGCCTACTTATTATAGTTAATTTTTTAATATGGAAGTTTAGGGTAGTCCCTCTCAATGTGTAGATGTGTATATATGTGTTTTTGATAAGTTCTAGATGAATTTATAGATATGGAATAGACTTGGATTTATTTTGTATTTATAGCTAACTTATCATGCCATCAACATGTGAAATATACAGGTTAACCCATAAAGATGATTTAAATTTGTAAAATTATCATTACATAGCACATAGATAAGTTTGGTGAGGTGGATGGATATATAAATATAGAGGCATCCGAGTATGGTTAGATACGTTTGGAAAATATGAGCAATGATCTAATGATGTAGAGACATTATGAGTATGTTAATAAGAAAATTAGGCATAGATTATGGAATTCCTATAGGAAACTAATAGAAAATTGGGAAGGTTAGGGCTGAATAAGGTAACTAGATAGGAGAGAAGGGTGAATAGAGTAAAAAATGATGTATAATGAACATTGGTCAAGACTAACATTGTCAAGTGTCTACTACCATATTTTAGTGTCTAAAAATTCCCCCTTTTATTCTAGTATTGAAATCAAAATAATTCTAGAGTAAAATAATAAATAAATTATGTCCCTGAGTGTATAAAGACACTTCATATTTTTGAGAAGGCTCCAAGTTTCTTGTTTTCTTCATGAAAATATTCAATGAAACATGAAACAATCAATGTCCATATATGATATGAATACCAAATTAAAATATTTCAATGAAACATTTGAAATTTGAAGAGCAATGAAATAATACACATGTAAGTGAATTATGTTTCCTTACACAAAATTAGAGATTTAGGTATTTATACCCCAATAGGAAATGACATGAGGTGATGATGCCCCAATGTGAGTTTCACTTGTTAAAACCATAGGCCAATTAGATAAATGCCATAATCCTCATAAAAAGTAGTAATTAGGTTATTGAGTGTCATTAAACCTCAACTGCACTACCCACTTTAATAATTCTTAAACCCCAATATTGGAGGATGGAGCCTAAACTAGGCTCATGTTAACTAATTTTTGATCCCTAATATTGGAGGATGTATCACCATATTAGGCTTGTATGCAAAGGTGTATCCCGCATACTAGAGATTGTATGTAACTAAACTAACCATTGAAAACAAAAATAGATTTAAAATTTTATTTTTAGTATCATCAATGCCAACTTGAAAAAATAAAAAAAATTTAATATTGTGCACATGAAAAAATATCCATGCCCCCATAATCTATTGGATCTCCCAAACAACTAAATTTACTAATGGAACACTTCAAGATATCATACATTATAAATAAAAAAATACATGAAGGTTATATAGTAAGGTAGTTGGTTGTTATTCATGGCTCATACTCCATACCAGAGGAAAAAACCCAATTCAAAACATAATTAGGAATATAAAAAAAAATTGGACTAAATACAACACTAAAAAATAAACACCAATATTAAGAGAAATAAATGAAACTTTATGAAAGGGTCAAAGGATTATCCTTGGGAGGAATTGTCACCCAAGCATAAGGCTCTATGGAAGGAAGATATAGGGCCTCCCAACCATCCAAGGGATCCATGGTCATATTAATGGCCCAACCATAAACAAGTTACATTTGAGTACTAGTGCCCATACAAGAGATTCTATGAGAGGGAGTTGTATCAAATTTTCTATGCAGTGGTAGTGAGCCCCACCCTCTTAGGTGAAATTAGGGGAAGAAGTGACTGTAACTTTGTGAATGGATTTGGGGCCTTTTGGGAGGTGATGGTGGTGGTCCCTAATGTGGTAAATTAGGTGGAACATGATTTATAGTGTAGGGGAATTCCCATAGTGGTCCAAAATCTCCTAGAGGTGGCAGACTTCTATTGCAACCTTATCTATTTAGGCTTGAATCTACATATAGGTCAAATATATAACATATACCTTATTATTAAGCATAAAATTACAAAAAAAAGCATCATTGTTAAAAATATAATTATATCCAACCTTCCATAATTGGAAAAGATTGATGGCTTTAAAAAAATCCACAAAAAATTAATAGAAGTGGGCTAGTTGGTTGAGTCCCTTAGAAGAGTGAGATGCCAAGAAAATGACTCATGATGATAAAGTTTTAATATGCCATGGATCCATTTCTAAGAAGATTAGGCACATGGGAAAAACCAAAATAAGTGTTTGAAAGACTCTAGTCAGTGGCATACAGGACACTTGGGTGGAGCAATGCTCATGTGAGAGAGTCACTCCTCGAGTGGGAGGCCTTGGTAGACAAAGCACCATAAAAGTGGGTGAGCTTAGGTTTAATCCCAACATGCTAAATTCTATCAAGTTTTTCAATCCAAATTCTAGGAGAATATTTAAGTCCTCAACGCTTATTGAACTTTCTTAGAGTAGGAGAGAAGGGGATCATGACTTGATATAGAAGTCCCAGAGAATAATTCTTGAAATGGGTGTCACAATTCCATTGCCAGCTTTTTCACCAAGCTTGGGGAGGCTAAAAACTAGGCTTATGAAGTATAACATCAAGAAGTGGATCTTAAATTTAAATCATAGAAGTTAAGTCCACATTATTTAATTGAAATTTAGCTTTCAATTTAGGCCAAGGACTCTAATCCCTAGTGGAAACCATACCATGAATGGTAAGGATACCTTTTTGAAAAAATCTTGAGGGCTTTGATTCTTAGAAATTTAGCCAACAAAACACTAGTGCTTGTCACAATAGGATACCACCAGATGTTATGATCATTAAAATATAAACATGTAAAAAAAACATACCCAATCCACTTCATGTGAGGCTTGATAGATTTGAAGGCTTTCCATATGATATTGGCAACAAAGGAGCCTTCAATTTTGATAGGAGTTGTAGTTATGAGAATGGCACGGTAACCTATATTCTTCCAACTAGGCTAACCATAGGGGGCCTTAGAAGAGATACAGTACCTTAACACTATTTTCTATAGATAATTACCTTAAATGTCATGTACCACCCATTCATCACATAAAGTTACACTCTACCTATAAATGTCAACAATTCGCATGCCTCCTTTATCCTGAGGGAGGCAACAAAATCCTAGGTTACACGATATAATCTCTTATCATGTTTGGAATTAGACAAAAGGAAATACTTGAGAATTTTGGCTAAACTATCATAAGTTATTTTAGAGGCAACCCAAAAAGAGGAATAATGAACATGGTTGGATGCTAGAATTTTGGTACAAATTTGGAACTTCTTTGTTAAGGATAATGGTTTGGTAATCTAGTACTCACTTTCTTCTCCATTATTTTGATGACATATTACCATATATCAGCCAAATAACTATCAAACAAAAAAGGGATTCCTATAAATTTTAACTATTCTTCACATTTAATCTATTTCTATTTATAATAAAGAAGTCATTCAGGCATAGGCATCATACTTTGTCTGAAGCATTGCATCTTATTCCACTACAAACTAGAACCTAAGGCCAAATAAAAAATATAAATGTGTTTAATATATTATCAGAAGGTACACTCTTGTTATTCAAGTGTGAGGAAAATATAATCTACAAAGTTAACATTAATGAGTTGAGAAGAGTGGTTAGGCAAAGAAATACCACAAACTAAACCCCACTCAGCTCTAGAGGTAAGGAGATATCCTAAAGCTTCTATGGAAAAAATATATAATGTCAGAGCTAGAGGACATCCCTACCTAATTAAGTGTTTTAGTTAAATGCTATTAGACTTGAATCCATTAATGGTGAGGTATGATGAGGCATTTGAAATCAAAGTTTGGATTATCAAAATGAATAATTGGCCATAACCTAGAGCCGTTAGCATGGCCAGAATAAAAGGCCACTCAATCCTGTCATAGGATTTTTGAAATTTGAATTGGAGAAAAATGGTTCTCTAATGAGAAACTCTATCCCATTCCATGGCTTCCCATATGGTAATAAGGCTATCTAAAATATATCTCCCTCTAATGAAACCAGTTTGCTTACATCAAATAATGGTAAGAAGAATAGAATGGAGCTAATTGGCCAGAGTTTTGGTGAGGATTTTATGTGAGCCATTCAACAAGGTATTAGGTTACCAACTGGTAAGAAGCTTTATATCACCCAATTTGGGTATGAATTTAATATTACCTTATTTAGTTAAATCTCCCAAATAATGTTTTTATGGGGATTATTTGTAAACCTAAAGTAGGTTAGGCCCAACAAACTCCCATGTGGCTTTATAAAATTCACCTAAAAAGTTGTTGAGGCCCAAAGCTTTATCATTACTCATACATTAGAGAGCCTTTGTGAGTTATTTTAGGGTTAGGGAAGAGTCACAGAGCCATTTTTCAACCACTTTAACCTTGAAAGGAATCACATTGAGTCATTCCTACAAAACCTAATCTCTTTTAGTCATAATCTCCTAGGCTTAGAACACTAATTTGTAGTGATCCATGAAGGCTGAAGAGATGTCAAGAAGGGAAGTGAGTCTAGATTGGGATGTCTTGATCACCTTGATCTGATCATGTACCTATTTATCTCTTAAGTATTTTAAGGAGTACTTGGAAGCCTTATCTCTAACCTTGAGCTAGTGTAACCTAACACATAATTATGCCACTATGGCAGCATGGATTTTTACCACTTTAATGTGGTGTTTGAGTGAGGCCATAAGAATATGAAAATAAATGTCAAAAGGATTGAGCTCAAGGAGGGAAGATACCCTTAAAAATTCCTTAATCATATAATCTTTATTATGTTTCCTGACATGCAAAACTTATTTCCCATAGTGGTGAAGGAAAGTGGTGGTGCACAGAATGGCCTCATTCCACCACTCAATCTATCTAGTAGCATAAGGAGGATGAGGGTCTAAGTTCTATATTTAGGAAATTAGATGAATGGTGTTAGCTGGATTAGAAGAAAAGTATTGAGAATGAACTAATTATGTGGCACCTTATATTTACCCATAACCCATTCCACTCTATAAGAGATAAGATAATGATTAGAGAGAACCAAGTCAGAATTGATAGTGATAGGTTGTCCATTTGAAGGAAAGTGGTGGTGCATATAATGACCTCATTCCACCACTCAATCTAGCTGCTAGAATAAGGAGGATGAGGGGCCTAGTTCCATATTTAGGAAATTAGATGATTTGTGTCAGCATGGATTAGAAGAAAAGTATTGAGAATGAACTAATTATGTGGCACCTTGTATTTAACCACAACCCATTACACTCTGTAAGAGATATGAAAATGATCATAGAGAACCAAGTCAAAATTGATAGTGATAGGTTGTCCATTAATGTTAGAGAAATAAATAATATTTTACTCTGATAGTATATAATATTCAAGCATTTTTAACATGCATTGATCCCCAACCTGGTAGTTAGACCTTGTAAACTAAGATGTGTTATTAATTGAGTGCCATTGAAGGAAAATGTCAACAAAACCCCATTTATTCTTGAAATAATACCAAACTTCACATTCTTCAATGCACCACCACATATGCAAGGCACTAAATTTATCCTTAAAACTTTTAATCATATTAAAATCCCCACAAATAAACCATGTCACATGGGGGGAGATTTTCAACCAAGGAACACCAAAATAAAGATCTATCAGGACCATCATTAGGGGCATAAATGTTGAGAAGGCCAAAAGAATGGTAATCAATGTCTAAAATTAGCCATGCAACTTATTGTGATGGATCCTTCTCATGTAAATAATGAAGGGGGAAAACTTAGGTGACACTAATACTTTGGCGCTGCCATGTCCATTTTTATGAAAAATGGAAAATTGGGTGGCATCATGCAAAATACAATGTAGATAAGTATGAAAAATAAAACCTACAACATTTACATCTTATAGACAAATAAAATCTAGAGAGCCTATTTGATGACAAGTAGCGTGCACAAAGTATTTTCTATAGGACTCTATAAGACATCAAACATTTCATGAAAAAAATTCATTAGTAGATATCATCCATGTGGAATTCCCCCTATCCATCCTCAAAATTAGTTATCACAACAAAATTATTGGGTTAGTTTGGCTAAAAAATACCTCTCTACATATTTGAGTGGCATTTAGCCCCATGGTATTATCAAGGAGAGTCCACACCACTATGGGGTGGACTATATGACCACCTCGATAATGAGTCACTAATTGAGGATATACTAGTGGTAAGAACCAAAGAATCTTTGGAAATTTTTGAAATTATGCTTTGTTAGGCTTAGGGAAAAAAATAATAGGTGGAGGAAGATTAGGTATATCTTGAGAAGGCTTGATGTCTAGAGAGGAGGTAGTAGGGGAGGAGGATTTTATCCCTTTTTGAGTATTCTTAGACTGGATTGTGGTCTAGTCATCCCTAATATCTACCACCTTGGGCTTCATAGGTTGTAAAGGAGCTATAGAAGGTTTTTAATGTTCTATAAGGGGGAAATATTTTATACGATGGTCAAATTATTGATAATGAAGCAAGCCAAAGATTTTATGCTTTCACAGTCCATAATATTACATAGTTTTATACTTCAAGTTGTAATTTAGCTTACCTAACACTTTCTTCCATTACATATCTTTTTCTTGAAAAATTGTGTGAAATTTTGATGCTCATAAGTTTCCCATAGTTTTTCTAAAAAAAGCTATGTAATGAAAGTAAGTTTTAGGAAAGTTTAAGTACACAACTTTATGTGACCAGTGAGTATCACCTACCTAAATATCAATAAATTCTTTCATGTCTTTAAAAAGGTCCACTTGAATGCAAACCCATTTTTTTGGGTAGGAAGAGAAACACTTTGGCTACTCATGGAAAATAATGTTTTAAATGGGTGGAATAACTTGATCCATAGAGGCTCACATGTGCACTGGTAAGCCATAACGCTCAACCCATATGGGGACTCGAAGGGAGGCTTAGTATGTGACCTTGAAATCATGGGTCCAATTAGACAAAATCATGAGCATGGTTCAAATAAACTAGTATCATGATTTGGAAAAGAGGGGTTGGGATTCATACACCTATTTTAATGTAAGAAAAAAACCCTTTGGTAAGGCTTCTGATGCCAACCACATTGACACTCACTATCTCCCAGTGGTTGAAAAACCAATTTTGAAGATACTATTCTGAGGGGACTCAGCTAAAAAATTAAATAATAAGTGGAAAAAATCATAGCAATTATATGTTTATTGAATAACATCACCATCAGGTCATACCACTAATTGATAAGGAAGGGAAAAGGGATGACCTTGTTGAAGACCTTCAGGACAAACTTCTAAGCTCTTTTGGGTGCCATTTATCTTGTATCCTACAATAATGGTTGTAGTTAAGAGTGGGTAGGACATTATATAGGGTTGGTCCACCCACATGTTAGAACATCAAGTGCAATAAATGTGTAGGACCCCTATATAGTCTTGTAGAAGCAGTATGCAATGAGGGCAAAAAAATACATAAAGGAAGGCAAGTTGACCATGACAAACCCTATCAGAGTTGATTCTCCTCCTAAAACCTGAATGCTAATCCAATTATTTTAAAATTATAAATTTGAAAATATGTACCATCTAATATTTTATCATATCATTTATGTCTCAAAAAATTTCTACAAATATTGCATATGCCTATGAATCTATCAAAATAGGCATATAATTGTCCCATAATTTAAACTTAAAAATAGTAATCTAACCCAAATTAAACCCTTTAGATCTTGTAATATGTCCCAAAATATAAAATATGTGTATGGTGGCTTAATCACTATGACAAGCCCATTGTTTTACCCTATTTTTTATTTAATAATATTATATAAGAATAAAACATTGAAAGATAATTCAAATTGTAATGTATGATAGTCAAGCCTAAATATAAATGTAAATCATAATTAATTAAAATTGATTTACATGTGGTATATGTTAAATATAATAATTAAAACCAATAATGATATTCCTAGTTTTCTAGTTTATGGCTAACTATAACAAGTATCTAATTGTGGTAAATAGGATAACACATACTTATGACAGCTCAGGATTAGAAATAACATCTAAGGTTTAAGATAGATAAGTTTGTGCTCTTTGGACAACTACATGGTGTGGATTTATTTTGTGAATATATATTCTTCCACTGTGGAAATGATGAAATTGTAACCACCCTACCTCTTTCAAATACATATATTGAAAGGGTTAAAGTATTGATATTCCTAATATTTTGTGTAGAGATACTTGGAATACAAAATCCTAGCTCTCACACAAAATAATATGATATCAAATAAGGGGTGTTGATCATAAGGGAATGGGTTAAACTAAGCTTGTGCAATCCCCATTGACTAACCAAGTGTTGCACTACATTTCCAGTACTTTGAAGAGGGCTCAAAATCAAATGTAGTTCTCTTGCTAGAGTGTTTGTGTGAAATTGTGAATGTAATTCTATATGTTCCTTCTCTTATTTTACCCTTGACACAAACATGCAAATGTGACTCAAGCCTTTTTAAACTTTAAATTTAGCTGTAGAAATTTTGTAAGTAAAAAGTATAAAGATTGTCTACCTTTTGAAAATGTAAAGTGTTGTCCCCAAAATGGCTCATAATAGATTTATATATATAAAGATATTTATTTCAAATTAAGAAACCTACTGGTACACAAAATTCAATCCAAAAACACGTAAATAAACAAAATAAAATACCCAAAATAGAACATCACCCAAAAGGACTCTAAAAGTTACACTTGGATAGGTCCATACTTTATGAACAATCCATAAGAGTGGATCTATCTAAAAACTATGGACTTATCTAGAAAAAATAAGAAGAATACAATTAAAGAGAGGATTGGGTATCCTTGTGACAATATTGAAAGGATAAATAATAGTGAAAATGGGACTACACAATAATATGAAACAAATAGGAAAATACCCAAGACCCAAGGCTTTATTTAAAGTAGTCTCGTACCAAATTTGGGTATCTACATTTTTGCCCTAACCACTCACACCTTTTTATAATAATTAAATCACTATAGTAAAGGAAAATGATATACCTAAGTGTGTACCACACATTTTTTATTTGGCATGAAGTTCTAATTTGTGCAAAATGCTCAATATCTAACCCTACAACAACACACTTAGTCAATGTCCATATTTGAAAGACTAAATATCTAAATTTTGAAATTTAAATTGAATGGTAAATATTAATGAAGGATTACACCTATATGCACATGGTATTTTTCCACCAATGGAAAATTTACATGTTTTGAAGACTGGACATGTCATAGATCACCTTGTTGACCTAGTGAAGTGGAAAAGGGGTGCTTTGATTCCTTCACATTTCTTAGTTAAGTAAATTAACACTCCTTCAAGAGGTAATGGGAGAGTGTAGGTCATTGAGTTTTTCCAAACCATAACCATACTAATCCAATAACTAATATGGATCTAATTTTACTCCAAGATGAAAGGTTGGAACCCATAATGAGTTAGCTAGAAGTAATGTCAAAGTCACTGAGTGTCTATAGATTCAAACATACATTAACCATAATAAAAGGAATCACACCACTATATATGAATCTACATTATTAATTGCATGATCAAAAGATAATTTATAATATTCATGACCCCATAATGATAGTTGTGCCATAAAATTTTAAGTGAAACATTTTCCATTGAATATATAAATTATATCATAGTGTTTATGTGCATGAACCAATATCATGCCTTTGAATTTGAAATTTTCATATATTTGCATGAACCAGCTTTATGTACCCAAAATATGTGTCAAATGATATATAATGCCATGCGTTTGTATGTCCAACTATAATTGTATTTGGAAACTTGTAATTTATGTTCATTTAACTATTTTCATATGGCCACACCCATACATCTAAGTGTGTATGAATAAATGAGTGCATATTCATGGTATATGGTACTGTATAGTTCTTATCTTTGAAATATGGAGAGCACCTACAAGCATATGCCCCTAGAATTTATACCAGTGTGTATGATCTATCACAAATCTATAAATTTCCTATCACCAAGTTTTAGCATATGAATAATTTGAACCATTCTTGACCATAAATATTATTTGTGCAAGCTTCACTTGTATAATAAGCCCAATTTATTCCCTGTTTTCAATGCAAGGGATGATAATATCAAATCAATTGCAACAAAAGAATGTATAATAAGTTTGATTATTTTTCATCTATTTTGTGATTAATTAACTCTTGAATTTGATCATTTGAAATCGTTGGATTTGACTAAATTTTTTTAGTGTGAATTGAAAAAGATTTTTGATTAATAATATAAAAATATTGTCGAAGGCAATAGTATAAAGGAATAATGTGGAGTTAGTTATCATTAAATAAATATTCAACATAATCCTTGTATAGAATAATAACCATCAAATGTGGCATTTTAAAGTGGTTACTATGAGTAATGAAAATATTATAATGTGGATGATCACATTGTGTGTGTTTCATAGCATCTAATAGGGAGTGATTTCAATTAATACCACTCAAGATATCGTATGCACAAATTTTTTAGGTATTACTTTGTAAGTTTTATTTTTGAACAATGCATAATATTTTAAAAGGCAACTCCTATAAATAGTTCAGGAGAATATAATTTTTCAATTTATTTATATCATGATGATTACATTTTGGAGATTTTGAGTGAGAAATCAATGCCACAGAGATGAGGCATGACTTTGATCCAATTTGATAAAGTTGGGGGACACATTATGGGTTGAATATTGCTTATCACTGGTATGTCATAGAAAACTCTTATTTTGGAAATATCAATGATTTTTAAGATTTTTATAATAGTGTTATTATTATTCATCAAAGTCATCCCTATAGCTACAAACTTGTCTAAAATTTATATAGACTTATCCATTTTTCCCAAAATTTTCCTATGTGATATATTTTTATGTGTAATATTGATAATGTTTTGATTATTTTTATTACATGTGTATGAGATTACTAAGGTTGATGGCATGATTTTTGGATTATAGTGTGATATGTAGGCCCCTAAGTTTTGGTGGGGACATGTGATGGATATTGTCTGAGTATTGCCTTTGAAAGATGTTGAGAGAGATACTCTAGATAAAACCAAATTAGGATATATTAGACATTTAGACTTGGTGTTTTTTAATATGCACATGATGACCATACTCATAGAGTGATGAGATTCAGATGCTTATACTTTATGTCTCCTTATGGGGTAGATGACCATTACTTTAGAGGATGTGTGGGGGATACTGAGGCTAAGCATAGTTGACACCCATGTTATGATATAGTTTAATGGTAGTACATATCTTATAAGACATGTCCATCTATATATGACTAGTCATGATAGAGGTCCATGTTCTATGGCTAGATATACCACTATTTTGCTAACTTAGATCACATTATCTAATATTCCACATCTATAAAAGTTTGTATTGCATTGTTAGATTCTTTTATTGTTATTGGTGGTGGTTTTTTTAATTTTATATAATATGCACCAAATTATTGATGACATTGAGGAACATACTACCATATATTCCTAGTGATAGACTATATTGGAACATCTATATATCTGCATTGATTTACTCAAGAGGGTTTCAATGCTAGACTAAGATCAGCTACACGATTACATTATTGGGAATATAAACACATTTATATGATACATCATGTGGGTATGACAAATAATTATTGGGTACATCATCAGATGTTCACTTAGATATGGGTTGGTATAGTATGTGTTGTGCATAGTGGGACCATGGAGCATCACTAATTTTTTTATTGACTATCAACAAATTCCATTAGAGACCCTACAGAGGAGTTTCAAGGTGGCATGAGGATGGAATACAATAATGTTAGATTTGTATTAGTTGTTGTTTCCAAAATTGATGGCCTAGTGTCTATGAGATAAGTTAGTTTGATCTCATTATGCATAAATTTTGAATTACATAGCATGTTCTTCTAGCACCAATGATATGGACCTGATTTATTATAGCTCATAGATGTGATAGTGGGTGAGGCTGACTTGGTGCAGTCAATATGGCACCTATTCTTTTGATCTAGGTGAATCCAATAGTTAAAAGGGTTTATGTTTATGATGTTAAATATATGGCCAAATATGCATAATGGCGGATTCAACATCAGTTTCCTACCATATTTCCTATTGTAGTAGAGAGTGCACCCAAGGCACAAGGTGAGGGAAGAGGTGAAAGTGAGGCATTAGTTGTTGAGCTTGATGTTCCTACTATGGTTGCAAGTATGTATATATAATCTAAACTATTTTATCAGCTCATTATAATTTACTATGATAGCTGTTATCATTGATATCATGTATTTTTTTAGGAGGTGATGATTACTAGATTATGATTATTAAGGTGACAATTCTAGTGTTGACAAGAAATGTGTAGGGTGAGGTAGTTTCGGAGGTCTAGTTGAGGATGTGATAAAGATAGTCAATGATTATGATCCATTATAGCCACTATTTAATATGTGTTAGTAGAATTATATCATGATGAACTAATATCTAAGTATGATGCACTTATAATTGAGCATGACCATCTTAGATCAGAGTTATCAAGGTAAAAGTTACCCCCCAATTTCAACTCCATATTTAGGTTAGAATATATTAGCTAAGTACACTCAATTACATAGAAAACATTTAGCTCTTTAGGCATGATTGACCATGTATGAGGATCAATATAGGATAAATCGATCTCGATCAAGTTCTAAACATGAGGATAGTGTGGCATTTGTATCTCAAGCCCCCATGTTGATTAATAGAGATGTTTATGTAGATGTGGATGTATATGGTCAAGGGACAATTACTGATTGATTTTATATATGGTGTACTTTTATTATCTTTTTGAACATTTTATTTATATATTTATGTTGATTATATTTCCTTATGTTGTTCTTTTATTTAATGAACATCATGTGTGTTTTATTGCAATTTATAATTAAGTGATCACAATATTACTTATTGTGTAGATATAGTTTATGCAAAGTAATGTGTTAATGATACATTTTTTAATTTTCAACACATGTATAAGTGACTATCTAAGAGATGTATAATCATCTAACCATCCTGATGGAAATCAAAATGCATTGTTATCCTCTAAAACTAAATTCTAGACCTTATGTGTAATAATTTCAAGTGATTCCATTTTTGGTGCTTGCTCTGGAATAGTGTTCATTAGTTGTATTTTTTGTTAAACATCTAGTTGTTTAACTTTTTGTACCCATACTTTCATTAGGATAACCTAGATAAATTTTTATTTGTGTTAGCCCTGTAAATATTATATATAATTAATCCTTATTTAAAAGGAAAAGAGATAGTCATATGAACCTTATCAAAATTTGTTTGCATTTATTGTAACCATGATTGTCCTAATATGATATTGTCTTGTACCATAGTCTGATGTACATGTAGTAATATCTAAATTATTTCGGGCCCTAAAGAAATAAAAATAGTAATATTCCCTATGTCATTCCTTTATGACTATTGAAAATCTCCTCACTATACACCATACTTTTAATAAATCCCATCATGCATGTATTATGTTGTTTTATATCATCGACAATAATGTCCTTTCTATATTTGTCTTTGATTAAATCTCAAATGACCATTGATTTCTAAATATGAATGTTATGATATCTTGGACTTCATAGGGTACGATGTAGAAAAAGATGTAGAAAGAGGTTTAATCTTCTTGGTGTTAACTTTTTCGAATGTAATAACCCCTTTATCTATAATTTGTGTAATATTTTATTACAATGCATAATAATAATTGTCTCAGTGTCCTTTAATACCATGATAAGTGAAAAATGGTTTGCCTTTTACTTTTTCAAAATGATGAGGAGGATGATAATAATGAGGAGGTAGTTTAATTAATTTCTTAATTTCATGTGGTCAATCTTTGAAATGGTCAAACATAAGTGGTTACCTCTTATTAAAAATAGATGGATTGATGTTAGGAGATGATTTTTAAACATATTATTTTCCTTTATGAATGACCTTAACCCACTATTTTTTTATTATAATTTTTTATTATTAATTTGCTTAATGAGAGACCTTAATAGGAGTCATTTTTGTAGTAGGTGCTAAATTTTATTACACCCTATTATTATTAACTTCCTTGTTGGGGGTGAAATTTATTATTATTAACATGAATTAATAGACTTATGTATTGTAAAAATAATATCACATGCATAATTAAACACATCCATGTATAATTTCTCAAAATAAGTATGAAGATTATGCATAGCTTTGCCTTTAAGTAGAGGAAGAAGAACCCTACTAAATATGAATTATTTTTATAAATACAAGGTTTGATATATCAAAGAGTGAAAAGTGAACTTAAATCACAAAATATAATCTTCAATAAGATCATTATGGCCTTGTTGTAAACCTTTTAGATAATCTAATGTTAATTTAGGAACCGAGTGTTTATCAGAATCTAATAGGAATACATATTTTAATTTATTTAAAGTGAGTAAATAAACACTAGGTATACTATACAAACACTTTTAGACATCTCTTGTTAATATTATATGAAAATACTTTAATAAAATTCATCCATCATAACCCCATTTTCGAAAAGAAAATTGATATTGAGTTAAATGGCTAGTAGGATCTCCATGTCTATTAAATAATAGTAATATGGGAAACAAAAAATCCTTTGGGTATGGATGTTAAAATATAATGTGTGTAATGGGTTATATAATAATTAAATTATCTTTAATATTAGCACAACATGATTTAGTTTTCAAAGTGAGATCAAGTACTTGCCTTTGGAGATTGCCAATAACATTCAACAAGGACATAATATGACCAGTAAGAATAGTGATGGTTTTAAATATGTTCACTCATGGGTTATAATCAACTAATTATTTTAAAAATATTCACAACATCATTTATAATCATGTATTCATGTCACATGGTGTGTCATTGAAAACCTTATGTAGTTCAATTTATCATTGTTTCACAAGAGAAGAGAGAGTTACCATAATCCAAAGATACATCATTATTAGAATCCTTGCATACTATTATATTATTATCACATTTTTATTCTAAATTTTTTTTCATAATTTGGATTGATAACATTTTCATGTAAAGTTACAATTTCACATGAATTTTAAAAGAATCATGACATTCAATTACATATTGTGATGTTTTAAGAGAAGGGGAAAGGTATTATGTATATATACAACATCATTTGTTATTTACAAGGAAGGAGAAATATCACATGCATGTGAAACATATAATTTTATAAATAAAGAGAGGAAATAACACTAGTATTTGGATCATTTTTTTCTATAGGAGAAGAAGTTTCATATTCATTGGTATCATTTGCCTTCATATGCATTTGGATTTTGTAATAGTTGATAAGGTGAAGTGCAATGGAAAAATTTAAAGAGAGATAGGGTTTATTAGAGGATTATTATTCACATTTTAACCCACATGAAAAATGATGGGAAATAATATATTCATTATTAATATTCTCTTTTTTTCTTTTTTTTTATGAAAAGAGGAATGCAAGGAAGAAGTAGGGAATTTGACTCTTCAATTTAGAAATTAGTGTGCTAATTTTATTCTTTTTTATAATATTCAATATTTTAATAATCCTCTTGATTTTAATAATTATGATTATACTCATAATCATAATTATTTCCACCACCGTCATTTTCTTCATGGTATAAGTAGCATCAATAATTGTATAAGTGTGATTATTATTCCATTAATTATCACAAGGATAAGATACATCATTATTAGATATAAATATTCCCACATGATGATAACCATTAGGGGTTTCACATTTAGTAACCATTTTATTATTATCAAACCCAAATAAATAAAATATGACTAAACACCAAGCCTACTAATAACAAACAATCCAACTTAATAAGAAAGAAAGGATGTCAATAGGTGTAACTAGGTTGGGTGTGTTTAATTTGTAAGCTTTTAAATATACTAATCTCATGTTTAAATATTGAACAAGGCCCAAATAATCACTGAGTACAAATGATTCCATCATATTATAACTACACTATCCTATCTCTGAGGTACGTTGAGAGTAACTTCTTCTAATTGCTTACTTGTGTACTATAGAAACAAATAACCCGAAGGCTTCCTATATATGAGGAGTAAAAATTTATGTATTTTTTATATAATTATTAGGTAAGTGGAAGATAAAGTCAATTTATATTGTCATATAATGGATTGAGTATTGGATAATTACCCCTTATACTATAACTTAGGTAAATTTGGTAACCACTTTGCCCAAAATGACAACTCTTATGAGTTTTACAATTATCAGAACATAGTTATAGAAAGCAAGAAAAATAAAAAATAAATTGAAAATTAAAAGAAGAAAATATTTTATGCATGAAAATAAAGAATTTAATTTGAAACCCTTAGGTCAAAGATAAATCCTAAAGTAGCACTCAATCAAATCTTAGAAAGGATAATCAAATTTATCTTTAGTGTATGGGAACCATGAATTCAACTAAAACCCTAAGATAAAAATAAAAAAAAGTAAAGTTCGATCAACAAATGGGTTCACCAATATTTTTTACCCTTTTTTTTATTTAAAAATACTATATATCCATACAAAATACAAATAGAATTCAAATGTAATATATGACATTCAAGCTTAAATTTGAATGTAAATCAAAATTAATTGAAGTTGATTGACAATTGGCAAATGCTAAATATAGTAAGTATGACCAATAATGAGATACTTAGATTTTTTGGCTTCTAGTTGATAATAACAAGCATTTGATAGTGGTTAACAAAAAAATATCTATGACAACTTAGGTCTAGAAATAACATTTGCGGTAGAAGTTGGACAAGTCTGTGCTCTAGACACTACACAATATAACCCTGTCTAGTGACTATAAATTTGTCCACTAAATAAATGATAAAATTATAACCACCCTAACACCTATGAATTTATCTAATAAGAGGATTAAGGTATTGATATTCTTGAAAAATGTTTCACAAAGATACCTAAAATATAAAAACCTAGTTCCTACATAGACCAATTTAATATCAAATAGGGGGTATCAAGTGAAAGGGATTGGTTTGGACTGACCTTGGCCAATCCCCATTGACTAACTAAGAATTGCATTAAATTATCAATACTTTGAAGAGGGACAAAACCTGAATGTAGTTCTACCACTAATGTGTATGCATGAAATTGTGAGTTCAAGTGTAAATGATCCTTCTCCTATTTTGCCCTTGGCAAAAACATACAATTGTGACTTAAACCTTTATAAACTTCAAATTTAACTCTAATAATTTTATAAGTGTAAATTATAAATCTTGTCTAACTCTTAAAATTATAGAGTGATATCCCAAATAAACCTCAGAGTATGTATGTATGTATGTGTGTGTGTGTGTGTGTGTATATATATATATATATATATTGATTTAGAATTAATAAACCTATTTATGCTCAAAACTTGACCCAACAAGACATAAATAGGCAAAAGAAAAGACCTAAAATGGAAATGTTGATATTTTGTGTCAAAAATGTCAAAACATATTATACCCTCAGGGAGACCCATTAATATTTTGGGAAAAATCTTAAAGTGACCAAAGAATCCATTTTCCATACCTAGCAAAAACTAAAGATTTGATTACAATGTAACTTTACAAATTGTAAATTTCACCCAAACCTTTTTTTCTTGCTCACCCAATGACTAGTAGAAATTAGAACTCTGGTTGCATTCTTCAACTTTTTAAGTTGTAAATTACAAGCATAACCCCACCTTCCACTATTTACCATACCCAAAAATATTGGAACTCCAGTTGCACATTGTAACTTGAAAAGTTACAAAGTGAAATCAAAGTTCCACTTTTCACCATTGACCATACCTATGAAAACTAGAACTTTGACTGCACATTGAAACTTGAAAAGTTGCAAAGTGTAATCAAAGTTCCATTTTCCATCATTTACCATACCCATGGAAATAAAAACTTTGAATGCATTTTTTAATTATTAAAATGTAACTCAAGTTCTTCTACTCACTTCCTCCACCAAACCACTTGATGAAAATCAAAGGTAAAAAATGCAAAATGCAATTTTGTAAACTTTCAAAATTACATTATGACTCTAAAATCTTGCTTCTCCCATTATTTTCCCAACTACCATGCTAATTAGAATTAATTACAAAGTTTTATTAATAAAAATAGGGTTTTTTGTCATTGTTTAACATTACAAAATTAGAAATTGGAGCTCTACAAGAAGCCTTTGAACACTTCACCATTGCCATCCTTTATGCACAAGCCATAGTATTCCTCCATTTTACCTACATTTTACTTAAAATCATTCTCGTGATTACTTTTTCTAGGGTTTTTAGATAGAATTTCAAGTTTCATATTAAACCTATCATATTTTCCATTTTGCTTGCATTTTTCTCATTCTATGTCCACTATTCTAAAAATCTTGTTTAAAAATTCACTTAATTATTTGCCAATCATAGTAAAAATCTAGGGTTTTGTAAAAACTTTTTAAAAACTAGAATATTCCCACAAGATTCTCCACATAGTCTCTAGAAAAAATCCCTCTTGATTTTTCAAGATCAAACCCCATAGAGATTCAAGTTGCTAAAACATACACGAAACCCTAATGTAAATTCCCATTACTCTAACAACTCCAAATCCCTATTGGAGATCTAACCTTTTTTGCAAACCTAAACCCCATCAAAACTTTCATCATACTTTGCAAGTGTAAATTTCAAGTCTAAAACCCACCAGACATTTTGTCAAGATTTGCAAGTGCAAATTTCAATTCTAAACCCCACCAAAATTTTTAGCTATAATTGCACAATATATCTCCACCAAACTTTTTAGTTGTATTTGTAAGTCTAAAACTTGCCAACTCTGTAGTTGGTTTTCCCACACCAATTTTACTAAAATATATGTCTAGAAAGGAAATAAAGTTTAAGTCAAAGGGACCTAATGTCCCATTCATCCTTGACTCAAACATAAATGAGATCACCAACACAGATCTAAGTCATAAAGACCGACCTAATTTCTAGAATATAATAAATGTTAAATTCAAGAATGATTGGATTCAGAATATCTATGAGAGTGGGTTTCCCTAGGAAAAAACATTCCCACTATCATTACAGATCCCTAAGCTTATTCTCATGATGTTAAATCACTATGATGCTAAGAAGAGGGAGGTGGTGAATGACAAAGGAGAAAATATTTTGAACCTAGACCTTGATTTCATAGATATCGTGTTCCTAATTCTAGAATACGAGAGGTATCTAGATATAATCCTTGAATATTATAAGAATTTATATCAAGATAATAATACTTCATGTCTATAGGTTCTAAACAAATAATGGATAAAAACCTCTAGAGCCACATCCATGAGACTACCTAAAACCCTAGCAAGAATAGACTTCAAAGATGAGGTAGGTGACATTATCATACTCTTTCATAGAGTTACAAGGAACCCAGATGCCAAGAATTATCAAGATTAGATGTAATAGTATATTTGAGTGATCCACTAAAATAAATAGTATGTCTAATGGGCCCAGTTGATTTTTGACTCCATTCACAAATAATTAATGGGAATCCAAACTACAGGCAAGTCTTACATTACCTCACATTTGGTCTACATATTAGCAAATAAGAGGGCATTCCTAGGATTTAACATAGTGCCTGATCAAGTCAACAAGGAATTTAACTACTATCATAACCTCACCATTGAGGCAAGAAAATAACATTTCATAAAGGTCAATGATGCTTTCATATACTGCATCATAATTATGTTTGACAAGGAGCTAAAAAGGAGAATATTTTTTGATGCTACAACATCTGAAATTACAAATTTGGGGTCATATTTCATTTAGTTCCCAACATATTTATAAATCAGAGTAGGAGGTCTTAGTGGTTGTCCCTATACCCTTCTAAGGTATGTCAGTGATAAATGAGCCCTGATGGAACTTGTGAGGTATCTTGTGGAAACCCACAAGTTCTTGTCAAGCAAGCATAAGTCAGGGATCCACTTCCCTATCAACATAGGGAGGTATACTTTCCCTTCCCTATCAAAATCCAAATGTGAAAATATTGAGATGACCCAAATGACCTTAAAATCTCTCAATGCAAATCTATTATATGATGTGACTAGCCATATTACCAATATAGTGGGCATTACCACATATTCCCACATTCCTTTTTATGAAGATTATTGGGAAGACATGCAAGATGAAGAAGTGAGGTTGAGATATTATTTTAGGATGACCCTGAAACAAATCAAAACTTACAACATGGCATCAATCCCTAAGGACTTAAAAGATGATGAGTCTTTAGTTGACACAGGGTATATAATGATAATGAGATTTATCTCCAACCTCTTCCATTAGTTAGGTGGTCTATACTTGAATCCTTCTCATTGATGGATAGGACCACCTAGGTAATAAACAAAAAAATAAATTGGGTAAGGATCAAAGCAGTCAAGATTACCAAAGATACCATAAGTATCAGTGACAAGGTAAGAGAAGTAAAAGAGAAAGGTGTGGTAATAATAGTAGAGGTCCTAACAACAAAACCCAAGGAGACTAGGCAGATAGGCCAATTGTGTCACACAAGTGGAATCAGAAGTAAAAGGCTAAAAGAGGACCTTCTAGCAACCAATAGATATAATCATAATAGATGGATCAACCAATGTCAACTTTTATAGAGGACATAATTGTTGCTCAACCAACACAAATAGTTCTCCTTCTTGTCTCTATTATTCAACCAACCATATTAATCCCTCCTCTTATTTCCACTTCCTAATTAACTCAAATAGATACCCCTCCTATTTCCACTAGTCCACTAGTGCAAGTGATTGTACCTTCACCTGACCACATGTGCAAGTAACTTCCTTGGAAAAAATCTAATTAACATAAGTGGACACTCAGACTCCATCTTCACCTCCCTCTTCCACAATCACTTCCACCTCATCCCAAATATTGAATACTACTCTATTAATCACTAATACCACCTAATAGTACATGGTTTTAGAATCAATCATCCCTAATATAATCCCACTAGCCATCCTAACCATTTGGGTAGTTACTAATTCATTTTCGTCTCCTATCACACTCCCCATTTCATCTAATCTGAGTGTTCCCACCACATTGATTGATTCATTCATTGTATTCTAAATATATATGCCTACCCCTCTATTTATGTCACTCCTAGCTCCCACACCCCTAATAAGCAAATCAATACCCTCTTCACCCATTTAAATACCCATTTCTTCCACTCCATCAGTAACCTAAGCCCCCACCAAGGAGGTGGAGACAAAAAGACCCACTAATACAATTGTGGCTACTCAACCCACAAATGAGAAAGAGATAGCAAAATCATTAGTTGAGGATTCAATGATAACATGAATGATAGATACAACACTTTTCATAGTAATCACCAATGTAACAACTTTAGTTAAATATTCATAGATGATAGTGTCAATTTCATAGGCTGCCACTCCAAGCTTACTAGCACAATTAGTAATGAAGAAGTAGAAATAAATGGTGTCTCCTAGCACACTAAACTTTGGTCTATTGTAGGAATCCAAAATAAAAAAGGTAGGCCCTAAGACCATATCCATAATATCATATGATTTAGTGAGGGAAAGATATGTGGAAATAGTAGTCCCCCTACCAAATAAATAAAAAAAAGATCTAATGGTGGGTGATTATCAAATATCCAAAGTGAACCTCAGTCGTCTGACAAAGGAAGAACTAAAGAAAGATGTTCATTCAAGCATCATATCTCTTTTCAATAATATGGATAGTGACAAGGTTATAAATGATGAACTAAATAATAAAGTTGAGTAGTTGACAACTTCCCTAAAGAAGTTCATCAATTTAGTAGCCCAACCAATATAATCTCTTACTCAATTCTCTGATAAATAAACATTTGAATTAATGATAGATATTGGCACCATAGGAAGGGCCATAAAATATTGGGCTGAGGAACTCATCACAAAAGGAAATAGAGTGATAGAGATAGTAATGGACTATTATAAGACTCTAAAGGATGATTGGGCATCTCTAAAAATAGAGATAAGCAAGTATGAGGAAGAGATTAAAAGATTAAATCTATTCTTTCCAAAATTTTAGGCTATTGATCTAATTGTGGCTAACACCCTCATATCAGAGAAGATATTGAATATTTATAAAGAGCATGAAGAGGTGGATAGTGTAGCCCATTTCAGAACTAGGATACTCACTGAGAGTATTAATAAGTCCAAGGTTACATGTGACAAGGCCACAGATACAATATATGATAGTGAAGGGGTACTTAATAAATTATCATGTGAAGAAATATATTATTAGGATAAAATCCTTTCAATTCAATAGGTTTAGGACAAATTCAAAATGTATTCAAGAGAGAGTCATCCTAGGTACAACATTCAACTTGATTTCTATTCACCGATTCATCAAGTATCACAATACACTAGATCAAATGGGGAAAGACACTTAAGTCTACAAGGCTAAATCTAGGGAACTATATGAAGTGATAGTCTAATGTGAGATAAGCAACCTTTATTCCCTTGATCTTGATGAAGAATTCCTTCAAGATATCTTCAATAGCTTTGATGCTTAAATTAAGAAGATATAAGAAAAGAAGGACAAGGAATATTTAGAGGTCATGGTTGTGGACTACTTATTTCAAATTACTTGTAAAAATACATTCTATAAATTACATTTATTTGTTGTAATAAAAATTGTAAAATTACAAGTTGTAAATTAAAATTATCATTTTAACATTTATTTTTGAGAAATATCCACTTGTAATTTTCAAGTATCTTTTTGACAGGATTTAAGTTGATAAAGTGAAACTTGTAAACTACATTTTTCCTTTTGACAAAGTTTTAATTGATGAACTTGAAAAAACTCATGTTGTAATTTACAATTTCTTTTTTGTCAAGATTAATGAATTAAAAAAGTTATAAAAGTCTTCACTTCAAAATACAAATTAGGTTTTACAAGTTATAACCTAAAATATCTAAAAGCATTCAATGTTTATCAAGACATGATTCATTTTGGCACCTCATTCCTTGGGAGAAATAAAAGAAACACAACTTGCTAAAAAAAGAGTTCAACTAGAAGATTCCAATGGATTTCTCCACTCTTCCATCACTTGTTAAAGTGCCCAGCAGTTGCATGCTTCTTTTACAGCCGTCTACTCAACGAAGGATGCCATTCCAATCTCAAGAGGAGAATGTTTGCATGAAGTTCTTGGATTTTATTGATCTTTAACTAGGTGTATGGTTTTGATAACTCCCTCTCATTCAAGAGAGTATATCTATATAAATATGGGTACCCTATCATAGCCCAAAGATATTTTTTCTGTTGGAAAAATTATTTTGCATTTTGACGAATTGATCTACATGTTGTAATCTAGAAAATGATAATAGATTGAAGTTTTTAATTCCTTATCTATGTTATCTTTATGTATGAAAGGATATTTATTGTATTTGTGAATGATTTAAATCTTACTGCAATCATATAGATTCATCTTTGGTATTCATTTTTGCTCTTTTGAAAACTTGTTGAGAGAAAATAAAGAATCATGTTCCTTATATGATAAGTTCCCAATATTACCTTTGGTTTCAAACTTGTATAAGTTTGTGCTTCAATACATTTCAATATATTATTTTTCTATTATGTTTATACAAATAAAGCATTAATTTCCTCTATAATCACTTGGTGCAACACCATTTCCCAATTTTTAATTTCATTGTAAAACTCTTTTCCTCATAAGTCAAACCCTGGTTAGGAGCAATATCACTAAGAAGTAGTATTTTAAATTAAATTGATAATACATTAGTTGCACTAAACATAGTGAAAGGAAGTCGACCTTCTCTAGAGGTTTACCTCAATTTGCTAAGGTCCCACAACTTGGAGGTGATCCCATTATGTCATTATATTTCCCACAGTTTTCAACTCATATTATACGACATACTACCACACAAAAATAGGTGCAAAATCTAATTGATAATAGGAACATGACCAAAAAAGACTCTAAAAACTATGTTTGGATAAGTCCACACTTTACAGATAGTTTGAGGGAGTGAATCTATTTAAAGAATCTAAAATTTTATAGAAAATAAAAAAATATAAATATGATTTAATAAAGGAATGGGGATCCCCATGACAATATTGAAAGGACAAATAAAAATGAAAATAGGACTAAGCAAAAATATGAAACAAATAGGAAAATACCCAAGACCCAAACAATTACACCAATAATTACTTCATCCATCATCGATAATCTATACATGTAAATTTTCATAAAAGGATTTATTTGAAATAGGCTTGTACTAAATTTGTGTGTCTACACCCACTAATATGCCCTATTTTTAGGTCAATAATGTGGCCTATGAATTACTCATCTTAGAATAAAATAATTAAATGTATCATTTAAACACTTTAAATCATGTGATAACATGTATAGAATATCTCATCATAACAAGTTTATATCATCAAATCATATATAATACATATATCCTAAGGTTTACAAGTGATTCATAAAATAGGTGGATATTCCACACTAAACTTCACCAACACGTATCTTATACTCTTATCTCAACATATGATTGACATATGACTATTATATACTAATTTCAATGCTAAAAAAAGGATAAAAAAGTGATGGAAATGAAATTTATAACATATTAAACATAAAAAATAAGCATAAGATAATCTAAAGCATAAAATGAACACATTATATGACCTAGAGAAACTTGGTATGGTAAAAACTCCAATGGATGAGGCAATTATTATCCACATCTACTGTTTAATTTAATAATTATATAAGTTACTACCCAACATGACCTTCATAGATAAATATTTCATTAATATTTATCTAAAACTTACACACATGACTGTGTTATACTTCTTAGACACTTTACAGTGATCCAACATAACTTAAATAACCATTCATGGCTAAGAAATGATGAGACAACATGAATAAGAACCCAAACTTTAAAACTATAATGTGAATCCAAATCAAAAACTTCTCACTAACTTTTTTTATGATATTAGCCTTTAACAAAGACTGTATTTATACCCTTCCACCTTATAACCTACCAAATAATTCATAAAAATCATCACCAAATAGAAAAATCATTTATAGCCTCTCCTTTACATGTGTTTTGATTAGTGTAATGCTTTAAACAAATTGGTGTTTTTTAAACCACCACGTGCAAAAACCTATGGTTATGCAACTGCCACATACAAATACTAATGGTTTTGTCATATTTGATAAAATACTTAGATTCAAAGGCTACAAGCTATTGACATCATCAATACAGGATTGTCTAGACAATCCTAAAATTGCTTGTACCACTATAAATTAATTTAAGAGTTCTCTTTACATGAATTTTTTTGAATAAGTGTCTTGCATAGTGTTTTATATACATGAATTACATCATTGAGTATAGTAAAAATTAATTAGATAACATGCCTAGTAAATTTAATCCATATTTTAGATCAACAAGTGTTATGTCAAGATAGATATAAAAATTAGGCATGTACTAGTAATCATCACATATGTAAACAGTGAATTGTATAGTACATAGGTAGATTCATGATGTATATCATGGCATTGCACAAAAGAATAAATGTGTGTGCTATGAATCAATACATCACAATCTTAGTAAACAATCCTATATTTATCCACACTTTTCAAATAATGTCATGGCCATGATGCACATAAGATAATCATAGTCAATAACATGCAATGAATACACAATATCACACAAATCAATTTCCACACACAATGGACAATAAAATGTCACAAAAGGTAAGATCCATACATAATGGATAATCAAATTTCATACAAGGAAAGAGATATACACAATGGATAATCAAATGACATTAAAGGAAAGATCTAAAAACAATGTAAAATCATATTTCACTCAAGGTAAGATCCAAACACAATGGATAATCAAATTTAAGACAAGGAAAGAGCCAAACATAATTAACAATCAAATACCACATAAGGAAATAAGAGCCAAACACAACGTAAAATCAAATGTCACATAAGGCAAGAGCCAAACATAATGTAATGCATCTCAAGGATGATGTTATGTAAAGTAGAAAAGTGGAATTTAAATTTTGAATGAAGGCACACAATGTAATGCACAAGACCAACAAGCCATAACAACAACATGCATAGAAAAAGTAAAGTTAGATACACTATCAATGTATATAATCATCACATATGGTAAAATACAATATCCATATATAACTATAAGTATAATAAGCAAGGGAAATACATGTGTCATCAATATAGGTATCTCAATATGAACAATGGAGATGGTCATAAAAATATGTAACTTAGATATATGTTCCAAAGAGATGCCCCAAGTGTAAGAAAAGTAGGCAATAGATGTAGGAATATCCCACATGTGTATGCTCATGTCTTATGAAATTAGTATTTCCTACATCTACTCAAGTATACCATGAAATTAATATGAGTATGAAAATAATATGGAATCTATCATAATTTTATAAACAAGATAAATAATAAACGTAAACGAACAATACATGTCATACATAGGTCCCAATTTTTTTAATAGTTTAATTTTTATTTTATTTTTAAATATTATATATATATATATTATATTTTTGAAATATTTTGATAATTATATTTTTCTAACCAATTATCCCATCAAGGTGATGCTCACATGTAGGTCATGTATCAAATGCAACAATGGCCACTTCCTGTGAGTGACTAGTCCCATATGTATTTGTATCTGAATGTGAGAGGTGATCCATATTTACTTATGCGATCCTATGTATGATATGTATCCATAATATCATATGAAATCTACTCTGTAGTATAAGAGTGTGCATGTGTCCATTGTGTAACACATGAATCTCTTTATAGCACTAGTTTAGGTCATGATGGAGTGGATAATGGCTATTTGTGAATATTAAATAAACCTATGAAATGGGTGTTAAAGTATTGGTCATCTAAGAAATTCAAATACATTCTTATGAATTTTTTGTGTAGAATTAACCTTAATATTTTGTATAATTGAGTGTGGTGTTAGTTGAGGTAAAGGAGGAATTATCTCTTGCTGAAGAGGATATTCATAATGCATACCTCAAAATGTAACCACCCTATTTCCATGTATATACTTTACACATATGTGTAATATAGATGGTATTGTGTGAAACTTATGTATCCAAGGACACCTAGCATGTCAAATTCCCATGTAATTGATAAGACTAAGATTAAATCTATATATGGACCCAGCTAAAGTGGTAACATAATGTGCCAAAGGAGGTTATATATCTTACCATCGAATCCTTGGGCTATTTTGTTTGTATCCATTAAATATTTTTGTGTATATCTAAAAGTAGTGTCATAATGCAAACATTTTGACTTGAACCATTTTCTACCATAGCACTATGTATAGGGTTTGAATCAATGTAAGTGCATACAAATAATGATGTATAATAAGGATCATCAACTATAATCTTACTATCATCAAATGTCATTTTAGGTTGTACAAATATTAATTTAAGAGTATTTTTTTAAGGTATTAATGGTACATATACATTTTTTTATGGTCATTTCTTGTTACATATAGTAATGCATCATGCATACATGGGTTTAATTTAAGACATTCAGTTAATTTTATTTAATCTATGCCATCAAGTACATCATGAAAGTAAAAATATCATTTTCCTTTATTAACATCTAAAATAATTAATTTTACCATTATGATTGGGAAGGAAAAATGAAAATTAGGTTTGAAGATCAATCTTAAAAATAAAAAATTAAAACCCTAGAAATAAGGATGAAATCCTAATGGAAATCCTAGGTTTTTGACATGTTCAATATAAATATCAAGTCCACCAAATATGTTTTACCTTATTTTGGATTAATGAACCTAAACAAGAATATTTTTTTAAACTATTCAGATTGTTAAATATATGGCAATAACACACAAATCTAAATGTTACATGAAAGTACGATTGAACATTTGTAGTTTTATATTTATGGAAAACATGGTGAGGATTAAGATACATAGCTTATTTCTAGTCTATGTAGGATTGAGACTTTGTGAAAGTGACATAAAGGTCTAGAAATGGATTAGAGGTTGTTCAGATCATGAAATTGAGTATTTGGATATATCTGGACAAGTCCATCAAAATCTAAACACTTGTGTTAGGATGGAAGCATTCTACCTTGAATCATCTTTATCCCTGTAAGTTGTGCATCACTATTTTTGCATAGATTATTATGCATCATTTTAAATAATATTCCTATGTGATATCAAACACTTGTGTACACAAAACTAGAAAACTTATATCCTTCACTTTGAAACCCTAGATCTACTTTTGACCCTAAGCTAACCTATAAAAATGGGCAAGGGTGATGTGTTAAGCTTACCTCAACCACTCTTTAATTAATGGTAGAGATCTTCCTACATATCCAATACTCTGAGGGAAATCAAACCACACATAGTTCTCCCCCTTAAGAAAATGTGTACCATTGTGATCCACTAGTATGAATGCATCATGTGATCTAGGTTTCAACACTTGAAAATGGAAAACTTAACTTGGATTAGGTGTTTTAGACTTGGGTAGAGATTATTCCTTATAACTTATTTATGATTTGGAAAGTTTAAGTTAGTCCCATTCTATTTGTATATGTGTTTAGATGTCTTTTTGATAAGTGTTTGATGAATTTATAGCTATGAAATAGGTTTAGACCTATTATGTATTAATGGTTTAATATTTGGGTAACTTATCATGCCATTGACATGCAAAATGTAAAGGCTGACACATAAAGATGATTTTAATTTTGAAAATGATTATTACTTTGATTGTAAACAAGTTCAATATAGGTGAATGACTATAAAAATTTAGATGCATCTAAGTATGGCTTGAGGTGTATGGAAAATAATAATAGTGATCTAATGATTAAGAGATATAATAAGTATGATAATAAGAAAATTAAGCATGAACTATGAAATTATTGTAGGTGACTGATAGCAAATTGGTAAGCCATTTGTACAATAGAATTGTGGATAAAGTTAGTTCATGTGTTTAAAGTCATAAGACAAATGATAAATTATAAATAACATAACGTGCTAGGCTTTCTCCCTCAAGGGGTGTGAATCAATGGATTTAAGAAGCTTAGAAAATAAAACATGGAAAATTCCTTCCGCAAGTGGCCTTCCTCTAAGATCAATACATTAAACATGTTTGGGTCTAGATTTGGTGCTCCAAGTCTTCATCAACATAGTAGCACAAGCATAACCATGCATCTCTCCTTGTACCAATGGCTTTGGCTCTTGATTTGATAAATGTTGAAAGGATGAGTGAAGCTCTCTAGTGATATTGTTCCATAATTTCTCTACACAAAAAATAGTTTATTGAAGTTATTCTTGCATAATAACATTACACAAATAAAGCTTAGAGGTTATGGCCATGGCTCATGTATTTATAGATTTTAAAAAATGATGTAAGGAAATTACTTAGATGATTTGCAATAATAGAATTATATATCATATAATTAAGAGAAAAATAAGTAGATCCACAATAATAATTGTTGAACGAGCAAAATACTTGAATATTATGACTGAGACACTTTGAGGGAGTAACCTTTAACAAAATGCAATAAGAGAAAAATTCATAAAATGATGATAAAATACTAATCACTACCTCTTATATATACTCTACTTAGCCATGGTTATTCTATGGGCTGACCATACTAAGAACATCAAGAAATGAAACAAGCTAATATGAAGGTGTGTAAGCCACAAGTAAGACACACGTATCCCTAGATGCACTATAGATTAAGGGCATAACATGCCACCCCCCTTAAAAATAATATTGTCTTTGATATTGAATCAAACTAGGATGTTGTTTTAGGAATGCTTTATCCTCCCATATTGCATCTACATAATGCAAGTTTTTCCATTTGATCAAATACTACTTAATAGTTCTAGACCATAATTGCTTAGTGTTTGTGTGTGAAGTATATAATTAGGATCCATAATGACTTGGCCTTATTCATCCAATTTAAGTAACTTAGTATGAGTGGAAACTTTGTGTCCTATTACTTTATTTAGGAAAGATACATGGAATACCGAGTGTATGCAAGTGGTTGGGGGTAATTCTAGCTTGTAAGCCATAATACCCATTTTTTGTTAGATCTGGTAAGGGACATAATACTTAGGTGATAGATTGTTATCCTTTTTTTTTGCTTCAGATACATCTACTTATATGACTAAAAATGCATGTCAAAATGCCACTCACTATGGTGTTGATCTACTTGTTGCTTTATTCAATTTTGTGTCATTGTTAAATTCGATTGCAAACTAACTAACACCTCCTATTGATGGTGAATGTGTTCCTCAATAGCTTGAACCTTAGGATACATTTTCAAAGCTAAAGTGATGGATGGGGGTGATACCCATATAATGACATAAAGGGAGGCATATTGGAAGAAGTATGAATAGAAGTTTTATACCACCATTCAATAAGTAGTAGCCAATGAACCCATTTGTCATGTTTGTTAGAAACAAAATAGTGAATATCCCTCTTGAGACACTTTTTTACTACTTATGTTTGTCCATTAGATTGAGGATGATAGGATGAGCTATGATCCAACTAGGTTCCCAAACATGCAAATAATTCAGTCTAAAAATTACTATTAAATATGGGATCTTGATCACTTATAATGATCTTTGGGGTACCATGCAATTTATGAACTATATTTAGAAAAGCAAAAGCTATTATACTAGAAATAAATAGCTATGATAAGGAAATAAAAATGATCATACTTGGTGAGTCAATCCATAACTACCATGATAAAAATTTTCCCCTTAGACCATCGTAGACCTATACTAAAGTCCATAGAAACCTCTTCCTAATGTTGGTTAGGGATGGATAAAGGTTGTAAAAGACCTAAGGTATTAATGGTTTCACGTTTATTTTGTTGACATACCATTCATTCAGCCACATGTTTTTAGACATCCCCCTTGAGTCCTTCCAAAAATAAATATTACTTGATTTTATGATATGTTTTCAAAAATCCAGAGTGACCTCTCAATAGAGAGGCATGAAGTTATTGAAAAATTAAATGTTTGAAAAGAGAATGCTTATAGAGTATAATCTATATTTATACCATAATGTGTTCCCTTTCCATGTAAAATTTTCATATTCACCAGAACCCTACTAAAGATTTTGAATCAAATCCTTGGTAGCATTATTAATCTCCCATTATGATCTTGCTTCCTCTAGCCAATCTACCTACCACATGGTCATGGTGCATAAAAATGCCTCAGTTGATTCATCATGTTGAGAGATGGAATCTACCACCACATTATCTTTTCCTTTCTTATACACTATTTCATAATCATATCCTAACATTTTAGTCACCCATTTATATTGTTCTTTAGATGACAATCATTGTTCTCAAAAAAAATTGAGGCTATCATGATCAGTCTTTACCTAAAAGTGATGACCCATCAGATTAGGTCTCCTTTGCTTCATTACATACTTAATAAACATCGTATATTTCTAATATATTGGTTTGAGCATATTTTTTCCCTTTGGTTTGAGACTTTCAAATTCTAGTGGTATACTTTCTTGCATGAGTATATCCCCCATGCCATATCCTGATGCATCATACTCTAAAAAAATGTTTTTAAAAAATTAAGAGTAGCCAAAACTAGAGTGGTGCACATAGCCATTTTTAAATATTCAAATGTCTTGGTATTTTAATCAATCCATTAGAAGTATTATTTATTTATTAAAGAGGTGAGTGGAGCTATAATGCTACCATAATTCTTGACAAATCTATGATAGTAACAAGTTATCCCCATAAATCCTTGAAGGTTCTTGAGGATCCTAGGAACCTCCAATCCATCATCACTTGGATTTTTTTAGGATCAAATTTCATTCCTTCATGTGAAACAATATGACCCAAGTACTCCACCTCTTGGAAACCAAAAGCATATTTGGAAGGTTTGGCATAAATTTGATGTTGTTCCAGAACTGAAAGCACCTATTTTACATGATTCAAATGGTCTTTCCAATTTTTATTATAGATGAGGATATCATCAAAAAATACTAAGATAAAATTTCTCAAAAATGGCCTAAAAATAGTATTCATAAAACTTTGAAATGTAGATGGTGCATTTATGATGCCAAAAGGCATGACCATAAATTCATAATGACCTTCATGAGTTCTAAAAGTTGTTTTAGGTATGGCCTCATCACCAATGTGAATTTGATGATACCCAAAGTGAAGGTATGACTTGTTAAAATAAATAGCACCATATAATTCATCTAGAAAATCATTAATGATTGGAATAGGAAACTTATCTTTGATAGTGTATTTGTTGAGTTATTTATACTCTAGGCATATCCTCTAGCTGTCATCCTTCTTCCACACCATGACCACTAGGGAGGAATATTCAATTTTACTATGTTGGATGATTCCTACCTCCAACATCTTGTGTACCATATTTTTAATTTTACTCTTCTAGGCATAAGAATACTTGTAGCATCTAATGTTGGGTGGTGTACTTCCTAGAATGAGTTTGATGTCATGATCATGTGCATGATTTGGAGGACGTACTTTTGGCATGTCACTAAAAATAACAAAATGGTCATCCAATACCCTTTATAAATCAGGATGTGTAGACTCCTTGGTTGGTTGAACCTCTATAGAAAATAAGCATGCCACAAAACTTTTTACACCTTTTCTAAGAATCTTTGTCATCTGGTGGGAACTAACTAGTTATGGAGATTTAACTTGTAATCTATTATGTTGTGGAACCTATTTCCACATTACAATTATTTCAAATATTTTACTTTAAAATGTACTATACACTCTTAATGTATTCTCACTAGGGTTCAGGGAAAACAACCCCCAAAACATTATCTTGACCCCCCTTTTCAAAAGTATAGATATGTGGTTTATCTATACTTGTATATATGTGGTGTCATCACCCATGATTAATGGGAAACTATCATGGGTTGACTTGGCCCATGGTTTTGGTACCCATTATTTTATAAAATTGCTATGTTGGTTACCTATTAATGTAATTATATATATGGACATATAGTAGGTAATATATCAAAAGAACTGAGTTTGAGAAGGTGAACAAAGTGTGTGAATTTGGAAGAGTTTTATAAGAATAGTTCCAAACAATATTTGTGCATTGTAATTGTGAGAACATTGATCTGAGAGTGGATTGTACTCTTGTTGGCTTGTAATAAGATTTGATCAAGTGTTTCTTGGTGGATGTATCCCACATTGGGTGAACCACATTAAATATTGTCTTCTTGTTGTGCATTTTAATTTATGTTATTTATGTATCTTTGTTCATAAATCTTGTTATTATGATTCTATGAAATTATTTTGTAATAATTTTTGATTTATTAACAACTAGTATTAGAGCTTTGGGTTATATTTGCTAAAGTGTTAAAAACAAGAAGGGTTATTATTTTAAGTGTGAGCTATGGATGATGATATTAGATCAAAGGTTGAAAATTTAAATGAGAAAAACTTTGGTCTATGGAAGATGTAGATGGAGGATTACCTCCATCATAAGGACATCCATGCTCTACTGGGAGGAAAAGTAAAGCAATTAGTGGGCATGCCAGATAAGGCTTGGGAATTGCTTGATAGGAAAGCATTTGGGGCCATCTAATTATGCTTTGCATCTTTGGTTTCATTTAATATATCATAGGAGAAGACCACATAAGGTCTCATGCACATGTTAGGGAAGTTATATGAGAAACACTTTACTTCTAATAAAATATTTTTAACAAAAAAGTTATTTAATATGAATATGTCTAAAAATGGTTCAGTTGTTGATCATTTGAAGGAATTTAATACAGTTGTGAGTATGTTAAACTCTATAAAAATTGAATTTGATGATGAAGTCAAGGCTCTACTTATTTTTTTTCCTTACCAGATATTTTGAGTAGCCTGGTAATGGCTGTGAGCAACTCAATCTCTAATAATGCCAAGTTAAAGTTTGAGGATGTCATAGGAGTAACCTTAGTGAGGAAATGTGATGGAAAAGCTCTAGGGAAACTTCTAATTTAAGTTATGATTTGGTGGTGGAGAGTAAAGGGAGAGAAAATTATAGAGGAAAATGAAAGCATGGAAAGTCAAATGGTCAAAAAAGGTTAAAATTAAAGAGTAGGATGGCATGATGGCACTATTGGAAGATTAGGCATGTGAATAAGGATTGTTGGGCTCTTTAGAAAAAGAATAAAAATTAGGATGAAACCAAGGAGGTGAATGTAGCAGTAGGTAATGTTCATGAGGATGAATTAATTCTCTCCATAGGTAATATTATTGAGTCTTGGGCTTTAGATTCAAGGGATTTTTTTATGCTACACCACATAGGCATTATTCTATTGATTATTTTAAAGGGGTTTTCGGACATGTTTATCTTAGTGATGATGAGCCTTGAATTATAGTTAGAAAAGGATGTGTTTAGGTCAAGATGAAGAATGGGAACACTTGGCTACTAAAGGATGTCAGACATGTGCCCAAGTTAAGATGGAATTTGGTATTTATATGGATGCTACATAATGAAGATTGTATGGTGACTTTTACAGTAGATTTTTGGAAGGTGACCAAGGGTGGTCTTATGGTAGCAAGAGGTAAGAAGGTTAATACATTGTATTTATCAATTAGTGTTGACTATTGTAATTTAGTTTTTGTAGATGAAGATGCAACTTTGTGGTACTATAGGTTTGATCACATGATCCAAAAGGGCATGAAAATTTTGAAGGATAGGCTATTTATATACATAATATTTTTAAACTTTTATTGATTACTAACACTTGGTATCTTAGAAGAACCCATCAAGCTCCAATCTCTCTGAGTTCATGCTTTAAGGGGTACAATGGAAAAGGGGTGGTTAGACCATTGGTGCTTCATAATATTGTTGTCCCTTTTGCCACTTTCTATCTACACACTCATCTCTTAAAAACATTAACCTTAAACTTACTCTTCTTAGCCTTACCCATTCTAGTCATTTTAATTTTTCCATCCTCCTTTTTTTACCTTAATCCATTTTTGGATAGTCAATTGTGCTAGGTCAAATGGGTCGACCCTATATAGTTTAGGGGTGTTTTTCAATTTTTGGGTTTGTTAGCCTTTCCACCGACCTAGCTCAAATCTAGTGAATTATCCCCAAAAACATATAGGGCCATTTGGGTTGACCTTGTATAACCAACATTTTTGGGAGGATTTATGGCAAGATCCACCTATATATACAAGTTCATTTCCAACCATTTGTAATAATAGAATTGAACAATAATAAATGTGAATGAACATCTAGTTATTGACCATTCTAATTGAGGAATAAATCTTAGGGTTCCATAATTTCTTTGGAGATACGGATCTTGTCTTGTGGAGAAGTCTTTTAGATGCATAGATAGGTTGTGTATCCTAGAGCTGATTTGTCTTTGTTATCCTTACATACCACAACAATATATTATAAAGTACTTTGGCCAATAGAGATATTGAGGCTCAGTGAGTTCATCTTCAAGGTAAGTATTCCTAACCTTATTTCTCTTTTGTAAGAGTAGATAGATAACTCAATTGTGCTTCTATTCCCATGCATTATGATTTCATATACATTGACATGAGTATATGTCTTATATGCATATTTATTTTAGTTTTTTGTTTTTTTTCTATCCCCAACTTTGTGCCACAAGCTTTGGTGTGCACTAGATTAGATTTGCTTTCTTGTTTATTAGAATATGTTAATATTAAACATTAGGACTCTTTTAGGATTGTTGCATGATTATGTTAAACTGTAGGATTTGAAACCCTACATCACATGGTGTATTGTGATAAGATATGCCCTAATCAAGTCTAGTAGATCCCTATATTAGTCATGCTCCCACTTAACAAATGTATTCCTAATCGAAAGTGTAGGTATGCTCTATCTTCTCTGAGCCATGATTGATTTATAGACATGATGCAATTTTAATTGCATACATTTTGGTGAATCTAATGTGAAAAAACTCTTGAAAATTTTATTTTAATTTATTTCATTCTTTTTATCATTATTTTTATCATATATCTATCATACTGGGTTGACTCTATCAACCCAATCCTAATCTCTATGCAAAACTTTTTAGGAATAGGTAACTTGATCAACTAAGATGACCTAGTATAGGTTTCCATACTTATAATTCAAACTACTTGGTTAACCCAGTCGACCCTATACACTTTAAAGCATGAAAATTTAGCTACTTGGTCAACCCTATACATTCCAAGCACTTAACAATAAGATTCTACAAATCTGATCAACCTAGTTAGTAGAGTTTTCAAGCATATTCCAAGGTTATTGACTAGAAATCTTCATTCTCAGCATCTTTGATCCACCAAGGTTACTTTATATCTCTCTATTTATTTATTTTACTATTTTTCCTTTCACAATTTGTAGTCTTCAAAACTACCCTTACATAGTCAACTGGATCGACCCTGTCGACCTAGTTTTGTGTTCTATGTGTTGTTTGAATAATTGGGCCAACATTGGCTGACCTTACTCATTTTCAAACCTTTCTTCCATAGTATAGGTTTGACCCTATCAACCCTATTCTATATTTTTTTCATATAGTATCAACACTATACCTTATTTCAAGTTGGAATTAACCTTATATGCTAGTAATTAATTCACACTTTCTTTTCTTGTTGCTTTCATGCTTAAAATAGTTCACTTAGTCTAATTAGGGGATTTTTAATTAACCATTTAGTTTTACTATTTCTATTATATGCACACATGATGAAATCATAAAAACTAAACAAGTATTTTAACATTTGTCCACCCAAGACCACCCTACTTGGATCTCATCACCAAAGGGGAAGCTAAATTGATACTCTAGTCAAGTATAAAACATCGTTAATGGTATATTATAACTAATCACCCAACACCCTTATCATTATGATGTGTGAAGTGAGGGGGTAGGCCCCAATACCAAGCTTGTATCATTTCTACTATAGTCCCTTTCAGCCCAAACTACTTGAAGCCATCCTTATATTGATATCTAGTTCATTTCATACAACCAACTTCCCATCACATTTGAAATCATATTCTTAATAATCTAATAAACTTCTTAGGTTTACCAATTAGTTAGCTCTTTAATTTTCAAGTTGATTTATTTCTCCTTAATTAATTATGTGTGCAAGAACTTATAATAGCCAACATTAGTGCAAGGTTTTATATTGTGTGCCTTAATTGGATTGGCTAACATTGATCCAATTGAATGTTTGTTTATTTTTAGGTTAATTTCCTTGATTAATTGTAAAAATTTACATATTTAAGTTCATAACTTGTTATCAACCTTCTCATTTTCCTTGTCTATTGTACTAGGTCAAGCCAATCAACCCTTTACCTTTTTCTAGCCTCTATGCACTATAAAAGATCAACTCAGTCAACCTTGTACTATCTACATCCCCTTTTACCTCTTTTTCCAATCTTTATGCACTATACTGGATCGACTTACTCGACCATTATACAATTTTTTAGTCCATGTTTCTATGCTAGGTCGACCCAATCAACCCTATACTATTTCAATCACTTATTGGTTCTTTGATTTCTCATCTTTATTTCTCTCCCTTCATCATGGACTTTCTTCTTGATGAAATACTAAGTTACAATTAATAGACATGATGAACTTTACCAATCCTCATAGGGTCTCCCATAGATAGAGCAGGGCTCCTCTCTTAGATGATAGTTATATTTATATTTCCACTCACACAATGAACTATGAGACTCCTCCTAATACCTATTTACAACATAATTCTCCTTTTTTCTTAGAGGGCCAACCTGAGTTAGAGTATACTCCTAAAATGCTCTTCTTTATCTCTAAATTTCCTCAACATTGAAGAAAGGATCCTATTACCATTTATAATCTTATGATTAGTGGTCAAACAAAAGAGCCTCACTCACCTACTCCTACATTCTCAACTAGATTTGAGGGTACCACTTTCTTTGATTCTCAGTCTCTTCCTTCAACTATGACCACTTCTCATGCCATGACCTCTTCTTCTTTCCTTTATTCTACCTCCATACCTAGTATCTCAACTAACATGGCAGGTTCTACATCTAGTGGGCCTCTTTTGAGATCCACTATCCTTAATACATCTACTAGTGCTTCATTTTATACCCAAGGTAATCATGCTTCTAATGCTTCTTCCTCTCGACCATTCACTATTCCATCTTTTTATACACAAGAAATTTTTTTCACTAGTGCATCACATTCTCATAATTCCTCTCAAGCTCCTATCAACACCGATAGTGGTACCCAAGCCACTAATACTAACACTAATTCCAACCCCTAATGCTTCTAAAAATTATAATCAAACACATCAAATTTTGTCACAAACTCTTAATAAAATGAATACCTTACAAGCTCATAACACAAATCAAATGACGAGAATGCAAAACCACCTTCTTCATCTTCAATCTCATCTTCAACCAATGGCTTGGGGCATAAATAACCAAAATTTCCCCCCATATCCTCTTCAATATTCTCAAGGAAATATCATTCCTCAACCTCCTTTAATCAATAAAACTATTAAGCATCTACAAAATGAACCTCTTACTACTCAAATTGTTAGCATTGACATAAGAGGTATAACACCTACAATTTAGTATAATGGATCAACCGATCCTACCCTTAATATTAGGACATTTGGAAATATTTATAAGTATTGGGTTAAATTAAACACCTTTGTTTCTACCAAGCTCCTTGCTGAAACCCTCATATGTGATGCCTTGAATTAGTACAATCAACTTAGACCTCATTCCATTACTAGTTTGGAGGATTTAGTGAATGCTTTCATTCAATAATTCTAAATTAGTGATCTTACCAAAAACACTTTGGACCATTTCATAAATTGAAAAAAAAATGAAAATGAAACCGCTCAAGCCTTTATTAAAATATATAATACTTTGTCAAATAAATGTGAACATAACATGGCTGATGACAATCTTTTCCATCTCTTTACCAATTCCCTTTTTTCCTAAATTACAATATCAAATCCACATTCTCTCTCTCTCCATGTTCCTTGAAGGAGGATATTGACCAAGATAAATGTCAAGATTTCTTAATTCATTAATTAGAGCCACCCCAACCTTTTGTGGGTCCTCATCTCTTACTTAAGAATAAAAATCACAATATTACCAATGATGCTGTTACATATTCTTATGATACCATTCACAATGTTGAAGTTTTCATTCTTACCCCTTCATCAGAACCAACTCCCCCTTTTTAATAATATATTAATCCTCATTTATCTTCACCAAATAAAATTAATGTTCATAAACCTCTATCCTCAATTGAATTGCTTAAGCATCTACCTAGGCCTATTCCATGAGAACTTGACCCTACTCATCGTATAAAATCTTGGTATGATCCTAACAATTTTTGTTTGTTTCATGCTAGTTGGGGTCATTCTAATGAGACCTATAGACAAATTCATAATTTAGCTATGGATTTTATTCTTAGTCATAATTTTGATCATGATTCCATCATTTGTAAGCATTAACAAGCTTATGAAATTACTTTTAAGGACTATAAATCACATGATAAAACTCAATCCTTAAATCAAGTAAATGCTCATTTAACTATCTATAAAGACCTCTTCTTAATCATCAACCTATTCGAGATAATCAAGATAAAGCCACTCCTTCCACCAATAATTTTGAAAGTGTTGTTGAAATAACTTCTAAGGAGAATGTGGTTAACATGACTAATATATTACGGGTGGTTTATTTTATCGACTCTCAACCTATATACACTCCTCCTTCATCTCAAACATATCATATTATCCATTATTCTTTTCCAACTCATTTAAATGAGTTAGGATAAGATAAACTTATTGATTTTGATGATTTAATTTACGAATCTCCCTTGGATAACACTTCCCATTCTATTTCTACCACTCTTCCATCATCTTCCAATACTAATGATAATCAAGCTTCTAATAACACTTATTCTACCATTTCTCCAAATCAACTTGAACTAGCTACTTCATCATCACAACATGATTTACAACATTATCCCAAACCTTCTCATTCTTATCAACATAAATTTCAATGCACTTCGGTTGTTTCTTATGAAAACCTTCTTAACCATTATGTACCTATATCTAACAATATTATTATGGGTTATGATGAGTGGGATCCCATACTAGAGCTCACTAATATCCCATCCCAAATTTTATTCCTTGAGCTTATGAGGACTTCTCCATGTCATATAAATAATCTTATACAACTACTATTCAATATGAATGTCCATCATCCTCCCCTATCAAGATGGGAGGTAGCTTTATCTAGATCCGAGGATAGTATATACAATAATGTGAAGAGATGTCTATAAAAATTAACCAAACTATAGACACTTCTCTTTCTTTAAAATTTATTATAGCCTCTATGATTCTTGATGAGATTATGCTTTGTGTGGATGATCCTCTCTTATTTATTAGCATCCAAATAGGTGATATCCAAGTTAAGCATGAATTTATTGATGAGGGTTATAGAATGTGTGTTACTTTTCTCGATTTCGATATGAATCTTGGGTATTCATAATGCAATCTCAAGTCTACATGCAACACCTATCAAATATATGATAGAACACAAATGCCTCCTCTAGGTTGTATGTGGCTTCCCATTATTGTCCCACCTATCACCATTTGCATGAAGGTGATGATATTCAACTTTCCCCTTTAATATAACATCTTTCTTGGTAGGATATGGACTCACCTCATGAGAGCTATTGCTTCTTCTACCTACCAATGCGCTAAATTCCATCATAATGGAGCCATTTACAAGATTCACGGTGACACTAACCCTTGAAATTTCAAACAATTCCAAGATCATGGTGTCTTCAAGATTCTTAATTTTAAACCTTTACCAAGTGTTCCATTTTATGTGTCTCAACATCTTAAATTTCTCATTAATTTAACCTAAGGTTGTAATGGGCATCCTGAGCTCATTGGTAACATTCCTCCTAAACTCTTAGATTTTAATGATTATGAACCCAATGAGATTAACTTAAAGATAAAAACTTGTAATATCTCACCTCATATTATCTCATAGCTATTTGCTTCCTTACAACCTCACTCTCACAAGCCTCCTTGTGATGACATTCTCATAGTCTTGACCAAGACTAGGAATTCTATTTACCACACTTCATCAGATGATAAGGTCATCCCTACTTGCATTATTAACCTTCACACCTTGAATTATGATGATGGTTATTCCTTAAATGATCTATTATTAGGTGGTCTTGTACAAGCTGATGATGCCAAGACTGTCTATTATCATTCTTATTTAATTGAGTCTTTTTATGTGTCTTATCCTTTTCCTTCACTTATAGTTCCTAATTTTTATATTTTTACCTTTTATCATAGGGTAGAGATGGCACCAAGACCTCCAATTTTTGAGCCACATAGGACTATACTCATGGATCATGCTATGATCGAGCCTTACCATTTTACTAAGTACCCTAACACTCATATTTGGTTTACCCTTGAGATTAGTGTGACTCTTTATAGACCTTTTCTAGATCTTGCTCCTCCCTCAATAGAGCCTATTATAGTTGAGCCTATTTTTACTACTAATATTGTTGATCCTATCCCTATTTTTTATTATATTGCTCCTTCTATTGAGCCTCATTCCAGTCCTCCCTCATCATCACCCTCCCTTTGTGATGGTTTGCTTCATTTGACTAAGTTGGCTCCATTTCCCACCAAATGGTTTAGTGAGTCTTTTCCCTCTTCTTCCACTCCTGTTACACCTCCTTCCATGAGTGATTCTCCTAAAATCACTCATAAGCATATATATTGCTTCCATGAGATAGATAATCATTCTTCCACCCATTGTTGCAAGTTGTGGCAATATATTGATACCTTATATCCTTCTTCTTCATCATCAAACAAAGTTATACCTCCCCCAAAGGTACTTCTTGAATATCTACCCAAGTATGGTGAGGTATATTGTCTATGGAATCTATGCGGCACCCATCCTACCGATCATTATTGCATCCTTCAACAACATCTTAAGGTTCACCTTATATCCATTCCTAAACCTTCTAGCACTCCTCCCATAGGTTGTCCCCATAAGAAGTCTCCTCCTTCTCCTATGATTCCACCTCATGTGGTTCCTTCACCTCTTATGGTCCCTTCACCATCATCTATGCCACCACCCATGATTCTTTCACCTGTGGACCTTCCTTAACCTGTGGATCCTTCCCTCACCTATGGATCCTTCCCTATTAGTGATTCTTGCATCTCTCATAGAGCCTACTCCCACACATTCTCTTGACCATCCCTTGCCTAATTTCCCTCCTCATCATGATCTATCGAGTATTCCTAGTTTTTCTATGGAGGAGATTAAAATAGAAGTATTTGCCCTATATTCATTGAATATTGATGAGATATTAGTAGCAGTTCATCTCCAGCTTCATAGAGATTTATCCAATGTCTTAGAAAATGTGTGTGGATAGATTTATCAGTATTTATGAATATATGCATGGTTCTTTCACATTTTCATTTAAGTTGGACATTTGTTCCAATGTTATAATTATCTATCTATTATATCATTTAACACTATGTAAATTTTTTCCTTATCATATATGATCTTACTTATTGTACTATATCTTGATGATCTTATCATTTATATTTCACATATGATTATATTTATTTATCATTACTTTATCTCTCTTGCTTGAGTTTTTCTCAAAACTCTTTTCTTTCGTCTTCATGATTGTTTGCTTTTGTTATCTCTATTTTTCATAGTTAATTATCATTGTGACTTGGATATACAAACCCTGTTCCCTTTGGTCATTGTCTCCATTTTACCATGTTATTAGTAAATAAACAATCCTACTCATTATTATCTCCTTACACCAGTCCACTTTTTGGATCTCCTTTTTCCCTTCTTCCTTTTCTATAAACTAAACATATACATGATTGAGACTTGAGATCACATGCTAGTTCATTATCAATCCTAAGTGTCCTAGTTAGTCTTTTTCTTTGGTTTTTTAGCTTCCTTTAGCCTTAGCCTATAGCTCATTCATGTGTATCACTAAATCTCTCATGATTGGTCATTCCAAGTCTATATGGAGGAGAAATCTTAAAAAGCCATAAAAAGTTAAAAGCCAAATCATTTAAATAAAAGGCAATGATACAAAAGGCAAAATTATTCTTAAAAGTCCAATCACACTAAAAGATGTGATTTAAAGCACATATCCTTCTTCTAGTCAAATGTCAAACTCCATAGTTGGCCTCATGATAGAGCTGAGGTCCTTTGGGATGCAGTAGGCCAGTAGATTAAAAGAGGAAAATAAAAAAAATCTTTTAGTGATACCTACTTTCTCATGCAAGTACCTAATCTTCATAGTATACCAGTGACTCTGTAAGGGGTCCTAAAGAATAGGAACACATTGTGGGAAGGTAGGTCCATTTTATTTTTCATGTACCAATCTACCTTCATGAGTTCATCTTAGTATCACACTTATTTTCCTATAAATATTTGTGTCTATAATGAATAGGTTTCCATTATACATAAATAACCATTAGTCACTTAGTGTCTTCTCAAGTCCTTAGTATGCCTCTTGTCTCCTAAGGTATTATCATAAGATACCTAAGTATTGATTTTTACATTCCCTTTTCATTCCCTATATCCCTCATATTTCCTCCTGAGAAATATTATTTTGTCTATTGATCACTCCCTTTAGAATTTCACTTATGAGTTGCTTTGTGAGATTGTGGAGAGGACCCAACATCCCTCATAAATTACCACTATTTTTCCCTTCCTATTACCCACATCCTTGTTTACCCTATTACCCTGATTATTCCACCTCGATGGTTTTCTCTTTGTGAGTTGCAATGTAAGACCATGGATAGGACCCTATGTTCCTCACAAAATTTTTCAATACCCAAGTCACAATCCAAAATTACATGTGTCAAATATGAGATAAGATTTGATTGATTATGAAGTTACACATTATTGACATGCTTCCCAACTTGAATTAGTGTGTTTCATGCTTACTTCATTTCTCTTTCATCTTTTTATCTTCTTATTTTCTGAGTGCATATAAGAATACAACCATTTTAAAAAAAATTCATACTTCTTAGCTTGAATCATTGTGATAAATTTAAGACCAATCTTTTGCTAATTTTTTTTTTCTTTTATACTTCCCATCATGATTTAGTATAATTGATGGCCTTAATTCATTTTTTTTTATACCATTTGTGTCCTTTTACATACCTTCCATTTTATTACATTGTTGTCATACTTCCTAATGTGAATTAGTATGATTTTACTTATTTTAATTTGGTGCAAAAATATTTCACATTGGTTTAAAAACAAAATCCCTTTTGACCATCTTGTTTTACCATTTCTTGGTTCTTTATACTTAGTCATTTCTTGTTATTACACATTTCCTAGCTTGAAATAGTTTGTAGTACATTTTCTTGATGGACTATATTTTTACATGTCATTTTTGCCTATTTATTTTTAACCATGCATGTGTCCTAAATAATGATAGAAAAGAAACCACATCTCATATATTTCCTATAGGATATACAACAAAGCTAAAATACATGTGATAGAATGAAATATATCCAAAGCATCCATAACCACAACCATAATAAACCATAATGATGACATACAAAATCAAAATCAATATGCCAAAATGATATATATATATATATCATGAATTTGATACAACAAATACAACCATATACAATGCTCCATCTTTATGGCTAGGTTTTATCCTGTCTATCTCATGGCCTAGCCATGTTGCCTACTAAGGCCTTGGTCTGACTCCTCTAAATAATACACTATGAAGAGGCCATATAGGATCTTAATCCCTCTACCTATCCTTGTAGATGTGCTACCTGCACTTGTGATTATGTCAGCTGGGTCTAAATCTCTATCATCTACATCACTATGGCTAAATGTATATCTCTCTCCTTATTCAAAGCCTACCATGATTGAATATCACCTATACCCATCCTTACTATTGGTTGCATCCTCTCTCTTTTTATGCCTTATCTATCTCGTTGCCTCCCCAACTAGTCTAAACTAGCTCACTTGAGTTTTGATAAATGGTATGTTGGGGTCCTCTAATGTAGTGGGGTCATATGGATACAGAGTCTCATCCAAGATGTCATGGAGTTCTCCCTCACTAGGGACCCCCATCTCTCCTCCACATCCTTAGATACACCTAAAAAATCACACTAGATAGATATTATATCATTGTTATATCTCAAAGTATCTATCTATCTCTACTTTTAAATAAAAACTTAAAGTAATAATTTAACCATCTTTTCTTACCTATTTGTGTCTTAGCTATTACGGTCTCACCATTTGCATGACTATCTAGCATAGTCTCCCTATATGCACAACCTCATATTACCTCCTTTATAGGCCACCTCCTCAGCTCAAATACCTCTATCATGGCTTACATCCATCTCAACCTGCACCTGAGTAGTCTATCTATCATCTATCCCTCCTTTGGGACTTTTACTAACTCATAAAGGATGACATTGATCTCTACTATCTCCTACTACCTCAATTTCCATTGTGTCCTTAGTGGTCGTATCTCCTCCTACTATGGAGCTAGTAGTGGTACATATGGTATCTCTACCTCTACCTCCCTATCCTCCTACTCTACTCCCCATCATGCTTGACTAGTCCATGCTTACTCATGATGTGGTTTGAGTGTTGATCTCACTATTAATGGTCCTTATCCTCTCCTCCCCCATGGCTCTCTCACATTTAAAGTCCATTAATTAAGCATCAATATTAATGTCACTAGATGAGGCAAGCCCATCTATCCCAGTACTCATACCATTAGATGTGGCTCTCTCTACCACATGTAGTGTCCAACCACCTCTATCCTCATTATCATTGGTCCAACTGTGTACTAGCTCACCCATGTAGTCACTATGTGCTCATATGGCTACCACACTATATATGTGCATCTCACTAATTATAGCAATGACATGTGGAGCACAACCTATGATACTTAGTCTTCTCTCTATCTCTACACTTGAGGTAAGCTATCATTAACCACATGGGGCAACCTAGCTAATCGATACATAAAAAACCTCTCATATATCCAAGTTATCATCAATATGATTGGTCCCATGGTCTTATGACCTCCAACCAATATCTCATATAGATCATGTATGAGTTGGACCTAGATGATAGATCCCAGATCATAGATAAATAGCTTCTTTAACATTATCCTACTCAAGGCTACCATAAATAGTGGTACCTTATCATCTGACTTGTGATATAACATCTACTATGTCATAATCCCTATCAAAGATTTCTATATATCCAAAATATATGATGTATATACATCATCCATACTAACTCTTCATCCTCCCAAAATTGTCTCTAAGTCTATAGCCCACATGACTAAGTCTCTCTTCTCATCTATGATGTTTGGTATCCCTATGGTCACTGGTGCTCCTAATATGGGTAGCCCAAGGATGGCATGAACATCCTCTAGTTTTATGGCCACCTCTATCACATCCCCAACCACCTCCCATATAAAATTATTAGTTAGTCATTCCTAGTAACTAAGGAACATGACTAATAGATCAACACTCATGGGGATCCTTCACATATCAGTTATGTTTGTTAAACCTATGGATATTAGTCTAGTCTTACCTCCATCTAAAAATTTCTCTAATAATGTTGGTAACTAGGACACATCCACCAATCTCCAGAACCTCCATCATCTCTAAAACAAATAAATAATAAATGATGTATCGGTTCTTTCATGTCATGTATAGTCACAATACATTCTTTTTACATTTTTAAATAAAACCAATCCCAATTGCTTTTAAACTTATTCATTTTTACCCTATTTCTATCCTAATCGATCCTTATTTCCCTCCTTTAGTCATTTTATCCCATTCTATCCCTCTTTTAACCTTATGAATGCTTTTTTATGCTTATTATAGTTCTTTGGTCAAACTAGTTTGACCAAAATTTCCCTATTTTTGCCTTGGTTGACTCCAAAATCTTAGTCAAACCTCTTATTTTTCCCTTCATAGTGTTTAATTATCATTATAAACCTTTCAAATTAGTTGGAAAACTATATTATGTTGGTAGCCTATAGAATTTACAAGGTTGACCCATACCTACTGGGTCAACACTATGGATTCGACCTAGTTTTAGTGTATTGGATCGACCCAGTTCATTTTACTTGTTGAATCCTTATATTTTCCTTAAAAAGTGCATTTTTCTTGATTTCTTCCTAATTAATCTAAACCCATTTCCTATCTTGCTATTTTCTACCCCTAGAGTCTAATTTTATCTCATTCTGACATCTAGAAATGCTAAAAATTCAAAATTACTAAAAATACACTTAATTCACTACAAATTTCAAAAACTGGTTTGAGATTCATAGTTGCATACTTGTAGTGCACCTAGTGTTGCCTCTAGGCATACCTCTCATCTATCTTATCGTCTCCTCACCATCCTAGCTCGCTTGATCTCTAGAGCTCTTCTTTCTCTCCTTCACAAGTCAAAATAACAAATGACTTGTCTTTTCCCCTATTTAAAAACACTTTTTAAAATTTTAAAAATTTAATAATTTTTAGGTAGATTCCTTGTTTTGTCTATATATTTATTTTTATTCATCCATTTTTTGAATCATAAAATTCATTAAATTCATGATGACGTAAAGATTATTTTACACTATCACATTTTTATCTTCTAATTTTTTTTATTTTTAGCTATTTTTTGCACTAACTTATATAGGTTTGCCTAGTGTTATTCACATGGGATGCATTCACTTTCTCTTGAAGTCTAATTATTTATATACAATATTAAAATAAGTAAAGGTATGTGTTTTCAATTTTATCCTTTCATTTATCTTAGTTGTTACTTACTACACTTTGCTTAGCATTAGTGTTGTGTGTTATCATGTTCAATCCTAAAGCACCATCCCATGTTGCACTTATGTGACACATGATGAGATTCGAGTGGTGCATATGTATACACATAATATTTTCAAAATTTTATTGATTATGAACACTTTATATATTGTAGGAAACTATCGAGTCTCAATCTCTTTGAGTGCATGCCTTAAGGGGTGCATCAAGAAAGGGGTGGGTAGACCATTGGTGCTTCATAAGATTATTGTCCCTTTTGTTACTTGTTATCTACACATTCATCTCCTAAAAACATTAAACCTAAGATTATTCTTCTCATCCTTACCCATTGCAATCATTTTCATCTTTTCATCCTCCTTTTCTTGCCTTAATTCCCTTTTGGATAATCGATTGTATTAGGTCAATTGGGTCAACCCTATATAGTTTAGGGGTATTTTTCACTTTTTGGGTTTGTTAGCCTTTCAGTTAACCTCACTCATATCTATTGAATTGTCCCCAAAAACATACAAGGTTAATTAGGTTGACCTTGTACAGTCAATGTTTTTGAGAAGATTTAGGGGAAAATTTACCTATATATACAAATTCATTTCCAACCATTTGTAAGAATAGAAGTGAAGAAGAATAAGTGTGAATGAACATCTACTTATTGACCATTCTATTTGAATAATAAATATTAGAGTTCCATACTTTATTTGGAGATATAGATCTTGTCTTGTGGATAAGTCTTTTAGATGTATAGATAGGTTATGTAGCCTAAAGTTGGTTTGTCATTATTATCCTTACATACTATAATAATCTCTTGTAAAGCACCATGGCCAAGGTAAATACTGAGGCTCGATGGGTTTGTCTTCAAGGTAAGTATTCCTAACTTTATTTCTCCTTTGTAAGGGTAGGCAGATAACACAATTATGTTTCTATTCTCATGCATTAATATTCTATATACATTGATGTGAGTATATGTCTTCTATGCATGTTTATTTTAGTTGTTTATTTTATTTCTAACCCCCACTTTGTGCCATAAAATTTGGTGTGCACTAGATTAGATTTGATTTCTTATTTACTAGAATAGGTGAATATTAAACCTTAGGACTCTTTTAGAGTTTTTTCATGATTGTGTTAGACTATAGGCTTTGGAACCCTACCTCACATGGTGTATTGTGACAAGAGATCCCCTAATCGAATCTAGTGGATCCCCATATTGGTCATATTCTCTTTTAACAAATATATTCTCAATCAACAATGTAGGTATGCTCTATCTTATTTGAGCCAAGATTAATTTATAGACATGATGCATTTCTGATTGCATATAGGTTTACTAGATTGAAGGGGTTTGATTTAGATTTCTATGAAGATTGTGTGTACATAAGACAAAAAAGGTTAAAGTTTCTCAAAGTTGGACCTATGAGGAAGGAGAATAAGTTGGAGCTAGTTCATTCAAATGTATGGATGCTAGTTTAGGTATCTTTTATTGGTGTCTCATCTTATTAAATCACTTTTATTGATGATGCAACTAGGAAAGTTTGGGTGTATGGTATTAGGAGAAAATATGATGTGTTTGATACATTTAAAAGATGGAACGCCTTGGTTGATAATGAAACAAGTCTAAAGTTAATTTTTTTTATTACTATTCTAGAAATGGAATTCATAGATTGAGGATAGTTCTAGAAACTCCATAACAGAATAGAGTGTTAGAAAGGATGAACAAGACTATCATGGAGCATGTTAGGAGCATGAGGTTGCATGCAAGATTGCCCCATCAATTTTGGGTAGAAGTAGTAAACACAGTTGTATATTTGATCAATAGAGGACCTTCATCTTCCTTTGATGGAGGCATACTTGAGTAAGCTTGGTCTAGTAAGAAGGTTGATTATTCATTTATTAAAGTATTTAGCTATGAAGCTTTTGTTCATATTGATGAAGATGATAGGACCAAGTTAGAGGCTAAGTCTAAAAAATGCACCTTTATGGTTGTGGTGAGGATGACTTTGGTTTTTAGATTTGGAGTCTTAAGGACAATAAAATATTTCACTCTAGAGATGTGGTCTTTAATGAAAAAGTCATTTATAAATAGTAGTTATAGGATCAAAAAAAAGATTCTAGAAAAAAGTACATAGTGTTGGATGACATTGTAGATGGTAAAGTGTCCAATCAACTAGTTCAGGCACTTACTCCATAGGAATCCCAACTCTTGAGGTGAGAAGGTCTTCTAGGGTAAGAATAGAACTTGAATGTTTTTCTCCATCTCTTAATTATTTATTACTTACTAACAATGGAGAGCCATATTTCTTTGAATAAGTAATATAGATAGATGTTAGGAAGAAGTGGGAATAAGCAATTGATGAGGAGCATCAGTCTCTCATGGAAAATCAGACTTGGGATTTGGTAAACCCACCTAAAGGTAAGAGAACATTGTAAAACAAGTGGGTGTATAGAATTAAAGAGGATGATGGGGGAAAGAAAAGGTACAAGGGCCAGTTGGTGGTAAAGGGGTTTTCACATAAGAAGGGAATTAATTTTGATGAGATTTTTATTCCAGTGGTGAAGATGATTTCTATTAAGACTGGTCTTGGGATAGTGGTAGCATAAGACTTTCACTTAGAGCAGATGGATCTGAAGACTACATTCCTTCATGGTGATTTAGAGGAGGACTTATACATGGAAAATGATAGGGATATGGGGTCATAGGGAAAAATAACATGGTGTGTAAACTAAAGAAGAATTTTTATGGCCTAAAACAAGATCCATGATAGTGGTATGATAAATTTGATAGTTTTATGATAGAGCAGGAATACTCCAAGTATCATTTAGACCATTGTGTATATATCAAGAATTTTGATGATGGTAGTTAAATTATCCTATGTTTGTATGTGGATGACATGTTGGTTTTAGGTAAGAACATGTAGGAAATAAAGTTACTCAAGGAAAAACTTAGTAATTCCTTTTCTATGAAGGATTTGGGGGTAGCAAAATAAATCCTTGGTATGAGAATAACTTAAGATAGGAAAAAATGAAATCTAAATTTATCTCAGGAAGATTACATTAAAAAGGTCTTGGAGAGGTTTAGTATGCAAGATGATAAACCAATTGGGACTCCTTTATAGGAAATTTCAAGTTATCAAAGGAGTAGTGTCCCAAAATAGAGGAGAGAATCTAAATGTCATGTGTACCTTACTCATTACTAGTTGATAGCTTGATGTATGCCATGGTGTGCACTAGGCTAGATATTGCCCATGTAATGGGAGCAGTAAGTAGTTACATGAGTGATCTAGATAGAGGGAATTAGTAGGTAGTGAAGTAGATCCTTTGATACTTGAAAGGGACCATGGGGATAATTTCAAACTACGGTGGATTTTACACCATGTTGTATGGTTATGTAGATTCAGACATGGCTAGAGATTTAAACAATAGGAGGAACATGACAGGATATGTATTTATTGTAGGTGACATAATGGTGATCTAGATTTCATAACTACAAAACCTTGTGGCTTTTTCAACCATAGAGGTTGAGTATGTTGCTACCATAAAGGCAAGACAAGAGATGATTTGGTCATAGTAGTTTCTGAAAGAGTTGGGAATAATTAGGAAGAACAGAAGTTGTATAGTGATAGTCAGATTGTTATACACCTAGAAAAGAACTCTACCTTCTACTCTAGGATGAATCATATATAGTTGAGGTACCATTTCATCAGGATAACTTTGGAGGAAGATAAGTTAAAGCTGGATAAGATTCATATCAGTCAAAATCTTATAGACATTATAACCAAGATGGTCACAAGGGAAAAATTGAATCTATGTTCAGCGTTGGTTGGCCTTCATAGATGATAGTGAAGGGTTGAGAAGCCCACTCAGAGGAAATCAGTCTCCAAGTGGAAGATTATTATGTTGTGTAGCCTATATGCACACTACAATGTATTTCAAATATTATACATTAAAATGTATTTTACACTCTTAATTTATTCTTGTCGGGGTTTAGGGGAGGCAACGCCCAAAAATGGGGGTTCGAAGGTGATATCCCTAGAAAAAAAATTGGACTCCCATTTTTTTGGGAGTATATATACATGGTTTATCTATACTTTTATGTGTGGTGTCATCACCCATGATTAATAGAGAACCATTATGGGTTGACTTGGCCCATGGTTTTGGTACCCATTATTTTTTAAAACTACTATGTTGATTACCTATTGATGTAATTATATATAGATAGACATACAATAATTAATACATCAAAAAACTGAGTTTGAAAAGTTGAATAGAGTGTGTGAATTCAAGTTTAAATTCAAGAGATTTTGTTGAGCGCAACTCCAAACAATATTATGTATTATAATTATGAGAAAATTGATTTGAGAGTGGATTATACTCTTGTTGGCTTGTAATAAGATCTAAGAAAGTATTTATTGGTGGATTTAGCTCACATTGGGTGAATCACATTAAATCCTATCTTCTTGTTATGCATTTTAATTTCTATTTTTTATGTATCTCTGTTCATAGCTCTTGTTATTATGATTTTGTGAAACTTGTATGCATTAATTTTTTATTTATTCCTAACATAATCCATGTAGTTAAAATGTCATGCCTTATGAATGAAACCTCATGAATATTTCTTGTAAATTAATCTCAATATTGGTTGGCCAAAGTGGTGATCCATTGCACTCTCAAAATAATGTCAACTCTTCCCATGGGAATATCAAGCATAAGCGAATCTAACGAATAGTCTCCCATAACAAGCTTGATGTTATGGCATTTTCTATAATAGTTGATTATACAACCATCTATAATCATGACCTAAAAGTCTGGCACTGGGTAAATGAAATAATTCAAATGAGTATCCAACTTATTATTGATGAAGTTATGTGTACTCCTACATTCAATTAACACTGTCATATTTTGTTTTTTAGGAAACCACCACATTAAGAGTTTAAGGAGCAATAATTCCTAAAAGTGCATGGTAGGAAATAGTAAGCTAAAAATCAACTTGTTCATCCTTAGGTTCTTCTAAACATGCCCCTAAAGCTTCCTCATTGATGCCATCAATATAAAATAACTTATTTTCAGCACATCTATAGCCTTTGCTCCATTTGTTATTTCAGCCAAAACATAAAAAATTTACATGCTTTTCTTCCACTTATTGAGGTGTCAATCTATAGGCTGCTGAAATGATGATGCTAGGAAGGTGAATTCATGAACATTGGTGAAAGGTCTAAATCTGATCAACTTTTTTTCCTCAGCCATTCATCCCCTTGGTATGGCCTTATATAGTGCTAGGATAAAACATGCAAACCTCTACTTTGATGCTATCTTTGAGGCCACCCAAAAATAGGTCAATAATATTTTTCTTAGTGATGTCCACCACACATAAGGAGAGATTCTAAAATTGATGAATGTAGTCCTTGATAGTCTCAAGCTGATGCAACCTAGATAGATGATTGAAGTAGTTTTCAAAGACATTGTTTCAATAGTGGAACTACAACTGCTCAGAAAATACTGACCATGAAACTAGGACACCTTCTTTTTATTTTGAACACAAAACCATCAATACCTAATGAATGGCTCAAGTTCTAGATATAGAGAATCCATAACCACTTTTTATGAACATGGAGTCTGGTGTAGATCAAATAAATTTTTAATTTGAGTGAGCTAGGTGAGTGGATCATTAAAATCAAACTTTCACAAGTCCACTTTTAGTAACATCGATATAGGGAAAGAATTTGTGTTGATATTTTTTAGAGGAGGAGAACCAAACTAAAGTGGTAAAGGGTTATTTTTTAGTGGTTGAGTTGACAAGTTAGCCAATTACTCAAATATTTGTTGTGAATGATCCATCATGCTATCCAGGTCCTCGCTCAACCCTGTAATGTCCCCTTGAATTGTATCAAAATCATATTTTTTCACCATGCCCTAAAAATTTGACTTAAATTATTGAACTACCTCTAAAATACATGGATCTAAAATTCTAGACTCCATGTTGTCCTTGTGAGAAGTTTTCAAAATTTCTTTTTCTTTTTTACATCTACGAGTGTTCAAACTAACCATATACAAACCTTAGGAGGGTTTTAACGTTGAAAAAAAATATCAATGGATTAAACCATTATAATCATCTCATTGATATGAGTCCAACTACTAATATTGTGTACAAGGGTGAAAATTTTGACCTAAAAAAATGTATCATTAGAATTAACTATTGCAATCATCTCATAGAGATAAATCTAATGACTGCTAATTTTCACAAGGTAAAAAAATTCTGGAATTTTTTAAATTTTTTACCTCAATTTTATTTTTGTAAAAATCTCATGAAAAAAACTATGATGATGAAAAAATTCAATTCTCTCTAAATCAAAAGTTATGTTTTTCAACTTGCTAGTGCTCGAAAAAAACTGTGCCACAGAAACTTGCCCAAATCAAAGCTCTAACACCACTTGTAAGGAAATTACTTAGATGATTTGTAATAATATAGTTATATTTCATAGAATTAAGATTAGAATAAGTAAATCCACAACAACAATTGAAGAAAGAGTAGAATACTTGAATATTATGATAGAGCCACTTCGAGGGGCCAAACTCCACAAAAATGAAATAAGAATAGAATTCATAATATGATGATAAAATATTAACCACTACCTCATAAATATACTATATTAGCCATGGTTAATCCATAGGTCAACCATACTAAGAACACTAAGAAATGCAACAAGCTAATATGAAGGTGTGTAAGCCATAAGTCAGCGACATATATCCCTAAATACATTATAGGTTAGGGGCGTAACAATTGAGCTAACTAATTTTTAGCCTTCCATCTCAAGATCAAGATGGGGGGTCAAAAATTCATATAATTTTAGTGGGACAAGGAATAAATATGGTCATCAATATTTAGAAGAATGGAGCAATAATAAGGCATGGGTAGCGTTAATCTTGATATTTATCTCCATTAATGATTTTAGGATAACACCCTTGTGATGATGTCATGGGTGAGATCATGGCTTAGATATTTTGAATTATAAATTTTCAATAATATATATTCAATAAATTTCCATGGATTTCTCACTTAAGCTCTTAATCTAGTTTGATTTGCTTAAATGATTTCACTTAGGCTTTTTGTAATTCTTGGAAATTGGTTTCTTATTTAATAAAACTAGTCAAAAATGTCAATTTACTTAGTCTTAATTTGACTAGAGTTGAACTAAAGAAAGGTGTCAATTACGTACAGGGTAATACCCCAATTAGGGCATTATAAACATGAATTAGCATACACACATGATATATATGATTGAATTAGAAGATTTCAATGGTCTAAAGCATCATTTTGCTTAGTCATAATTTGACTCAAAGTGAATTATGAGAAGATAAAAAATTCCATAAAATGCATTATCCCAATAAATTATACATGAATGTGAATTGACATGTGTGTGTGACATGTCTGACCAAATTATAGCATTTTGGTGTTTTTTCTCTAGTTTATGCATTATTTCAGAAAGTCATTCAGATTTACCAGCTTGGCATGATAATGATAGGAAGTGGATGTCTACACCATGCACATAAAGGCAAGTGGATAAGAGAGAAGGGTGTGAAAGATTCATAAGTGTATACACAATTCATGTTTGGTGAACATAGGCCAAGATTGAAAATGACAAGTTTTGAATCCCATATTTTAATGTCTACACAAGTTAAGACAAAATTTAGGGTCAAAATTAATGAAAATGCATTCCAACTAAGAGTGAGGCAAAAAATGTCATAAATGTTTTGGAATAACCATCTAACCAAATAGTATGGTCCCAGCAAAAAATCATAATTTTTTTACAAGGTTGAGTGAAAGTCCCAAAAAATATGTTGAAAATATTTAGTAAATGTAATATGATTAGTTTTCTTCTATTAAATAATTGGAACCATCAAGGCCATTGCCTGAGTATTATGATGCCTAAGCAATTTTTGATACCATAGAATTATAAGATATTCTTCAAACATATAAATTACATTGAAACATAAGATCCAATACCTCATTGATATCACTCCAATCTAAGTGGAAGGAACCAATAATAATTTGTATGAATCACTAATACTTGATGAAAAGATTAAATCATAGTACTCGATGAAAGGGAACCACCTTGAACTCATGATGCTCATCCACTTTATGGATTAATTAGAGTGGTTAGTGTTACCACTATGATGAGGGAGATTCCTCAAATTGGCATTTATGATAATGAGATTCTTAAATGATGGTTCTTATAATATATAGCTATTCATATAAGATTTCACATGTGGGAGTTCAAGAGAAAGAAAAAAATTTAAAATTGGCAATGGCTTAAGGATTAATATATTCATGAATAAATTTATCAATGGCCTTAGAATATATGAAATATATTTACAAGAAACACAATATATATTTTTCCATATGATGGAAATGATAGTAAACCATGTGATTGTATTCTCTTAATTATCACAATGGGTCATAATACAATCTTAATTGGTTTTATGTGGTTTTAAAATAGAATGTTCACAATAGTTATAGAATCCATCCTTTAATTCATGTATTCACATACTTATACAATCAATGTATAATGTACATTTATTAAAAATCATACAGTCATCATCTATTGATGATATTTTCAATAAACATCCTTCAAACCCTAATTTTATGCTTCTCCACAATCACTATTGAAGTAGTTCCATTGAAGCATGTGAGATACCTGCATCTAATATCTTAAATAAAAATTGAAGGTCTCTATGGGCCTCTTAGACCCCTGCTAGTTATCTCATTCATGTAGTTATATGCTAATTTTTTCACATCTTAGGAATATTTTGATATATATTCCTTTCATGTATCTACATAGTCGTATATTCTCTTGCCCATGTGGATATGATTTATCCAACCTATATCAAACCTAGATTAATCCCTTTCCATCTGCATCTTTACTTTCTAATTTCATGCCACTTGTCTACAGCTTTGCTATTTTTTATCCTTTATCAAGTGTGCTTCCTCTCATCTAAAATGTGCTTTTGTAACTCTGCACATTGCACATCATGTATTGTATGCTTGATCCTTCTTTATGTGTGTGATTTTTTGAAGATTTCATTTTACAAGTCTAAAATATTATTCAAGACATCTCACTTGCACATAAAGTCTTGAAAAAAAATTATAATTAAATTAAGTACAATTGTAATGTCAACATTCCACCAAACTACACTTCTTTTCTATCCTTAGATAAGTTACTATAAGACTCTACCAATGATGAATTGCACACCCACCCAAAAAACACTTCAAGAAATTATTCTCACAATTCCTTAAAAATTAAATCACAATAATCAATTTTTTACTTTATCTCAAGCACTATCTCTTGTGTTACATCCCAAAAAATTACTAATACATCCTTATTGTCCCAGCTTCCTTTATATGTAGTAATAATGGTGTTTTTAAAATTTATCAACCTTTGGTAGTCTATGCAAATAGTTTATTCCTCTACAAAAGTTTCTCTTGAAGCCTCATGAACATTCCATAAAATTTATTACACACATCATCTATTTTTGTCTTCAATGTTTGTGTCATCTTTAATAACTCCATTAGCTCTGTTGATTCCTGCATGCACTTTATTAAGTTTGTATTGTGGTAGTTTATTTTTTCAACCTTTCTTATACAAACCCATCCATAATTTAACCTATTGAAAATATTTTTGACCTTATTATTATTCAATTTAATTTTATTAATGGTCATCATCATTATGTTAGAAACATATTCAAGTTCACTTTTGAGTTCTTTAAACCTCTCCAAATGGAGTTTGTCTTACTCAAAAAGTTGTTTTAGTGTTAATGTTGTGCACATGTTAGTAATTAAGTTCCTATTATGCAAGGAAATAAAATATGAAAACAAGATAAAAATAAATAAGACAAGCAAGAGGACACATTACATAGATTATGTGGAAACCTTGCAATGTGTAAGGAAAAACCATGGGCAAAATGGCAGCTTCCAGACTTCATTCAAACATAGAATCAAACTCTCTTATACAATATCTCCTCCATAGAAACTCTTTTAGTGCTTCCATATAAATCACTTAATGCTTCCACCTGAAACATTCAAGTTGTGAACCAAGCATAATCTAGCCTACAAGATCCAACCTCCAAGCATGCAAGCCCAAGGCTTACATGGATCCTCTAACAAGATGAATTATAAAGAGAGATTCATGATTATTAATAGCATTTATAAAATGAGAGAGAGAGAGGGGGGGAGAGATAATGAATAGTGGCACCAAAAAACTCACCACATTCCATGTGGGGTAAATAATGATCATCAAAAGTTGTATGTCTTCATGTGCAAGGGTTAAAAAAGTGGTCCATCCATTATAAACAAGATCCAATCCACTTTCATATGGATCTAAACATTGTCTCCCACTCCACAAGTAAGGATAAATAGGAATATTAAACAACTTGTCTTTATTCTCCATGTGACCATATGAATCCAAAAGATACTTTCAATCATCTTTTGACTTCCTCCACACATGAGAATAATGGGGTCCCTTAGAAATTAGACCCAAACCAACCCTTTTATCTTTTGCACCATGTGACACCACCCATGTGACTACCAAGGATAAACCCATATGCCTTGGTGGAGTGTTATGCCCCACTCCCATCACATCAACTTGATCACTCATGGATACCCTCCATGGGCCCCTACCACTTCACCAATTAGCCACATCACTCACAAGCCACATCACTAACCATCCATATCACCACCAAGACACATCACCATGAATAGTGACCATGAATAGTGCCTATGAATAATGATTCATGAATAGTGACTTTATATCCTAACATTCTCCCACTTGAAGTCAATATACATAGGTATTTGTCACACTTGAGTATTCATCAACCAATTTCTCATCCACTGCCCTTTACTGCCCTGACACAAACCTAGTAGATCTTTTATTTCACTATTAAAACTTTTCTATATTGACTAGCTCTGTCAACATTTGGTCCACCATAGCAGACTGTAGCACTGAAGTGAAAAATCACTTCTCCACACACCATAGACCAATATTTCAACTAGATTCTACCATGAACAACTCACAACTCCCACTACTTGGGAATACCTAGTTTAGTGCTCACCATGGCATTATTAGGCTTCCTACTCCTGATGAATCTAATACATAAGACATAACAACATGTCATCTTTACTTTTATAGGATGCTCCTAGGAAGAAAACTCAATAATGTAAGAATTAGGGTACTAATTGATTTTTCATCCTTATGCATCTCCATCCTTGGTTTTCTACACATACCACCTTCATCACATCCTTATCACCTAAGCCATCATAATAATGATCATATTGGGGCCTACATCCAACATGTTACAACACATAACAATGACATCTAATATCCTATTTGGATCTACATGAAGGTACTAAATATCCTATACTCCCTTAGAATATCTACTAGAAACCCATATAATGACTTCTTTAAAATGTAAACCAACAACACCTTGGCCTCAACTTTGTCTCTATCTCTCCTTAAGAGTGATCACCATATAGGGATAACATTGCTTTATCTTTGAATAAAAAATAGTGCACATAATAATATTGATAGTAGTGAGGAGAGAAGATCTCACAAAACTCAAAACTAGACTTATCCACATAGCATCCAACTATCATCATGATACATGTGGACCAATCACATCTCTAAGGAAGTCATCACATTACTCAATGCATCACTACACTTATTGAGTTTTTGAGCCTCAAGAATGCATCCAAAATACATCATGTTCTATCGCATGTCCAAATATACATCCTTCTCCTTCCAAGAACACCAGGTGTCACTTACTCATATGCTTCATCTTCATCTTTTTCAACTACTTCAAAAATAGGTACAGCTTCAAGATTAGATGTACCTCCTTTGCATGGATTTTTTCTTTTACAAAATTTTAGCTAACAATATGTGGTCAGTATGATACCATATCAACACCCCTTTTATTTGTTACCAATAACCATAACAAGGTCATCACCTTGTCCTCCACCTCCTCCAAAGGTGTCCAGCTTGCTCCTCAAGCTGTAGAGTTGCTCCATCAATAGGAACACTGTGTAGGCTGTTGACTTGTTTGGCAAAAGCTTTTTCATCTTTCTCTTCAAATCTCTTGTGGGCTTCTCCTCATCAACATTAATATATCAATATATTCACCAAGAGATATTCCACTTTTCTCCATAAATACATACCTACCAAAAAACAAAACAAACTTTTTTTCTTCTTCATTAATCTCCAAGTCTCTCCTCCTATCATAGTAGATTCACCTTGCACACAACTAACCAACAATAGAAAACACTCACACAAATTTATTTTTTCATAATGGATTTGATACCACATGTTATATCCATGCATTATTATATTTTAAAACCAAATCTATGATACTAGATGTTAGTATCAAGTTCCTATTGTGTAAGGAAATAAAATGCATAAACAAGTTACAAATAAATAAGATAAGCAAGAGGACACATTACATAGATATTATGTGAAAACATTAAAATATGTAAGGAAAAACCATTATTAAAATGGTAGCTTCTATAATTCATTAATATACAACATCAAACTCTCTTCTAAAATAACTCCTCCATAACAACTCCTTTAGTGATTACATAGAAAGCACCCAATGCTTCCACCTGAAGAATTCAAGTTGTGAACCAAGCATAATCTATTCTACAAGATCCAACCTCCAAGAATTCAAGCCCAAGGCTTTCATGGATCCTCTAATATAATGAATTAAAAAGAGAGCTTCATGCTTATTAATAGCATTTACAACATGAGAGAGAGAGGGGAGAGAGAATGTATAATGGCACCAATAAACTCACCATATTCTATGTGGGGGGAATAATGATCATCAAAAGTTGTCTATATTCATGTGTAAGGGTAAAAAAAGTGGTCCATCCATTATATACAAGATCTAACCTACTTTCATGTGGCTTCTAACATTGTCTCCCACTCCACAAGTGAGGATAAATAGGAATAGTAAGTAACTTGTATTTATTCTCCATGTGACCATATGAGTCCAAAAAATGATTCCAATAATATTTTGACTTCTTCCACACATGGGAATCATGAGGTCCCTTTTAAATTTGACCCACACCAACTTTTTTATCTTTTACACCATGTGACACCACCCAGTTGATTACCAAGGACAAACCCATGTCCTTTGGTGGAGTGTTATACCCCACTCCCAGCACATCAACTTGATCACTCATGGGATACCCTCCATGGGCCCTTGACACATCACCAATAATCCACATCACTCACAAGCCACATCACTAACCATATACATCACCACCAGGCCACATCACCATGAATAGTGACCATGAATAGAGTCTATGAATAGTGATTCATGAATAGTGACTTCATATCCTAACACACAAGTAATCCACTATACATTATAACTTATTCAAAGTTGATTTACATATCACATCAACCTCCCATAGATTTAGAGGCACTTTTTTATACCAATATTACCACTAAACTTCATCTTTGTAGTTCATCATATCATCCTTATCTTTCTTCATATCTTCTTTTAGATCTTCTACATTTCGATCACCAAACAAATCCCTCTTGATTATCTCTAGGGATATATTTTCTATTGAAAACCCTACCAATTTTGTTGTCATATGCTTATGATCAACCATGATAATTTCCCCATCCTCGTTGTCTTCAATTTTATCCTCTTCTTCATTCACCTTCAAAAATATTTACCTTGGCATTTCAAGCTCCAATGACTCCATATGGGTATCCAAAATAGCTTATAGCTTATTTAAATCTATATATGGTATATTTTTGCATTGTATCATACCCAAAACTCTCTTAGTGTCTATATTTACATCCTAATATTCACTTCCCATGTGAATTTCTCTCTATTGATCACTATCACATCATTTGACTCTTGTGTATTCTCCTTTACATTTTAATCAACATCTTTAATAACGTCAATATTTTACATGACTATGTATGAGACCTTATCTTATTCCTTATTTGTGTGTGCATCACCTTGTATATAAATCCCATCAATTTTTTGTCTTTCCTTTTATATTTTTTGAGCATCCTACCTTAACTCAGTGCTAACCCCTTTAGTTTGTTATGAGTCTACTTCACTAGGTAATGTCTGCTAAGTGTGTACTTCTTTTGTTGTGTGAACTAATGTAACTCCCACTTATAAATTTTTTTCTCTCAAATATTTTTCACCTTTGTTTCCATAATTTTTTATGCAACATTTACCTTATGAGGGTCTTGACCAACTATGGGAAAATTTATGCATAGAGTGGTCATAGTAACTAAAATAACCAAACTATGAACCTAGATACTTCCATTAGTCAGGACACGTTGTGGATGACTATAATTATTTCATGGTTTTTACATCAATATTAGTTTCCATTTCCCTTTTCTAACCTAAGGCTTCTTTCCTTTTGTCCTTATGGACTGGAAACCACATATCATTTTGCCTTTGGGCTAAACTTTGAGTAGTATTTAGTCTCATAGGTTCAAATGGGGTTCTATATTTAAAGAAGTGTGACTTTGGGTTTTATTCTATCATATTCCCTTTACCATTTACTTAAATTACATGATCCTTAATGATATTATTATTTCATTATTCCTATAGTCTTTTCTTTGTGGCATATTCTCAATTACCACTAATATTTCCAGTGGTCTAGTTTACGCTTGCTTCTTTGATGGTATCCCTAACATATTCATGGGCCTCAATATGTATGTGATGTTATAATCATATTCCCCCACTTTTTAAAAAAAAGTTGGATTTATATTTAGACTTTAATTATAATAATCTTCATCTTCAGACGTAGTTGGTGGCCCTAGTAGTTTATGCTTTACTGCCAACATGTATATTGATCGATCAATCAGTGAAATCATGTTGTGATATGCTAATGGCCTTAGAAAATATTTAAATAGAAATAGTGTGAACTTGAGATAAATAACACTAACCACATATGTAAATCTGGTCCAACTTGACCAATCCTTATCTTCCTTTGACCATTCTTCTTTTCTTTGAATAGGGCTAATGTGTAGTGTGTAATTGCACAAAATTGAATAAAACCCTCTTAGTGTTTTAACATATTTGTTTGTATTATATATTATTTATTGAATGGTTATTTCATGAATTCATACCACATGATCATTATTTTTCTATGATTATCATTTATCTAATGTTTATAAATTTACTTTGAATATTTTTCTACTTGAAAACTTCCTTGGCCATTGGAATGAACCTAAACATCCCTTTTTCCACTCTAATATCCTCAATCATCATTATAATCCTAACACTAACACAAAAAAATTCATCACCTCTCATGTGCACATAATTTCACACTTTCACCACTTCCTCAAAAATATACTTGGCATAATTTAACTTCACTCCAAACCACACAATGTGGTATACCAAATTTAAAAAGGAAATTAGTGACAACTGAACATTATCATGGAGTAACAATTTTTGAACTAATTATCCATGCATAGAGCCTCATGGTTGGTTTTGTAAATTGATCCACCTTGATCATTGAACAATTTGTTGGTATTCCCATGGCCTTCACCATAGATTTTATCTCAGTCCTCTTTTTAGACACCTTGCACACATATATACCCTCATTATGGAGAGTAGTTATCTTACTAATTTGCATAGATGATATTTTTATTTGGTGCCCCACTATATTCATAATTCCATTATCGGTGTGTGATGATATAAACTTAACAAATTCCTATAGATTTCAAAATAATGGTAATTTAAACAACTAAACAACTCCTATTGGTGTCAATCATTTTCTTACCTTCGTTGATTCCCTAGTTTCCCCTATCCTACATTGAAATTTGCCTTCTATCAATAATTAATAATATTTTGGTGATTAATTCCACTTCCTACACTACCTTAAGGAAATCCTTTATTAGTTTCATGAATGGAGGTTTTTTCTTCATCTTATTTTTTCTTTGTTGGTGGTGGTCTTTCTACTCTCTACATCATTATTTGTAGCTCTTTTTCCTCATTCAACTTGTGTTCTATTATATGACCTCCACTCCCAATTTCTAACACTTATGACTATTTCCTTATTAAAATTACAACTCCTTATGACTCTTTTCTTGTATCCTTTTTGAAACACTACTCTTGTATATAAACCTTCAACCTTAAAATCCCTTCTTTCCTACAATATCCTAGTCTCAACCTTCTCCTTGTGACTCTCTTTAGCCGCGTAGCCTACAACCCATGATATATCTCTCAACACCACCATGCACCCACTCTTAAAATATCATTTTATTAATGTGATTCATAGTTCCACTATGATTATTCCTTTTCACTCACTTCTCTTTCCCTATTTTGGCTCTTATAAGATTCAACTTACAAATGACCACTTCAGCATGCATTGTTGGACTTTTATACTATATATACATAAATTTAGTCTAGGTAATTGAAAATTATAATATTTACCCATCATAAATAACATTAATTTCACCTAAATATATTACCCTTATTTTTCATTCCTTTAAGCCTTTTATCCATATGTGGGCTCAACCCTTTATTTGTTGTTATTATGACAAAAACAATTCAAAGTCAAATGATCATGCTACTTAAATTTGCCCTTAGACTATCTCTAACTCAAGACAAGTATCCATGATATTTTAAGACAAGTATTCCTTAGGTAGACAATAGCATTGTCAAGCTCTTATCCACCTAGGTTGCTCATGTCCCATGCCAACTAATGACTAGTTTATAAAATTCAAATTATTCATTTGGGTCTTCCTATGCATTTCATAAGGTTGGCTAAAGGAAATTACCAAAAGTTAAACCTATAAATACACATAAAATTTCATTCATTATCCCCAATAGGCATCCACTTATTTCAAGCTTACACATTATTGTACATTTAGAAAAAAATCCAATTATTTCCATGTTCAAGATCATTCAAAAGGAGCAACCATAATCCAAGGTAAGAACATTCTAAAGTAATTAAAGAGATATATTTTTATAGCATCAAATATATTTGTATAGATACATACACTTAGTTAAGGAGAACAATTTCATAAGCATTATAGGTGAGAGAACTATGTGGGATTGATTTCCATCCTTGGAGTATTGGATACATAGGTAGAAGTTAATCATCAAGGGGTTGTTGAGGTTAACTCAATCCATTACACTCCATTCTTATTTGTAAGTTTTCAAGCCATTTAAAATGTCTTTAGGGTTTCAGAGATAAAATAAGAGAAACAAAAAATTCTACATGGCATAATCCTATTTAATCATTTATAGAAATAAGGATTAATAATAAAATAGCAGCCTAATAAATCAAGGAGTAACTCACTCTAAAAATCATGATAATTAATGAATTTATATTCTATTAATATTATGATAAGAAATAATGAATATAAGTATATGCCAAATATATAAAGTACAACATTCAATATTCTAATAATAGTAACATGAATGAAAAATTGTACTTAGCTTATACATTGATGTACAAATAAATATGAGTAATGCAGGTGTAGAAATAGATTATATGATAATTTTGATCCAATTATAAGATCCTAAAAATTATCTTTATGTCAACACAAATACACATGTCACCTTGTAGACATTTGCATTGATTATATTATTTTTTCCTGAACACATTTGTCCTATACAAAGTATTCACTATTAACTAAAACTTTCACTAGGTATTTTTGAGTTTTTTGTTGTTGTTAGGATTACCTTTTATTTAGGATAATTTATTTTATCCTAGGTTTTTTTTCCATTTTTGAGGAATTTATATTTATATGAATTTTTAATTCACATAAATATGAATTCCTTTAGGTATCACTCTCTCTCTTTTTCTCTCTTAAGATTTGGGAGTTACTTGCATGAGTAACTCCTTTCTCCATTTGGCACACACCTCCCTTTTCTTTGTAAGGGATTAAGATACAAGTGTCACACACTTGGAGGGCTTGTAAGGTTATAGTGAGGTTTTATGTAACTCTCATTTTCATCCTCTAGCTCTATAAAATAGCTCTTCCTCTCCTCCTTCTTCACTAAGAATCATTTTATTCCTCTCTATTCTTCTCTTGTGTTTTTTATCAATCTTGTACTTATAGAGATATTTGTTGCAAGCCTTATAATAAGATCATGTGAGTTTTTCTTTGATATGTTCAGTTTCTCACTTTAAAACTCTTGTCTCCATGGTTTATTTTTAAGAGGTAACTTAGTCTTTTATGCATTCTTATTTCTCTCACTTTTATACTTTTCATTAATGATATTTCTTAGGTTAAAATCCTTTCATGGTATTCAGAGCCATTATCATTATAATGACATTTTTTTGAGTGTGTGGATTTTTCTAAGGAGATTTCAATTTTTTTTTTGCAAAGGTTCTAATCCTTGGTCATTTTTTAAAAATCCATTTTATTTCTCCTTATTTTTTTAATCAGTGGCTCCTAATTTTTTTTGCAGGATTTTTTTAAGACTCTTTTTCCTTTAAAAAATTATTTTGAAGCTTTAATAAAATATATTTGTGCTCTTTCTTGTAACACTATTTTTTTCAGACAGAGAGTAATAGACATAAATATGTATGTTCATTCATCCTTGTTTCTTGTTGTTTACTCTAATTTATTTAAAGAATTTTTTGTTCTTTCTTTTATCTCTTTTATGTAGAGAAAGGGGAGTGATATCAAGTAAATTTTGTTTTGTATATATATTCTATCCATTTTTTTCAATGAGCAGTATTTAAAAATCAAATTCAGTCATATTTTTGTATAAGTTTTTGATTCTGACTTTTTTTAAATAATAAATTTCAAAACCTAATGCTCATCTAATATTCCTAGAAGAGAGATTTTGTGTACGTTTTTTCTTCCAAATTTCTACCTTTGTCTGCCCTTGTGCAGGTTTTTCTTTTTTTTTTCCAACTTTCCTTCACACCTTCTAGCCTCACGACCTCCTTGCTAAGGTGTTTCCCCACTACAACATTTTTTTATTTTCTTCAGTCATACGATCATCTGTACAAATCCATACAACATCTGTATAGAGTCGTACAACATCCTTATCCTTACTAGGCATTCCTCCCTACCAAGTAGTTTTGATTTATTCAACATTAATCCATTATTTTCGCTACTCTTGACGTCAAACCTGAAAAATTTTACTTTCCTTCTATGGTTGGACATCATCATTAGTGGCAGGTACTTTTTTTTTTAAGCCTTATTCTCCATTGAGCACTAAAGTCTTATTTTTTTCTAACATTCCTTTAATGATAAGATTTTTTAAATTATTTTTAGTCTTCCAAATTAAGGCATATAATTTTCAAAAAAAAATCATTTAAGTTTCATAACAAAATAATTATAATATTCTTTGTTTCAAATCACTTTCTTTTTTTATGAAATCCATTTAACTTGAAATCAATTTTTTTTTGTCTTTTTTCACAAAATAAAATAAATAAATAAAAGGTTCATATTTAAACTTTCCATAAAAACAAAAAATACATGGAGCTATTTGCTTTATAAAAGGCATTTTTTTAAAAAAAATTGTCATAATTTTAGTTAAAAAATCAATTTCCACCTTTGATTTTTTTTTAAAAACATCTCTAAAAATAAAGTTATTATCATCAAAGTTTGTTTTTTTCTCAAAGAAATTTAATTATTTAAGGTTTTCAAAAAAAGTGGAAATCTTTAATTAAAATTAAAATTTATTCTTTTTGTTTTTTCCATCTTAGGCAAATTATACTCCATCTTTTTTTGTAATTCAATTTTTATTTATTCCTTTTTTTTTGTTACAAATTAGTCCTTTTACACTCCGGTAAGATGTCCTTTGGTTTCTTACCCCTCTTACACCCTTCTTGCTTAAATGGTTTTTTTTATTTATTCAGTTTTTGGTTTTTGGGTGAGATTTCAAAACATAATGACTCAATTATTACCCAATTTTAAACTCAGTCTACCAATTAATATTTATGAAAATTGCATATGCAATACCTTTTCAATTTTAAATATTTGGTACACATAGTAGATGCCACAAATACTCAACTAAATACTAGGACTACCTCTACTAAAATTCAAGAGAAATGAACAAAAAAAATAATGAGGCTTTAAGATTGATTGGCATGGCCATGACACCTGAATTGCATTTCCATATTGATGGTTTTTCTCTTACCTCCACTACTTGGTCTAAACTTAAATCTATTTATGATATTATGAATGAATCTCACAAAATTGAAATTTAAGATCAATTATTTTATTTAAAATACAATGATTTAAAATCTATGGATAATTTTTTGATTAAAATTCATTTTTTGCATTCTCAACTAGTTGGTTTAGGTGTTAAACTTTTTTATTTTAATTTGATTCATATTATTATGAAAAAGTGTTTGCCTTGACCTTTTCAGTAGTTTATTACTAATATTCATTCTTAACTAGATTTTTCTACTCTATCTACTATGTTGAATTTTGAATTATTTTATACTTTACTGCATCAAAAATAACAAAAGTTGATTCAATTTAATAGTCTTAAGACTAATGAATATGCTTTTATTTTTAAACACCAACATAAGAATGGCAAAGATCATGCTAAGTCCAATAATACACATGATAAAAAAGATAAAAAATCTAACTCTAAATCTAAGAAAAAGTTAAAGTGTAATTATTGTAACAAAAACACTCATGATGAATTTCACTGCTTCAAAAAAAATGTGATATTAAAAATAAAAATCTTAAAGTCAAAGAAAATGCTAGCACTAGTAACAATAAGCCTCAAGTAAAATAGAAGTCTAATATTAGAGTTATTTTTACTTGTGTTTTATGTGCTTCTTATATTGAATGGATTGTTAATTCTAGTGCTACTCAACATATGATATTTACTGCTCAATTTTTAACTTCTTTAAAACCAAATATTTCTAACAATCATTTAAATCTTGTAAATCATGATTCTTGCAATGTTGAAGTCATAGAAAATGTTAAAATCTCTAATGATGAATTGTATGATTTTTTGCTTGTTCTTGATTTGAAATTGAATTTACTTTTTGTACCTTAATTATGCAAACATGATTATAAGATAAAATTTATTAATGATACTTGTTATGTTAAATCTACTAAGTAAGATTTTCAAGTAGTTGTTACTAATTTTCTAAATAATGATAATTTATTCAAATTTACTAGATTCTCTTATCCCTCATCTTCTCATACTTTGCTTGTTTCTAATGATGTTAACTCGTGGCATGAAATATTAGGGCATATAAATTACCAAAGTATTTCTCTCATGAAAAAACTCAATATGGTATAAGGTTTTCCTAACATATCTCCTGCTACTTCTACTTGTAATGTTGTATGGTTGGTAAAATTCATAGAGAATCTTTTTTTTTAAATCACTATTGGTATGCTACTAAAAAAAACATTTATCTCATAGTGATATTTTAGGTCCTATGCAAACTCCTATTAATGATGCTTAGTATGCTTTAACATTTGTTGATGATTACACTAGGTGAGTGATGAGGCCACAAATTGCTCTATTTTATAGTTTCATCCATACCTAGTATATATTTTTTCTATGTAAATCTTCATAACTGTCCATGACTCATATAAATAAATGAATTAATTAATGATTTTATATGTGCATTGATATATATGTTATGTTATAAATTAATGATGTTTTTTCTTTGATTATATTATACTTATGTAATTTTATTTAACAAATATTTGAAGGATAACATAAGGCTACAAGAATCTTATTTGGGCATAACACTTATAGAGAACCCTACAACAACTACTGGCTTCCACCTATAGGTTGCTCATAGCAATTATAGGTTATTTTTAGTAACTACAGGTTTTCACCTATAGGTAGCCCACAACCATTATATAGAATATAACTATTATTGTGATCATAACTTAAGGGCACATCTATCTGTCTTAGGAACTGAGTGGATGATTGAAGAGGATCCTCCACAGCTATTGTACAGACTCCCCACATGCAAAGAATCTTGGATGTGTTGTCAAAGATGAGAAAGACAAGGATAATGGAAAGAAGACAAAAAGAAGTAAAACAAAAAAATAATATATATTGTCCTTAACCCAGTCAAGCCTAAAATAAGTAACTTTAGTTACTAACCACCTAAACGTTGATTGGGGTAGTTCTTAAAGTATTTTTACTTTTCCTAGTTTAGTGTTTTTGGTTAAAGCTAATAAATTATCTTTTGTATTTAATTATAGAACCTAGATTAGATTAAGAGTGGATAGATGATAATAGAGTAGTAGAATTGTAGAAGTCATTGCATTCTGAATATTGTAATATTTTGTAGTAATATTTAATTGATACAAATCTGAGTGATGAGAAGGTTGATTTTGTAAGAAGCTTTTACAATTCTTTCAGAGAAGGATTGGAACTCATTTATGAATGAGGAAGGCCCCCCTTAGAAAGAGTTACAGTGAAGATCCTAACCCTTTTTAGTTTAAATAAGTTGATTTCATTATTATTTTAATTATATAAAGTGTGATACATGTGTGATTCATAAGTATGAAATATTTATGTATTTATATTATAATAAAATCATAGTATAACTATCTGGTAAATTCAGCATAAGTTCATTGTACTACAACTAGTAAAGAAAGTTAATCTATGAATCAGTCATACATATATAATGTCGACATCCTTGAAAATCATATGCACCATGAGTTTATAATTAATGTTAATTAGATTCCAAAATCTGATAATTAATTAGGTAATAAGTATGCACAATATTTTGGCACCATTATTGGGAAGGGTGTTAATTACTATTTTCTAGATCAATTATTATTTTTCAAGATTGATTAATGCACTATCCTATCCACCCAGGCAAGTCGAGTGAGGAAACTATGGCATCTTATTCTAGATGTCTAAGTTTATAGATGTTTATGGTGCATAAATTTTTTGATGCACTATCTTACCCAGTTGGGCAAGTCGAATGAGGACACTATGGTGTCTTATGCCAGATGTCTAAGTTCATAGATGTTGATGGTGCATAACTTTGAATACCTCTTTGCAAACTTATGATTTATTTATTTATTGGTTTTATTAAGAAATTAATTTTCTATAAGAGTGATTTACTTTTTGAAAAGTGTGTCTTTCATTTTTTGCTTTCATTTCCAGCTTTCTAGAATAATTTTTCCACTTTTAGTAGATAAATTTACTACTTTTTAGAAGTAAAATTTCAATTTTAGTCATTTTTATTTTTGCACTCCTTTATTTATCTACATTTTATTTTTTGATTATTTTGAATAACCCCCTAGAACACATAAAAAAATACACTAACCCTATGTAGGAAAGGATAAGATAGTTGAAAGAGTGACACAACATTTATGTAGAAAAAAAGATATTATCAAGGGAGATTCTTACCAAACAAGCCATAATTTACTATTGGGAAAGAGTTAAAAATACTTGCAATAACTAAGAATCTTTTTAAAAAATACACCATAATCCATAAGGCCCTTGAATAAGGGAACACTACAAACCAAAAGAGGCAGCTTGGAAAAGAAGTACTATTAGCTTTGAGAAAAGAAACAAAAGCAAAGAAAGCATTAGCTTATTTGGTAAAAAAAATGAGGGAAAAAAAATCATAAACCAAACACTCTAGAAATTAATATCAGAACAAAATTCTAACAAGGCTTTCTAGAACAAATAAAAAAAAGCTGAATAGAATCTTCAGATTTCTTATTTGGTAAAAAGATTATGGATCCACAGATAAATTTTTACTATCGTGCTAACGAAGGGACTAATATAAAATTTGAAGACATGATCTTGAGCACATTTTGTATCCATATCACAAAAAAATCCATCATGAATGGAGGAGACTTTATGGATGAAAACAGTACTCCAAACATAGTTACTTTTGAATTTTCTATTCTAAATACAATAGGCGTAACACAAATAAAAAATATTCTACCCTCAACCTTGCCCAATTTCAGAGGTACATTATCAAAATAATCAAACACATTCTTTTTTAAATTTGATATCCTCTATAGAAGCTATGATTATAAGCAGGATGCACAAAAATTGAAACTTTTTCTTGCCACCCTCAAAGACTCAACACTTCACTAGTTCATGGGACTGGGTAGTAATTTAGTCCACACTTAAGAGGACATGAAAAATAAATTTTTGACTAAGTATCAGGAATATGGATAAGGAAAACATTGTATAAAAAATGACATCTTTAGGATGACTCAAGAAGGGGATGAATCTTTTTAAGACTATGTTGAACGGTTCATGTTTAGTGTATAAAAATTCAAGCAAAGTACACTATAAGAAGAGCCTCTAAAAATCATCTTCCTGTAGACACCGAAATCGTGTCTACTCCCTTGGTCATCCTCCCCTTATCTCCCCCTTGGTCCTCTTAACCATTCCTAACCTATGTCTTATTAATTTGAAATAATTATCTTATTTTAAGTTAATAATTCTCTCTCCCTTGCCACCTCACCACCCTAGGATGCCCTTATTTGGATTCCCTTCATCCCCCCATGACCCATTTATGACCTATTTCTCATCCTCGCACCCATTTAACCCTTATCGACCAGTTCTTACCCCGCCACTTAAACCCGATAGTTGGGAAAACAGACAAAAGACTATTTTTAGCCTTTTTCCTACCTTCCAGCCGCCGACGTCGGTCAACCATCGACTGATGTCAGCGGTATTGCCAGCATCGATTGCCTTCATAACAGTTTTCTGCATCTGTTATCCTCCTTGGCCCCTGCTCTTCATCTGACTCTTGAATCTGGCAATCTAATCAATCAATCTGCCAACCTTCAGACCTCACTCTCTCTCTCAGGGACACACAACAGGCATCTGCACCAGCTAAAGCAACAATAGGTACTCTGCATCAGATTTCACTAGTAACAGGGCCTTCACACCATTAGCACCAATAATAGGTACAACCCATCAGCAACATTTCTTCTTTAGTAGGTATGAGCTAAGAATGTTTCTTTATTTCATTTCAATAATCTAGAAATGTATTAGCTATTAGCTCCCATTCAGCACTTCCAGACCAGACTCAGATCCTTCTCTCCCTATTGGCCTCCTCTATCTCTTTTTGACATTCTGTCCATTACCCCAGACCTCTGCACAGACTCTCAGACCATTCAACCAGACCCATAGCCCTTCTCAGACCCTTACCCAGACCCAAAATCCTTCTCAGACCCGTCCACAGACCATAAACCTGACCAGACCTCATCCAAACACTACTGCCCCGACCGACACCGGCCGCATAGACCACTACCCCCACCAACGTCGGCATACTAACCGACATCGGCAGACCTTGACTAACCGACACCGGTAGGATCACCGACGTCGGTGACTGTGACCAGGCCGATAGCAGCATTCAGGTAAGCATTTGCTTCCATTTTCTTTTCAATATTTAATCATTTTAGTCTTTCTACCATTCTAATTTTTATCAGACATTATTTTTATCAGTTAGTGGGTTGACATCCCTCAAGATTTTGCTTTTGGGATCAGGCTTTCGCTTGGTAGCCCACCATCTCCTCATCTAACGCCTTTTCATGTTTTAGTCTCTTCCTTTTTAGGTGTCATCCTCCACAACCAAAGAGGAGTTCTCACAACGTCTGGATTACGGTGCGCACAACTTCATCCAGGTACATACAAGCCTTAGACCATTTCTTCTTAGTTTCTTATTCTCTCTTTGAATGTGAAAGTGAAAATCATATAGAAACATTCTGGCACACCCAGTGGGACCTTAGGGTCTCCCTTGGGTTCCTTTTCTTTCTGTTCATATAGGTGCATTAGGTTTCTCCCTTTTCACCTCTTTCTTCTCTTCTAAACGACATCATAAGCAGGATTAAAAGGAACCTTTCTTTCTTTTCTTGCATTTCAAGCTAGTCAAGAATCATATCCTTCAACCCTTTCTCAACTTGTTTTCATTCAAACTCACATTTCGACTTGGGGCTTAAAACACATTGCATATCATTTCTGCTTGCTTGCATTTCTTAGTCCACACCTAGTAATTAACAAATCGCATCATGAATTAATTGTAGTCCACTTGATGTTACACAACCGAACCACTTGCACTAAATCAAACATCAAACTTACCTGAGACAAGGCCCAACTGGGATTTCATCACCTAGTGGATACCTTACCCCTCCCTGGCAATCTCACTTGGATTTCACCACCAAGGGGAAAGCCCACTCCATTTTCTGGCAGAGGATAATCTCTAGGGAAGGTATATTTTGGCTAAGCGAGACCAGCTTATCACTGGGCTCGTGAAGTGAGGGGAGCTTTCTCCTTAGCACCAGGCCACGTACCGAACCTAACCCAGACTCTTGAGCGCCTAAAAAAACTTGAAACCATCCATATACTACCTCTTCTAAGACCCATTCTGATAGCCAACCTCCCAAGCATCACTTTAAGGCATAAGCCACAGGATTCTAAAAGTTGATTCTTAGGATTTAACGCTTAGGGTTTGCCTGTCTCCATCTCTATTTTTCTGTTCCAATCTGCTTGTTTGAGCTTGTGAGGACATTCTTCTTCATTTTTTTCCAAAAACTCTCAAATCTTTTGGGTTTCTAGAAAACCACAGTCACCGGCATCAGTTTTATCACCGACGTTGGCAACCCTTCCTCGCCGGCATCGGTTATTTGACCGACATCGGCCATCTGATATCACCGACATCAATTTTTCAATCGACGTCAGTCACTGTCACAGTCTTTTTTTCAAAATAGCAGCCTAAAACCTGACCCCTTTTTCTACCAAAACCACATTCTGAGTTTCTAAAACTGAAAAAACATAGTTTTTGAAACCTGACCCTTCTTGCCTTGAATGGTTTTGACATGCAATCAAACTAAGGCTCTTCTTGACCATGCGAGACATCAACTGCTTCTACCTTCCCCATCCATAACCAGTCCTATAATGGAGTTCCACTCGGAGACCGAAAGAACTCCTACTCGACCGACCCCGACCCAGACTCCCATCATCCCTGAAGGGGACCAAGATTTCGAAAGATTCTTGGACCTCAATGTCAAAGCCTTACAGCATTATCTCACGCATATCTAAACATGAGACTCCTTGGGCAACCCAATTTATGGGATGCCGACCTCCTTAGTCGAGACGATGATCACATCAACAGCGTCCACAATTCAACCTATAGACAATCAAGCCAACACCTCGACTAATAACCCGACTGTGTCTTATCTTAAAAATTTAGCCTCTCCTTCTAGACCTACCTCCATGGGGGTTTCGGCACCCCCTCAACCTCAAACTACTCAACCAAATCCTACACCTTTCCAAAACCTAGTGGTCTCTATCCCCCCTACTCTTGCACCTATCAACACAAGAGTAACTGCCGACCCTTCAACAAGTGTGGCCACCCCTCAACCACCATTGACAGCCCCTATCCAATTTGTGCCTACCAACCCCATAACACAAGTTCCCTTGGCTTCAACATCTGCCCCGATGACTAGTTACCCATATGTTGTGCCTAAACGAGCGCAACCAAGTACATCATATGCCTCTTCGACCACCTTCCAGGTACCCTACAACCTAGGGGGTGCCCCACCTACCAATCCATCATCTAACATAATCAAAATGCTGATGGACAAGATGACTAGTCTCGAGACCTCTATCTCTGGTTCAAGTAATGTTCTGTCATATGAGCAAATTTGCAACGAACCCATTCATCCTTCTGTGCTTATACGACCTTATCCCAATTAGTGGGAGCTTCCTAAATTTTCTCATTTTCAGAGTAAGGAAGACCCATAACAACATCTTCGAGCGTTCAGACACGCTTGTTATTGCATAGCCCATGACGATGCATTACTTCTACACACGTTCCCTATGTCACTTTTGGGGGCCGCCCTTGACTGGTATAACTCTCTTACTAGGCATTCTATCTTTTCATTCACTCAACTCGCCCAATTATTTCCCTCAAGACCCTCAAGACCATGATATACGCACAGTCAACACTGTCTTTTCTCTTGTCTCTGACCAACCTCCTTCACAGGTGGAAGACCCTTCTTCCCCTATTCCTCCTCCACATGATGAAGAACTTTCTTCTCCTATTTGTCCTCCATCGACCTCTCTCATATTGGAGGATGCTTTGATGGCACCCACACCGGCTGCCTCACCCTCATCCTTCTTGTCATCAATGGGGGATCATACATTCTCCATGCCTAGACCACACATAGAGACCATGACCATTCCTACGCTCTATCCAACTATGGAGCCACACTCTCCTATTTCTTCTCCACCAAGAGAAGAACCAGTCTCTTTACCCATTTCGATCGAGGAAGACCCAGTCACAGTTTTTTGTCTTTTGCCTGAGATTGCTACATCTCACTCACCTCCGGTCACATCCGAACCCAAACCCGTATCTAACCTCGCCTCGCACAATGGTGGCCCTCAACCCAAACCAAAGAACACCACTAAACCACACCGGAGGATTCCTCCCCCACCTTCATCATTACCTTCAATTTTGGGCCCACATCTGTCCACTTTAATAGGGGTGCTTCCTACTCCCATACCTCACAGAGGCAAGTTGCCTCCATTACTCTCTCAACCCATCAGACATATATTTCCTCCAAAACATCCAACACCTATCACCACCAAAGTGACATCTCCATGTGTGGTTACACCACCCATGAAAATGATGGTATGACCAACACCTCTTACGCCTCTCAAACCAAAGTCATCAACCCCCACTACAACAAGACACACAGACCCATTAACAGGTTCTTATGCCCTGTTGTTACGGCAATTGTTGCAGTCTTCTCGCATCAATATCCCGCCTCTTAAACCATATCAATCCCTCGGACCAAAACCACCCTGGTTTGATGACACTCAGATTTGTGCATATCATCACATGCCTGGGCACGACACTGAGCATTGTTGTGCCCTCAAGGTTGTCATTCGCCAATGTTTGGAGAAAGACACCTTTCTTCTTGACCATACTATCAACAAACCCAAAACACCATCCCACTCATCAACTCTTGGACCAAGACCATCTTGGTTTGACAACTCTAAATTTTGCCATTATCATCACACTCTGGGACATGACACTGAGCATTGCTGCACTCTTAAAGTTGTCATTCATCAACAATAGAGAAAGGATACCCTTCTTATCAAGGATCCTCTTGACCACTCCTTCGACAAATCATCAACACCGACCCATGCTTCTCAAACCTCATCACTTAACTCGGGATCTCCACGCCAGACTATGGTCCCTTCGCCGCCTTTAACCCCCTTACTCGACATCAACACAGTCAATTTGACCACCAAGCCTCAACCAACCTTGACCAATCTACCAAACATTCTCCCTAACCATTGGGGGAATTCAACCTTCATCCAAGCCTCGACCAACCTTTCAACCCTGTCTCGACCAAATATCAATCACTCTTTTAATCCTAAACCTCGACCCGATCTCTACCAAACATTCAACCTATCTTTGACCAAACATTCAACCCGACCTCAACTGGACCATCGACCAAACCTTGACCAAACATCGACGAAACAAGGACCACACATCAACCAAACTTTTAATCACATCATCCAACCCAACCTTGACCAAACATATCAACTGACTTCGACCAAACATTGGCTAACTCTTTCAACATCAATCAGCATGTGACCAATTTGGAACAAAGAAAATGGGGAAAGTTTGCTCCCAATTGACTCGGACCTTACATCATAACACAAGCATGGGTCAGGACTATGTTAGAACCTGAGCCCCTTTACGCCTTGCATCTTTAACCAGTCTACTGTTAGTCAAGTAATTATTCATTTGATGTTTAACTTGAGCTCAATCCCTTGAGCACTCCCCATCATTGTCATTCCTATTCCTTTCAATCCTCAACCCTGCAAAAATCAGCCACCCCTTTTGTCAAGCATGAACGCTTCATCCTAATAAAAGGGGAAACCCTCTAAACCTCTATAGTCAAGTCCACGACCAAAAGTCCAGTCAACAAATCAAATTAATAGATATAAAAATGGGATGCATATTCTAAGGTCATAAAACCATAAATGTAGACTGCTCCCTCAAAGGATAGCTGCATCATCATTGTTGTATTTACTAGACTGCTCCCTTGAAGGACAACTAGGCCAAAGTCATATCAAAAACATAAAAAGCAAAAATATAGACCACTCCCTCGAAGGATGGCTATGACTAAATCTCGCTACACACAGCACCTTTTCTTATAAGCTTCCCGCATCGATCAGCTTCACAACATGACCACCAAGCAAGACAACATCCCCTCGCAAGCTTCTCACATCGATCAGTCTGCCTTCAAAAAAAAAACTGACTGACAACCTTTAGAGTCATGGACTTGTCTATAGTCGTTCTTGGGGTCACCTATAAAAGGGGCAAAGTTGTTCCTACCAAAAAGGGTTCCCCCTTCCTTACATATCATATCAAACCTATCACCCCTGCATACTCAAGGGATTTCGAGCTCACTTAACATTAAGTGATTTGATTGCTTCTTTAACACAACCACTGGTCAACGGCATAATGCATGAACGGGGCTCTTGTTTCTAACAACCCCTTACCTAGGTCATCATTCTGGTCCTTGTCAATGAAAGAGCAATTCGCCTTTCACTTCTGACACATCTTTGGTCACGTATCCAACCAAATCATTATCTATCCAACCAAACCCAAATCAAAACCAATCAAACACTTTTTCAGACCACTCACACAACCTATTCACACTAGTTTCTATGGACACCAATACACATGGAAACTATCGACTAGACACAATTTATGTTAAGCATAAACCAATACTTGCTGAAGCATAAATAGACCTCAATTCATTTTTAGCATACATCCATCACAACTGTGGAAAATTGCTAGGGATGAAAAGCCTCAACCAATGTTACAGAATACACCATTTGGAAAAGGCTGTAACATCTTTTTCTCCTCATCATTTCGACACATGACCAAACCAATCATCGACCAATCTTCTCAACTAGTCTAAACTACATTGGTCTGAGGCCCCTTCCAATCTGGGCTATGTAGGCATCACTCAGATGACACGACGTCTTCTGGGGTTAGCTTGACCACCCTCTATTTGTTCGTCTCTCTGATGGACAAACCTTCTCTTCTTTGACCATGACCTTGACCTCGACCAAGACCAACCAATCACTTCGACTCTTCCTCCCTCTTTGGGAGAACTACATTGGCCTGAGGCCCTAACCACAAGGGGTATGTAGGCAGCACTCAGTGTTCTGAGGTTAGCTCGGCCACTTTCTTTCATCCATCCATTCGCATCGACCAATGACCATGGAGATCATGCCTATCTCCTCTGACCCTGACCACTTCTAAGACAAACATTGCCTTGGTTGTTTTTGCATGTATGCTACCCCATGACTGGTTAGCAAAATTATGCGCAGACTATTTATGACCTTCACAAGTATAGGATCACAAGCCGGTTGATCCCCACTACTTGTGACATTTTTGTGTTTTCTAGGAGCACTTCCTGAGCTCGGGATACCTAGAATGCGATGACCATTGGAGCTACAGCTTAGATTGAATAACCCGATCAGCTACGACCAAATGTTGGGGCCTAGTTACTTCAATTTTGGCACTCCTCGACCCTTGACCTGCGACACTTTGACCTGACCATCTCGTGTAGTGGTATGCATGCAATCACAACTATTTCAGCGTTCACACTCACCATTTTTCATCCACTCTCTATCAAATCAGCACCCAATTTCAGGTTCCCTTCCCTCGACTCCTGCTTTGAGGGGGAATACCTCATCCCACACCTGGGGTAACCAACCCTCTTGTTTTTGTCTTGCAGTTCACTTGAACAACCAACAAGATGAAATCAACCTCATCCCATACCTGGAGCAATCAACTCCTATTTTTGTCTTGCAGTTCATCAAGAAAAACCAACAAGACAAAAATGGGCAAATGTAGACACCGAAATCGTGTCTACTCCCTTGGTCATCCTCCCCTTCTCTCCCCCTTGGTCCTCTTAACCATTCCTAACCTATGTCTTATTAATTTGAAATAATTATCTTATTTTAAGTTAATAATTCTCTCTCTTGCCACCTCACCACCCTAGGATGCCCTTCTTTGGATTCCCTTCATCCCCCCATGACCCATTTATGACCTATTCCTCATCCTCGCACCCATTTAACCCTTCTCGACTGTTTCTTACCCTGCCACTTAAACCTGACAGTTGGGAAAATGGACAAAAGGCTATTTTTAGCCTTTTTCCTGCCTTCCATCCACTGATGTCGGTCAACCATCGACTGATGTTAGTGGTATTGTCAGCGTCGGTTGCCTTCATAACGGTTTTCTGCGTCCGTTATCCTCCTTGGCCCTTGATCTTCATCTGACTCTTGAATTTGGCAATATGATCAATCAATCTGCCAACCTTCAGACCTCACTCTCTCTCTCTCAAGGACACACAGCAGGCTTCTACACTAGCTATAGCAACAATAGGTACTCTGCATCAGCTTTCACCAGCAACAGGGCCTTCACACTAGCAGCACCAACAATAGGTACAACCCATCAGCAACATTTCTTCTTTAGTAGGTATGAACTAAGAATGTTTCTTTATTTCATTTCAATAATCTAGAAATGTATTAGCTATTAGCTCCCATTCAACACTTCCAAACTAGACTCGGATCCTTATCTCCCTATTGGCCTCCTCTATCTCTTTTTGACATTCTGTCCATTACCCCAGACCTCTGCACAGACTCTTAGACCATTCAACCAGACCCATAGCCCTTCTCAGACCCTTACCTAGACCCAAAATCCTTCTCAAACCCATCCACAGACCATAAACCTATCCAGACCTGACCAGACCTCATCTAAAGCCTACTGCCCCAACCGATGCTGGCTGCATAGACCACTTCCCCCACCGACGTCGGCATACTAACCGACATCGGCAGACCTTGACTAACCGACGCCGGTAGGACCACCGACGCCGACGACTGTGACCAGGCCGACAACAGCATTCAGGTAAGCATTTGCTTCCATTTCCTTTTTAGTCTTTAATCATTTCAATCTTTCTATCATTCTACTTTTTATCAGACATTATTTTTATCAGTCAGTGGGTTGACATCCCTCAAGCTTTTTCTTTTGGGATCAAGCTTTCGCTTGGCAGCCCACCATCTCCTCATCTAACGCCTTTTCGTGTTTTAGTCTCTTCCTTTTCAGGTGTCATCCTCCACAACCAAAGAGAAGTTTTCATGACATTTGGATTATGGCGCGCACGACTTCATCCAGGTACATACAAGCCTTAGACCATTTCTTCTTAGTTTCTTATTCTCTCTTTGAATGTGAAAGTGAAAATCATATAGAAACATTCTAGCACGCCCAGTGGAACCTTAGGGCCTCCCTTGGGTTCCTTTTCTTTTTGTTCATATAGGTGCATTAGGTTTCTCCCTTTTCACCTCTTTCTTCTCTTCTAAACGATATCATAAGCAGGATTAAAAGGAACCTTTCTTTCTTTTCTTGCATTTCAAGCTAGTCAAAAATCATATCCTTCAACCCTTTCTCAACTTGTTTTCATTCAAACTCACATTTTGACTTGGGGCTTAAAACACATTGCATATCATTTCTACTTGCTTGCATTTCTTAGTCCACATCTAGTAATTAACAAATCACATCATGAATTAATCGTAGTCCACTTGATGTTACACAACTGAACCACTTGCACTAAATCAAACATCAAACATACCTGAGACAAGGCCCAACTGGGATTTCATCACCCAGCGGATACCTTACCCCTCCCTGGCAATCTCACTTGGATTTCACCACCAAGGGGAAAGCCCACTCCATTCTCTGGTGGAGGATAATCTCTAGGGAAGGTATATTTTGGCTAAGCGAGACCAGCTTATCACTGGGCTCATGAAGTGAGGGGAGCTTGCTTCTTAGCACTAGGCCACGTACCGAACCTAACCCAGACTCTTGAGTGCCTAAAAAAACTTGAAACCATCCATAGACTACCTCTTCTAGGACCCATTCTGATAGCCAACCTCCCAAGCATCACTTTAAGGCATAAGCCACAGGATTCTAAAAGTTGATTCTTAGGATTTAATGCTTAGGGTCTGCCTGTCTCCATCTCTATTTTTCTATTCCTATCTGCTTGCTTGAGCTTGTGAGGACGTTCTTCTTCATTTTTTTCCAAAAACTCTCAAATATTTTGGGTTTCTAGAAAACCACAATCACTCGCATCAGTTTTATCACCGACGTCGGCAACCCTTCCTCGCTGGCATCAATTATTTGACCGACGTCGGCCATCTGATATCATCGACATTAGTTTTTCAACCGACATCGATCACTATCACAGTCTTTTTTTCAAAACAACAGCCTAAAACTCGACCCCTTTTTCTGCCAAAACCACATTCTAAGTTTCTAAAACTAAAAAAACACAGTTTTTGAAACCTGACCCTTCTTGCCTTGAATGGTTTTGACACGCAGTCAAACCAAGGCTCTTCTTGACCACGTGAGACATCAACCGCTTCTACCTTCCCCGTCCATAACCAGTCCTATAATGGAGTTCCACTCGAAGACCGAAAGAACTCCTACTCGACTGACCCCGACCCAGACTCCCATCGTCCCTGAAGGGGACCAAGATTTCGAAAGATTCTTGGACCTCAATGTCAAAGCCTTACAGCATTATATCAAGCATAGCCGAATGCGAGACTCCTTGGGCAACCCAATTTATGGGATGTTGACCTCCTTAGTTGAGACGATGATCACATCAACAGCATCCACAATTCAACCTATAGACAATCAAGCCAACACCTCGACTAATAACCCGACTGTGTCTTATCTTCAAAATTTAGCCTCTCCTTCTAGACCTACCTCCATGGGGGTTTCGAAACCCCCTCAACCTCAAACTACTCAACCAAATCCTACACCTTTCCAAAACCTAGTGGTCTATATCCCCCCTACTCTTGCATCTATCAACACAATAGTAACTGCCTACCCTTCAACAAGTGTGGCCACCCCTCAACCACCATTGGCGGCCACTATCCAATTTATGCCTACCAACCCCATAACACAAGTTCCCTTGGCTTCAACATCTGCCCCGATGACTAGTTACCCATATGTTGTGCCTACATGAGCGCAACCAAGTACATCATACCCCTCTTCAACCACCTTCTAGGTACCCTATAACTTAGGGGGTGCCCCACCTACCAATCCATCAGCTGACATAATCAAAATGCTGATGGACAAGATGACTAGTCTCGAGACCTCTATCTTTGGTTCAAGCAATGTTCTGTCATATGAGCAAATTTGCAACAAACCCATTCATCCTTCTGTGCCTATCCGACCTTATCCCAATTAGTGGGAGCTTCCTAAATTTTCTCATTTTCAGAGTAAGGAAGACCCACAACAACATCTTCGAGTGTTTAGACACGCTTGTTATCGCATAGCCCATGACGATGCGTTACTTCTACGCACGTTTCCCATGTCACTTTCGGGGGCCACCCTTGATTGGTATAGCTCTCTTACCAGGCATTCTATCTTTTCATTTGCTCAACTCGCCCAATTATTTCTTGACCATTTTTCTATCAACATCACCAAACAAGTCTCAATCACAGACCTCTACTCCATCAGGCAATTTGATGATGAATCCATAATCGATTTTGTCGCCCATTAGAGAGGCTTGATTAACCAGCTCTCCTTCTCCTTGCCTCAACCTGAGCTCATTGAGATCTTTTCTCGAGCATGTGTCAGGCACATCTCTTGAACTCTGTGCCATCAATGAAAACAAGGTCAAATTGCATAATAACAATGCAAAATCTAATGACCCTTCTTTGTCCAAACCTTCTTCTACCCACTCCCAGTCCAAGGGGTTGGCAAACGTTGTCATCTTTAGACCATCATCTTCAACAATAACCAACCGACCTCAGTTTTCAACATTAGACTACATCAATAAACACTTCCAACATCAATCCATACAATGTCAATACACTCCAATTGGAGAGTCATATGCCTCTGTCTTGGATAAACTTGTCAAGCAGGGGGTCCTCAATCTCCCTTCAATCTGACCACTTTAATTTAACCCCTCAACACCTATCCCTACATGGTACAGGGAGAATGACTCTTGTAACTATCACTGTGTCAAAGTCCATGACACGGATAACTGTCAAACCGTAAAAAACATCGTCCAAGACATGCTAGATAGGGGTGATCTCATCTTGGACAACCCGACCACCCCACCCAACCAAAACCTTGACATCTTCAAACAACCCTTTCCTAATCACCTGCCTACTCAAAACAATGTCCAGACCATGACCAATGACCCTCAAGACCATGATATACGCACAGTCAACACTGTCTTTTCTCTTGTCTCTGACCAACCTCCTTCACAGGTGGAAGACCCTTCTTCCCCTATTCCTCCTCCACAGGATGAAGAAATTTCTTCTCCTATTTGTCCTCCATCAACCTCTCTCATATTGGAGGATGCTTTGATGGCACCCACACTGGCTGCCTCACCCTCATCCTTCTTGTCATCAATGGGGGATCATACATTCTCCACGCCTAGACCACACATCGAGACCATGACCATTCCTATGCTCTATCCAACTGTGGAGCCACTCTCCTATTTCTTCTCCACCAAGAGAAGAACCAGTCTCTTCACCCATTTCGATCGAGGAAGACCCAGTCACAGTTTCCTCTTGTCTTTTGCCTGAGATTGCTACATCTCACTCACCTCTGGTCACATCTGAACCCAAACCCGTATCTAACCTTGCCTCGCACAATGGTGGCCCTCAACCCAAACCAAAGAAGGCCACTAAACCACACCGAAGGATTCTTCCCCCACCTTCATCATTACCTTCAATTTTGGGCCCGCATCTGTCCACTTTAATAGGGGTGCTTCCTACTCCCATACCTCACAGAGGCAAGTCACCTCCATTACTCTCTCAACCCATCAGACATATATTTCCTCCAAAACATCCAACACCTATCACCACCAAAGTGACATCTCCACGTGTGGTTACACCACCCATGAAAATGATGGTACGACCAACACCTCTTACGCCTCTCAAACCAAAGTCATCAACCCCCACTAGAACAAGACACACAGACCCATTAACAGGTTCTTATGCCCTACTGTTACGGCAATTATTGTAGTCTTTTTGCATCAATCTCCCACCTCTTAAACCATATCAATCCCTCAAACCAAAACCGCCCTGGTTCGATGACACTCAAATTTGTGCATATCATCGTACACCTGGGCACGACACTGAGCATTGTTGTGCCCTCAAGGTTGTCATTCACCAATGTTTGGAGAAAGACACCTTTCTTCTCGACCATACTATCAACAAACCCAAAACACCATCCCACTCATTAACTCTCAGACCAAGACCATCTTGGTTTGAAAACTCTAAATTTTGCCATTATCATCACACTCTAGGACATGACACTAAGCGCTACTGCACTCTTAAAGCTGTCATTCATCAATAACGAAGAAAGGATACCCTTCTTATCAAGGATCCTCTTGACCACCCCTTCGACAAATCATCAACACCAACCCATGCTTCTCAAACCTCATCACTTAACTCGGGATCTCCACGCCAGACTATGGTCCCTTCGCCGCCTTTAACCCCCTTACTCGACATCAACACAGTCAATTTGACCAACAAGCCTCAACCGACCTTGACCAAGCTATCAAACATTCTCCCTAACCGCTGGGGGAATTCAACCTTCATCCAAGCCTCGACCAACCTTTCAACCCTGTCTTGACCAAATATCAATCACTCTTTTAATCCTAAACCTCGACCCGATCTCTACCAAACATTCAACCCGACCTCAATCGGACCATCGACCAAACCTTGACCAAACATTCGACCAGACATTGACCAAACAAGGACCACACATCAACCAACCTTTTAATCACATCATCCAACCCAACCTTAACCAAACATATCAACTGACTTCGACCAAACATTGGCCAACTCTTTCAACATCAATCAACATGTGACCAATTTGGAACAAAGCAAATGGGGCAAGTTTGCTCCCAATTGACTCGGACCTTACATCATAACACAAGCATGGGTCAGGACTTTGTCAAAACCTGAGCCCCTTTACGCCTTGCATCTTTGACCAGTCTACTGTTAGTCAAGTAATTATTCATTTGACGTTTAACTTGAGCTCGATCCCTTGAGCACTCCCCATCATTGTCATTCCTATTCCTTTCAACCCTCAACCCTGCAAACATTAGCCACCCCTTTTGTCAAGCATGAACGCTTCATCCTAATAAAAGGGGAAACCCTCTAAACCTCTATAGTCAAGTCCATGAGCAAAAGTCCAGTCAACAAATCAAATCAATATATATAAAAATGGGATGCATATTCCAAGGTCATAAAACCATAAATGTAGACTGCTCCCTCGAAGGACAGCTGCATCATCATTGTTGTATTTACTAGACTGCTCCCTTGAAGGACAGCTAGGCCAAAGTCATATCAAAAACATAAAAAGCAAAAATATAGACCACTCCCTCGAAGGATGGATATGACTAAATCTCGCTACACACAGAACCTTTTCTTATAAGCTTCCCGCGTCGATCAGCTTCACAACATGACCACCAAGCAAGACAACATCCCCTCGCAGGCTTCCCACATCGATTAGTCTGCCTTCAAAAAAAAACTGACTGACAACATTTAGAGTCATGGACTTGTCTATAGTCATTCTCGGGGTCTCCTATAAAAGGGGCAAAGTTGTTCCCGCCAAAAAGGGTTCCCCCTTCCTTACATATCATATCAAACCTATCACCCCTGCATACTCAAGGGATTTCGTGCTCACTTAACGTCAAGTGATTAGATTGCTTCTTTAATAGAACCACTGGTCAACAGTGTAATGCATGAACGGGGCTCTTGTTTCTAACAACCCCTTACCTATGCCATCATTTTGGTCCTTGTCAATGAAAGAGCAATTCGCCTTTCACTTTTGACACATCTTTGGTCATGCATCTAACCAAATCATTATCTATCCAACCAAACCCAGATCAAAACCAATCAAACACTTTTTTACACCACTCACACAGCCTATTCACACTAGTTTCTATGGACACCAATACACATGGAAACTATCGACCAGAAACAATTTATGTTAAGCATAAACTAATACTTGATGAAGCATAAATAGACCTCAATTCATTTTTAGCATACATCCATCACAACTGTGGAAAATTGCTAGGGATGAAAAGCCTTAACCAATGTTACAGAATACACCATTTGGAAAAGGCTGTAACATCTTTTTCTCCTCATCATTTTGACACATGACCAAACCAATCATCGAACAATCTTCTCAACTAGTCTGAACTACATTGGTCTGAGGCCCCTTCCAATCTGGGCTATGTAGGCAGCACTCAGATGACACGATGTCTTCTGGGGTTATCTCGACCACCCTCTATTTTTTTGTCTCTCTGATGGACAAACCTTCTCTTCTTTGACCATGACCTTGACCTCGACCAAGACCAACCAATCACTTCGACTCTTCCTCCCTCTTTGGGAGAACTACATTGGCCTGAGGCCCTAAGCACAAGGGGTATGTAGGTAGCACTCAGTGTTCTGAGGTTAGCTCGGCCACTTTCTTTCATCCATCCATCCACATCGACCAATGATCATGGAGATCATGCCTATCTCCTTCGACCCTGACCACTTCCAAGACAAATGTTGCCTTGGTTCTTTTTGCATGTATGATACCCCACGACTGGTTAGCAAAATTGTGCACAGACTATTTATGACCTTCACAAGTATAGGATTGCAAGCCAGTTGATCTCCACTACTTGTGACATTTTTGTGTTTTCTAAGATCAATTCCTGAGCCTAGGATACCTAGAACATGACAACCATTGGAGCTATATCTTAGATTGAATAACTCGATCAGCTACGACCAAATGCTGGGGCCTAGTTACTTCAATTTTGGCACTCCTCGACCCTTGACCTATGACACTTTGACCTGACCATCTCATGCAGTGGTATGCACACAATCACAACTATTATAGCGTTCACACTCACCATTTTTCATCCACTCTCTATCAAATCAGCACCCGATTTTAGGTTCCCTTCCCTCGACTCCTACTTTGAGGGGGAATACCTCATCCCACACCTGGGGCAACCAACCCTCTTGTTTTTGTTTTGCAGTTCACTTGAACAACCAACAAGATGAAATCAACCTCATCCCATACCTGGGGCAATCAACTCCTATTTTTGTCTTGCAGTTCGTTAAGAATAACCAACAAGACAAAAAGGGGCAAATGTAGACACCGAAATCGTGTCTACTCCCTTGGTCATCCTCCCCTTCTCTCCCCCTTGGTCCTCTTAACCATTCCTAACCTATGTCTTATTAATTTGAAATAATTATCTTATTTTAAGTTAATAATTCTCTCTCTCTTGCCACCTCACCACCCTAGGATGCCCTTCTTTGGATTCCCTTCATCCCCCCATGACCCATTTATGACCTATTCCTCATCCTCACACCCATTTAACCCTTCTCGACCATTTCTTATCCCGCCACTTAAACCCAACAGTTGGGAAAATGGATGAAAGGCTATTTTTAGCCTTTTTCCTACCTTCCATCCGCCGACGTCAGTGGTATTGCCGGCATCGGTTGCCTTTATAACGGTTTTCTATGTCTGTTATCCTCCTTGGCCCCTGATCTTCATCAGACTCTTGAATCTGGCAATCTGATCAATCAATCTACCAACCTTCAAACCTCACTCTCTCTCTCTTAGGGACACATAGCAGGCTTCTACACCAGCTACAGTAACAAGTACTCTGCATTAGCTTTCACCAGCAACAGGGCCTTCACACCAGCAGCACCAGTAATAGGTACAACCCATCAGCAACATTTCTTTTTTAGCAGGTATGAGCTAAGAATGTTTCTTTATTTCATTTCAATAATCTAGAAATGTATTAGCTGTTAGCTCCCATTCAACACTTCCAGACCAGACCCGGATCCTTATCTCCCTATTGGCCTCCTCTATCTCTTTTTGACATTCTGTCTATTACCCCAAACCTCTGCACAGACTCTCAGACCATTCAACCAGACCCATAGCCCTTCTCAGACCCTTACCCAGACCCAAAATCCTTCTTAGACCTATCCACAGACCATAAACCCATCCATACCTGACCAGACCTCATCCAAAGCCTATTGCCCCGACCGATGCTGGCCGCATAGACCACTTCCCCCACCGATGTCGGCATACTAACCGACGTCGGTAGACCTTGACTAACTGATGCCAATAGGACCACCGACGCTGGTGACTATGACCAGGCTGACAGTAGCATTCAGGTAAGCATTTGCTTCCATTTCCTTTTCATTTTTTAATCATTTTAGTCTTTCTATCATTTTTATTTTTATCAGACATTATTTTTATCAGTCAGTGGGTTGACATCCCTCAAGCTTTTGCTTTTGGGATCAGGCTTTCGCTTGGCAGCCCACCATCTCCTCATCTAATGTCTTTTCGTGTTTTAGTCTCTTCCTTTTCAGGTGTCATCCTCCACAACCAAAGAGGAGTTCTCATGAAGTCTGGATTATGGTGCGCAGGACTTCATCTAGGTACATACAAGCCTTAGACCATTTCTTCTTAGTTTCTTATTCTCTCTTTGAATGTGAAAGCAAAAATCGTATAGAAACACTTCCTAAAAGGAGTAAAAGAAGATTGTCTGGAGGCCTTTGACCTAATGAATGGGGGAGATATTTCCATTTTCCATTCATAGACATCAAAGAGTTGAGCAATAATTATTTTAGGTCTACCATAAACAAAGTTAGGGGCAACAAGCTTCCATTGGCAACTGTAAGTGGCCTATCAAAATCTAAAGTTAGTAAACTATTACAAGACATGAAATAAGATATCATTAGTCACTTGTCCATCTAATTTAATATCCTACACTCAAGGTAAAAGTAAGCAACCTTGGATCAAGTTTTGACCATCTATTGTTTGGATTGTAAGAAAAAGAAAATAGATTGTAGGTGTCACGAAGTTGGGCTAAAGTAGCTAACATCACAATTGAAGAACTAGAAATAGTAGAGCTACACATTTTAGGAGGAAATGACGACCAGGTTTTCTATGTTGCACAAAGAAATACATGGGTTCAATGACCATCTTATATAGGTATGGGACAAAATCCACCTTTTGCAAATTCTACCTCCTTTAATTCACAATTTATAAATACTACTCCTAATTAGACTAGTCCATAGATGAATATCTTGCCTCCTAATTCTAGCTAGTAGCCACCTCAAACATGTTACCCCACCACCTCGTATCAACTTCCACAAAATATATCCCCACCTTGGATACAAACTTGGCAACCATCACAAGGCCCACCCTTCACAAACTAGTGGTAGTAGCCCTAGAGACCCAATTAGCCTTGGGGAAGCCATCAAGGAGGATTCCCTCTATAGCAACAACAAAAACCTCCTAATATTATGCCCAATACACAAGCTACACCTAAACCTAATAAGCTACCTAACCAACCTATGTATAACCCTATAAATAAGTAGGTTCAATCAACATTCAATACTGAACCTATCTAGTAATCAATATATATATGATGAACATCAATGAAGTTCACCTACATTCAAGGAAAGTTTTACCATCCCCAGCTCCAACCATAATAATGGAGTTAGATCAAAAAAATCTAAAAGATTATGCTAACCCACCTTCACCACCACAAGAACTCTTTGAACCAACAAATAAAGTTGTTGATGAAACAACCCCACCATTTTCAAAACATCTCAGCCTTTAGTGCCATGTATTAAGCCTACATTTGATTTTATAAGACAACTCAAGAACATTTGTGTTAAAATTTATCTCTTCTAGGCCATAAAGGATGTGCCCATATATTACAAAGTTGTTAGAGACTTATGTCCACATAAACCTAGAATAAAAAAGAAGGATCCTAATATAGTGCATGTGATTGGCTAGTTGGTAGACATTATGCTAAGAAACACCCTACCAAAGAAATATTTAGATCTAGGATGCCTAGTAGTAACAGTCTAAATCTATGATCATTAGTTATCCAATACATTGATAGACTTGAAGGATGCAATAAATGTAATGACAATTGAAACCATGAATAAAATATAGTTTAATAATATTCATCCTATATCTATAATGTTGCAAATGGTTGACAGGTCTATAGTCAAACTAGGAGTCATTGAAGATATTTTCATTACTGTAGATTCTTGGGACTATCTTGTAGATTTCATTATACTAAAACCAAAGTCTAATTTGGGTGGATACCCTCTTATCTTAGGATGACCTTGGCTTACCATAGTTGATACCTTTATTAGATGTAGATTAGGTAACATGTTGATATGTAATTGCAACCACACTAAGAAGTTGTTTCTCTATCTTCTAGCATAGTTGGCCTTGGCACTAAAGTATACATTATGGGCTAAAAAATATGAGATAGACCAACCTCCCTTGATTCTTGTACTCACCATAGAACATACATGCACCTTGGCTAATCAAGAGGAAGATATGATTCTCTCCAATATTCTCTAAAATAAATACCAAACTCATTTTGTAGATCTTAACCACCTGTAACGGGTTGAGTACCTATTTTCCAACCTCTGAGGAGAGGATAATTTAGATGCATCTATATATAAATATTCTACCAGCTGCTACCTCCTAACTATAGCCAAACCAAATCCATTAGCAATATATAAATGATGAAATCACTCTCATGGTAAATTGAAATATTTCCAAGAAAAACATTACTTATTAATAGCAAGTTGGAGTCAAATTAGGAAAAACACCTAGTCAGCATATTTCATGCAAACCAATGCACTTTTTCATGAGATTATGAGGATATGTAAAAAATAGCCCAAAAACATGCACACATTATATCTATATCAAAGAATAATTTTGACTAATCAGAGAACCACAATGTCAAATGAATCCAACTCTTAGAGAAATAGTCAAAGTGGAATTATAGAAACTCCTAACTATTGGATTTATATATCCCAACTCAAATAGTGAATGGGTTTCACCATTGATAATTATACCAAATAAAAATGGAGAATGATGTGTATGCATAGATTATAGGGAACTTAATATAACAACCAGAAAGGATCACTTTATTCTACCTTGCATTGATCAGGTGTTAAATAAACTAGCAGGAAAGAAATATTTTGCCTTTCTAGATGGCTTCAGTGGTTACAACCATATTAGAATTGATCCTAAGGATCAGGAGAAGACCACCTTCACTTGTCCTTAGGGTACTTATACTTATGATCTATTATTTTTTGGGTTGTGTAATTCTCCTATAACATTACATAGGGATATCTTGAGTATCTTTGCAGGTATGATCAATGAATGTGTAGAAATCTATATGGATGACTTCACTATTTATGAAGAAATATTTGATGAGTATCTAAAAAACTTAGAAAAAGTGTTGCAATGCTATCAAGAGCACCATTTATCTTTAAATCACAAAAAATGCTACATACTTATGATAGAAGGCATTATCTTAAGCCACCATGCATCTATTGAAAGAATTAATGTTGACCCTATAAAAATTAGCATCATAAAAAACTTGCCTATTCCTCAAAAACAAAAAGATGTTAGGAGTCTTTTGGGACATCCTGATTACTATAAGATATTTATCAATAATTTCAGCAAAGTAGAAACATCATTGTTCACTCTCATGACTAAAGATGTTAAATTCATATAGACTCATACATGTGATACAGCTTTCAAAAATTGAAGGAATTATAGACCACCACCCATATTCTACATGGTCCTAATTGGAAGCTTCCTTTCCATATTGACATAGATGCTTCAGATACTACCCTAAGAGATGTGCTAGGTCAAAAATAAGAAGCACTCAATTATGTTATATACTTTGTCAGAAAGAACCTACAGGTAGTATAATTAAATTATATGATCACTGAAAAAGAGTTCTTAGTAGTATTCTATGCTATCAACAAGTTTCATCACTACATCATAGGGTATCAAGTATGTGTTCATATAGACCATGTAGCCATTAGCTACCTTTTGAATAAACTAGTTATTTTAGGTAGAGTGATAATATGGTTGTTCTTATTATAAGAATTTTATCTAACTATTATAGATAAGCTTGATAAAGATAATGTCATGGCTGACTTCTTATCATGACTACAATCCCCTCAAGAAGATACCATAGTGGATGACTCATTTTAAGATGAGCACTTATTCTCCCTTACCATTACCACAGCTTGGTGTGTTGATATTGATAGCTACCTTGTAATAGGGTTACTTCCACAACACTTCCTCCCTAAACAAAAAAGATATTTGATTCAAAATAGTGGTAGGTATTCATGGCTATCCAAATTCCTTCTCTATATTGGGTCTGACTCTATCATCAGAAGATGTCTCAAAGAAGATGAAGTTCCATATATCCTCAAATCCTATCAAGATGAACCTTGTGGATGGCTCTTTGTAGCCAAGTGTATAGAATATAGGCTATTATTGGCCCTCACTCCATAAAGATACAATAAGATATACTACTCATTGTGATAGATGTTTGTGTATGGAGAGGCCCACACGTTCAGATGAGTTGCCTTTGCATCCTCAAATGGTACTTAAACTATTTGAAAAATAAGATCTAAATTATGTAGGACATTTTTATCTAAAATCCAACAAAAAAGAGTGCATATTTTTATGTATTGACTATGTTACTGAATGGGTAGAAGTAAAGTCTCTTACATACATTAGGGATAAGAAGGTGGAAGCTTTCATCTATGAAGAAACATTCACAAGATATGGTGTGCTACAAGAAATAATATCTAATCAAGGACCCCAATTCACTACTAGTTTAATTACTACTTCGGTCCAACAATACAAGCTCAGGCATAAGAAATCAACTCCATATCATTCACAGTCCAATAGATAAGTGGAAATCACCAACAGGGAGTTAGAAAATATTTTGACTAAGATTGTCAGTATGTCTTGTAAGGATTGGGAGGCTAGAATTTCTAAATCTATTTGAGCTTACAGAATATGTGGAAGACCACTACAGACTTCACCCTATATGATTTGGTCTATGAGAAGAAACATATCTTGCCAATTGAATTTGAGCACAAGACCTTATAGATAGCACTAGAACTTGGGATGGATATATCTAAAGCATAGAAAAAAAGGGTTATGCAAATTAATGCCTTAGATGAATATAGATAGTAGGCATTTTATAACATAGAACTTGTATATAAGTAGTGGATTGGATGGCATGACAGGTACATTAAGACTATGCATTCAATGTAGGAGATTGGGTGCTTCTTTTTAATTCAAAATATAATAATCAAACCAAATAGATTTATATATTTGATATTGGGCATGTTTATGAAAATGGAGAAATGCAACTCTAAACCATTGATCTAGTAAGATTTTATCTACTGGTCAATGGGTACAGACTAAAGTTGTACAAAAATCCACTCACTTAAAAGGAGTTCACCAAACACATATGTATGTAATTACAAAATAGATACAATAATGTACTAGATCAGCATGATGTCTCACCTAATAAAGGGATAAATAGCCAACACATAGATGAAGAAGGAGAGGAAGACATTCTAGCCCTCCTCTGGCATGAATATTGAGACCTTCACTTGGTCCTTGACCAGTCACCCTCACATCCAACTTGGCAAGGACCTAGAATAAACATTCTACTATAGACAACAGTTAGAGTAAAAAAAACCAACAATGAAAACCCTCTTTTTGGGCATTGTTGGTAGTTTTTGGGTAGAAAATTAGCCTATTGGCTACCCAAAACTGAAAAAATAAGCCTAAATAGAAAACTCGCTTGTTGGTTATTTAGGGGTAAAAATCAAAATGTAAAATAAACAATCATTCTAAGCAAAATTATTCATCTTTCTTCAGTTGTCATGGGCTATTTTGTATCTACTACAAGCACCTTCCTCACCATTGCTACATGCACCTTTGTTAATGGAGGTATTCCTTCAATTGTTATGGGCTCTTATATAGCTATTGTGAGCACCTTCCCCATAATTGGACACAACTTTGTAGTTACTATGGGTATCACCTATGGTTATTACAGGTATATCTTAACACCTCTCTAAGTGTATGTATGTTAGTTATTCATAAATTCTAATCTATGACCTTCACTATGTGCTTTTGAGTAATTCATAGAAGACATTAAATAAGCTAAAGGAGAAGTGAAGGGGGATTAGAGCATAAAAATCAACACATTACTTAGGCATACACCTAAATAACAAGTTAAGAACCACAACCAAGGCATACACTTCTAATCTCTATTTGAAGTGTTGTAGACCATAATTTATGGCTACAAGGACATAAATGAACCACTTTCAACTTTTGATCATTTAATGGAGATGATTTCACTCTATCACACAGTGAGATCTAAAATTTTTGAGAGCATAGGTCCCAAGTTTGAAAACTCTACCAATTGTTAAAGGATAAATTCACTAGGCACAAACTCTATATGGAGTAAGATAACATAGAGATAAATCATCAATAGGCTCATACAGAGGAATATCACATAACAACAACACCCTCAACTACCATCTTCCATGTTCATGCAACACCTGACTCAGATAACACAAAAATCTACAATAACCATGTTATGGTAGAAAGACAATAATCTCTCATCCAACTACAAGACCCCTACTCCAGTTCCATGCAAGCTATCATGATTACATGTTGTTTGCTAAGGGAATCATGGAAGGATAACATCTTATGATCTCATGATTACTTAAGGGGCCACTTCAATCAAGTTAGAACTATCAATAAATCATTGCATTCTAACAACCACTCACATGTAAATCCTCTATGTAACCCTAGGCAAACTATTAAAAAGGTATATTATATACTTTGGTCATAGAAAAGCTTTTTTTTAATTATTAATATAGAATTAATTATATTTAAAATCATATTTAATTATTAACAAGTCATTTATTAAGTCTTGTCTCTACTCACATTTATACCCTCATCATGACTCCATCCTCTCTCTTTATGTCCTACTCATTCCATGTCACTTGGGGACAAGTGACACCTCATGTGAGAGGGGGATAATGTTGTGGGTAATCAATCCCACACACTTTGGAATAGCCTATATGTGTAGATTGAATGCCCATGATGATACCATATAATCAATAGGGAAAACAATCACTTTTATTATTTTCATTTACAAGTACAACCCATTCAAATAAAGTCAAAGCATAACATTACCTGTAACCTACAACCTACAACCACAAACCACTATTATTAAAAAAACTTGTTTTGCTACAAGAAAACCTCTAGAAGCCAAATTGAGTGTGTTAAAAATTATCGATTGAAAGGGTCATTAAAAAGCTAAACCTAGCTAGAATTAGATGGTTAGTTATGAGATGGGACCCATAGATCATAGGAAACTTCAAGGAGACCCAATCAGCTAGGTTGTCTTCAATAGAGTTAAATGGGCCACTTATTTTGAGAAATTATAGAATTTCTTAGAAGAATTGATAAGCCAAGCAATTGGGCTACTAATTATAGGAGAAAACTAGTAAGACAAACCCAATGGTCAAGTCAAACAGTAGTTCTATCAGAGAGATGAAAGACTAGTACTAAAAAAAAGTGGTGTGGAGAGACTTAGCCTACCTACTGCCTAGAGGGAGGTAGCCTCATACATCATTAAATATATAACCTATGAAGGAAGGTACTCTCTAGTTTAAATTTTTGAATCACTTAAGGCATGATTCAGGGAAAGAGGAAGTTCTTCCATCAATTGTTGCACAAGAAAAATAGGGTCTAATAACCACCCCTCCTAAAAAGAAAAAGAAAACTAAATAAAATAAACCCTTTGTATCAAAAAGGATACATCCTCCTAGGAGATCTCAAAGAATGAAAAAATAGAAGATAACCCTAGCCTCCTCACCCATAGATATTAGTGAGGATGAAAAGGAAAATAAAGAGCCTAGGATTTGAAAGAACTCTGATGGGTTCAAGATTACAAAATGGTTTACTGAAGAGGAATCTACCAAGGAAGAAGAAGTACAGTCACCTAAGCCACCTAGATTCACTAAGAAAGACATGGATCTCCTCAATAAAATTGGGTACATAAAAGATGAGTTGAGAATGATAGATCAGCTTATAGAAAAAAAAGACTTGATTGAAGAAAATATTATGAACAAAGAAGTAGAGCAGGAGATAGTTTCTCATGACTAGGAGTTCCAAACCTTAGAACAAGCTATGAAAAAAATATATAGGCTGAGGAATGAGATAATAGATTTAAAATGTAAGAGAGGCCTAGAAACACTTCTAGGGGTAGAAAAAATTATAGAACCATCTATGGAAAGAGAAAGGTTCTTGGAGGAACTTGCAGTAACTTTCTTGGAAGAACCTACAACAACTTCATTTACCTTGTCTATATATAGCATTAATATACCTTCAGAGGCACCTATAGAAGATAATGTTCTAACTTTGGTACCTTTCTATAATATATTTTCTCCTCCATTTCCCACTATAAAAACATCTACAACAAAAGAAGTAATTGATATGTATCTTTTAGCTACCACACCAGTAGAAACTAATGAACTCCTAAATTTTCTTAAAGAAAAATTTGGTGATGATGAAACTTACCACAAAGAGTTGGTGCAAAGATTTAAGGTATATGTTGAAACAAGAGAGTAACAAGATGACTTAAAAGAAAAATTGAGAATGGTTAAAACTAACATCAAATATTTGAAATAAAAGATTACTAAAATGCATAAAACCACTGAATTGTTAATGGAGTGCAGATCACCTTCTAGGGTGTATGTTGTCTACTTAAAAGAAAGATGGCTTAAATTCAGAAATGGTAGGATCTATAATGATCAATCCTACATGGTTTATGACCCTAAATATTTCTTTTCATTCTATAGACATGCTAATCTTGATATCCAATCATAGTTAAGTGAGTTTTACATACACTGATATGTTTTACCCAATGATACAAATTAGAATCCAAAAATATACTTGGGGGATGTCCAATTGAATGCATTTATTTTATGTCCTTAATGAAATAGGAAAAAGGAAATAGGTGGAGTATTAAGAAAAATAAGAAACAACTACCCTAATTATTAGGGGTGAATCAAGTAATCCAAAAGTTGTAATAGAAGAATGGATTTCCTTCATGAACTCTGGTACTTCATAAGCATGGTTTATAAGGAAATAAGTAAAGGTTCAAAATCACTATTTGAGTATTATGGAAGGAGATGGAAAGCAAATTTTTATTTCTTATTCTCACAGATGGGTAGAATTATTTGATGCTTTGAAAAGAAAAGAACCTTATTTCCCTCAAAACTTTAGGGAAGCCATACATAGGGTATACATGTATATTGAGCTTGTCAATAGGAGAAAGATAAAATGGTTGGGATTTATGTTTCAACAACCTATTTTTTGGTTCCCAATTCTTGACTGGAAGGGAAAGTTCCCCACTGATAGAAAGGTAGAGAAGAAAAGATGGAGGGACATTGATGATGCTAAAGGCTTTTATATCCTTGAAAGGTCAGGCTGCATTGAGCCCTAGATTTCAAAAAATTATATGTTTTCAAAATGTAGCAAAGGCTTGCTTGAGGTTGAGCAAGAGGTTAAGTAAGTATGTGAGATGAGGCCACCAATTACTCTATTTTATAACCTCATCCATACCTAGTATATATATTTTGCTATGTAAATCCACATAACCATCCATGACTCATACAAATGAATGAATTTATGATTTTATGTGTGCATTGATATATATGTTATGTTATAAATTAATGTTTTTTCTTTGATTAGATTATACTTGTATAACTTTATTTAACAAACATTTGAAGGGTAACATAAGGCTGTAATAATCTTTCTTGGGCACAACACTTATAGAAAAGCTTGTAAAAACTATTGGCTTCCACCTAAAGGTTGTCTGTAGCAACTGTAGGTTGTTTGTATCAACTACAAGCTTTCACTTATAGGTAGCCCATAGCCACTACATAAAATAGAACTAATGTTATGATCAAATCTTAAGGGCACATTTAGTTGTCTTAGGAACCAAGTGGATGATTGAAGAGGATCTTCCATAGCTATTGTACGGACTCCCCACATGCAAATAATATTGGATGTGTTGTCAAAGATGAGAAAGATAAGGATAATAGAAAGGAGACAAAAAAAAGTAAAACAACAAAATAGTATATATTATCCTTAACCCAGTCAGTCTTAAAATAGTAACTTAAATTAATAACCATCTGAATGTTGATTGGGGTAGTTCCTAAATTATTTGTACTTTCCCTAGTTTAGTGTTTTTGGTTAAAGTTAATAAACCACCTTCTTTATTTAATGGCAGAACCTATATTAGATTAGGAGTTGGATAGATGATAATAGAGTAGTAGAATTGTAGAAGTCATGACATTCTAATTATTGTAATATTTTGTAACAATCTTTAATTGCTACAGATCTGAGTAATGAGAAGGTTGATTCTATAAGAAGCTTTTGCAAGTCTCTCAGGGAAGGATTGGAACTCAGTTCTGAATGAGGAAGGGCCCCCTCAGAAGGAGTTGCAGTGAAGATATTGACCCTCTTTAGTTTAAATGTGTTATAATTTTATTTCATTATTATTTTGATTATATAAAGTGTGATGCATATGTGATTCATAAGTGTGAAGTATTTATGTATTTATGTTATAATAGTTTCATAATATAACTATCTGGTGAATTCAACATAAGTTCATTGTACTATAACTAATTAAGCAAGTTAATCTATAAATCAATAATGCATATATAGTGTTGATATCCTTGAAAAGCATACACACCTTAGGTTGACAATTAATGTTAATCAATCTCAATAATATGGTAATTAACTGTGTAAGAAGTTTGCACAATAGCGAGTTTGGATTTATTTATTGAAAACTAAAGATCAAATTTTAGACATTCTTATTGAATTTCATGCCTTTGTTTAAAAATAATCTCATTGTTCTTTACGTATATTATGCACTAATAATGATACAAAATATGTTAACAATGATTTTATTACATATTGTAGGCAATATGAAATTAAGCATGATAAAATAGTTTCCTACACACCTGAGCAAAATGGTGTTATTGAACATAAATATAGGATTATCACTAAAATGGTTAGGTGTATGTTGCATGATAAAATATGCATTATAAATTTTGGGTTGAATCCATGTATTATGATGTTTATCTCATAATAATACTCCCATTAAATTTGTTTTAAAAAGTACACCTAAAAAAGTTTGGAGTGGTAGAAAACCTAATTTAAAACATTTACATATTTTTTATTGTGATGCATTTATTCATATTCCAATTAAAAAGCATCAAAAGTTAGATTATAAATCAGATACTTTTATATTTGTTAGTTATGATGAATCATCTAAACCCTACAGGGTTTATGATCCCTAAACTAATAAAATCAATATTAAAAGAGACATTAATATTGCTAAAAATGGTGTGCTTGATTGTGCTTCCAATTCAGATTCTCTTGATATTGTTTCTACTTTTTTTCCTTTTGAATATCGTAATCATCCTAATGATTTAATGCATAACGATGTTTTTCTTCCAATTTTTTCTCCTTCTTCTAGTATTTTTCCACCTAAATCTATGCCTAAATGGGCCAAGACTACTATAGAATATTCAAGAATTAATATTTATCTTAATGATACTTGAAGAATTAGACAAAAAAATTTCAATTGTGATTTGATGTCTAAACTTATGCACAATAATGATCCTCAAACTTTACAACAAGATCAAAGTCACCTTCATTAATAAAAAACTATGCATGATGAATACAACTCTTTGATTTATAATAACACTTGGAACTTAGTTCCTTTCTCTAAAGGGCATAATTTAGTAAGTTTTAAATGATTATTTAAAACTAAGTTCAATTCTGACAATCAAATTGAAAAATATAAAGCTAGATTAGTTGCTAGAGGTTTTTTCTCAAATTAAAGGAATTGAATATAATGAAACCTTTCCTCCTATTTCTAAAATATGTACTGTTAAGGTTGTTTTAGCTTTAGCTGCTCACATGCATTGGCCTATTTATCAAATGGATGTTAAAAGTGTTTTCCTAAATGGTGACTTGCATGAAGAAATTTACATGTCTAAACCTCCTAGTTTTATAAATAAAGGTAATGAACATATTGTATGCAAGTTAAATAAAGATATTTATTGTATAAAATAATCTCCTAGAGAATCGTACTCTAAAATTTATCAATTCTTTATAGCTCAAGGATTTACTCGTAGTTCTAATGATCCAAATCATTTTGTCAAAAATACTCCTTATGGCATAGTTATCATTATTTTGTATGTTGATGACTTAATCATAATTGGTATTAATAGTTCAATGGTTTATTTAACTAAATATTATTTGAATAATACCTTTGAAATGATGGATTTGGGTCTCTTACATTATTTTTTAGGCATTCAAGTTTAGCAGGAAAAGGATAGCATCTCTATTTCTCAATCTAAATATGCCTATGATTTATTATCTAGATTTAATATGTTAGATTGAAAACCTATCGATACTCCTAGTGAACTTGGTGTTAAAATTCATAATAACATGGAAATAAAAAAATGTTGATCCAACTTTATATAGATAATTAGTTGGTAGTTTAAATTATCTTAGTCATACTCATCTTGATATTATCTTCTCTATTGGATTGGTTTCTCATTTTATGTCTAAACCTCAAGTTACTCATTTTAAAGTTGATAAATGAATTATTCATTATATTAAATTTACTCTAACATCTGTCATCAAGTATACCTCAAATAATATTTTTTCTTTGGTAGGTTATTCAGATTTTGATTGGGCTGATGATCCAAATGATCATAGATCCACTAGTGGTTATTGCTTCTCCTTGGGTTTGGTACTATTTCAAAGAAAATTAAAAAGAAACCAATTATATCTCTATCTTCTATAGAATCTAAATATAAATCTTGTAATCATGCTACAAAGGAATCTATTTGGCTTAGAAGACTTCTTCCAGATTTGGGCCACCCACAACATTCGACTACTCTAATTTTTGGTGATAATAAAAATGTAATTACCTTAGCAAAAGTCTGGTTTTTCATGCTAGATCCAAGCACATTAAGATTCAACATCACTTTCAACATAAACTTCTTGAAGACAATCAAATTATTCTCTATTTCTATCCTACTGAAGAACAAATGACTGATATATTAACTAAGCCTCTATATAAAGACAAGTTTGTTTTCTTTTGTAACAAGTTAGGATTGAAGGAAGTTCTCATCAAGGGAGAGAATTAGTTTTTCTTCCTCCCTTCTTGTTTATTTGTAAACCCCTAAATAAATTTTAAGAGTGTTAGGATTACCCTTTATTTAGGATAATTTATTTTATCTTAAGTTTCTTTTCTATTTGTGAGGAATTTATATTTATGTGAATTTTTAATTCACATAAATGTAGATTTTTTTAGGTGTTACTCTCTCCTTTTTAATCTCTTAGAATTTGGGAGTTACTTTATGAGTAACTCAACTCTCCATTTGGCACATACCTCCCTTTTATTTTTAAGGGATTAGGACACAAGTGTCACACACTGGGAGGGCTTGTAAGGTCATAATGGGGTTTTATGTAACTCCTATTTTCCTCCTCTAGCTTTATGAAAGAATTATTCCTCTCTTTCTTATTCACTAAGAATAATTCTAACTCTCTCTAGTCTTCTCATGTGCTTTTGATCAATCTTGTACTTGTGGAGATATTTGTTGCCAGATTTATAATAAGATCACGTGGGTTTTTCTCTAATACATTTAGTTTCTCACTTTAAAAAGTTTGTTTCTATGGTTTGCTTTTGAGAAGTAACTTAGTATTTTATGCATTTTTATTTATCTCACTTTCATGCTTGTCATTAATAATATTTTCTGGGTTAAAATTATTTAAGTTATCTTTTATATTATGTGTTCAAATTATGTATACTAACTCTTGATGTTATAATATAGATCAAACCTTAAATCCCTCTCTTAGGTCTTGTCACCTTGTCAAAAATGGGTTAATGGGACCACAAAGTCAAACTAGCCTCAAAGACCCCTTTATCATTGAGTGTTTCCTACATATCTAACACTCTAAAGAGGGGACCTCAAAGATATGTAGTTATCCTCTATGTGTTGTCTTGCATGTGAATAATGGTGTATAATGTTATATACAAGTGCATGCAGTCATCTATCTTGTAACTTATAAAATAATACTCATGGGGTATTCTTTGAATGTTTTAAACTTGTAATATGATTGCTCTTATGGCTGATATATAAATGGGGAAGAATAGGTTAGTATAACTCAATTGTGTAATTTATTGAATAAGCTTGAGTATTTTCTCACTTGGTATTTGTTATATGATTAATGAGTTGGATTTTACTTGTATTTATACCACATATTTTGAAACTTTCCTCACATAAAGGTTAATAAAACAACTCATACACATCAAAATATTTGTAATTTTGAGTGTTTATAATGCATGGACACTTGTATTAGAGAATCGATAGTAACGTTGATGTTGCTATCCAAGTTTGATGTAACTATTCAACAAAATAAAATATTATTGGAGATATGTAACTAAAAGTAAAGGATACATATCAGAGTTTAAGCATACTATAGGCTATATGTGATCTAGATAATCAAAATAATAGGGTCAAACTAAAATATAATTATTTAAGTCCAGTGAGATGGCAAATGCAAGTCTATTGGCTACAAGGAATGTCATGAACTAAAAGGTAGAGCCTTGAGTGATATTTTTTAAGTTTATAAGACTATTTTAACATATAAATCCATATTTAAACATATACATTTGACCACCTTTAATCTATTAATGCATAAGATGAAAATACTAGTTTAAAGTAAAGAAATGTATAACATGGTGTATACAACAGACTTTTTTTACTTGAGCCCTGTCTAAATTTATTGTGTGTATTAATTATAACCAAGAGTGTGTTATAGGTGTAATTAGTGTATATAATATGAAACTAAATAATTAAAATTTGCTTAAAATAAAATAGAATAAGGAAGGAGTACACATGTGTGTCGATCCAACCATATTGCCCCTTGATAGTTTGCTTTAGTAATGATGTTTCTTAATTGAAGCATTAGAGAGAGGTTCAAAACTAAACCTTGGAGATGTTATTAGTTTAATTTGAGGTTGATCACACCCCCAATATGGTATAAAGGTGAGTTGTTCCAAGTCCATCGAGAGCTCAAAATCTCAATTACATAATTCTAATGTATCATAATCTAGCCAATCTTGCCTAAGTAAAATGGTATAACCATATCACCTAAAAATAATATAAAATAGTGCCTATTCCATCAAGGGTGTTTGATCTCGATCACAGTAATCAAAAATATAACTACTATAATAGACAAAATCTCAAATGTTTCATCTTGGTAAGATTGATGTATGAATATTGGTATAACGTGAATAATATATTTATAGTTTGGTACATTTGCATGGTATATGCATCTTAAATATATCTCAAGCTAAATTATATGTCAAAATTTAAACTCTACTCTAAGAAATATGTATAATATGTAAAAAAAACTATGTCCCAAATCTATGACAAATGTATAAAACTTTGTCTCATGTGTATATATGAATCATGCAAATTAAATCAATTTATTTCCAATTCTATCAATTATATGTATGTGGATTCATGTTTATATGAAATTCCCCCAATGATATGCCACCCCTTTTGAGGTGAGGGGAATAAAAAAGTGATATTCACCTTATCTCAAAAGGATAAGACAATTATGATGTATCTATGTGAATCATGTAGTAAATAAGCATATAGTAGTATCATGTCAAAGTAGATATCAGTGAAGTTCATAGTATCAAAATATAACAAGCCCTAAGATATATGATGTGGATAATGGAAACTTATATAAGATACAAGATTCATAAACAATCAATCAAACATAAAAGATCATTCAAATTTCATACAAAGTGAGGTCTAAGGAGACTACAAACAAGGGGCATATTTAAATGTCACACACTCAAGGGGAGGTCATATGTAAATACTCACACACATAAAAAAACAAGATTTAGAGCACTATCACCAACAAGCAAAGAACATGTTCAAATTTTCCATAATAAAGACAAGAAAATAAAAATTTCACTCAAGTAATCCATGTGAAGAGATGAGTTAGATGAAATAGAATCAATTAGCATAAGCATGCCAAATTAGTCCCTGCATACATATGTTAGCAAAATGTCATGTAGAATAGCAAATCAAGTACAGTGTGTAAGATATCAACATGAGTATAGGCATGTGTAAATTTCAATATATAATCTTAATGTGATAATGAAAATAATCATAAAATAATAGTTAATTGTGATCATATAGAAGCAATATGCCCCCAATGTAGTGTGTCACGTGGGAAAATGAAAGGCCCAACATCTACATGTTCATGTATCATGGATCTCATGAATGCATATATCACACATAAGTTCCCATGAAATATATGTGTGTATATAAATTATATGCTATCTACTAACATAAACTAAACAACATATGAAAAATCTAGTAAACATGTGAAATGCTAATATTTTATTTTATTTAAATGTTTTTTGTATTTTCTTGAAGATTTGATTTTTTAATTTTTAAGAATGTTTGAAAAGAGAGTGATATCCAATTATACCATCTAAGGGATACTCATAGGGTGTTTTTTAATCTAAATACGGTAAAGTAAATTGGTCATGCTACCAAAGATCATGTATTTGTGCCAAATATGGAACTAGAGAATTAGTAATAATCTGTGTATGCCTCATAGGAATCTATGATCATGAGGTAGTAGTAGAAGGTGTAGTGGTTTTTGGAACCCATTATTTAATGATTTGTTATTTCCTTGGTGTAATATTGGGTCTTTGTATTTTTTTGAAATATATGGTGCTTTGTTTTCAATAATTGGCTAGGCATTGGAGGTGTAAATAAGGATCTCAAAGAGTCCACTGTAGATCTATGGTGCAATGGCCTCTCAATTATTAGTTTCCTAGGAAAGGGAATTTCCTATTTTTTACCCTTTAATGCATGATTAACCTTATTAGGTTGTATAATTAGTTGTCATCAAACAAATTTTTCATGTTATAAAGGATATTCATATTGAATCCTTAAAATTATAATTACCTTGTTGGCATGAATAAATCTAAGACATCCATGTATAGTGTAAGGTATCACACAGAGCTTATGAATTCAAGGTCATCCCAATAATATATCAAAGAATATTATATGTGGTATAGATGAAAATATTGTGGTAATATGTGTTGGACCAACCTATAAAAGTAAATCACTCTCACCAAAAACCTATTGTGTCTTTCCATCGAATGATTTAAATATTTTATTTGAAGGAAATAAATCATCCTATGTGTATCCTAAATGTGTGAGTAATGGCATGGTACATATATTCTCACCATATCCATTATCAACCATAACACTATGTATAAGTTGATGATCAATAAATGCCTTGCTAAATAAAGAATGAAGATTTGATTCATCATCCACAATCTCATTTTTATCAAATAAAATAGAAGACCTCTAAACCATATGAGATATAATGCATATAAATGTACCAATAAACCCATCTAATGGGTGCCCATAATGTGGTTGAGGAGGATGTGCATGATATGCCATTTTTACTTCTAGTATTTTCTTATAATGATATTGTAATGGATTATTGAATATCTTTTGATTTTAATGATCTTTGGGTTATGATCCCAAATCCATTGGATAATCCTCAAAGTTGAGTAGATAACTATCAATAATATCTTGTATCTTAGTGATTCAATTAAAAAATATTTATTCATAGAATTCCCCACACATTAGTGATATTCACAATAAGCACTGACATCATATCTTTTTGGGAGAGGTTGACTTGTATCAAGCACCATACGAGGAGGGAGAGATATGATATGACACTCCACAAGATTCAAAAATAGTGAATCTATAAACTCATGTAATAGTGAAAATTATCTCTTAGGTGCATTGGATAAGATAAGATGATTAGGTTGTTGTGATTTTGTATTAATAGAGGTGGCTATTTATTTTTAATCCTTAATAAATTTGACCTTATAACTTGGTTTGATATAAAATTTGGTATTGGATGTAGTCATTATGTTTTATACATACTTAATCTTTTTTAATCAAATAAGTTTCATTTATCTATATTGAAAAATATGGCATAAGTCATCAAAATATTTAAACTTCTTGAAAATAATAGACTCGTGTAAGGGATCAAGAAAGCTTTGCTTAAAGATGTCTTAAAGCTCTCTATCTACCATTAGATTTGTCATTTTGACCAACATTATCTTATACCTCAATACATATTCATTAATAGGCTCATTGGTTACTTGTTTTATCTTGTAAATTTGTGAATATGACATATTTTCTATAATGTTGATTGGAAAATGTCCTAAAAAATAATCTGCCAAAAGCTTGAATGCTCTTTTAAATTATACTAGTAAATCATCTAAACCATCACAGTACATATTCCTTTAGACTTCTTGGAAATATTTGGTCAAAATTTTATCATTTTAAGCATAATCATGACATGTCTTCTAAATCAATAGCATGAGTTTATTTCATAGCCATTTGATCAATGTTGGTAACCTTAGCTTCCAAATCTTGCATAACTTATAAAATAATGTGCATAGTAGACCCATTTGGATTTGGATTTAAAACTTGAGAAGTCATCAAAGGGGATGAAAACACCACTTTTATTGGTGTATGCTAAAACTGGTAATTGATTTAAATTTCCTATTATTTTTTATGTAGGATGTAGCAATAGTTGTACCATCTAAGGGTTCCTCATTATTGTGTGTGGTTGCACTAGCCTTGGCAAGGTTATTGATCTATTCTTATGTAACATGTAAGAATGCATTAATTAATTCTTGATTTATATTTAAATGGTTAATTATAGATCCTTTATCTTCTTGTTTGAAACAAAATCTTTTAACATTTTCCTTATTTGCTAAACAAAGATGCCATAAGTAATGAAAAAATTCAGATCTACAAATTATTGAAATCAAAAACCTTAGTAGGCTAAAAACCCTAGAGCAAGCTATTAATTGCATGATAAAACTTAGAGGTCAGGTTCACTAAATGTTTAACCCTTTTTAGAAATAAGGATTAACAATGAAAGAGTATCCTAATCAAATAAATATTAATCTACTTTAAAAAGAAGGCCAACTAATGAATTTAGATTATACTAACATTTTGATAAGAAATATGGAATTTAAGCATATGCCAAATATATAAAGTATAACATTTAATATTTTAATAATATAAATAGTAAGTATAAATTGTACTTGGCTTATAAATTAATATGTAGTTAAATCTAAGTAATGTAGATGTAGAAATAGATTGTGTGGTGATATCTAGTTATTAGATTCTAAAAATTAGCTTTTTATTAGCATAGTCACTTATGTAGATGTTATTGTTTGTGATTCAATGAATATATCCTATATAGAGTATTGGTTTTTGATTGAAAATTCCACTTAAGTCTTTATAGGTTTTATGTCACCTTTTAGATTATGTGTTTACATCACACGCATAGGCTCTCAATGTTAGAATATAGATTAAACCCTAGATCCCTCTCTTAGGTCTTGTCACCTTGCTAAAAAGGGTTAGTGGGATCACAAATTTGAATTGACCTCAAGGACCCTTCTATCAATGAGTTTTTCCTACATATCCAATACTCTAAAAGGGCCTCAGACATATGTAGTTATCCCCTATGTGTTGGATTATGTGTGAACAATGGTGTAGAATGCTATATGTAAGTGTATGCACTAATATAGCATGTAATTTGAAAAATTATACTCATGGGGTATTATTTTAATGATTCAAACTTGTAATATGGTTATTCTTACAACTGACATAGAAATAGAGAAGAAAAGGATAATATAACTCAGTTGTGAAATTAATTAAATGAGATTGAATAGGTGTTTGTTATTTCCTAGATCATTAATGAGTTGGCTTTAACTTGTATATATTCCACCTCTTTTGAAAATTTACAAAATAAAGGGTTAATTAAACATAATAGGTTGACACATACATATCAAAATATTTTTAATTTTGAGTGTTTAGAAGGCAACATATGAAAAATCTTGTAAACATGTAAAATGTTAAATATTTAAGTATTTGTGCTTTGTTTGAATGTTTTTGGTATTTTCTTGAAGATTTGATTTTTTATTTTTTTATTTTTTTATTTTTTATTTTTAGGAATGTTTTAAAAGAGAGTGTTATCCAATCATCCCATCTATACTCATAAGGTATTCTATACTCTGAATATGGTAGATTAAATTGGTCATGCTACCAAGGATCATGTATATGTGCCAAATCTAAAACTATAGAATCAGTAATACTCTGTGTATGCCTCATAGGAATCTATGATCATGAGGTAGTAGTATAAGGTGTAGTGGTTTTTGGAACACATTATTTATTTCTTTGTGATTTCTTTGATGTAATATTGGGTTTTTGTATTTTTTTTGAAACATGGTGCTTTGTTGTCAATAATTGGCTAGGCCATGGAGGTGTAAATGAGGATCTCAAAGAGTCTACTGTATATCTATGGTGAAATTTCCTCTCAAATATTGGTTGCTTAAGAAAGGGTATTTCATATTGCTTACCCTTTCATGCATGATTAACCTTCAGTAGGTTATATAATTAGTTATCATCAAATAATTTTTTCATGTTACAAAGGATATTCATATTGAATCCCTGAAACTGTAATTACCCTATTAGCATGAATAAATTTAAGACACCTATGTATTGTAGAAGGTATCATATAGATATTACGAATCCAAGGTCATCCCAATAATATATCAAAGAATATTGTATGTGGTATAGATGAAAATATTGTGGTCACATGTGTTGGACCAACCTGTAAAGGTAAATCACTCTCACCAAAAACTTGTTGTGTCTTTCCATCAAATTATTTAACTATTTTAGTTGAAGTAAATAAATCATCCTATGTATATCCTAAATGTGTGATTAATGACATGGTACATATATTCTCATTAGAGACATTATCAACTATAACACTATGTATAGGTTGATGATCAATATGTGCCCTACTAAATAAAGAATGAAGATCTAAGTCATCATCCACAATTTCATTTTTATCAAATGAAATAGAAGGCCTATGAACTATAGGAGATATATTGCATATAAATGTACCTATAAACCCATATAATTGTTTCCCATAATGTGGTGGATGAGGATGTGCACGATATGCCCATTTTTACTTCTATCATTTCCTTAGAATGATCTTGTAATTGATTATTGAATATCTTTTGATTTTAATGATCATTGGGTTGTGATCCCGAATCCATTGGAGAATCCTCAAAGGTGAGTAGATCACTATCAATAATATCTTGTATCTTTGTGCTTCAATCTAAAATATTTATTCATAGAATGCCCCACACATTAATGATAGTCATAATAAGCATTGACATAGTACCTTTTTGGGATAGGTCAACTCATATCAATCACCATAGTATGAAGGAGAGATATGATATGACACTCCATAAGCTTCAAAAATAGTGAAGATAGAGACTCAGTTAATAGTGTAAATTATCTCTCAGGTGTATTGGATAAGACAAGTTTATTAGGTTATTGTGATGTATTAATCAAGATGGCTATTTCCTTTTTATCCTTAATAAATTTGACCTTATAGCTTGGTTTGATATAAAATTTGGTATTGGATGTAGTCATTGTGTTTGCTACATACTTATGTTTTTTTAATCAAATAAGTTTCATTTATCTATATTGAACAATATGGCATAATTCATCAAAATATTTGAACTTCTTTAAAATAATATACTTGTGTAAGAGAGCAAAAAAACTTTGCTTAAAGATGTCTTAAATCTTTTTATCTACCATTAGATTTATCATTTTGGCTAATATTATCTTATACCTCAATACATATTCATTAATAGGCTCATTTGTTACTTGTTTTATCTTATAAATTTGTGCATATGACATATTTTCTATAATGTTGATTGAAAAATGTCCTAAAATTAATCTGCCAAAAGCTTGAATGCTCTTTCAGATTGTACTAGTAAATCATCTAAGCCATATCAAAGCATATTCCTTTAGACTTATTTTTAAATATTTGGTCAAAATTTTATCATTTAAAGCATAATCAAGGCATGTTACATAGAAATATCGAAGATGTTGTTCAGGATCACCCTTGACATCTTAAAGTGTGAACTTGGGTGTAACAAAACTAGTTGGCAAAGGGTGAAAATATATATCTAGTGTTATATAATTATGCAATATATATTGTGAATCAATAGCATGAGTTTATTTCATAACCTTTTACTTAATGTTGGTAACCTTAGCTTCTAAATCTTGCATAGAGTGTAAAATAATGTGTATAGTAGACCCATTTGGATTTGGATTTAAAACTTAAGAAGTCATAAAAGGGGGTGAAAACACCACTTTCATTAATGTAGGCACTAAAACTAGTAATTGAGTTGAATTTTTTATTGTTTTTATGTAGGATGTAGCAATAGTTATATCATCTAAGGTTTCCCCATTATTAGATGTAGATGCACTAGCCTTGCTAAGGTTATTAATCTCTTCTTATGTAACAGTAAGAATTAATTAATTAATTCTTGATTTATATTTAAATGGTTAATTCGAGATATTTTATCTTCCATTTCAAAATAATATCTTTTAATATTTTCCATATTTACTAAACAAAGATGCCATAAGTAATGAAAAAAATTAGATATATAAATTATTGAAATCAAAAACCCTAATAGGCTGAAAACCCTAGAACAAGCTAGTAATTGCATGATAATACTTAGAGGTTGGGTTCACTAAATGTTTAACCATTTTTATAAATAAGGATTAACAATGAAAGAGTAGACTAATTAATCAAAGATTAATCTACTCTAAAAAGAAAGCCAACTAATGAATTTAGATTCTAATGATATTTTGATAAAGAAAAAAATTTAATCTAAGCATAAACAAAATATAGAAAGTATAACATTCAATATTTTAATATATAAATACTAAGGAGAAATTATACTTAGATTATAAACTAATGCACAAGAAAAACTAAGAATATAGGTGTATAAATAAATTTTATGGTGATATCTAGTCGTTAGAATCTAAAAATTAGACTTTTCTTAGCATAGACACTTCTATAAATGTTATTATTTATGTTTCAATGAATTTATCCTATGAAAAGTATTTATTTTTGATTGAAAAATCCACCTAGGTCTTTATAGGTTTTATGTCACCTTTTAGATTATGTGTTCAGATCGCACACATAGGATCTCAATGTCAAAATATAGATCAAACCCTAGATCCCTCTCTTAGGTCTTATCACCTTGCTAAAAAAGGGTTAGTGGGCTCACAAACTCGAGATGACCTCAAGGACCCTTCTATCAATGAGTTTTTCCTACATATCCAATACTTCGAAAAGGGCCTCAAACATATGTAGCTATCCCCTATGTGTTGTATTTTGTGTGAACAATGGTGTATAATGCTATATGTAAGTGTATGCACTAATATAGCATGTAACTTGAAAAATATTGCTCATGGGGTATTATTTGAATGCTTCATACTTTTAATATGGTTGTTCCTATGACTGACATATAAATAGAGAAGAAAAGGGAAAGATAACTCAATTGTGAAATTGATTAAATGAGCTTGAATAGGTGTTTGCTTGTTCCTTCCTAGATCATTAATGAGTTAGATTTAACTTGTATTTATTCCACCTCTTTTGAAAATTCAATAAAGAAAGGGTTAATTAAACATAATATGTTGACACATACATATCAAAATATTTTTAATTTTGAGTGTTTAGAAGCCATAAACACTTGTGTTGGATAATGGACAATAATATCAACATTGTTTTCTAAGTCTTAATGCAATAGTCCATGAACATAAAATATTACTGGAGCTCTATAAATGATAATGAAGTATATATATTAGATTTTAAGTGTATTATGGGCTATGGGTGATCTGGATAATTATAATAATAGGGTTAGATTGTAAGATAAGTATTTAGGCCCAATGAGATGGTGAATGTAAGCTTATTGATTACAAGTAATTTTGAGAACTTAATGGTAGAGTATTGAATGAATTTGTCAAGTGTATGAGACTAATTTAATATATAAATATAGATTCAATAATCTATAAATTTAAATCATGATATCTCAACATATTCAATAGATGCATGTGTAGAAGGTGAAATAATCAATTTTTTCATCATAGTAAACTCAAATAAGTCTATAGTGAAAATACTAAAGCACTATCATGCTACAATCCACTTATATTAGTTGTGTCTAAGAATATTCTCTAATTCTACTTTTAGTATGTTTCTATCAAAATCTTGTTTTCTCTATCTTTCTTTGTCAGTCACTAGTCATAGTCAATAAAGACAAGTTTTCATTCAATAAACACTAATAGCTTACGATATTATCCAAAAGTAGTTTATAATTTTGTTCTTGATCATAAACATGCACATTCACCTATTTTTACAATTTTTACTATCATACACATGGAAAAGTCAACATAGATCCTTGTTTTAGCTAAGTTATTTTCTTTCTAGTGACTTCTTAAAATAACAATGCTCCATATTTATCAATTTTCAAAATATAATTGTTGATTATCGTACATATTTGTCATTCTAATGTACTATAGTTTTAAACCTAGTGTAAGACAACACATTTATTATTTTATAAAAAATATGGTAAAATTTATTGTGAACCCCTATATTTATGTCTAGCATTACTTTCTTTGTCAATTTTTGTAGTTGAATTTGTGATTTCTAGACACTAAAGACATTTTCTCTTTGACCTCAGGGCTTCATATCTCATGTTTTCCTTACACAAAAACCTTTTTTCATTAGTTTCCAATTATCTTTTCTTTCTTACCTTCTTAGAAACTACGTTTCAATATTTTTAAAACATACGAGTGTTATCATTATGGGCAAAGCGGTCTTCAAATTTACCTAGACTGTGGTGTGATGGGTTTTGTTCCATTAGACAAAGTTGTATATGACTTTTGATTTCCATGTACCTCATGGTATATAAATAACTACTAGGTTCTATTTTTTATAAATATAAAGCATTCGACGTTTATTATTTTAGTGCACATGTTAATAGTTAACCCTTAGAAGTTACTCTTAGTGTATGCTAAAGACAAGATAGTGTTACTACAAAACGATGGAATTATTCATAGTTAGTTCCTTTTTGGGTCATGTTCACTATTGACAACTGGGATAAGTATATTTGAGAGCCTAAAAATTAAACACACCTTGACTTATTACACACCTAATCCTTTTTGTGAATTTCAAATTTTAAAATTCAAGTCACAGTAATAATAAACACATTTTGTTTACATGTTTTAAATTTTAGAATTACTTTTTGTCTTAATATCCAAATTATTATTTGGATTCATTATATATGTACATTGTTAAAATATAAATATCATAAAAATATTAAAATGAATAATGTGCAAACTCAAGCCTTCCTCGATTCCTATTGTTGCAATATCCAATCTAATTATTAATCATCACAAATAAGTGTCACAGGGTGTGCATGACTCATTTTTCCCTTTTTCCAAGAATTCATCCACAAATAATATTGGATTCTACTATTAACATTACCAACACTTAATGAGGGTGAATTCCTCATCTACCATGATATAAATAACATGATAAACATGTTCTTCCTCAACTCCTTCACCTCCTAGAAAGCATGTATATCAATCCAAGTGGTATGATATCATGAATCAACTACTGAGTACTCACACTAATATCTCAATGTTAGAATTGCCCCAAGAAACACCAATGTATAAAAATATTCTTTATAAATCATTACACAACACAATTTTAATTTGTAATGCAAAACCACCTTATGTTACTTATATTATTAATATTTTATGATGGACAAAGGAAAGAATTTATTTATAAAATGAATATTTACCTCCTAAGAATATCGTAGATCAAGTATCATTATATATCTAGATATTTGTGCATAACAAAGTTGTCAAAATGGTTATTTCCAATAAGATATCATGACTAAACATTTGTAATATCTCTTTCATAAATATAATGGGTATACAGACACAAGATATTTTTCAAAGATGAACATTCAAGGATTTGATAATATTCCACAAAAATCACTCAAATAAACTACATTTCATATAATTATGGGCCTTCAAACAATAACCATTATTTTTCAGGTCATGCCTAATGACCTTAATTATAATATTATTTTAATAACACCTTAGATAAATGAGATGAACACATTTACTCATGCTATAAATGCATGTCTAAAGTTCATTCACTAAGGATACACATATGCATGACCTTTATATCAAGAGCCACTTAAATATTATGAATTAACCCAACCTAATGATCATTATATTCCTCATATGAAACCACATTACAATAATTTAGATCAATAGATACACCAATGTCTTATTCTAATCCAACAAAATTATCATCAACAAATTATAGTTCATATGAATTTGGGCTAAAATAATTACAAAAAATGGTATATATAGGATAAAGATTGGGAACACATGCACAAGATATTGTTAATCCCATTTAATTATTTCATTTAAAATTTTGACAAGGACTTGGTTATTAAGAGGGATCATACAAGTCAAAGAAAGAAACATCTACACCAAACACTATTTATACACATTTACTCAAAGCAAACCCTAGGCCAAAATAGGAAGTTCAGAATACACTTGCATTACAATTGGTACAACCTAAAATGATTGATTATACAACTTATCTAGATATTTGGACATTAGATGATTTTTAAAATGATGGGTCCCTCCTAGAATACTTTGGAACGTATGAGAGCCTTCCTTCCTTCTATCATAAGAATATATTTCCTAATTTAATAGCCAAACAAGAATACTTTGGATAAAATCAAGACATTAATGAACAAATTAGAGTAGATGGTCTAGATACCATTCCTATAGAACCATTTATGGAATAAAAATCAACTCTACTTAATGAAGAGATAATATAATATCATTATGAAATGGATAAAAATCCATACCAAGTACTTATTATGGCCATATTAAACAAGAATGAAGATAAAACTCTTCATCAAGTTATACACTATTACCTACAAGTATTAGCATGGTCTTATACAAATATACTTATAATTTATCCTGCAATTGTAATGCATAATATAGTGTTATACCCAAACACCAAGCCACTCAAGCAAAAAAATCATAAAAATGCATCTAAAAATAGCCTTAATAGTCAAACAAGAAATACAAATGCTTTTAGATGTCGGTTTTATTTGAATTGTTGATAATCTTGAGTTGTCTCTAACATATCACCAGTTACAAGCCTAATGGAGACACTCGATGTTGTATAAAATATCAAAATTTAAACAAGGCATACATCAAAGATGATTTTCTTTTACCAAACATTGACATGATTATCAATTCTAATTTTGGATATGAAATGTAATCATTTATGATGGTATTTTCAAATACAATCAATTCAAGATTAACCTTGTATACCAATAAAAAACATCATTTATCATACCATAGGGAACTTTTTATTATGTAGTTATTCCCTTTTAATTAAAGAATGTAGGGAACACTTACTAGAGAGCTATGACACACATCTTCCTAGACTATATACTCAAGATTGTCAAAGATTATGTGTATGGCTTACTTGAAAAATCAAAACATCCACATGATCATGTTATATATTTATGACATATATTTTTGAGAGACTATGGAAATTCTATGTGCATTTAAGCCCAAAAAAGTGTGTATTTGGAGTTACATCAAGAAAGTTACTTGGTTGTATCATATCTCAAAGAGGCATTGAAGTAGATCCTAAAAATATCAAAACTATCATTGATATGCCTGCTCTAATAGTTTTGAATCAATTATGATTCCTACAAGGAAATATTTAAGCAATAAGATGGTTTGTATCTCAATTGGATGATAAGACAAAATATTTCACGTTCCTATTAAATAAAGATACAAAATTCAAATGGGATGCTAGTTGTCAATATATTTTTGATACAATTAAAAAGTATCTACTTAAACCTTTTATTCACATGCCTCTGATATTGAACAAACCTATTTATTTATTCATCTCATCTATAAAGGATTCCTTGGGAGATTTATTCACACAATCTGATGATGATCTTAAAGAGCATGCCATTTACTATATTAGTCGCACATTAGCCAATTTTGAAATTATGATAATATATGCTTAATAATAAAACATGAGTTATCACAGACATGGACCCACTTAATTAAATCATGTCTAGGTCACATTTATTAGGATACATCACCAAAATGGTAATGTTGACTTATAGAATTCAACCAAAAATTCATATCTCATAAATCAATAAAAGTGAAAATTATTGCATATCACGTAACATTAGCTTTGTTATTGGATACATCACCAATTAGTGATCATTTCTAAGATGAATTTTTTTATATGGTTTTTAATTATATGAATCCATTTAAGTGATTTAAACTATTGAAATTAGAATGACATAATATATAGATATGATATAGAGATATAAAATTTTATAGAATTAGAAACCTCCTTAAAATATATTATATGTTGATTGTGTAGGCTGACAAAACTAGAAAATTCTTAGGAATACCTACAAATAGAGTTGTTTCTAAAAATAGAGTTACAACCTATATTGGGACAAGGTCGTAAGAGGCAAACAAGGGCATAGTATGGTTATGTCTATTGACCATGGCTACATCCTACATCCTAGTTGATTATGCACCCAATTTCTTGATTTGGGTCTATGCATTAGCTTTTGAAGGTTTATTTTTTTTGTGTGACATCTGAATAAATGTGTCAAATACCTACAAATAATAAAACCTTAGTCCTACACATGTACTAGATAGTAATTAGATAATAAATGAAGATAAAAATGGGTTAGTGGGGATGGTTGAGTTGGCCTTAGAAACACCTTGTAACAGAGTGATGAGTGATGCCTATATTGAATGTATTTCTCCCTTCTAGGGTGATTACGTGATCTTTGATTATGTAACTATATGTGAGTAGCTAGAATATTTATTAAAATGCTTGATAATAGATGCCTTTGACTTATAATAAAGAATATTCAGACTTGTTATATGATTATTACAATGCCATAGAATTGAATGTGGAATAAATCATGCTATTTTTCTCAGTGTATAGCGATTTTTAAATCATCTTTCTAGGTTATCTCAATTGAATGCCTTGATGTGAAGGGGAATATTTAGAATATTTTCACTAACTGATCTTTTAAGTAGTGTCTGAGAGTCATTGTGCAATGATTCAAGTTGAAAAAGGTAATTTCTAGAATTAGAGGGATAAGGTTACACTTTTGGAAAAAGTCACAGTGTAGTCATATCCAACCTAGCGTAGTCCTATCCCAGAAGGATAAATAATACTAGAAAAGGTTTGACATGTGCCTCAGGTTGAATAAGAATGAACAAGGTTGAAATATGGATGTCTATATGATATTTTATAAGTTCATAATACAATATATTCTCTTATATATTTCAAGTTAGTAAAATTGTGAATAGACCAATTAGGGGAAAGATGTCAAAGATAACCATTGTCAAGCACTCAATGATTAAACTTATGTGTCTACATACTCCTCCACTTTATTGTAGTGATGCAATAAAGTGAAACTACTAGAGTAAAGTAGATGTGAACCTAAGTGTGTACACATACTTTGCATTTGAATGTGAAGTTTGATCATGTGATATGCCTTAATGTGAAAACCTATAATAATGCCACTAAAAGTAGTTATTGTCCATATTTTAATGTTTAAATTTAAAATTTTGAAACTTAAAGCTTGCAAAGAGAGCAAGGAAAGTATACACCTAGAAGAGTATGCAATATAATTACTTTATAACATGAAATTAGAGAAGTGATTTCCCTCTTGTTGAGTAAATTTGGAGAAATGTTGATTGTGTGGTGAATTAAGAGTGGTCAAGTCTCAATTTGAAAAGCTTTGAATGCTCTTGAGTTGGAAATATTGTATGGTCCAACTCTCATTTGACTGTGTTGAGTACTCTATAAATAAATTGAAGGGGTGAAACCATTAAATGTGGCTCATTAAATATTTAAAAATTGAAACCATATACGTTGAATGTCATTAGACTCTAATGTGGCCCACTTGTATCATGAAGATGTATCACATCATTATTGAAAGATCTAAATCTATTTGAAACTTTGCAGATTTGAAACTGAAGAAAACTTTGAAATTACCATATAGTAACTTGAACATGAATGAATACCATACCTCATATACTCTATTTATTTGAAATTCAATTGTCATTTTGAATTTTTAAACTATTGAAACTTGTAATTGTTTTTCAAATTTGTGACTATAATAATGAGTGCACAAGCATGTGGCATTCCTCTATAATCTAAAAATTTGGAATCATGTTTTAATATTTGAAACTATTTCATGTCATAAATCTAAAATTTACTCATAAGGACTTGATTTCTTAGGTCAAGACCATTATGAATACCTCATTTTGAGATGAGATATGTAACTTGTGAGTTACGTAGCTCAAAATAAATATTCTACCATATGGAAAATATGTAATCATGTAATAGTTATTTCTCTTAAGTTTTGTTTATTTCCTAATTTTGGAAGAAGATAAGAAACTACTAATAAAGGTATGGTATAAATACCTAGGTGATGATGCATGCATAATCCATATGAAGATGGTGAAATCCTCTTTGGCTTGGAAGGAATGACATGTAGATGAAAAATCACTAACAAAGGGGTTGTTAACAAGTTAGTTGGGTGGATTGCCTAACATGAGCTAGATCCAGGAAGCATAAGCTTGTTAGGAGGCTGTCAATCCACTCTTAATAAAAATCAAGTTGAAAATGATAAAAGTAAGGTACTTGCATAAAGTAAATGAAATGCAATACAAGAAGAAAGTATAATGCTTGTTAAAGAAAATGACTAAATATAGTAAAATTAGGTCAATACTCATGTCAAAGTAGGTGAAGTCAGGTTTAGAAAATTAGAAAAGGGTCTGTAAATAGGTAGGAACATAGAAAGTTAGGTTTAGTTGGGGTTAAGGGGTTAAAAATAACTTATTGTTATTTTTTCCATAGTGACTATCAATGCTTAGTGAACCCTCAATGGTTAAGCTAACCATCGACAATTAGGTAATCATCGATGGTTGGGGGTGACCATTGATGGTTGTATTAACCATTGGTGATTGCCTATGGATTTTTAAAGGTACTCAAAAAAGAGTTGTAAAATAATTAAATGGTCTGATAATGGTTCTATTAAGAATTTATAAGTTAGAAAGCAAGGTGCATACAAGTCTAATTAGGTTAGGGGGTTAGAAATTCAATGAAATAAAGAATAAGTAGAATATACCTATAGCTTGCTAAATGGTTGATGGTCCAAGTAATTTCACTAGACTAACAATACTTTGGCTTCAAAATAAAATTGCATAGGTTTTGGTCTTTTTTTGGTTAAGTTTCAAGGAAGACTAGATGTTGAAGAGCTTGAATACTTGTGTGTAAATAGATTTGATAGCTTGAACATGGATCTATTCACCTCCTACTCCCCTCCTTTTATAAGCAAATAGAGATGGAGGATGGAAGGTTCCCTAGAGAGTGAGGTTGTTGATCACAATGCTTGGAAGTCCATTAACACCATATAAGGTGAATATATTAAATTTTGCATTGTTATCTCACACACAATTGGTGATGTGTTAATAAGGTGAGGAAGGAACCTGACCATCGATGATCAAGCTAACCATTGATGGTTAGGTTGATCATCAATGATCAAGTGTTTGAGGGAAAAGGGGTTAAAAATGTTTGTTTAAAGGTTAAGTTAGTATGTTGGTGAATTTAGTTAACTAGGTTGTTAACTAGACTCAAGGTTTGATAGGGTCAAGAAGGCTCCCAAGGCAGTTTGACATCTAGTGCAATTTTTTAGTGTCTATATTTTGCCCATTTTGTTATGTGGATTTGAATTAACTAGCTATAAAATAAAAATGAATTGCTTGGTTGAAGGTCTACTTGCCCTGAGTATGGGAGGAGGTGTTCCCCCTCAAACTAGGAGTCGATGAGGTGAAACCAAAATCAAGTTGGGGTTTGATAAGTGGTATATGGTGAGTCATGAGGTTGGTGACAAAAAGGTGGGGTTGGGAATTCAAAATACAAACATGTGCATAAAATGTGACTAAGTATGATAGTCAAGATCATGTAACTACTAAGATTGTCAATATTGGTAAAAATAAATTCAATTCTAAAAGGATAAGTGATAGGGTAGCTGGTCCACAACATTGGTCATAGCTGATCAAGTGACTCTATAAGTCTTCTAGATAGGGTTAGTGTTTTCATAGGTATCCAAGGTAATAAGTGCTCCCTTAAAAAACATAAATGGTTTGGTTTTACATGAGGTGGTGAAAATTCAAATGGTTAACATGGAAAGGTTAGTCGGTGTGGTTAAAAAGACCAATGTAAGGTCATCACAAAATATGTGAGTATTCAGGTCAAAAATGGCCAACGTCAAGGTGGATGTGGTAAAATGGTTGGTTGGAGAAGGGTAATCTCCGAAAGGTCAAGTTATGGTTTGGGGGAGATTAGGTGATCTCTAAAAGTTTACACTCAAGTATATGGGTGCTTAAAAATTTTAAAATGTGATACCCTAACCGTCGATAGTCAAAGGCTCCAAGGTCAACCATCGATGGTCACCTTGATCATCGATGGTTAGGGTGAAACCCTAAAAGCATGAAATATAAAAAGTGAAAAATAAATGTCATTTTCACTTTTGAAATTTTGACCTCTATGATTGTATGCATTATGGTAATTTAGTGTTTGGTGTTTAGCTATGAGAGTTGACTAAGCATTTGGGTGAGGTGTTGATTATGGATTGATGAAATGCATGTGATCAAAGAGATCAGTTGGGACTAGTTATGTAGGGTAGATGAAGACATGGTCAAGTAGTAAGATGTGGGCTCCAACCTTGATAGTGATCAAGGAATGAGATGAGTGATGTTTTGAAATTATGATTTAGTTGTTGAAGTTAAATTTGGGTAATATGTGATTAATTTGGTAGCATTTAAGGGGTTTGACCTAGGTTTATGTTTTGGGTAAAATTAGGAAAATTAACTAGTGAATTTTGAAATTAGAGGAATATTTGGGTTGGGGGTAGGATATAAGATAGGATTAGGTATTTATTTCATTAAATTCTATTATTTTTGATAATTTTTATGTGGGTAGTGTTGTTCCCCAAAAATATCACTCATTTTTGGACAACATTTGAACTATTTTGGTCCTACAAACCAGAATTGTCTCTTCCCTCTTCAAAATTTGTCTTGGGCATTCAAATTCCTCATTTTTCAAGCTTCTCAAAAATCTATAGACTCTATAGGATTGAATCTACAGACTTTGTAGGCTTGAATCTATGGACTCTAAGGCTTGAATCTATGGACTCTATAGGAAGAGAAATCTACAGACTCTACAGGAAAAGAAAATCTACGGACTCTGCAGGCCAAGTTCAATGGGCTTCACAGGTTGATTTCTATGGACTCTATAGGAAAGAAGCAAGCTTTCAACACTTAGGTGATCTCAAAGTTGGTTTAATGACCAGGTTCAACCAAAAGAGTTCATCGGCAAGCTTCTAAGCAAGGATTGAACCATTGAACCTTGAACCATTTTGGTTACATGGGCTCAACAGGTTCAAAGGTTCAACATCAATAGCAAGAGTTCAACCACTTCTAAGTTCAAAGGCTTCTACATCCAAGTTCAAAGGCTTCTACAATCAGGTTCAAAGGCTTCTACAAGTAGGTTCAATCAAAAGAACAAGTTTCTGAGGCTTGAACCATTGAACCGTTGAACCATTGAACCACTCAGGTTCAAGGTTCAACAGGTTCAATGTGTTTGGTTCAACGAGGATCAAAAGGACTTAGCCAAATCAAAGGGAATGAACCATTAAACCATTGAACCAAATTTGGTTCAATTCAGTTGGTTTAATGGTTCGGTTCACTCAGTCGATTCATCAAACAGTTCAATGGCTTTTAGTTCAATAAAAGGGTTCAAAGCTTGGTTCAAAGGAGCAGTTCAATGCAAAAGTTCAAGAGAGCCTCCCAAAGGACAAGTGCCCTTGCGGAGGGCACTTGGTTGACAAAAGCACCCTTCAAAAGGGTCATTTTCAAGGAAGCTGCAAAGGTAAGTTCTTTCAAAATTTTGTTTAAGGAAGTCAATAGACAAAGGCATAATTCCTTCAAAAATTTTGTTTGAAGGAATTCAGGAAAGTCTATGGGAGAAAAGCCTGAAAGAATTTTGAAGGCCAAAGACAAAGCCAACTAAAATAATTCTTGCAAACTTTTTGTCTGTGGGAAAGCTCTGAAGGACTCCAAAGACAAAAGGCCACCAAAGGACCCTGAAGGGAAGGTGCCCTTGTGGGGGACTCTCAACTGCCAAATTAAAGGACACTTCCCCAAAGTCGAAGGGTCACCTTCCCTTTGAGAACATGCAAAACAAGAAAGCCGAAGAAAGCCCAATGGGTGATGTGCCTAAAGACATCAAAGTCAATAACGGTGAACTAGCCATTGGAAATACAAATGTAGTGATGGGTGCACGCACATCAATTTCAAGGTTCGTAAAATAGCCATTGATTTTGAAAAGCCTTAAAGAAGAGCCAAAGAACTTAGCGACCCACTGGAAGAAAGAAGCCCGAAGGCCATCTGAAGACTGCTCGAAGTGTAGATACCCTTGTAGGGGGCTCTTCCCAACCCAAAGTAGATCATTTCTCAAGGCTCGAAGAGCAGGTTCCCTCTGAGAAAGCTCAAATGAAAAAACCAAAGGAATTGCCAAGGAAAGTGACTTGCCTATGGACGTCTAAGTTGTGACAATGAAATAGTCATTGATCCTTGTAGGTTTAAATATATGAACCCAAATGCATTCAAAGGCTTTAAGGCCAAGATCAGTAGGAAGTGACTAAGGAATAGAGCATCAAATTAAATCAAGGACCCAATTCAATTAACCAAAAAAGGAGCAATGATGAAGAAGGATAAGATTGCCAGGTGGACATTGAAAGATGCAAAATTTCAATAGCGTGACTTGTTTCTCTGCATTGAGAAAAGAAAATGGGTATATGCCCCTAAATTCTAGCCTATCTTCTTAACAAAATTCAATGCAACATGATATGTTACTATTCCCAAGTCCGTCTTGAAGAGGCTATATAAGGGACTCTCTTGTTAGTGTAAAAAGGATCTCTCTCTGACAATCAGAAACAAAACTCTGCCCAAATTGGAAGGCATTACTGAGACTTTGAGCTCAGATTTTTAATCATATTTTGTTATTGGAATAAGAAAGCAAGTGAATTTTTAGACTTTGTGTTGTGATATCTTTGTTGTTGGGGAAACTGTTCTTATGTATTTTTCCTTAATATATTTTTTGTTCCTTTAATTCAACAAGTAGAATTAGTGAAAGTTGTCAGGATGGTGTCCTGAAGTCAACTATGGAGAGACATTGTGCCCCCATAATTGCCTTAAGTGTGTTTTCTTTTTATTTATGTGTAAAGGATGTTGGGATGACTTTGTGCCCTCATTGTCCTTCGCATCTCACTCTTGGGAAATTCAGGTGGAGACTTTGTGCTACATCTCAATTTGTTGGTTACTACATCCTTGGTTACATTTTGCTTTTACTACCAGGAGTATTCTTATGATTTGCTAAATAGTACTTCTGAAAGAAGAGGAGTGCTTTCTATCATTTCCCTTGAGTTTTTTCCTTTGATTTGCATGCATCATCTCTAAAGAAAGAGAGATGGATGGTTTATCCTACCCTTGAGTATTATTTTCTATTTATATATACATATAGCATATCTATAGGGAACCTCCCCTTGATGAGAGGAGAGATTAGTCCCCTTTTGGTGTGTTAAAACTACACATTTGGATGACCAATCTTCTTGCTTTGGCTGATCAGACCTATTTTATTTATCAGTACGTTGATCGACAAAATATTCAACTAATAGTTTTTGGTGACTCTGCTGGGGACACAATGATTTTGTGCAATTTAGAACCTCAAGTTTTAGATTGAAACATCACATGTGTCTTACCCATAATCATTATAACCCTTATCCATTATAGAATCTAGCAACTTCATTCCATGTCTTACCCATTATCATTATAGCCTTACCATCTTTCTCCACTTCTATTATTTTATCTAATCTACAAAACTAGAGCCACTAGAAAAGAGTGCACAATTTGGAGCCTCAAGCTGAAGTAGGGCCAGTTCTTTTCCATTTTTGTTTTGCAATCTAGCCACTCCACCTAGATTTGTTATCCCTATTTTTCATAATTAAATCATGGTAGTTCGAGGCTCCTGGGGTAACTCTTTTGGCCCACTTAATTTGACTCCACCTCTGCATGAACTCCCACATAGTTCAAGAAAGAATTTCCCCAAATTTTTTGGTGATGGGATAGTTCACCCTGATGAACACATTGCAACCTTTAGCATAGCCTGTTGTGTTATAGGGGTGGAATTTGAAGATGTGGCAGTCAGGATTTTTATGGAGACACAACAAAGTGTTGGTGTAGACTGGTTCTACCATCTGCAAGCTAGATCAGTAAGTGACTGGGATACACTCAAGGCCAAGTTTGAAGCAAGGTTCAAGCCCACAAAAGATGCACATGCCTTACTGGCCCAACTCACTCAGATGAAAAAAGAGCCTCATGAGCCTATGAGGGTTTTTATTTCCAAGTTCAACAAGCTGAGGCATAGGATTCCCATGGTCGCCCAGCCAACACCTCAGAACCTCAAATGCTTCTTCATCAATTCACAACTACCTGAAGTGAGTTTTCTATTGAGACAAGCTGGCCACATAGACCTTGTTTCTACTCAGGACTTGGCTACTAAGGGATAAGATGACCTTATCTTGGTAGGAAAGATAAGGATAGACCCAAATGGAGGTAAACCCTCTTCATCTTCTGAATACTCACCCATAGTCACCACTGACCCAATGGTACAAAAGCTGGAAAATGAATTGCTAGCCTTGAAAAGGCAAATGGCACAAAGTATGTCTTCTTCTCCTCTATATAGAGATGTACCAAGGATAACATTCCCCAATTATCCATATCAAGGTAATGCTGCCAGAAGTCAAGGGCAACAAAATCATCTTCCTCCCCCATAAAGGAACCTTGCCCTTGAAGCACCTCCAACCAACTCAATAGTTGGATATTTGGAAACAGAGCATGTTTCGTATTTCCAACCTGAGTTTGAGCAAGAAAATGGCATTGATATCTTTAGGGAGGATCTAGAAGAATCAACTGGTGACTCCCACATTGGTTTCTTGAATTACCAGGATGAACCCAGAAGTGAAGGTGAAGCAATCAAAGGATCATACGTAGTATTCACCTAGTCTAAGAATCGGTCAGCCGAGCAAGCTAAAAAATAAATAATAGAGGAATGAACTCAGCCTATAATTCCAATTTCTAAGTAGGGAACCACTTTGCCTTTCTAGTCAAAGGACCCAGTGATTGCCAAGAAGGTTAGTACATCAAACATCTTTGCACCTTCTACTTCAACTTCGCAAACTAGTCCTCCCCCTCCCAAACACCAAAAGGATGAACTCCCATCCTCTCTTCCAAGTCCATTCTAGTCATTTGACATGATTGATCATGTCAAGATATCCAAAATTCAAATGACTAATTTTGAATCCTTGCAAGCCAATCCTAAGCAATTAGACATTGATGGAGAACCAAGTGCGGACCTGTCTGAGGCAAAAATTGTGGTCACCCAAACATCAGCCCCTACAGCTCTAATTTTTTTTTGAGCCTTTAGGTAGGGGTAATTACTTCTTGACCATAGAGGATGATCATGTCTCAGCTGATGAAAGTCCCGTAGCTAGCAATCCAAGATTTCATCCAAATAAGGCATCAAAAAAATTGGTAGGGCACAGTAAAAATCAAGAAGGATCTTCCATCTCTAATGAAGACAAATTTGATAGAAGATCAGCTTCTGATGATGCTTGGATCTTGGAATCCAATGACAAAAATTATTTCATAGTTGGATACAGATCTCTGTTGCTCAAATTGAAGATTGCTCAAGATGAAGAGATCAAACTCCTTCACACCAAAAGAGGTGTTGAGCTGATGGTTTGTCAGGGATCTGATGCTAACAATCAAAGCATGTGCTAGACTGGACCAAAAAAATAGCAAGCTATGGTGGTGGACCATACTGCTATACTCCAAAGTTAGCAAAAGGAACTCTTTATAGGGAGAGTAAGGAGTTATGGTTTTCAATTTGAAGACCGCGTCCTGCCATGGAGTAAGAAGAAAAGGCCAAGAGGAAGATGCAAAAAATTGGTTTCTTGGTGGAGAGCTCCATTCACTTGTCACTATTTATAGGGGCAAAATGGTTTCCTACTAGTTTACCAACATGGCACACTATTTTCACTACCTCTCAGGAAGCAACATCTGAAACACTACAACTCTTGAAGTGTCAGATTATTGCATCTATACATATGTATATTTGTATAGTTTTTAATTCTATTTTGTTTTGTTTGTTTTTATTTTTGATGCCTTCCATTTCTAGGTAACATGAATCCATAGCCCAATGGTCACATGAAGACATTATAGATTTTGGATTCTACTCCCTTCAATTCTTTTTTACAATTGATAAAATTTCCCCAATTGGAGCCAGTTATTGTCCCCCAAAAATATCACTCATTTTTAGACAACATTTGAAATATTTTGGTCCTACAGACCAAAATTGTCTCTTCCCTTTTCAAAATTTGTCTTGGGCATTCAAATTCCTCATTTTTCAAGCTTCTCAAAAATCTACAGACTCTGCAGGCTTGAATCTATGGACTCTACAGGCTTGAATCTATAGACTCTGCAGGCTTGAATCTACAGACTCTGTAGGAAGAGAAATCTACAGACTCTAGAAAAATAAAATCTATGGATTCTATAGGCCAATTTCAATGGGCTTCACAGGTTGATTTCTACGGACTCTGAAAGAAAGAAGCAAGCTTTCAACACTTAGGCGATCTCAAAGTTGGTTCAATGACTAGGTTCAACCAAAAGAGTTCATCGACAAGCTTCTAAGCAAGGATTGAACCGTTGAACCTTGAACCATTTTGGTTCAACAGGCTTAATAGGTTCAAAGGTTCAACATCAGCAGCAAGATTTCAACCGCTTTCAGGTTCAAAGGCTTTTACAAGCATGTTCAATCAAAAGAACAAGTTTTTGAGGCTTGAACCATTGAACCGTTGAACCATTGAACCACTTGGGTTTAAGGTTCAATAGGTTCAACGTGTTTGGTTTAATGAGGATCAAAATTACTTAGCCAAATCAAAGGGATTAAACCATTAAACCGAACCAAATTTGGTTGAATTTAGTTGGTTTAATGCTTCGATTCACTCAGTCAGTTCATCAAACAGTTCAATGGCTTTTGGTTTAATCAAAGGGTTCAAAGCTTGGTTCAACGGTTGGTTCAAAGAAGCAATTCAATGCAAAAGTTCAAGAGATCCTCTTGAAGGACAAGTGCCCTTGTGGAGGGCACTTGGTCGACAAAATCACCCTTCAGAAGGGTCATTTTCAAGGAAGCCACAAAGGTAAGTTCTTTCAAAATTTTGTTTAAGGTAGTCAAAAGACAAAGGCATAATTCCTTCAAACTTTTTGTCTAAATGAATTCCTTCAGACAAAAAAGTTTGAAGGAATTCAGGAAAGTCCACGGGAGAAAAGCTTGAAAGAATTTTTGAAGGCCAAAGACAAAGCCAGCTGAAACAATTCTTGCATACTTTTTTTCCACGGCAAAATGTCTACAGGAAAGCTCCGAAGGACTTCGAAGACAAAAGGCCACCAAAGGACCTTGAAGGGTAGGTGTCCTTATGGGGGACTCTTGACTACAAAATTAAAGGACACTTCCCCAAAGCTGAAGGGTCACCTTCCCTTTGGGAAGATGCAAAACAAGAAAGTTGAAGAAAGCCCAAGGGGTGATGCACTTGAAGACGTCAAAGTCAAGAATGGCGAACTAGCCATTAGAAAGTCAAATGTAGTCATGGGTTCGCAAACGTCAATTTCAAGGTTCATAAAATAGTCATTAATTTTGAAAAGCCTTAAAGAAGAGCCAAAGAACTTAGCGACCCACCAAAAGAAAGAAGCCTGAAGGCCATCTGAAGACTACCCGAAGGGTAGATACCCTTGCGAGGAGCTCTTCTTGACCCAAAGCAGACCATTTCTCAAGGCCCAAAGGGCATGTTCCCTCTGGGAAAGCTCAAATGACAAAGCCAAAGGAATTGCTGAGGAAAGTGACGTGCCTGCAGACATCAAAGTTGTGACAATGAAATAGTCGTTGATCCTTGTAAGTTTAAATCTACAGACCTGAATGAATTTAAAGGATTTAAGGCCAAGATCAGTAAGAAGCGACTAAGGAATAGAGAATCAAATTGAATTAAGGACCTGATTCAATTAACCAAAAAAGGAGGAATGATGAAGAAGGATCAGATCACCAAGTGGACATTAAAAGATGCAAACTATCAATAGCGTGACTTGTTTCTCTACATTGAGAAAAGAAAATGGGTAGATGCCCCTAAATTCCAACCTGTCTTCTTAATAAAATTCAATGCAACATGATGTGTTACTATTCCCAAGTTCGTCTTGAAGAGGATATATAAGGGACTCTCTTGTTAGTGTAAAAAGGATCTCTCTCTGACAATCAGAAACAAAACTCTACCCAAATTGAAAGGAATTACTGAGACTTTGAGCTCAGATTGTTGATCATATTTTGTTATTGGAATAAGAAAGCAAGTGTCTTTTTAGACTTTGTGCTGTGATATCTTTGTTGTTGGGGAAACTGTTCTTATGTCTTTTTCCTTAATATATTTTTTGTTCCTTTAATTCAACAAGTAGACTTTGTGCATCATCTCTGAAGAAAGAGAGATGGATGGTTTATCCTACCCTTGAGTATTATTTTCTATTTATATATACATATAGCATATCTATAGGGAACCTCCCCTTGATGAGAGGAGAGATTAGTCCCCTTTTGATGTGGTAAACCTACACATTTGGATGACCAATCTTCTTACTTTGGCTGATCAGACCTATTTTGTTTATCAATACGCTAATCGACAAAATATTCAACCAATAGGTTGGTTAAGGGTTTTTCCACCAAAGGTCACACACAGTGACCATCAATGGTTAGACCTAACCATTGATGGTCAGACATGATCATCGGTAGTTGACCATCAAAGGAGGAAACACACTTGATCATCAATGGTTGTAAGGATCATCGATAGTCAAGTATTTAGGGAAGGTGAGGTTCAAGTAGAAAGAGATAAAAATGTTTTCAAATATTAAAAATGGGTTAGGGTTAGTTAAAATGCCTAGGTAGGATATGACAAGCTCTAGTAGGAGTGGTAGGTTGAAATAGGTATTTCTAGGTAATATGAGGTAAAAGGTTTGATAAGTTTAGGGAAATTTATTCAAAAAATTAATGAGGTAGGGTATATTTGTGTAAAATAAGCAATAGGTATTGGTGTGATAGATTAGGGTAGATGTTTTAAAAGGTTTATGGTCAAGTGTCATTTTAAGTACTAAATATAATGTTATAAAGATAATAATTGGAATAGGTTGATGCAGGTGAGTTTAGGTTTATAAATAGATTGATGCAAGTAAACTAAGTAATGGAAATGGAAAACTAAGTATGTGTGTTAACTTGGTTTGTTTTGTAGGCATGAGACCAGATCTAGATGAGGGATTGGGTTTCTATGATGTTTATGGAGATCTATGATGGGATGATTGGGGATGAGTGGACACACATAGAGGAGATCATCTTGGAGCCATGATTCACTATCAGCACCTACCATGATATGTGGCTATGATCATGGCCCTCATCGAGAGATGGAACCTGGACACAAACACATTTTTGTTATCGACAAGAGAGATGACTATCCTACTAGAGGATTCACATAGGATTACATAGTTTCCCATTCAAGGGGAGCCAATTTACCACATTGAGAATGAGGAAATGGATTACCATATGGATTTGTTATATGGTAAGGATTGGGTCCATGCCAGGTGGCATTCCAATGGCTTTAGTTATAGGCCATTGTAATAGGGGGCTCCATAAAACTGATGTTTGGTGATTATGATGATGATGGTAGTGTCCTATCTTACATTACTAGATTTGATTAGTGGATAGTTTCCCTATCTACTATTTAGAGTGTTGGTAGAGATGTTGTTAGGTAGTATAGTGTTCAAGTGGCTCCTATTTTATTGGTCTAGATTTATAAGGAGCTATGGGGATTCTGAGCTCACCAGTGATATGGGATCAGTGTTGGGTTTATGTTCCATTATTGGACATATGATCACATTAGGGTGTTGAGGCCACTAGAGATACCATGGGATGGATACACCTAAGTACATTTCATAGTGGGCTTTGTCTGGTGGAGGGGAGATTATGTATTGACTACATTAAGTGTAGGTTTGAGGGACATTGACTAGTTCTGAGATGCATTGGAGGGTTTGGTTGTAGGTGATGTTATTTAGAGACCATATGTGGGATGGCCTAGGTGGGCCTAGTATAGCTATCACACTCTATCTTTGTAGAGTTGGAGGTGGGTTTATGGGAGGTGAGATGGTGAGCTTGATCTCATCACATTTGATATACTTTAGAGGTAGTTCATCCTCATGTAGGGGATTTTAGCTCCTTCTTTGAGGTACAAGAGAGAGGATGTGGAGTTTCTAATTTTGGAGTCATAGCCACAAGATGTAGTATTAGATCATGAGGAGATACTAGCTAAAACAATAATAGATAATACCAGTTTTGTTGATGGATATGTAGCATGGAATCATGCCCTATATGTAGTAACCAATTTTAGATGGGATGATGGGAGCTGATAAGCTATGGATATGGATCTATTAGGGGCATCGATATAAGGTGGTGGTCAGGATAGATAGGTAATAGTAGCACTAGTAGCTACATAGGATAATATTATAATTTTAAAGGGATATGTAGGCACATTATAGGGCTAGATTGTCACTTTGCAGGTTCAAGTTACCACCTTGATAGGAGAGAGAGATCAGGTAAGGACCTCCCTTGGTTTAGTGACTCAGGAGAGGGACACACTGAGATAAAGGGCAGGATCAGTGGCAATGCCAGTATGAGGGCCACCAGGTATGATTGATATGACATGGTACTTGGCCACAGTAGAGGCTTTGAGATAATATGAGGCCATAGTGTCCAGAGTAGTCAAGATGGGGAAAGTATAGGGCTAGTTTAGGAGGTGAACCAATTTTGGTGATTCCATGGTAGTGGGCCTCTATAGTGAGTAGACATATAGGCATCCTAGGAGGACCAACACTAGACAGTAATGTAGGTGTAGGATCAAGAGTAGGTGGGGCTAGTGGTAGTGGTACCCTAATGGCATGATATTATATGTTTTGATATGTTGTATCTATATGATTTTGATATCAACTTGCATGTCGATGATATGAGATGTAAATGAGAGAGATTTATACATTATTACATGTATTATTGATTTGATGTACATGATGTATGTGATAATGTTTATGATGCTCATGATGATATATATGATGTTTGTGCATAGTTCATGGTTCATGGTTTTGATGTTTATGAGATGTGGACTCTTTAGCTTAGGCATGTGATGATTTATGGATAATGTTTTTGTTTGGTTTATGGATATGATGCTTATGATTATAGATGGTTTGATTATGGTTATGTTGATTTGGTTTTATGATTTAATGTTATAAGATGAATTGTTTTGATGTTATGGTAAATGGATAGGATGATATTATAGAAAGATAGATAGATAGATAGATAGATGATGTATGATGTGGTTCATGATATTTTGATCATTGATAGATATATGATATATTTCAAGGTATTTTTATCATAGATAGATAGATATATGATGTGGTGCATGGATATGGTTCATGATTGATGTTTGTTATTTATGACGATAAAGATGTAATGTTATTATGGTTAAGGATGTAATGAAAATGCATAAATTAAGTTAGATAACAAACTAAATGTAGGAAAAATAAATAAGAATCATGAGACATATGTCGACATGAACCAATGATAAGAGGGTGAAGAAAAATCATAGTGCCTTTTCATTGGTAAAGATGTAATAAAATCAAAGTTAGATTGGCTTAAGGAACCTAAGCCTTTTAAATGATTTACATTAGCATGCTTTGGTTGATAAAAAATGTATCTTGATCACATCGTGTCAAGTAAGCTCATAATCCCTTGATTAAAAAATGGTATAAACGGGAGATAGGTGGTAGGTAAAAAGATAGATGGGTTGATAGGTAAGGTAACCTTATGTGGGTTAGTTTTCCCCTTCTATAGGTGACCCAAGAACCAATTTAGACAAGTCCATGTTGTAATGCTAGGTGTAAACTAATCAATTCAATAATTCTACTAATTTTATAAATGAAAGGTGATTGTAGCTTTCTTGAGATATCTCGATTTAGGGTTTTTTATTATTTTTTGTTTTTTATAAGTTGTGAAGTTGATCGATGCATGAAACTTCAAATTATTGGTTTTGATCCATTTGACTTATCCATACTTCAAGGGAGTGTTCTAAGTTTGGTTTGTATGTTTTAGTTGTCCTTCAAGGGAGTATTCCATATTTTAAGAAATTATAGTTTTTTGTAGTTGTCCTCTAAAGGAGAAGTCTACTATTCTAGAGATATGTGACCCAAGTGATATTTTGGTATCCAAAATGTTTTGATGTAAGGTTTTAGACATGGACTAGTCTAATTAGGCTTAGAGGTTTACCTTTATGAGGGAAAACCTTTTAGCAACAAAAGATCATGGTATTTCACCTTATTAATAAAAGGTAATGATAGGTAAAAGGGGTGGTTTTTAGAGCCAAAAGATCATGGTATTCCATCTAATTAGAGACAAAAGGTATCCATGAGAACCATGCCATGGGTAGAGTCATGGTACCCATATTTAGGATCAAGCTATGACTATGATGGTTAATCACATGGTTCTATGTTGTAATTAATTGTTATCAAAGGGAGAGGGATAGGTAGGTGAAGTTGAAAATATCACAAATCAAGGGATGAGCTTAAGTTAGACAAGAAAGTGAGTTTAATCTTTGTTTTAAAAAAAAGGATGTAGATGTGAAGCATTGAGAGGCTTAGGTTCTAGTTTTCCTTTGAGAGAGGATAAATGGTAAGCTTTTAATCCATACTTATGGGTTATGATGTAGGGTCCAAGCCAATTGAAAGTGAACTTACCTCTTTGGATTTTCTCCATATTAGTTGCATGTTAGTTTTCCTTTAATATGAGGTCTCTGATATTGAATTCTTGTTCTTTTAGGTGTTTATTATAGGCACGCTTGATTCATTCTTGGTAGACATGAAGATGGTTAAACATTGTGAGGTGATGTTCATCAAGTAGCTTAAGTCATGCTATATGTTCTTGATGATAGTCACTCTCTAAAATGATCTCTTATAAAGATATACAAAGAGAGGGAATCTATACTTTAAGAAGCAAAATTTCCTCTGCTCTAAAGACTAGAGAAAAAGGGGTAGCACCCGTAGAGGTTTGAATGCTAGTGTGATAGGCCCATAAAGTGAAAAGGATGTGTAAGTGTCAATCTCAAACTAAAGCACTTACTACTTTAGTCAATATTTTTTTAAGAGTTTTGTTAGAGGCTTCTACCTATCCATTTTCTTATGTATGGTAAGGTGAAGAAAATCTTAACTTGATGTCAAATACATTGCAAAGACCTTATACTTGCTTGTTCTTGAAATATTTATTGTTATCAATTATGATCTTATGGGGAACACCAAAATAATAGATGATATAGTGGTTGATGAAGTCGAATATCTTATCATGTTTAGTTGAGATGAGAGGAATGGATTCTACCTTCTTGGTGAAATAATTGGTGGTGGTAATGATAGATTGATGTCATTGTGAAGAATGAGGGTTGATTTCCCTAATGAGATCGAGTCCCCATTGTGATAAGGTCCAATAGTATTTAGATACTTGTAGGCTATGGGTAGGTGTGTGATGTAAATTGACATGTAGTTGACATTTAACACACTTTTTTACATAATCATATCAGTCTTGGTTGAGGGTGGGCCAATATTAGCCAAGGAAAAATATATGTTTAGTGATAGCTAAACCAAGTGTCCCCCACAGATTCCATCATGTGTTTCCTTGATAGCATGGGAAGCTTCATGACTATGTAGACAACATAGAAGGAGGCTATCAAAGCCATGATTTTAAAGGATTCCCCCTAGTATGGTGTAATGATAGGTACTCTAGACAAAGGCTCTTTAGGCATTCCTAGAGAGATTAAGAGGAATGATGCTAAGGTTGAAGTAGTTGAAGGTTTGTTCATACCATATGTCAGATGGAGATTTCTCTACATTACAAATAGTAGGAAGGGTGGAATGGATATAAGAAGGTGTGATAAAATGGTGGATGGTAACAAAGATTTTAGACTTGACAAGTTGAGATGGGATTTGGGAAGCAAGGGAAGTTATTGTATCTATGAACTTGTTGGTAAATCATGAAACAGACTAGATAAGGTAATGATTAAATGATGTTAAGAGTACATCTACAATTTATTTGTACTTTTTCAAGACATCATTCTTATATTGGTAGGATCTATTGACCTAGTTGACCACAAGTTGGGAATTGTCAAAGACATTAATGGTCTTAATTCCCAAGGCCAGAACAGTTTGGAGACCTATGACTAGGTCTTCGTACTTAGCCACATTGTTGGTGCATTCAAAATCAAGTTTGAAGGAAAGAGGAAGAGGTTCTCCATCAAGGGGAATGATAATAACTCTAGCACCCCCACCGCATTGGCATTTGGAGCCATCAAAGAACATGGTGATTTGGTAGGTGGGGTTCTCTTGAGAGAGTCATGATGGACTCATTAGGAAATACAAGAAGAATCAGTTGCTTGTCTAGTAGAGGAGCTTCAACCAATTAGTCAGCAATGACTTGCCCTTTAATTGACTTCTATCAGAGGAACTCAAGATCAAACTCAGCTAAAAGCATGATCCACTTATCTATACATTAGTGTTGGTATGGTTTAGAGTGCATGTACTTGAGTGGGTCAGTGTTAGTGATGACATAGGTTTTGTGATTAAGAAGGTAATGACAAAGTTTGGAAGCCATAAAGACCAAAGCAAGGAAAAGTTTCTATGGATGTGTATACCAAGTCTCATACTCTATAAGTGTTTGAATTATATAGTAGATAGCTTGCTCTTTGTGTTATTCATCATGGTGAGCAAGCATTGCCCCTAAAGAATGGTCAGTGGTGGAGATATAAAGCTAGAAGGGTTGATCCTCTTTAGGAGGGGTAAGAACAAATGGAGAAATAAGGTATTATTTTAGTGAATCAAAGTCTTGTTGGTAGTATTTAGTCCACTTATAATTTGTGTGTTTCTTAAGCATATGGTCTATAGTTTGACATCTATCCAAAAACTAAGAGATGAAGTGACACATGGATTGGAGCTTCCCTATAAGCTACAGAGTTGCTTAAGGTGGGTAGGAGGAGGCATCTCCAAAATTTCTCTAATTTTGGTGGGGTATACTTTGATTCCTTGAAGAGAGATGATAAATATAATAAGCTTTCTATAAAGGACCGCAAAAATACATTTCTTAGGGTTAAGTCTGATGTGGAAATGGATTAGGCATTCAAAGATGATGGTGAGAATGGATAGGTGATCCTTGTGATGTTTACATTTATAAAGGAAATCATCCACATAGTCCTCCATAATTTTATGGATTAGATCATGAAAGATGTAGGTTATGACATACTAGTACATTGCACTAGCATTCTTCAGACCAAATGGCATGACCCTATAGCAAAAGGTTCCCCATGGGGTGATGAAAGAAGTTTTATGCTAATCTTTAGGGGCAATCAATATTTTATTATATCTTGAGAAACTATCCATGAGAGATAACATCTCATGGCTAGCTATAAGATCAACAATTTGGTTAATGCTAAGCAAATAAAATTCATCCTTTGGGCAAGAAAGGTTAAGGTCATCAAATTTGATACAAAGGCAAAGTCCCCATATGGGTTTGGTAATGGTAACAATGTTATAAACCCATTGAGGATAATCAATGGGTTGGATGAAGTTGATAGACATGTGCATCCACTCATCCCTAGTCATTCCATCACAGATCTCTACAAAGATCTTGAGAACCTAATCCCTCATCTGGATCTAGTCTCATGCTTGTAAAATAAACCAAGTTAGCATGCATGCTTAGTTTTCCATTTCCATTACTCAATTTACTTTCATCAACCTCTTTGTTGACCTAAACTCACTTGCATCAACCTATTTTATCTATTATCTTTACAAGATTATCTCTATCACTTAAAATGACACTCAACCACAAAATTTTTAAAACATCTACCCTAATCTATCACACCAATACCTATCACTTATTTCACACAAATCTACCCTACCCCATAAATTATTCAAACAACTTTCCCTAAACTTATCAAACCTTTTACCTCATACTACCTAGAACTACCCATTTCAACCTATCACTCCTCAAGCTTGCCATATCCTACCTAGGCATTTTAACTAACCCTAACCCCTTTTTAACATTTGAAAAAAAATTATCTCTTTCTAATAAACCCTCACCTTCCCTAAATACTCAACCTTCGACAGTCCTTATAACCATCAATCATCAAGTATGTTTCTTCTTTCAGTGGTCAACCATCAATGGTCATGTCTAACTATTGATAGTCAGGTCTAACCACTGATGATCATTATGTGTGACCTCTGGTGGTAAAACCCTTGACCTACCCACCTAAAAACTATCAAAAATAATAGAATTTAATGAAACAACTACCTAATCCTATCTTATTTACTATTCCTAACCCAAATATTCCTCCAATTTCAAAATTCATTAGTTAATTTTCATAATTTTACATAAAATGTAAACCTAGGTCAAATCCCTAAAACCCTACCAAATCAATCATGTATTACCCAAATTTAACTTCAGCAATAACTAAATCAACTAACTAATAATTTAAAAATATTACCTACCTCATTCGTCAATTATTATCGAGGTCAAAGCCTACATCTTGCTACTCAACCATGTCCTCATTTTCCCTGCACATCTGGTCCCAGCTGATCTCCTCAATCACATCCCTATAACCATCCATAATTGACACCTCACCCAAATGCTTAGTCAACTCTCATAGCTAAATGCCAAACATAGAATTGCCAGAATACATGAAAGCACGGAGGTCAAAATGTCAAAAGTGAAAATGAAATTTCCTTTTCACTTTTTATATTTTTCACTTGTAAAGGATTCCCCCTAGTATGGTGTAATTAGAGGTGCTCTAGATAAAGGCTCTTCGGGCATTCCTAGAGAGATTGGGAGGAACTATGCCTAGGTTGAAGTAGTTGAAGGTTTGTTTGTACCATATGTCAGATGGAGATTGCTCTACATTACAAATAGTAGGAAGGGTGGAATAGATATAATAAGGTGTGATAAAATGGTGGATGGTAACAAAGAGTTTAGACTCAACAAGTTGAGATGGGATTTTGGAATCAAGGGAATCCATTATATCCATGAACTTATTGGTAGATCATGGAACAGACTGGATAAGGTAATGATCTAATGATGATAAGAGTACATCTACAAGTTATTTTTACTTTTGCAAGACATCATTCTTACATTGGTAGGATCCGTTGACCTGATTGACCATAAGTTGGTAATTACCAAAAACACTAATGGTCTTAATTCCTAAGGCTAGATAAATTTTGAGACCTATGACTAGGGATTCATACTCAACCACATTATTGGTGCATTCAAAATCAAGTTTAAAGGAAAGAGGAAGAGGTTCTCCATCAAGGGGAAAGAGAATAACTCTAACACCCCCGCCATTCTGGAATTTGGATCCATCAAAGAACATGGTTATTTAGTATGTGGGGTCCTTCTAAGAAAGAGTCATGATGGACTCATTAGGAAATGAAAGAGGAAGTGGTTGGTTATCTAGTAGAAGAGCTTTGATAAATTGTTCGACAATGACTTGACATTTAATTGACTTCTATTAAAGGAACTCAAGATTAAACTTAGATAAAATCATGAGCCACTTATCCATGCATTGGTTTTGGTATGGTTTAGAGTGCATGTACTTGAGTGGGTTAGTGTTAGTGATGACATAGGTTTTGTGATTAATAAGGTAATGATGAAGTTTGGAAGCTATAAAGTCCAAAGTGAGGCAAAGTTTCTTGAGATGTGTATATTGAGTCTCATAATCTATAAGCATTCAACTTATGTAGTATACAACTTTCTCTTTGTGTTGTTCATCATGGTGAGTGAGCATTGCCCCTAAGGAATGGTCAGTGGTAGAGATATAAAGATATAAAGGTTAATCCTCCTTAGGAGGGTTAATAACAGGTGGGAAAAGAAGGTATTATTTTAGTGAATAAAAGGCTTGTTAGCAGTCGTTATTCCACTTAAAATATGTGTCTTTCTTAAAGAGATGGTGAAAAGGTTGACATCTATCAGACAACTGAGAGATGAAGTGACAGATGGATTGGAGCTTTCCCTATAGGTTTTGGAGTTGCTTAAGGTGGGTATGAGGAGGCATCTCCAAAATTTCTCTAAATTTGGTAAGGTCTAATTTGATTCCTTAGAAAGAGATGATAAAACCAAGAAGCTTTTTAGAAAGGACCCTAAAAATAGTTTTTTGGGGGTTGATTCTGACGTGGAAATGGATTAGGCATTTGAAGATGATGGTGATAATGGCTAGGTGATCCTTGCAATGTTTATATTTCCCAAGGAGATCATCCACATATTCCTCCATAATTTTATGGATTAGATCATGGAAGATGTAGGTAATGGTACATTGGTACATTACGTTAGCATTCTTCAGACCGAATGGCATGACCTTGTAGCAAAAGGTTCCCCATGGGGTGATGAAATAATATTTATGCTGATATTTAGGGGTAATAAATATTTGATTATATCCCAAGAAACTATCCATGAGAGATAACATCTCATGGCTAGCTATAAGATCATCAAGTTCATTAATACTAGGCAAAGGAAAGTCATCCTCTAGGCAAGCAAGGTTAAGGTCATGAAATTTGATACAAAGGTGAAGTCCCCCTATGGGTTTGGTAATGGGAATGATGTTAGAAACCTATTGAAGATAATTGATGGTTTGGATGAATTTGACAAACAAGAGGCATTGAAGCTCTTCTTTGACTAGAAGGGTGATGTAAGGGTGCATTCGATGAAGTTTTAATTGAATAGGCTTAGCATCAAGATGGGTGATAATTTTATGGAGGGATATGGAAGGGTCAATCCTAGGCATATCCTAATAGGACCAAGCAAATGTTATGTTGTGGTCATGAAGGAAAGAAGGCTAATCCTTTTGCTTCATGAAATCTAAGGATTGACCAATCTTGACAATGCAAGGATTATCTTGAGTACCCAAGTTAATATCAATGGTTGATTCATTAAAAATGGTTTTGTTTTCAAGAGGAAGGTATTTATAGAGAGAATAATATCCTGCATTGAGGTAGGTGAGAATGGAATCATCATCCTGATGTTGGATGGTGTTGATGGTAGCATAATCATTTTCTACCATTTTAGGATTGATGAGAGGAAGAATTTTTGTTTGACCATCCTTTTGATAATTTAGTGGGCCTAAAATAATAGTATTCATCAAAAAAAGTTATTTGGGATTATATTTAAATCCTCTGACTTTGAAAGAGATGGGGTTGGTAAGGATGGGATATCCTCATTGATGGTGGCAATGGGTTTAGATGAAGTGAGTTCTTTTAATGGTATGAATCCAAGGCCAAATAACTCATGAGGTTTTTGGGTTTTGATGGTAGGTAATTCATGAGGTTCATGCTCATAATGGCCTAGGACAAATCCCTTCTAGGTACACCTATAAAGGCATAAATTAGCAAATGTCGATTTGTCAAGATAAGAGAAATCAGAAGTAAATGGTCATATGGCAGAGGTATCAATGGAAGAAAGAAGTGGATGATCATTTCCCCCATAAATTAATTTGTTTTGATGGTTGGGAGGCCCAAAAGGGATGATGGTTATAATGTTTGGGTCATACTAGGATCATGGGTGAGGTTCCCATACTCTTGAGGAGTAGGGAAAGCATCCAAGGCTAGAAGATGATACTCCCCAAGTGAGAGATGTTGGAACATGGGTTCCAAAGGGTCCTCTATGGGGATCTGGGAAGAAGGGATAGATGAGTTGTTTGAAACTTCATTAATGGTAGGGGTAGAGGTGTTTTTAGTTTTGGTTGATGAGGTGGTGTTACTTTTGGTTGGTGGTGAGGTGGATGAAGGAGGAAGAAGAATGTCATTAGGCTGATATTTCATATTGCATGAGGAAAAAGGACTAGGGTCAGCTCTTATGATAATAACTTGACCTTCATGTTCAAATTTGACACATCAATGTAAGGTAGAAGGGACACAACTCATGTCATAAATCTAAGGGTGTCCAAGTAAGATTTTGTATTACAACTTGTCCTCTACAATGTAAAATAATTTGGTAATGGTGTGAGGTCCCAAGAGGATGTGGAGGACAACTATCCCCAAGGTAGTAGTCACAATGTCATTAAAAGAGCAAAGGACTAATGTAGTTGATGACATGATGTTCTTAGTAAATTCAAGTTGGTCATAAACATAAGAGGAGATAATGTTGATACTAGCTCCTCCATCAATCATCACCCTTTTGATGTGAGTTTGATTAATTTATGCAGTAATGAAGAGATGAGGATCGAGATTTTTAGAATGGATAGAAGGTATTTCTTAATCTTGGAAGGTGACAAAGTTAGAAATTTGAAGGGCTCCAATAAAGGATACAAGAGGTTGAGGATATTTTGGTTGAACCTTTATACATTATAAATCCTTTATCAATTCTTGGAAGTGATGGGGTGAAGTGTTGATTAGTTCATAAAGGCTAACCTTCACTAGTGTTTGGTGAAGTTGTTTTAACACTACTCACTAGATGGTTTCATAAGGGTTGGAAGGTGAGGCACCCAAAATAGATATTTTAGGTTTTAGAGAAGGTGAAGGTAAAGGTGAGGGTGCTTTTTTTTAGTTGGAAGGTTGAGGGGTAGAAGGGTAGGTCTATGGTATGGACACTTTCACTTTTCCCTTATCCTTTTGTTGGGCTTGAGATCAGGTAACCATATGGATGATGTGGATTAAATGAGGTATTGGGCTAGGTGGTTGCTTCAGTTCCTCCTCACTTTCAAATGAGATTGGAAGAGTAGGTAAATGTTAGATGGGTTGAGTTGGTGGTTTGGTTGGTAATGGGCTCAAAGGAGGTTCATCTGATAATAGATCATCTTCATCCCATAAGTTATGGATAAGGATTTGGAGAATTTTGTAGTTATATGTATCATGTCTAAGAGTTTTATGGTATGAGAAAATCAAATTGTCATTGAACCATTATGGTTAAGATGTGAAGGGTTGAAAGGTTTGATGGGTGATAAGGTTAAATAAATGGTTTGAAACAACCTTTGTAGAATGGTTGAATAAAATTAGATCAAAGGCATTGAGGGTGTTGAGTTTTTGGTTTTAAGAGTGGGAGCCTTCCTAGGAGTAGGCTTCATCATGAAAACTAGAGGTGGTGCAATGGTTTTGGTGGGTGGTTTATGTTGGGATGGTTTGGTTATGGTTGTTTTGAAGATGGAATATTTAGAGGTGGAGGGTGATTTTTGGTGATATGTGGGAAGGTAGAGGTAGCTAAGTTAGTTAATAATGATTGGGATTTTGGTTATTTGGAGGTAGGTGTGGGTAGAGTAATAGGAGAAGGTTTACTAAATGAAGAATAGGTAATGGGAATAGTAGATGGATGAGGTCCTAAGATGGAAGGTAAGTGGGAATGAGGTGGTATTGGTCAAGTTCAAGGTGGGAATTTAGGTGGTTATACCTTCTTAGTTGGTTTGGTTGGGGTTTTCTTTGGTGGACTAGAAAGGGTTAAGTCCAATTTCAAAGATGGGTGAGCAAGGCTAGGTATAGGAAGTATTCCTAAATTTTTTATGGGTTTGGTTAATAAGGCATAAGGTGATTTGGAAAATTTAGGTAGAGGTGGGTTAGATGGTTCTCTTATGGTTTTGGAGAGAGAAGGGTTTGTTGAGGTAATAATGGGTTTGATAGTGGATGCAAGTGAAGTTGAAGGTTCAGGTTTGTTTTGGTAAGTGAGCCCAAGATGATACCAAAAAGTGGCTCTATCTAGATTGGGTTGAGAAGTAAACTCTAGACTTTGGACCAATATATAAAAAGGCTTGTAAATGGGTATGATTCCTTGGTCATTGGTTTCAAAATTTAAGCCCAAGGGTGGAAGTGAGGGGATGGTTTCTTCACCCATGTTCTTGATGGATGGTTCCAAAGTTTATGAGTATGTTTCCTCAATGTAAAGTGTAGGTAAGGTGATCTCTTCCTTTTGAATGGTTTCCAAGGGGGGAGTGGTTGGTTACATGGTAGGTAAGGAAGATGTGATAGCCTCAAGTGAAGGAATGGAGATGGTTGCTTCATTTTTTTGTATATCTAAAGGAATGGTAGGTAATTCAACCACTTCAATAGGTGGAGTGGGTGAAGAGGTGGTTGATTCAATGGTTGCCTCCTTTGGTATTTCTATCAAAGGATATGTGGATAGGTCCATGGTTTCAACAAGTAAAGAAAGAGGGGTGGTTGCTTCCTTTGTTTGAATGTCCAAAGGAATAGAAGGTGAATCCATCACTTCAATGAGTGGAATGGAGGGAGAGGTGGTTGAGGTAATGGTCTCCTCAATGATAGTTTCACTAATAATGACAATAACCATATGTACCTCATGAGCATGAGATGATTCTGGTTTATTATCATCATAGTTTGTGGAAGGGGCATGGTTGGGAAAAAGTTTATGAAAGATGTCAAGGGATTGATTTGGAGGTGAATTGGGATTATCAAACACAAGTTCTCCCTTATCAATCATATTTTGGATAATAGTTTTAAAGGTATTTCACCTACTAACATCATGTTTGATGACGTGATGGAAAGCACAAAGATCATTCTCATTATATTAACTAGGTGTAGGGAGAGAGGCATTAAATTATTGGGTAGGTTTTATTAGAGTAAGTTGTATAATCTTTGCTTTGAGTATTTTATCCAAAAATGAATCATAATACTCCCCTATCATAGTATATTGTTTTGGGGCAACTCAGTTTTGGTTTCAATTTGGTTGGTTAGAAGAGTTAGAAGAATTAGTTGGGTTGGGTTGGTTGGTAGTTGGAGGTGGAGTGGTTTTAAGTATAATCAAGTTGGTGGATGCCTTTGATTTGATATTGGGATGGTTAGGCTTATTATTGGTTTTGGTAGAGTAAGGGTCATTGGATTTAAATCTAGAATTTTTATTCTGCGGTTTCAGTTTTCCCTCATCAAAGGCTTGGATTTCCAATTTTTGTGCCATGGTGAAAGCCTCATCAAAAGTTAAAAAAAAATTAACTTGGAGAGTAGGGTAAATATCTTTAACACACCCCTAAGATAAAATCTCATTCAATTCAAGTTGGGGTAAGGAGAAATAAAGTTGGTTGATGAGACCTTTCCATCTAGCTACAAATTTGGCAATTGATTCATCATCAAATTTGCTAATGGAGTAGAGGTTAGTAATAGAGACCTTTTTAGATATATTGACTGAAAAGTGATCTAATAAGACTTGAGCAAGTTGAGAAAATGAAAATATGTAGTGCTTGGTGAGAGCACTATACAAATCCAAGGCTGGTCCTAATAGAGACATAGAGAAGGTATGAAGAAGAAGAACATCATCATATGTAACCAAATAGCAAGAATGGTGAAATGCTCTCAAGTGTTGTTGGGGGTCCTCTTTTCTTTGAAACATGGAAAACTTGGGTATTTCCCATTGAGGAGGATAATATAGGATAGTGATGGATGGATGGATGGATAGGTTTTTTTTAGATTTGATCATAAGATAAAAGGTTATGAGCTCCAGAAATAGATGATTCAAGATTGGACATTTTATCCATCAACATCTTAACCAAATATATTTGAGGTTGGGAAGCTCCATAATTGGATGGTAAGTTTGGTTTAGGTTGGGTGGCTATAATGTATGGATAAGAGGTGGAAGGTTGGGAGGATGCCACATATTGGTATGTGGTTATGGAAGGTTGGGATGATGCCACATATTGGTGTGTGGGCACAAAAAGTTGGGTAGAAGGTGTTATGTATCCTTTTGGATTAGGAAAAAATTGGTAAGATGTCATGGGTATTTTTTGTGGGATAGATATGGGTTGATTTTGAGGTATGGATAGGTTGGTAGATGGTTGGGGTTGAGCGATAACTCTTATGTTAATGGGTGGAAGGGTAGAGGGTATGGAAAGTACCAAATTTTGAAGAGGGGTAGAAATTGGTTGGTTGGTGGTGATAGGAAGAATGGTGGAAATAGGGGTAGAATATACCCCAATGGTATAAAGGGTATAGGTAACAAGAGGTAAGGTTTCCTCTACATTAGAGGTGTTGGTTGGTACATAGGGTGTTTGGTTATTGGTTGGAATGTTGGATTGGGTTTTAATGGTGGTAGTGGATGGGATATTGGTAAAAGAATAGGCTTGGGTGATCAAAGGTCGGGTAGAAGCAACACTAACCATGAAAGGGGGAGGCATACCATAAGGTGGATCCATGAGAGGAATTGAATCAATAGGGGTATAGTGAGTTAAGATGTTGAGATATGTTGGAGGGCTACAGGGTTGTTATCAAGGAATGTGGTAAAATCCACATCACCATAAACAACTATCCAATGCATGGTAGGAGGGGGAGAATGATGAGGAGAACCCTCAACATCGGAATTATACTCCATGGGAGAAGAGGATGAGGAAGGTGGTCCTTGGTTTTTTTGATTTCTCAATTGTTATCTAGTAAAGACCATGTGAAAAATAGAAAAGAAATGACAAAAACTCACACCTCAAACAAAAATCAAGCAAAAGGAAAATAATCTCAAGATAATCCAAACATACACTATAAGTGCATTTAAAACTTAGGACTCTTTTTAGATCACTTTTGGCATATGCCTTAGAAAGTGTGAAGAGAAAATTTGGCTTGTAGATCAAGTACTAAAGAGGAAATCTAAGGTTGGTTTTAAGTTATGTTTAAGTGCTCAAAAAGAATGAATATGTTTTAAAGCCTACCCCCTCACTTCACACACCATAGTGATAAGGGTGTTGGGTGTTTAGCCAAGATATACTAAATTTCAAAGTTTATACTCAACCAGAGAGTTGAGTTAGTTATCCCCTTGGTAATGACCTCCAAGTAGGATTGTTGAGAAAGGGGAAGGTTTACCACTAGGTGATGAAATCCTAGTTAGGCCTTGTCTCTCAAGTTTATTTTGATGTGTTGATTGATTATGTGTTTTGGTAAAAGTGTGCGATAATAAGATTGAAAACTATGATTGATTACTTTTGCCTTTAAGTTAACTAGATGAACTAAAATCAAGCAAGTAAACAATGTATGCAAGGTATTTATTTTAAGCCCAAAAAAAATACCAAATTTCATTGGATGAGCAAAGAATAAAAGAAGAAAAGGGGCACCTAGATGATGTTAGGGTCCCATCGGGCATGCCAAAATGTTTCTCTTAATTTTTTCTCATTTCTTAATTTTAGAAGAAGATAAGAAACTATAATAAGGTTGTGATATAAATACCTAGTTGGTGATGCACACGTAATCCAGATGAAGATGGTGAACTCCTCCTTGGCTTTGAAGTAATAACCTATAGATAATAAAGCAATAACAATGGGGTTGTTATCAAGACATTTGGGTGGACTACCTAGCATGACCTAGATCTAGGAAGCAATAAGCTTGCTAGGAGGCTGTCAATCCACTATTGATAACAATCAAGTTGAAAATGATAAAAGTAAGCTACTTGCATAAAGTAAATGAAATGCAATACAAGAAGAAAGTAGAATGCTTGTTAAATAAAATGACTAAATATAGCAAAATTGGGTCAATACTCATGCCAAAGTGGGTAAATTCATGTTTAAAAAATTAGAAAAGGGTCTGTGAATAGGTAGGAACATAGAAAGTTAGGTTTAGTTGGGGTTAAGGGGTTAAAAATAACTTGTTTTTATTTATTCCATAGTAACCATCAGTTTTTGGTGAACCATCAGTAGTTAAGCTAATCATCAGTGGTTGGGTAACTATCGATGATTAGGGGTGACCATCAGTGATTGTACTAATCTTCAGTGGTTGCCTATGGATTTCTAAAGGTACTCATAAAAGAGTTATATAATAATTAAATAGTTTGATATTGGTTTTGTTAAGGATATAGAAGCTAGGAAACAAAGTGTAGATAGGTCTGATCAGGTTAGAGGGTTATAAATCTAATGAAACAAAGAACAAGTAGAATATACCTGTAGCTTGCTAGATGGCTGATGGTTGAAGGCTGGAATAATTTTGCTAGAGTAATAGTACTTTTGCCTCAAAAGAAAATTCGGTAGAGATTGAGGTCTCTTTTGTTGTTATTGAGTTGTTGAAAGAAGATTGGATGCTGGAGAGTTTAAATACTTGTGTGAAAGAAGATTTGATGGCTTTAACATGGATCTATTCACCTCCTACTCCTTTTCTCTTATAGGCAAAGAGAGATGGAGGATGGAAGGTTCCCTAGAGGGTGAGGTTGTTGTACATGATGCTTGAAAGTTTTTTAGAACTACACAAGACAAACATATTAAATTTTGTATTTTTATCTCATGCACAGTTGGTGATGTGTTAAGAAGGTGAGAAAGGAACCTAATCATCGATGGTCAGGCTAACCATCGATTATTAGGCTGATTGTCAACAGTCGAGTGTTCAAGGGAAAAGGGGTCAAGGAATGGGTTTAAAATGTTTGTTTAAAGGTTAAGTTAGTGGGATGGTGAATTTAGTTAACTAGGTAGTCAACTAGACTCAAGGTCTGATAGGGTCAAGTAGGGTCCAAAATTAGTTCGACATCTAGTATGGTTTTTAAGTGTCTACAATAGCATTTGAATAGTTAAATTTTGTATTTTCATCATAGTATAGAATGTAATGTTTAATTGTATTTTTAATATGTATCAAATAGATAAATAATTTAAGCACATAAGTATTATGTGTGTGATATAGAACATGGCACCATAGTAAAAGTAATAAGTAGTATAAATGTATGACTTAAATCATGGCACCATAGTAACAAGTAATAAGCATACAAATAAATATCATAAATTTTGGAAATGAAGTAACACATAAGGCCCATATTCCACATACAAGGGACATGATAATGTTGCATAATTAGAAAAGGCCAAGGGTGACATGAAAATAACATAATAATGACATATAAGGAAAAAAATTGAACATACAAGGCCAAGGGCCATATACAATAGGTAAGCAAGTTGTAACCTACTATGTAGTAAAGTAATAAAAAGTCATAGAGCAAATGAAACTTGTTTAGATGAACTATATTTATCCATGTCATTGTTAGAAAAATAACATGTTTATGTATCATATATATAGTATGAATGTATAACAAAGCATTGTTATGATTTATAGGTCATCGTAGTAGGAATGTTGTGGATACATACAACTTGTATATTTGTTCAAGGATAATGAAGAGATGCCCCTAAATTAGCAAGGTTTTTGGGTAATAAGGGAATCCCAACATCAAAACCATGTAAATGTATGTCATAAATCACAATCATGTACCTCATGAAAAATAATGTGTATTTAATAAATAGAATATGTTATCTATGTAACATAGAATAAATGACATGTGGAAAAAAGTAAACATAGAAATAATTGAAAACACTTTTTAAGTCTTGATTTTGAACTTTTGAATTGTATGATAAGAAGGAAGGCAAGCAATGTGCCCCCAATGTATGTGCAAAATGTGTCATAGCAATATATCTTGAATGATTGAGATAGATAAAAAAGTACATGATCCTCATGGATAAGAGATGTAATGAAATTACTTAGATGATTCACAAAAATAGAATAATATATCACAAAATTAGGAACATAATAGGTAGATCCACAATAATAATTAGCAAAAGAGCATAATACATGAATATTATGACTGAGCCACTTTGAAGGGACAACCTTCATAAAAATGAAATAAGAACATAATTCTCAATATGATGATAAAATACTAACCACTATCTCCTATATATACTCTACTTATCCATTTTTATTACATAGGCTGATCATACAAAGAACATTAGTAAATGTAATAACATAACATCAAGGTATGTAAGCCATAAGTCAGCCACACATATCCCTAGATGTACTATAAGTTAAGCGTGTAGCATGCCCTTCCCCTTCAAAAAAAAAACTGTCCTCAACATTAAATCAAACCAAGATGTTTCTATAGGAATACTTCATCCTTCCATGTTACATCTTTGAAATGTAGGTTCATCCATTTGATCAAATAATCCTTAATCACTCTAGTCCATAGTTGATTAATGCACATGTGAATGATCTCTTTGGGATCCATAATGACTCATCCTTCTTCATCCAATTTTTATAACTCAGTCTAAGTGGAAACTCTATGTCTAATTACCTTCTTCAGGTGAGATACATGGGAAACTATGTGTATGGAAGTGGATGAGGGTAATTCCAATTTGTAAGCCACGCTACCAATATTATACAAAATCTAATAAGTTCCATAATACTTAGGTGAAAACTTGTTATCATTTTTATATTTCTTTAGATAGATCTATTTATATGGATTTAAATGCACAAAAACCTAATCACCTATGTCAAAATGCCACGATTTGCTTACTACTTCATTCTATTTTGTGCCATTACTAAATTTTCTCCCAAACTAACTAGAACCCCCTCTTGATGGTGATTGTGTTCTGTAATAGCTCAAACCTTAGGATGCACCATCAAGAAAGAAGTGATGGATGGGGGTGATACCCATATAATTCCATAAAGGGGGACATTTTGGAAGAAGTGTGAAAATAATTTTTATACCACCATTTTGCAAGTGGTAGCCAATGAACCCATTTGTCCTGTTTACCAGAAATAAAATAATGAAGATACCCTTCTAGATATTTTTTGACTACCTCTATTTGTCCATCAAATTGAGGGTGATAGGATGAGTTATGAGCCAAGTGGGTTTCTAAACATGAAAATATTTTAGTCCAATAAATATAGGATCTTATTCACTTACAATGATATTTGGAGTATCATGCAATTTATGAATTGTATTAATAAAAGTAGAAGCTATTATACTGGCAACAAATGGATGTGATAAGGAACAAAAATGAGCATACTTGATGAGTCACTCCACAACTACATCCCTTAGAGATAGTGCATCTACCACCACATTATATTTTCCTTTCTTATAGACTATTTCAAAATCATAGCCTAACATTTTAGTAACCCATTTTTTTGTTCTTTAGATGACAATAATTGTTCCAAAAAATATTTGAGGATGTCATGATCAGTCTTTACCTAAAAGTGTTGACCCATTTAATAAGGTATCCATTGCTTATCTACATGCAGAATAGCCATCATCTCTTTCTAATAGATTAGTTTGAGCCTTTTTTCCTTTAAATTGGTGACTTTAACATGCCAATGATCTACTTTATTACATATATACATCTCCCATGCCATATCCCAATGTGTCACACTCCACAACAAAAGTTTTTGAAAAATTAGGAGTAGCCAAAACTAGAGTTGTGCACATAGACATTTTTAACTATTTAAATGCCTTAGTAGCTGAATCAATCCACTAGAAGAAGTATTTCTTTAAAAAAAAGGTGAATGGGGATAAAATGATACCATAATTTTGATAAACTTATGGTAGTAACTAGTTAGCCCCATAAATCCTTAGAGATTATTGAGGGTCTTGGAAACCTACCACTCCATCATTGCTTAGGTTTTTTTAGGATCAACTTTCACTACTTCATGTGAAACTATATGACCCAAGTAATCCAACTCTTGTACACCAAAATCTCATTTACAAGATTTGTCATAAATTTGATGTTATTCTAGAATTGAAAGTACCATCTTGCATGCTTCAAATGATCTTTCAAAAAAAAAAATTAGATGAGGATATCATTAAAAACATTGATATAACTTTCTCAAAAATGGCCTAAAAATAATATTCATCAAACTCTGAAATGTAGATGTTACATTTATGGGGCCAAAAGGCATGACCATAAATTCATAGTGGCCTTCATGAGTTTTTAAATTCATTTTAGGTATGTCCTCATTGTGGATTCGAATTTGATGATACCCAGAGTGAAGGTCTAACTTGGTAAAATAAATATCACTGTGTAATTTATCTAGTAAATCCTCAATTATTGGAATAAGAAACTTATATTTTAAGGTGTACTTGTTGATTTATCTATAGTCTAGTCACATACTCTAAATGTCATCCTTATTATGCACCATGATCATAGGTTAAGAATATTTACTTTGACTATGATGGATCATTCCTTCCTCTAACATCTCATGTACCATATTTTCAATTTCACTCTTCTAGGCATAGGGATACCTACAGAGTCTGATGTTGGGTGGTGTAATTCTTATAATGAGCCTAATGTCATGATCATACATAGCTTGGAGGAAGTCCTTTTAGCATTTTACCAAAAATAATAGAATGGTCATCCAACACCCTTTGAAAATTAGGATGTGTAGACTCCTTAGTTGGTTGAACCTCTATGTAAAATAAGCATGCCATAAATCCCTCAACACCTTTTCTAAGAATATTCATCATCTTATGGGAATGAACTTGTTGTGTATATTTATCCTATAATCCAAATAGTTCAAAGGTCATGTGTTCTAAATAAAACCTCATAAATAATTCTTATAAATGCACTAAATAGTGCCCAAATTGGTGAGCCACTGCACTTTCAAAATAATGTCATCTCCTCCCATGGGAATAGAAAACATAGGCGAATCTAACAAGTACTCTCCCATACCAAGCTTAATGCTATGTCATTTTCCAAAATAGTTGATGTTACCACCATCTACAATCATGACCTAAAATTTTAGAGTTGGGTAAATGAAATAGTTCATATGAGTAGCCAACTTACTATGGATTAAGTTATGTGTACTCCCAGATTCAATTAACACAGTCATATTTTGTTTCTTCAAGAAACCCACCACTTTAAGATTTTGAGGAGTAATAATGTCTAAAAGTGTATGATAAGAAATACTAAGTTGAGAATATTCAAATTCATCCTTGAGTTCTTCCAAACCTACCCCTAAATTCTCATCATCTTCTTCCTCCTCATTATCACCTTCAATGTGAAACAATTTGTTTTCATCACATCGATGTCCTTTACTCCATTTTATATCATATCCAAAACACAAACCTTTGGCACTCTTTTACTCAATTTTTTGAGGTGTCAATCTGGTAGGATATAGAAATAATGGTGTTAGGAAGGTGCGTTCATTAACATCAATGAAAGGTCTTTGTTTGATCAACTCTTTTTCATCAACAAAGTGTGTCCTCAGTATGGCTTCAGATACATTAATGGGATGAAACATTTTAGCCTTCAATTGGATGCTATATTTGATGCCTCCCAAAAATAGGTCAGTCAAATTTTCCTGAGTGATGTCTACTACACGTAAGAAGAGATTATGAAATTGATGAATGTAATCCTTTATAGTCTCAGTTTAGCATAGCTAATAGTTGGCTTAAGTAGTTTTTAGAGACATTTTTGTGATAGTGGAGCTTCAACTCCTCAAAAAATACCATCCATGAAACTAGTACACACTTCTTTTTCTTTTGTGCACACAGCTAGTGATACTAAATGAACTACTCAAGTTCCAAATACAGAGAGGCCATGAACATTTTTTGTGAATAGGGAGTCTGATGTAGATCAAATATATTTTCAATTTAATTAATCCATGTGATTGGATCATTACCATAAAACTTTTATAGGTCTAATTTTGGAAACATCATATCAATACTAGGGTTGGCATTATAATTGTTTGGAGTAGGGGAACCAAACTAGAGTGGTAGAGGGTTATTTTACAATTTTTGAGATTCAAATTTGGCCAATTTCTTAGTTATTTGTTTTAATTGATCTCATAATCCATTCAAGTACCATCTTAACCATGTGAGGTTCCCTTTAACCACATCAATATCATATTTATACACCATGCTCGATGACTCTAACTTAAGTCACTAAACTACCTCTAAAATATTCAAATCAGAAATTGTTTACTCTATGTCATCCTTGTGAGGATATTTAAGAATTTATTTCCCTTTCCCACATCCTCGAGTATTAGGTCTAGCCATGCATAAACCTTAGGAGGGATAAAAACCCCAAAAAAAATCATTAGATGATACCATTATGATCATCTCACCAAGAAGAATCCTATGACTACTAATGTGCATAAGTATGAAAACATTCAACCTAAAAAAGTGTATCAATAAAATATACCAGTGTGATCATCTCGTAGAGATGAATCCAATGACTGCTAATTTTCACAAGGTAAATATATATATATATATATATATATATATATATATATATATATATATTTGTCAAAAAAATCCATAAACAAAACTATAATGATGAAAATAATCAATTCTTCCCATATCACAAGTTATGTTTTTTCAACCTTCTAGTGCTCAAGATGCCAGATACAAAAAAAATGTGCCACAAAAACTTACCCAAATTTAAACTCTGATACCACTTCTAATTAAATTACTTAGATGATTTACAATAATATAATAATATATCATAGAATTAAGAACATAATAGGCAAATCCACAACAATAATTGGTAAAAGAGTAGAATAATTGAATATTATGATTGAACCACTTCAAGAGGGAAACCTCCACAACAATTCAATAAGAATAAAATTCACAATATGATGATAAAATACTAATCACTACCACCTATATATACTCTACTTAGCCATGGTTATTCCATAATCAAACCATACTAAGAACATCACAAAATGTAATAAGATAATATGAAGGTATGTAAACCACAAGTTGACCACACATATCCCTAGATGCACTATAGGTTAAGGGTATAACAAGAGATAAATGTGATCATGTAATTGTGAGGCATGTTATAGTTACACAATTATGCAATATTAATCAAGATAGATAAGATAGTTTATTTGAATTATTCGAGTTAGTTTGAAAATCAAGAGGTCACATGACCAAAATGGAAAAAATAATCCAAGGACTTAGAAGAATGATTAGATAAGGGATAGAAGAATTAGCATAATGTAAAAATATTATGTATAAAGAGATAGTATATGCAACCCAATTGGTTGGGTGGGATGGAATTAGAGGCTTTGTCCAACTAAGGATATTATCAAGGGGATGAACATATGTGTACTCAACTACTTAATATGAAGGAGTAACTTCTTGTGAAGAAGAAGAGCCAATTACCAATGCCTCTAAATATGAATAAAAATCATATATTGTAATGTATCTTCTGAATCATTATTCATGTGTTGTAAACTTTTATTCTTATGTGTAGGAGAAGATTTAATAATATATACCTATGGTGGAGCTCTTTGAATAGCATGTTGTGATTTAGAATATGAAGACCTATTCTTATGTGTTATTTTCTATTTAGCAGAAGGCACCATGTTCTTTGAAAATAATTAAATATGTTCTTGTGTAATTGTATCATGACATAATTATATGGAGAATCTAAATCCATAATATGCTCATTCTCATTAGTAGATAAATAAATTGTAATGTGCTTTGGAATATGTAAATCATGTTCTTAAATATTTGTATAGACTATTTCATTACCCTATTTTTCAATGATTATGACAAGAAATTTTTATAGATAATAAGTAAACATCATTTGTTCCAAAGGATATTCATATTATATTCCTTGAGTTTTGACCACTAAATTATCATGAATATATTTGAGACATTTATTCACTGTAGAAGATATTGCTCTGATCTTTTATATCCAAGGGTGTCTTAGTAGCATATCAAAGACCTGTGTGCTTAGTAAAACTAGGAATCAAATGGGTACTATGATAAGCACCACTTATAAAGGTATCACTATGTGCCCATTATTATCTTATGTATACTTTAAAAACTCTAGAATTATCATATATATATATATATATATATATAAGCAAGAGATTGAAGGAGTGTTATGGTGCACACATTTTCAATTGATCCATTATCTATCATAAATATATGTGTGATCTATTTTTCATATATGCTCTAATGAAGAGTGCACATCTATCTTAATCATCATCAATAATTTCATTGTAATTAAAATTGATCATAGGGCATGATGCATGTTTTCTTGTAACTATACCAATAATGATATTAAGTGGATATCTATATGATGCAGGAACATCAACCAAGACTTGTAAATGATGTACAAAGTGATCTTACAAGGTTAATGATTCATGTGGAAGATATGTTTTTACTTATTGTGAAGAGTCTTAATAGGCCTTAAGAGGTAAAATAAGTTATATAATAGTCATATGGGAATGTTTGATTTAGCAAATCTTCTTTATTCTATGTATGAGGTTTTCCCTCCAAAATTTTATTCCAAATATTTGAAATGTACAAAAAAGGCTTGTAGGCCTTGTAAGGGATAAAGACACATTGTAAAAGTGGTATAAACTTTTTAAAATACCACTAAGGTTTTTACCACATGTAAAAACTCCTCTGTAAATGTAAAATACCTTATCCTCATCCAAGGAAATGATAACTCCTATGTTGAAGTAAACAAGAATAGCATATTCTATGTTGAGGTTAAGGTTGATAAAGATATGGTCTTATTTCTATCAAATAATATTATATTTGGCTTTGGATAAGCAAAGAACACTTTGAAGAATATTATATAATCCACATACATGTGAGAAATAAATAGTGAAGGAGAAAAGAAGGCCTACTAGGCCTACACTTTGACTATGTAAATGTTTAATAAAGGAGGTTTGTAGAAATAGGTTTGTAGAAAGGATATGAGTATTGTAAAATAAGTTTTATCAATAAATAAAGTGTATTTCTTGATGGAAATTATTTTCTTGTATTATTTTATGTATGTTAATGTGTTTCTCATATTTTAATGAAGTAAAAATGGAGTTTGTGGATTTTAAAGCATGATTGTGAATGAGTAAGGATTTAATGATGTATGAAAGTTCAAAAATTACAAAAGAGGTAAGATATAGTTGCTTATAATTATATTTGTGTGTTACTTAGTTCTAATATATGAGGAATTTAGTGTTTTAATTAGCTACAAGATCTAATGAATCTAATAGAAAGCATAAATAAAAGATAAAATAGTAATAGTAATAAATAATAACTGTATATCTAAGATAATAATAGAAATGAATAAATAACTCAAATATGATGAATTACTCTGATAATTCAATATTAATTTGATATAGAATACATAAATAGCCATTGCTTATATAGATCAAGTCATGCATGATAAAGATCAAGGAACTCACACAACACGTGTAGTTTAATTGATATCTATCTACATGAATAGTGGAGTGAAACTCCACACTAACAAGATAGGTGTCCAAATTGTGTAAATAATCAACACAAGTTGACTATTAGTTAAAAAATATTTATCCTATCTTACCCTAAATAGTGGAGTGGAACTCCACTATAACAAGATAAGTGTCTAATTTAATTACTAGCTAAGCAAGCTTATCTTATCTGGTGTAAATTTAGTAAACATAATAAATTAATTAAAATAAGTAATTAGTGCATCAAAATAATAAATACAAGTAAATGCAATAAATCAAATAAATTCACCAACACCCCCCCCCCCATAGGTGAAGCTTAGGTAGGGTTATGCAGATAAGAGTCCTAGTAATGTGTAGCCATATTAAGTACTCTATACAAATAGATGAGGAAAGGTTAAAACTTGAAGGAAAAAAACTCCTCAAAATGAAGCTCTAGAAGACCCCCCTGAAGAAATGATGTCCCACACCCACAAAAGAGATCATAAGTAAAGATACTTGATCTTAGTGAAAGGTTTGGTGAAAATATCTATAATATGCTCCTTCATAGGACAATATTGAAGATCAATGATCTTCATTTGAATCAACTCCCTGATAAAGTGCATATGGATCTCTATGTGTTTAGTTCTCAAATGATGAACTGAATTCTTCAAGATCTGGATAGTGATTTGGTTATCACAGTAGATGACTGATGGCTTCCAAAATGGAACACCAAGCTTAGTGAGAATATTCTGAAGCCAAATAGCCTCAGCAGTGGAATTAATACTACCATGATACTCAACCTCTATGGATGAAAGATAAATAACATTTTGTTTCCTACTCTGCTAAGAAATGGGGCATCCAAAGTGAAAACTATAACCAAAAATAGACTTACAATCATCATAATCACCAGCCCAATCAGAATCTATGTATCCTACCAAGTCTAAACCTATACCTATTATATAGTGAATATTGTATCTGATAGTGCCCTGAATGTAGCTCAAAATGCACTTGGTGGCTCTCTGATGAAGCTCATGTGGTGTTTGCATAAATTTTGAAACTATGCCAACTGAATATGAAATGCCAGGTCATGTATGATTCAGATAGATGAGGCTATCTACAAGCTATTATAAAATGTGGCATCAACCAAGGGAGTGGAATAATGAACCTCAAGTCTAACTCTAGATTAAAAAAGGAGCTGATACATGCCTATAATCATCCATGTAAAATCAAGATAACAAGTCCATGGCATACTTGGGTTGTGAGAGTGTAATCCTGGAAGAAGACTATGTTATCTATCTCCCAAGAAAATAATGCAATAATCCCATGTCTATCATAAAAAACCTATCATGAAGTGCAGTTTTAACACTACTGATGATGGATGTTGTGTTCCCTATAATAATGAGATCATCAATATAGAGCACCAAGTACAATAGTGAATCCTCCTATCATATAATATAGACATTTGGATTTGAGTGACATCTTGAGAACCCAACTGAGAGAAGAAATGTGTCCATCTTAGAATACCAAGCTTTAGGGGCTTGTTTTAGACCATAGAGAGACTTCTTCAAGTAGCATACTAGTGAAGAATCTTAAACGAACCCCTATGGTTGCTCCATATAAATCTCCTCATGAAGATCCCCATGAAGAAAGGTGTTATTCACATCTACCTGATGTACATCCCAACCATGAGTTGCACCAATAGCTAGTATCAAGTGAATAGAATTAATCTTAGCAACAGGAACAAAGGTTTTTATATAATCAATGCCTTCTACTTGGGAAAAACCTTTGGACATTAAGCACGCTTTATACTTATCAATGTCTCCATCTTCTGTAAACTTAGTCTGATATATCCACCTACATCATACTAATTTTCTTCCCTTAAGAAGAGGAATAAGATCCTAAGTGTTATTCCTAATCAATGAGTCATACTCTTCTTCCATCATTGAATCCTACTCAACTGTCCCTGTGGCTTCTTGAAAAGACTATGTATCAGGAGATGTTGCAATGTAGGAATGTGGAAGATCATGCTATGTCCATGTTCTCTTTCTATCTAATGGATCCCTAACAAGAGGGTCTATATTTTCTAAAGTATATCTAGCCCACAAAGGCATCAATGGGTGAGGATCTGGAGGAGGAAGAACATGTCCTGATAAACCCTGTTGGGGAGGTATTACCTCATCATCCCTATGAGTAGATGAATTAGGAGTATCATCATCATTGATATTTGATTCTTTTAAGGAATAAGAATGAGAAATGTTAAAAGATAGGTTTGAAGGACTTTCTTTAAATTAAACACTTCTTACTATAATAAGCTCATGTGAATCTAGATCAATGAGTTGATATCCCTTAACACCATCAGGATATCACACAAATATGCAAGTTTGGATTTGTTGTTCTAAAGCATGACACTTATTTGAAGGTATGTGAGCCCATGTTGGACTGTTGAAGACTCTAAAATGATGCACATCCGGCTTCCTATTACACCAATGTTCAAAAGGTGTTATCCCCTTTAAAGCCTTGTGAGGAACTCTATTTTGTATATATGTAGCATAATTAATTTCTTCCACCCAGTACTCAGGTACTAATGATTTTGCATGAATCATACAACTTTCCACCTATTTTAAGAATCAATTCTTCCTCTCTACTACACCATTCTACTAAGGTGTGTATTCAATTGAATGCTAAAGATCAAAACCTTCAAGAGCACAAAATTGTTCAAAATTGTTCACATATTCCCTCCTATTATCTGTGTAGAGAATCTTGACATACTTCCCAGATTGTTTCTCTGCTAGAGCTTTAAACTCTATAAATCTATCAAATACTTCACTCTTGAGTTTTATAAAATAAACCCAAGTATATTTGGAATAGTCATCAATAAATGTGAGAACATAGCAGGTTTTACTAAAAGACAAAGTAGGTAATGGACCCTCTAAATTACTATGAACAAGTTTGAGGACTTGTGTAGCCCTCCAAGCCCTCCCTTTATCAAACTTATCCTATGGATGTTTTCCTAAGGCATAACCATGACATACACCCCCTAAAATTGAATCTATGTAAGTCATGTAACCATCTCCTACTGACTAAGCTACTATAAATAGCAATAGTTTAGATGACCAAACCGATCATGCCATAACTTGCTCATTGAATTAGTGTATGAGAGCAAAGCTGTAGAGGAAGACTAAGGCAAAAAGTGGGAGAATGAATAAATTTAAGTATTAGTGTCAACTTTTCCCACTGTAACTAAGGCATTATACTCTAATTTTTTGATTGATACAAAATTAGGTGTAAACTCAACTTTCCTACCAATATCAAAGTGAGTGATTTGGTAGATAGAAATAAGGTTAGTTGATAACTCTAGCACATAGAGGACATCCTCAAATACACCACTATCAACATCAACTATACCTTTTCCTATAACATCTACCTTAGAATTATCACCTATGAGAATATGAGGCAAGGAACTTGGTGCTAATCTAGAAAATTGTTCTTGATCAGAACCCATATGGTATGAAGCACCTAAGTCAATGACCCATGACTTGGGAGAATTTTCAAGTGCAACTAGTACCATAGCTGTCCTTTTCCCTAAATTTAAAGGAGTGGAAGAATCCTTTGAAGAGGATTGATTGATGTTATTCTTTTTTAGAACACCCTTAAGTTTATCAATCTCTTTCTTCTAACAATCTTGTTCACTATGTAACCCCTTTTTGCATTAATTTCAACGAGTGCAAATCCTTTTTTGTAAATCCCCTTTCTTATTAGTGGATTTATAATCTCCTTGTGAGGAAGATTGTTGCCCTTTATTCTTATCTTTCTATGACTTATTCTAATTATTCTACTTCTTTTTATTTGAACATGTATTTGATGTTGATGTTGAAACTTGCTTATGTTGAGGTTGACTTGAAACTAGAGCTTGAGATTTGGATGACTTGATTAGACCTATAGCTATTAAATTTTCTTCTTTAGCTATTAGAATCTCAGAGAATACCTCAAAGGTGGGCATTTGATAAGATGTGCCTAATGTGAGTCGATGAGTCTAAAATCTAAAGACAAAGGATGAATATTCAGAACCTAATTTATGTAAGGCACTGAAAATCAATTGAATATCCTTTTTGATCAATTTTTCATTCAAAAAGTTGTGCTATAAGATCTATGACTTTAGTGATGTAGTCTTGTATTGTAGCATAATTTTTAGGATCCAAACTAATGAGTTCATTGTCAATTTGGTAACCATGAACCCCATTTATTTTGCCAAAAAATGATGCTAATTTATCCCAAGCCTTTTGGATTTGTACATTTGTCAAAATGGAAATTCAAATCTAAAGACATGTAAGACTGAATGCATCTAATTAATTTAGTAATTTCAAAGAGAAAGTGTTGTAACTCTTTTGCATCAGTAGGTGGAGTAAGAAGATTTGTTATGTAAGGTGTATATCTTAGCATCATTAATGCTTCCAATCATTCTATTTCTATGTATTATATTTGTATGTTATTAATAGTGGGAACTTAGGATTCCCCATGATGCAATCAAAAATAAACTGACACAAAGCAGAAATCAAAGTATAGAACATACCACAAAACCCACCTAAATTACCTAGATTTATCCCACCTAGTAATTATTTTTGGAAATTTATAATTGAGTGCAATTACAAGTCTATATTATAATTTTTCTAGTTCACTAAAATCTCATTTAGGCCCTCTAGTCTAAAAGTACAAAAATATGCACTTTATTAAAAAAAATTATGTACCAATGTGTTATGCTCGAAAAAATATTAACTTTCAAAAAAATGGGACCTCAATCCAAGGTTGTATGTGAAATTTATGAGACTCTGAAGTTGAAAAAATGAGGATGAGCAAGAGATGCTATATAAAAATCTGAATTCTAGAAAAATCTAGAAAATTTTAGAAAAAACTAAAAGTATAGCACTGAAGAGCACAAAATTTTAAGTTATTTTTAAAAAATATTCACTCAAAAATACCTCCCAGTGTTCAAATGGTGGGCTTCTAAAGTTGCCCTTTCAAATCTACTCGCTAATCCATGAGGCCTGCCCAAAAACAAAAAAACAAAACATTTACACAATCTGTATAGCTGTTCTTGAGAAAAAAAAAATTGTCTACTAGGGTGACTGTGTCTAAATTGGACAAATTTTATATGGATTTATAGGTTTTGACATCTTTCAAACGTAATTATGAGGTCCCTTTTGCTTAGAAACACTTCAATTTTTAGGTACCCACTAGATTTGGGCATGGTGCTTTTATATTAAACCCTTGCCAATTTTACCTCTTATGCCCAATTTGGATAAAATTGTAGATGATTTTGACTATCTCGAGCACTCTGAACTCAATGGTGAGCTCAAAAATTCTCCACAAAGCTCCAATTTGTATTTATATACAAAATAAAAAAACTAATCCTATATATGGATATTTTTCTCTTGATTATTTAGCAATTTATAGATTCAAGATAGCTCTGGTACCATGTTAGAATTAGCTACAGGATCTAATGAATCTAATAGAAAGCATAAATAAGAGATAAAATAGTAATAGTAATAAACAATAACTATATGTCTGAGATAATAACAGAAATGAATAAATAACTCAAATATGATGAATTAATATGATAATACAATATTAATCTGATATAGAATACATAAATAGCCATACTTATATAGATCAAGGCATGCTTGATAAAGATTAGAGAACTCACACAACAAGTGTAGTTTAACTAGAATCTGTCTACATGAAAAGTGGAGTGTAACTCCACACTAAAAAGATAGGTATCCAACTTGTGTAAATGATTAACACAAGTTGACTAATATTTAAATAATCTTATCCTATCTTACCCTAAATAGTGGAGTGGAACTCCACTATAATAAGATAAGTGTCTAAGTTAACTACTAGCTAAGCAAGCTTATCCTATCTGGTGCAAATTATTAATAAACATAATAAACTAATTACAATAAGTAATTAGTGAATCAAAATAATAAATAATAAATAAAATTAAATGAAATAAATCAAATAAATGCACCAATATTTAGTATTTTTGACCATTTATATTCTCTTGGGTTAAAAAAATAGGGTGTTGTCAATGATAGTTAGTGGGAATCCTATTGTTACACATATTTTTGTAGACGTGGTTAGATATATTGATTGAGGAAGATGTTTGGAGGTGCAATTTATCTATTCCAAAATAAAATAATTTTTAAACCCTTTAGGAGTCTTGAATTCATCTATCCTTGCTCTCAGACTCCATACGATTGTATAAAATCAAAACTAAGGCATAATAATTAAATTGACCATATCTTGAGATCTACCAAATAAAAATGGTTAAATGTTGATAGTAAGTGTGCCTTTTATTTAGGAATCCAATGAATCAAATTATAGTTTTATTCAATAAGTAACAAAGGAGATATATCCAAAACATATTCAGCATGGTGCAAAAAATAAGATGGAAATTTAGGTTTAGAGAAGAGATGAAGAAAAAAATACCCAATACAAGTGAGTGAAATTTGATGAAGTAAGTTTTTATAAATAATGGAAAGATATAAAACATTGTGGTCCACAAGATATTAATGATTGTGTACAATATTCTAGCTCAGATTTATAGGGTTTTAGAGGTCTAAAGGATGTATATTGTAATGTAAAGTTTCTTATACATCTTAAGAACTTGTAGAAGGTGGTAGATAGAAATCGTGGAAGGATTTAAACCTGATTTTAATTATGAGAGATACATTCATATGAAACCAATATAATTTATTGGTTTCTCCATAATGAAGACTTGAGACTATTGACATCCATTTGTACCTTGTTTTTCAGAATAAATCTTACTATCTGCCTATGTCCTATTCTATAGCCATGATTTTGTATAACCATAATAGAGTTAGAATATACTTGAAGTTATCAAAGTATAAATATAAGTTTGAAATTAAATTTCAATTATAGAAAGAGTAAATCAATAAGACAAGAATTATTGTGTGCAGAACCTATTGTGAATGAGCTAGATGAGAGATTTGGGTAAGAACTTGTTAGAACTTATAACGTGGTTGTGTGTGTATTTGGTTAAAACATACATAAGGGCATTATAAATTTGAGAAATATGAAAGTCTTAAGTTAATGAAATGGGTATAAATCTCAAAAAAATTATATATATAAAATCAAATTTATGAATTACAGATGTCTAGTAGAATAAAAAATCAAGTTAACAGCATTGGTATGAGGCAGTGCTAGCATCTAAAGTTCATCAATTTTGGTATAAAATCTATCTAAGATCTTGGTAAAAGTAAAACAAAGTTTTGAATTGATCTATAACTCATGTAATTGTGATTATATTATTAATTTTAGGTTGTTTCAAAAAGGAAGTTTGCAAGTGGTTAGTAGTCATAAGCCGAGTGAAGGCTTAATAAAAGTTGAAAGAGTTTATCAAGGCTCTAGAAGTATTGTTGACGCAAGAAAGTGCACCCAGTGGAAGGAAAATAGGTTCCTGCCCTCTCCTCACAACATGGAAACTCCTCTCTCACCTATGGGACAGTGAAGCAGGAGAGGAGAGTCTCTAGTTAAGGGCTAGCTCCCTTTGATGCATCATGTTTGTTTCAGGCAGTGCAAAATACAGGTATATATAGATATAATAAAATGGGGGGATGAAAAGGGAGAAGAAATGTAGAAAACAAACAACCTACTCTAAAAGAGGTGATACACCAAAATAAGTCTAACTTCCCACATCCACACTCAGGATCAGACAAAAACAACATGCATACACTCAGGCTTGACAGAAGGACCAGGGTGCAAGAGAATGATAAGTAGGTTCTTATGGAAAACACAGGAATAGGGACTCACCAAGATGCTATGGAATACATACTAAAAATGACTTCCTCTGTTTTTGCACCCCAAATGGAACTCTTCTCCTATAAGCTGCAAACTGGCTCTTTATAGATAACTGGTCTATTGATATCGAACCTGTGAGAGCATCAAAGATAATGACTGAACACAAATCAATATTCAGTTCATACGTAGATTATCCATTCAAGATGGAGGTAAAACTATATTTTTATTGATTTAGGTAGAGATTTTGCCAGGGCTGCGCCTTTACAAAAGTGGGAGATGATTACAAAATGACCAAGTTCACAATATATATGGAAAATCTAAGAGGCTCATTTGGTGCTATTTTGTTACAAGTGGCAAGTCATGTCCCCTTTGAAAGAAAACAAGTCACTCAAATATTAATGAGCTATTCATTTTGACTGTTTGAGACCTGCATTTCCTGTTTAGGTAACTTACACGGCTTGCCTTCCATTTAATAAAAAATGGGGAAATTTGATTTTATCTCAACTGTTTGTGCCCTTCATGATTAATTTGCAAGGACTGCTCCACCTATGAAGTCACTTCCCAAATGGTGCCACTTGGATCAACTTCCAACTTGCTCTGTCCATTTGTTGTTCACGCCATCAGGCAATAAATTGCCTTGTTTATGCCACTTGGACTGCTTGACTGCTCCATGCCTCGTTATTTCTTACTTTGTCTCTTTGTTTTGTCTTCTTCTGCATCCTTGTCCTTATTTTTGTCTTACCCAGCTGCTCAGCCCCTTGGGTGAACATACTTGGCGGGTCGCTACATTCAGGCCCTTTTCTTGTCCATGTTTGGCACTTTTATAGACTGAAAACCCAATGGCTAAATGGCTTTGTTAAATTTGACGTGCTCTAGGATGTCCTCAGGTCCTCATCATCAGATCACATAGTAGTCAGATCCATGCTGGCAGTCAGGTCCACACTAGCTTCTCCTTCTAAACTTCTTCATGGCCTGTTAAGTCTTAGCACCCAGTCGGGCACTTTGCATTGTATGCGCACTTCGATGGGTCCTGGGATGGTATCTCGAGCTTTGTTGTCTCTGCAGATGTTTTGTTTGGGCTCCCGCGGGCTTTGCATTTATGCTTAAATTCCTTCGAACTTTTTTCCTGAAGGAATTCCTTCGAGCAAAAGTCTGAAGGAATTTGGGACTGTTATAAAAAAACATCGAACCCCCTTTTTTTATTTAATTAAAATGTTGCCCGGGTCCCTTTGCATTATAAACACCTGCCTTCCTTTGAAAGGGATTTTTGACTATTGACCACTCTTTGGCCAAGGGTAGGCCCTTGAACCAAAGCCGTTGAACCAAAATTTGGTTCAAGGTTCAAAGGAACATGCCGATTGAGCCAAAAGGCCGATGAACCACTATTGAACCGGACCCATTGAACCGTTGACTTGAACTTAGGTCGTTTGAACTATTAAACTATTGATGGAATTTGCAACCCGAATATGATTGGTTTTAAAATGCAGGGGAAGAAGTTGACCACAATTTTGCCAAGGGGCAAAATCGGTCAACAGTTGGTGACTCACAGGGAAAGCATGCTTGCCATGCTTAGAACCCAGTTGCCTTGCAAATCCATTGGGTGCAGAGTCAGATGTAGATTTGAAATAATTATCAATAGCCTGAAATATTCAAGAATCAAACATGAAGCTTTACCCCAAAGCAAAGGGAAACACACAAGGCTAAAAATGCTACTTGTGCAACTGCACTTAGGGAAAGCAGGAAAAGAAACTGAAAACAAACTATTATGTACAGCGAACCAGGCATTTTTGATTCCCTCCTGGATCAAATGGAAAACTTCTTAAGTCCCCTTCCTGGTAAGAAGACTTATGGTGGCAGGCAAGTAGTTGAATAAAAAAGAGAATTGGTGACCTGCTCTTCTTGCCTGTCACCTGCATTGGCTGGTCTCCGAGTGAAAAAGATTTGAACATGCTCCCAACATACGTGTACTTAGTTTGTTCTTGGAAGCTTGTTGAATGCTGGTTCATCATATTGGTGCTCCTTACCAAGAAATTAATGGTTTCTGGCTCATCACCATAAGCCTTCTAATCTACACATTCCTTCTGCAATGTATCATGGTCTGATTTGTTTCCTTCTGCCTCTTTGAAAACTCTGTCAGACTCATCCTCTACTTCCTCTTGGCCTTCTTGAAGAAGTGTGACTACTGCAATGTCTGAAATGTATTCATAAAATGGTTTCTCATCCCACAGAACATCACCTCTCTGTTTAAAACTCTCTTCTTCAAAGCATTCCTCTAGGAAGACAGACCTCTTCTTTTCCTCCTCAAAAATTAGGACTTCTAGATTTTCAAAAATATCCTTCTGATCCTCCTCCAACTCAGGCTCTTCAATGTAGTCATCCTCATCAAAATAGCAAGGAAGTTCATCAAACTGAGGGGAAGAGAGCTTACCATGCATTTGTTCCTCCTCGTATTGCTGGAACATCCGCATATATGCAAGACCTGCATCTTCTCCATTGCTGATAAGGTCTTCACAAAGAGCATCAATGACGATTTCTTCTTCGTTGTCACTCATGATAGCCTCTTAAAGGACTACAGATTAGATCTTCTGCTCCTCACCTACCTCTTGCAAAATAGGCTCCTCGAGAAGGGGTGAAGTGGAAAAAACATGTGGAAGAGGAAGCAATCCTTGAGCTAGAATCAAATGATTCTCCTCTCTCCACTTGTTCAGCACTTCATCAATATCAGGTACGGCATGATAACTCTCTTGGGAATGTGTAGGTGGGGTGTGTTCAGGCATAGAATGTGTTGTTTGTTCTGAACCATCCATCACACATTGGCTAAGGATTTTCTCTTTGGATTCCAACTCTACAATTCTCCTACTCAGATTTTCTTGGAAAAGCTTCTCCTGGAGATCTCCAGCATTATCATGAGCAGGTGCAGCTTCAGCTTCTTCAAGGCTTTGAGAAGAACCTTGCTCTTCTTCTTCTTTCCTGCCCCATGATTTTATTGTTTCTCCCCAATTCAAGATCTCTAAATTAGAATTTTGCTCTTACAAACAGGCAGCAACTTTGTTTTCCACAAGGTCCTGAGGCTTCTCTATAAGGTCTATAAGTTTTTTCTCTCTTTCAAAAAGCAGCTTCATCCTGGCCTCTAAATCTTCAATTTGCTTGGCTAGGTTGTCCTAAAAGAGTCTTTCTTGGATGTCACCAGCATGATCCTCTCCAAAGCTCAGAGCTGGTTCCTGGCATTCCTTCCTCCAACTCAAAATCTGCACATTATGCTGAAGGACTTGGGGAGGTTGGGAAATGCAAGGAAGAGACTGTTGGTGTGTTGGAGGAGACTTTAGAGGAGGGACGTGTTGGCTGGTGGTATTTTCCCCAATGGGAGATTGTTTTGATATCATTTGATGTTGGAAAGCTAGGTGCACTGAGTTGGGGGTAGGTATATTTGATAAGCTGGAGTGAGCAAGTGCAATGTGATAGAAAGGATTTGGTGCCAAAGAGGGGGCTTTCTTTAGATTAGGAAGGGGTGCACAATGTTGGCTGCCTTGAAAAGATTGATTTCTCCATTTTGTTACCTCCTCTTCCATGGATTGCAAGCCCTGTGCTTGCCTAAACAAACACTCCTCTTTATACATCAGCTCTTGCTGATATCTGTACTACTCTTCTAGCGTGTTAATTTCCATTGTCTGCCTCTCAAATTATAGTCTCACCTCCCTTATAGTTGCAGGGCAACTAGGAGAGCTACTTGAGGTGATTCCATAAATATTTTGAGTCTGATCATATTCACATGAAGGAAAACAAAACCCATGATTTTATACAAAAGAATTATACATACAAGAAATTCCTGAATGGCACCAGGCTGCTTAACTAGTGGATTTAACTCAGAGTCGCCAAATGCTAAAAAATTAAATTGGCTGTATCAGGACCAACATCAATCCTAAACTTTACTGCGTTATCAAACTATGTCCCACCGGGTGTGCCAGAACTATTGATGTAGGAAAGTGCACCCAGTGGCAGGAAAATAGGTTCTTTCCCTCTCATCACAACATGGAAACTCCTCTCTCGCCTATGGGACGACGAAGCAGGAGAGGAGAGTCTCTAGTTAAGGGCTAGCTCCCTTTGATGCATCATGTTTGTTTCAGGTAGTGCAAAATATAGGTATATATAGATATAATAAAAGGGGGGATGAAAAGGGAGAAGAAATGCAAAAAATAAACAACCTACTCTAAAAGAGGTGATACACGAAAATAAGTTGACCTTCCCACATCCACACTCAGGATCAGACAAAAACAACATACATACACTCAGGCTTGACAGAAGGACCAGGGTGCAAGAGAATGACAGGTAAGTTCTTATGGAAAACATAGGAACAGGGACTCACCAAGATGCTGTGGAATACATACTATAAATGACTTCCTCTATTTTTACACCCCAAATGGAACTCTTCTCCTGTAAGCTGCAAACTGGCTCTTTATAGATAACTGCTCTATTGATATCAAACCTATGAGAGCATCAAAGATAATGACTGAACACAAATCAACATTTAAAAGATATGCAGATTATCTATTCAAGATGGAGGTAAAAATTTATTTTTATTAATTCAGGTAGAGATTTTGTCAGGGCTGCACCTTTACAAAAGTGGGAGATGATTACAAAATGACCAAGTTCGTAATATATATGGAAAATCTAAGAGGCTCATTTGGCGCTCTTTTGTTACAAGTGGCAAGTCGTGTCCCCTTTAAAAGAAAACAAGTCACTCAAATATTAATGAGATGTTCATTTTGACTATTTGAGACCTGCATTTCCTGCTTAGGTAACTTACACGGTTGCCTTCCATTTAATAAAAAATGGGGAAAACTAATTTTATTTCAACTGTTTGTGCCCTTCATGATTAATTTGCAGGGATTGCTCCACCTACTGAAGTCACTTCCCAAATGGTGCCACTTGGATCAACTGCCAACTCCCTCTGTCCATTTGTTGTTCATGCCATCAGGCAATAAATTGCCTTGTTTATGCCACTTGGACTGCTTGACTGCTCCATGCCTCATTATTTCTTACTTTGTCTCTTTATTTTGTCTTCTTCTGCATCCTTGTCCTTATTTTTATCTTACCTAACTGCTCAGCCCCTTGGGCAAACATACTTGGCAGGTCGCTACATTCAAACCCTTTTCTTGTCCATGTTTAGCGCTCTTCCAGACTGAAAACCCAACAGCTAAATGGCTTTGTTAAATTTGACGTGCTCTGGGACATCCTCGGGTCCTCGTCATCAGATCACGTGGTAGTCAGATCCATGCTGGCAGTTGGGTCCATGCTGGCTTCTCCTTCTAAACTTCTTCACGGCCTGTTAAGTCTTAGCACCCAGTCAGGCACTTTGCATTGTATGCGCACTTCGATGGGTCCTGGGATGGTCTCTCGGGCTTTGTTGTCTCCATGGATGTTTTGTTCGGGCTCCCGCGGGCTTTTCATTTGCACCTGAATTCCTTTAGACTTTTTGTTTGAAGGAATTCCTTCAGGCAAAAGTCCGAAGGAATTCGGGACTGTTATAAAAAAAACATCGAACCCCCTTTTTTATTTAATTAAAACGTTGCCTGGGTCCCTTTGCATTATAAACACTTGCCTTCCTTTGAAAGGGCTTTTTGACTGTTGACCGCTCTTTGGCCAAGGGCAGGCCCTTGAACCAAAGCCGTTGAACCAAAATTTGGTTCAACGGTTCAAGGTTCAAAGGAGCGCGCCGATTGAGCCAAAAGGCCGATGAACCACTATTGAACCGGACCCATTGAACTGTTGACTTAAACTTAGGCCGTTTGAACTGTTAAACTATTGATGGACTTTGCAACCCGAATATGACTGGTTTTAAAATGCAAGGGAAGAAGTTGACCACAATTTTGGCAAGGGGCAAAATCGGTCAACAAGTATCTCAAGGATGAAGACTTGGGAAAGAGAGTGCCTTAAGATAGGCATGAGAGAGATGAGAGGAAGTGAGATGGAGAGACTACAATAAAAGAAGAACCACTATTATAATAAAGATAAAAAAATGATAGAGATGGAGGTCCAAGAGGAAATGAGAAAGATAAAAGAGAGGTTAGCATTAGTATAGTTCCTAATGGAGTGATTAGGAATAACAAAAAGCTAAGAGGTTGGCATAAAGGTAAGAAAAAGAGTGAAGTGACTAGTGAAGTCACTTGTGAAAAGAAGGCAAAGGTAAATAAAGATAATTGCCTTAAAAAGAGAGATAAGATTGTAGAGTAAGCAACTCAAGAAGATGAATTTTTAGATTACTATCCAAAGTAAAGGTGACTAGCACCTTGAAATAGAGATGGATATCAGTATATGTGATCTTGAATAAGGGTAAAAGAGAGAATATTTTGATCCAGTATATGAACAACATCAAAGGGCTTATGGCCTCAAATTTTTTGCATCTGATGTTTCCTTTGATGTTGTGTATATAGGTGAACAAGTTGAAGAAGAATTTTTTGAGCCAAGGAGTAGGCTCATGAGAGATGAAGCACTTTATAAAATGTTGCTTGATAAAATTTAGAATGAAGCTAAAAATAACAAGAAGAATAAATTGTTTGTCAATCACATGGAGTTTATTAAACAAGAGGATGTAAAATATTAAGACAAAAATGGACACTCAGTAGCAGTAATGATGAATCAAGAAGAACAAACTAAAAGACAAAGTGAGGTATGTGATGATGAATATTTAGACTTCAAGTTTTCTTAAACATATGTTTTATAAATTCACAAGTTGTGTAAGAAAATGGTGAAGGAAGTAACCAAGGAAAGTATAGATTCTTTGTATGACCAGATGGTATCTCAAGTAAGGGAAAATTTAAGGATCAAGACCAACTATAGAGATGGTCAAGAAGACCAAATACAATTTGTTGTAGCTAAGGTAGAAGTTTTGATTAAATAGGACAAAGAATAAGATTTGATTGAGGAGCAAATCAGTATCAAGACATTAAGGGATGAATGATTCAAGGTTCATCATAATGATTGGAAACAAGGATAAAATGTAGATTAAACACAAATATGGAGTATGCTTCAAAGGCATAAGATAAAATTTATTTTCTTTAACAAATTGATTTTGTTTACAGGTTGGATAGAGAAGACAAGATAAAAGAAGTATAGGTGTGGAGTAAAGAAACATGCTCACCTATATGAAATATTGAATAAATAAAACAATAATATGGAGATCTTCAATAAAAGAAAGAAATGACAAAGAACTCATCATCAAGATCTCATGAAACTTTTAAGCCTAGTAGTCTGATGTAGGAGCATCAACCAAGTCTTGTAAATGATGTACAAAGTGGTCTTAGGATGTCAATGAGTCATGTGGAAGCCATATTTTTACTTGTGAATATTATTAATAGGCCTTAAGAGGTAAAATAAGTTTTATAATAGCCATATGGGAATGTTTGAGTCATCAAATCTTCTTTATTGTGTGTGTGAGGTTTTCCCTCCAAAATCTTATTCCAAATATTTGAAATGTACAAAAAAGGCTTATAGGCCTTGTAAGGGCTAGAGACACATTGGCAAAGAGGTATGAACTTTTTAAAAGACCTCTAAGGTTGTTACCACATGTAAAAATTCCTCTGTAAATGTAATTACCTCATCCTCATCCAAGGAAATGATAACTACTACATTGAAGTAAACAAGAATAGATATTCTATGTTGAGGTTAAGGTTGAGAAAGATATGGTCTTATTTCTATCAAAAAATCTTATATTTAGATTTGGATAATCAAATAAGACTTTGAATAAGACTATATAATCCATATACATGCGAGAAAGAAACAATGAAGGAAAAAATAAGGCCTATTAGGCCTACACTTTAAATGCGTAAATGTTCAATAAAGGAGGTCTATAGAAATAGGTTTATAGAAGGGCTATGAGTAGTGTAAGAAGTTTTATCAATGAATAAAACGTATTTTTTGATGACAAATATTATTTTGTATTCTCTTATGAATGTTAATGTGTTTCTCATCTATTAATGAAGTAAAAATGGAGCTTACAGGTTTTAAAGCATGACTATGAATGAGTAAGGCTTTACTGATATATGGAAGTTTAAAAATTTCACAAGAGGTAAGATCTATTACTTGGGTCTGAGCAATGATGAATTTAGTATTTTTGACCATTTTTATTCTCCTAGGTAAGAAAAAGGGTGTTGGTAGTGACAGTTAGTGGGAATCCTATTGTTACACATATTTTTTTATGCATGGTTAGATATATTGATTGAGGAATATGTTGGGAGATGTGATTGATATATTCCAAAATAAAATAATGCTTTAAACCCTGTAAGAGTCTTGAATTCATTTATTCTTTCTCTCAAACTCCATATGATTGTATAAAATCAAAAGTAGGGCATAGTCATTAAATTGACCATAACTAGAGATCTACTTAATAAAAAAGGCTGAATTTTTGATAGTAGGTATGCCTTTTAATTATTAATACAATGAATCAAATTAGAGTTTGATTGAATAAGTAACGAAGGAGATATAACCAAAACATAGTTGGCAAGTGTAATAAATAAGACATAAATTTGGGTTTAGAGAATAGATGAAGAAAGATAAATACGCAGTCTAAGTGAGTGAAATTTGATGAAGTTTTTATAAATAATGGAAAGATATAAAACATTGTGATCCACAAGATATTAATGATTGTGTACAATATTCTAGCTTAGATTTGTAGGTTTTTAGAGGTCTAAAGTATGTATGTATGTTGTAATGTAAATTTTCTTATACATATTAAGAACTTGTAGAAGGTGGTAGATAGAAAGCATGGAAGGATTTAAACTTGAATTTAATGCCCAAAGGGATATTCAATCTAGAACCAATATGTCATGAAACTCATTATTATCCATTTGATTGGTCATTTTTTGTAAGCTAGTCTTATATCTTAGCACATATTCACTAATTATTTTTTTAGATCTATGTTTTAGTTTGGAAATTTGAGCATATGATAAATTTTCACCATTGTTGATAGAAAAGTGTGTGAGGAACTAATTTTCCAAAGGTTTGAAAGACTTTATTTATTGAAGAGGAATATCATAGAACCATCAAAGAGCATATTATTTTAAACTTCTTAGAAATATCTTGTATACACACAATATTTTTAAACTTTACCAGTTATTGATGTTTTCTCTCTTGCAGGAACCCATCGAGACTCAATCTTTGAGTGCACACCTCAAAGGGTTCACTAGGAAAGGGGTGGGTAGACCATTAGTTCTTCACAATATTATTATCCCCCATACCAACATAAACCTCTCCTATACATTTCCCGAAGATTTGACACCCCCCTTACACACTCTTCCAAGCAATTCATCACCCCAAATAGCCCCTACCTAAGCCAGAATATATTTTTTCATTTACCAAACACGGTCATATGGACCGACCTTGTTCTTAGAAATAAATATGTTATGGGACTAAACCATCCTAGTTGACTTAGTCTGGGGCCTAACTACATTATTTATTAAATAAATGGGTCGAGTAGGCTGCCTATGTTAGTTAAAACTTTGAAAGGGTTTAGGGTTAGATCTAGCTATATAAACACATCCTTTTTGCCATTTTCATTATAGAGAGATAGAGATAATAATTTATTTGTGCATCTACTTATCCACCATTATACTTGGGGAGTCATTTCTTAGGGCTGCATACTTCCTTTAGAGAGAAGATTATTTTTTTATGTGAAAAGTCTTTTAGATGCATAAGAGAATTTGTGTAACCTAGAGATGACCTATCTTTGTTATCCTTACAAACCATAATAAATTATTTTAAATCACCATTGGCTAAGGGAGAGATTTAGTATTGATGGGTTCATCTTCAAGGTAAGTATTCCTAACTCTTGCTCCTCTTTATTAGTAGATAGATTTGCATATGTTAGCTTATGAGTATGTTTCTCTCTCCATGCATTAGGATTACCTCTACATTGACTTGAGTAAAGTTATTTTTTTCATGTTTACTTTTGTGTTTATTATCTCTATTTATGCCACAATCTTTGGTGAGTATTAGATTATATTTACTTTACTTTGTCATTTACTTTGTTAGAAACCATAAGACCTAGCTAGGGTTATTGTGTGGTATTACTTGACTAGAATAATTGGAACCCTCTCTAGTGATATTGTGTGATAAGAGACCCATTATTTAGGTCTATTAGATCCATATTGGTCATGATACCAATTATCTAAATTTACCAATAAGTGTAAGGGCTATTGTGATTTATCTTCTTTGAGCTAGGATTGATTTGTATGTCAGCTTCACTTTCCCTTATCATATATTCTAGTGAACCCAATGTGAACTACCTCTTGCAAGTTTTCTTTCATGCCTTCGTTTATTATCATTTTTTATTTATTTCATTTTTACATCACTAAATTGAATATATTGACTCAATCTAACTTTATGTTGATAAGTTTAACACACAGTCGATCCAATCGACTTTGTTTTTATTTGTTCAGGTCATCTTCAACCATAGGTAACTGGATCGATCCACTCAACTTAATTTACTTATTTACTTACATGTTTTTAGACTCAATTGACCTAGTTGACTCTGTTAGGATGTTAAAAATCTTCATATATATGGCATAGTATAAAAATATAAAATCCAACATCTTTAAAATCATATGGTTCATTCTCACCATCCATTCATTTATTTTCTTCATTATAGTCCTATTTTCATAATTTTCAATCTATAAAACTATATCCCTATATTAAACTTTGTTAAGCACGGGATAAACTTTGTCAAAGGCAGAGAATAACAGGTACAAGTATAGGTGCAGAAAATAGGTACAAGGAATAAGTACATGTTGCTACAGTAAGGGGGAGTTATTGTATGTTTTCAGATGACAGTATGTGTAGGTGACTGGATGTGGCAGTTTTAGGATTGAGGTTGCTATCAATGACAATATTTCCAACAAACTTAGTTAACCAAATCAATTGAGTTTTGTAGTTGCTTCTTGCCCAAGAGACACAATTAACTCATTCAACTATGTTTTTATGGCCCTTGCTTTAAAAAATAAAATCAGCCCAATCAATTTTGTTTTGTATTATTTGCATACTCAGTAGTGAATTGACCATGTACTCTTCAAAAAAAATAATTAACTCATATTTCTAGTGATTCACTCATCTTTCATCTTGATCTTGCTTGTTAGAGTAGCACACAAAAAAAAGAAGTTTTAATTTATCTATTTATCACATTATTTTTATTTTATTCACATGCTTCCAAAACATATAATATAAAAAATCATTAAACAAATTATACCCAAGGTCTACCTACTTGGATTTCATCACCAAGGGGGAAGCCAACTCAGTTTTTTGGTCAAGTATAAATATATGGTTGATATATATATCGATAAGGCACCCGATACCCTTATCACTACAAGATTATGAATTGAGAGGGTAGGCCCCAATTCCAATCCAATACCATCACTAATAGATATCCCTTTTGGACTTAACTACTTGAAAACATCCTTAAATTATCTTTCTAATTCATTTTTATAGAAACTCCCTATCACATTTATTTCTAAAGTTATAATTTAAAACATTCAAGAATGATTGCATACATTAACATTTATATTTTTGTTATTTACTCTATAATAATTATGTGTTATATTGTAAAACTTGTATCAGCCATCATTGGTATAAGGTTTGTGTTGTGTGCCACAACTAGATCGATTGGTTTGACCCAGTTTCCTATATGTTTATTTCAAGTATTCTACAAAAAATGACTAGATCATCCAGAATCATAACTATCAAAACTTATCTTTACCTTCAAAACACAGTCAATGTATTTGATTATATCTCCTATAGTCTTTATTTTCCTAAAGAGCATAGTCAACCTAGTCAATTACATCTCCTATAGTTCCCCTTTCCCACATAACATAGTCATTTTGTTTGACCCAATCTTTTATAGACTACTTTTTATGTTTGCCTTCAACACATAGTCAACCTATTTGATTGTGTGTGTTTTAGACTCCCTCAGTTTCAAAATCTACATAACATAGTCAACCAATTTAACCATGTCTTTTACAGCCTATCCTACCTACTATCTTACAAGATGGTGTTGACTAGTTCAACCCAATATCCTACTAGTTAATTTTCACTTCTAAACAAGCTTTTACCTTCCCTCCTTCAAAATGAATTTATTATTTGATGATTATATATAATTGAATCAAATAAACATGATGAATTTCACCAATCCTAATAGGTTTCCTAAGGCACATCTTGTAGCACCTACCATGGATCAAAGCAATGTCCATGTTACCCCTCTTACTACCAACTATGGGACTCCTCATTCTTCCTCAGCACTTAAACCCTTATTTTCATTAGATTATGAGCATGACCTTGATTACATAACTAAAACTATATTTTTCATCAACAAAAACCCTTAACATAAAGGAAAATATATTACAACCATCTATAACCTCATGATGGTACCTCATATAGGAGAACCCCATTCACCTTCCCCTAGCTTTTCTCAAGGATTTGGGGTAAGCCCTTTATTTTTGTCTCAACCTTTCCCCTTTATTATGTCTCTTTCCCACACCATGACATCATCCTTTACATCTTCTTCTACCTCCATGCCAAGTATTTCTATAAACATGGTAGCTTCAACTTCTAGTAGGGATCTTCAAAATACCCACACCCAAACCAATGTTACTAGTGCATATCATGCTACTAATGCTTCTTTTGCTACTAGTGCATCTTATGGTACTAATGCTTCTTTTGTTACTAATGCTTATTTTTATACTAGTTCATCTCACGATATTAATGCCTCTCATACCAGTAGTTTGGTGCATGTTACTACCTCATCCCACACTCGTAGTGTATCTTAAGCTCTTAATACCTCACATAATTATTGATCAAATTTGAATTTCAAGTCAAATTGGGGCACCTATAGGTAAAAACTTAGTTTTTATATAATTTATGGGGTATAAAATTTGGACATAAGATGTATTATATGTAATTTTATTCCATTCAAAGTTATATTAGCTTTGGTCATCAATTTCATTAGCCAACATGTCCTTTTGAGTAATTTTAGGGGTCAAAATTGAGCATATAATGAGTTATATAGATTTATTGGGAATAATAAAGGTTTAAAAAAATTATTTCATGTCCCATGTGTCCTTATAGGTCTAAATAAACTAAAAAAATTGAAAGGTGGTAAGTTATATAGAAGAAAGGGGAGTTTTCTTGAAGGAAAAGAAGAGTTTTGCACTTGTACAACCTCCTTGGGAAGTGTGACACATGGTAAATGGTTAGTAAATTCCTATTAAACTTCCCTATTATCAATTACATGATTATTTTCTCTATAAGTGTCATTTATTTCTCAAAACCATTTTACTCCCTTTTCACCCTTCTTGACAAGCAGACATAACCTTTAGATTTCTACTTGGTACAGACAGCTCAAGACGTTTTAGAGAAAATGATTTTGAGGGGTTATTTTAAAACTATATACCTTAATTTTCATATAATAATTTATAATAATGGTGGCTTGTGTTTCATGAGCCATCCTTATGAAGTTGACTATATTTTTTTGCCTACTTATTTGTGCACCTTATGGGTTTTACCTTGGTTTGATCAATTATGTATGAACTAGTTTCTAATTTTGATTTAAAATTATTTTAAAATCCTCCTATAATTATTCCCATGGTTTTTTTCATTTTTAAATTTTATTTGATAATCCAAATAGCTCACTTTGTAGGAGGGTACCAAAATGTGTAGTTTCAATCAGTTTTCCACTTATAGGAGTTTGAATTCCATATAGAGGATTTAATGTGAGTAGGATACAATGTATTTATATTTATTAATTATATATTAACTACCTCCTTTCCATGTTTGGCCTCATAATTCCATGTTTGGATCAAACTCTCAGTCAATTATCATACTCACAGTTAGCTTTCTGCATACTACTCAGTTACAGTTATGTTTTGGAACTCTGAGCATGATTATAGATGAAAAATGGAAAATATAAAGGGTTTTTGATATTTTATTATTTATTAATATTTAGTTTTATCCTTCCAAATAGCATAAAAATTTCCATGATGATAGTCATGGGCAGCTTATACAGTCTACCAACCATTAATGCCATCTACAGGTATCTCATGAAAGTCAAGCATGTTGAAGAGCATAATTTAAGGTAATCAGGGTCTTGATTATAATATTAGTACTTTTTTATGTCTTGATATGAATATACAACTACTATAGGTCACAAAATAGTCACCTTACCCATGCTTTCAACCTTATTGCCTATATGAAAAAGGGCCACCTACAAGTGATACTAACATAGGATTGAGAATGCACATATGAGAGTGTTGAAATAATTCGGAATTATCTTTGAAGTATTTAAATGTTAAGAAAACCATTAAAATTCATTTTTGGTATGTTAAGTGGGTAGATAAATAATGAAGAATCTTTTTATCAATTAATGACTGAGTTTAAGACCAAGTTCCCTAAACTAAGAAAATAGGGGTCCTAGCACTTTTTTCTAAAGGTAAATGACATGGTTGAAACAACTCCTGATACATGCTATTATTATAACCTTTAATCCTATATAATAGAGAGTATACATTCAAAATATTAGGATCAGAGAGTGAGGAGATGATGAAATTTTAGAGCCTCAAAATGCCCATAAAACACTAAACTTAGACAGTGATGTCTATAGGAATCTGATTCAAAATGGATTTGCACTCAAGGTTGATTATTATAGACCTTTTCAACACATGGAGATGATTAAAAATTATTCATATGAGCATTCATGTTCCAATTATATCTATATAATATGGAATATTGTTTTTGAGTCTTATGGTCACCTACAGTCTGTACATTAAGCCATTATTGACCTATAATAGGGTACTCTAACAATGAGTTGGCATGAGTGTTTAGGTGTTGTTTAGGTCACTAAAGGACTATGAAAAATTTAAATAGATGTTATGGGATCTTATAGGATTCAAATATAAATTTTTTCACATCATGACTAGGTCTCAATGAGCTAAAGTGACCTATAGGCAAGGTCTAAAAGGGAAGTGTCTAAGTCAAGGTAGTGGAGGGCTCATTCATAAACCAAGGTACATATAAAGGGATAATTAAAGGTTAAAATTAATAATTAAGCCTATATACACTTTTCTTCATATCTATGAATGACCTAATGATCTCCAAACAATGTGAACAAGCCTGTGTGGACCTCTTAGGACCCTATGAGCATCTACAGCCTTTGTAGGTGACTATATAGGATAGTGAGATAAAAGAGAGGTTATTTGGTGATTAGTATTCTAAAAATGGGAATAAAATGACCAAAAACCCAAACCATAATCTAATTATGTTGTAATAGGTTTTGATACATGTATCTAAAGCCAATTTTAATCTCAAAAGCACCTATAAGCAGGGGTTCACAGTCAATACAGGCATAACTTAGTTTGTGAACCAAGGTCACATGAAGGAGTTAAGTATACTAATAGATAATAATTTATAGCCTAATTATAGATCTTAAGGATATTATTACACATTTTAATTACAATCCAAATAGGAAAATGCACCTATAAGCATCCCCCTAAGGCAAAAATGCATAGTCAGGGTTTGATGCACAATCTTGAGAATGTAGAGTATATGAAGGATAAATGAGGGTCTAAGGTGTTTAATTAAGATGAGAGACACTCCATAATTATTTTTAAAAGGTAAATATACCTATTAAATTGGATAAAATCAAGGAAATGTCTTTAAACAAGCAATACATAGTCATTTTTGACTGTCACATACACAGTCCATTGCCTATAAGTCTATCTTGAGTTTATAGTGCATTTGAGGGGTTTATTTATGAAACAAGGGATGAAAATTTATGGATATGGTATTTAAAACTTAATTAATCCTCTAAATTAGTCATATGGCCTGATAAAATATAGGAATTTCCATTGTTTTATCTCAAATAGGGGGTACTTCCCTTCATGCACAAGCCCTAACAGTTTTGAAGAAAATGATGAAATAATGTGTTGAGACATGTATAAAAACTTAATTAATGTGTGGAGAGATGTAAAAAACATAATTAAATCTTTTAAACCAATCACAAAGAAAGGAAACTAGACAAGGTGCTCTAAACCTCTAAAGTTGTAGGCAGGTCTATTGAACAAGGTGTAGGCCTAGTTTCCAAATGGAGGACCATTTTCACCCCTAACATAAAATGAGATTTGAAATTAATAGATACTTATTTATTAGGTAAAAATTGAGGTATATATTATATTTTAATTTATTGAAGACATCAAAAAGGTTACTTTGGGCCTAAACCTACAGACAAGCTTACTAGACATGAGTGGATCTAGTATCCAAATGAGGAGTCAGTCATACTTATACAACTAGATATGTGATATAACATATTGAAAAATTATATTTGGCTAAATACTTAGTTTATCAATATTTTATAGTGAAAATAAAAACAAATTAATCCATTATTAAACCTCAAACCAATTCAGACATGTAGGAATGGAAGAAACAAGATCGAGAAGGTAACTTTGAGTGCTCATTTCTCTTTTGAGAATCTTCATGGGAGTATAATAAGTTCAAGTATGTTATTAAGGTCCTTTAACATAAAATTATTGAATTTTTTTTTCAAGTTGAATGTGTAACCTGTATGAACAAAGCTTAAGAATCAAAACTGTCAGAAACCCTTGCAAACCCTGATTAGTGACCTGATGTAGGAAATGGAGTTGGATAGCTGACCAAATGGAATATTTTTCTCATGAAAAATATTTTATATTTAATAGGACTCCCTCAATATACTTCCCACAAGTATGATTTGAATAAACTTATATGAACATGGTAGAAACAGGGTATTTTTTACCATTTTTTGTGTTGTGTAAGCTAAAAGAGGAGTTTGAAGGTGAAATAAATTTTGGGGGAAGTTTTAGACTTTTTATAACTCCTTATTCTTATTTAATTTCAATAAAAAAACTCCTAAGTGTCCAAAATAGGTGCTTCATTTTAGTCAATCAAAATTGGCCTATTAGACAAGCTAGTGAGAAGGGTGGAAAACTTCAAGTGAGATAAATTTAAGGTATCCTTGATGCTTCTAACGCCATGTATGGTCTTAAAATGTGTCATTCACTTCCTCCCATGTATTTTTATGAGTAAATAATGCTAATTTTAATTCCAAGTGTATAGGTTACATGAAGGAATAGTTTTCTGGACTATAGATGATGATAGCTCCTTTCTAAGTGATTTTAGAGGACCAATCATGCAACCAATACATGGAAAGGCATGCCTGATATCCTAAATATTATTTATACTAATTTTGCCTAGTCCTAATCAGTTATTAGGCATTCAAATATGGATAATCATGAAGGCATACTTTCTAAGCTAGAATGAGGAGTTTCATGCCACTTTTTATGAAGTTTATGTCTTGGATTGACATTTGTACTATTATACCTTTCATGGTTCATCCCATACCCTATTCTCATGCACAAGTAACTAATTTTATCAGTTTTACAAGTGTCATAATGACCCTTGGACTTCTCTCTTCTTCTCTCTCTCTTAAGCTCTATAAGAACTACCCATTTTGGCATTGTAATGGATGTTCCACCTGAGTATGGAAAAGCCCTGATCAAATTAATACCATTTGATAAATAAGACTACTTATTTTTACCTCTTTCATCATTTTTCATAGTTTTTTTAATTAGATGACGAATCTTGCTTAGTGAAAACTATGGATTCCTTAGCATGTTATTCATTCTTTCACCTATTTGTAACCTCTTCTTACAAGACATGTGAAGTGTTCTAGGAAATGTATAGGTTTGAGTGAGTTAGTCTATTCATTAGTTCCCTCATAGGCCTATTTTCTATTCCTCCTATCCTAAGGCATTCATCCATAACCTCATAATGTAACATTGATGTGAGAAGACATAGATTGAAGAAGTGTATGTTTAGTTTATCTCTTGATTTCTTATGTAACATGATATTGGTTGGAAGTCATCATGTTATTTGGTATATCACCTCCCTTATAATAGTTTTATTTTATTTATCTCTCTTCCTTTTCACCCCCTAGTTTAGTTGTAGTTGTGATCCCAAAGTGGTACATCAACAGAGTTAGCCCTATCTAGAGATTCACCTCATTCCTTAGGCTACCCACAATCCTAGAGGTGTTTCCATTGTGCCACTTTGATGAGGAGATATTTTATATCTCCTAAAAGGGTGAAAATCCAAGTGAAAATAGTTGTTTTCATGCCTAATGGGACTCTTGGTCCAGGGAGCTGAGATATTTTTAGTGTTGTCTCTCAACAATCAACCTTTGGAGGTATCTATCAAAGCATCAATGGTGACTCCAAAGATATATCAGCTAGTCAATCAACCCAAGTTATATTTTTAGGATTATTGGTAAAAAATTTCCTTTGTGTTATTACTTTGAATTAATTTTCATGGCTAGTTTTGGTGTTGATCATTATTTTACACAAGTTGGTGAGACTTTACAAGCTTGTGCCATTCCTTATAAATATGAAAAAGTGCTTAATCAGCCTTGGTGTGATTCTTACCAGCCTTGTCATGAGTTGTATCAGACCTATAATTATCCTTTTCATGATTTATATTACTCCTATATCTAGTCTTCTCAATGTCTTGCTCCTCTGAGTCAACCTAGTCACTTCCCAAGCCAATCCATTTTTACCTTTAAGAAAAATATTTTGGGCTATGAGAAGTACATGTTGGATATTGCCACACAAAGAGGATATGGTATTGAGATTCATAATAATTTTTTTCATAAGGTGATATAAGCATTATATTTGGTTAAAAAAGAGTGGGTACTTATTGAGAGAGCCAATTAACAAAGGCTCACAAGTGAGATGCTTGATGTGAGTGGCCTAATGTCTTCCTTAGAGGATAGGCTAGGAGTTCATGAAAGGAAACCTCACCAAACCTATCAGCCTTCATATCAACTTCCCCAATTTCAAAATCAGCCATATTTGATCCCTACTCATGAACCAAGTCAAGGATATCAAAGTCATCATTTTCCCAATCAGTTAGAGGAGAAAATTGAGAATAGAAACCTTGTTTTTGAACCTAATCTTGATAGGTAGATTGATTTGGAAAATATGCATATGAATCAGTCCATATTATCAAAAAATAAGTGGAGTTAAATCCCTCATTTCCCTCTCCCATTGCATCCCCACCACCTTAAAAGGAGACTCATAACCTCAATTTCCTAAGTTGGAAGAAGATAGTGGAGTCATGGGGAAAAAAGAGGAGAAAAGACTTAACAAAGAGTGTGAAGTTGAGAAAACTCTTGATCTTATACAAAATCCTCCTAACCTTACTCAAAAAAATACTTATAATCCTAAAATCCTAAGCTAGAGTAATATAGTGTAATCATGGGGGGGAAAAGTGGATAGAAGTTTGGTCGATAAGGAGTGTGAAGTTTTGAATGAAGTTGATCCTTTGAAAGTTATTTCCACCCTTACTCAAGAAACTTCTTGTGTTCTTTGTCAACCCTCATGCATTCCTTGTCCTCATGAATACTCCTATGAATTTCAATAAATAATTTTCCAAGAGAACCTAGCCAAGCAAATTGAAGAGTTAGAGGCAAAAATGAAGTTGCTAAGTTGGTGGAAGGTTTAGACCTAAAAGAAGATCGTATGCCTAAACACACCCCATCCACCCTTCCTCAAGAGATTAATCAAGATAAATCAGATGTGAATGAATATTTTTTCAAGTGGAAGGAATAAAATCAAGTGGTTTTATCCCAAGGTCTTCCTCCCCTTCCTCAAGAGCTTCTAAAATAACCCCCTACACTTCACTCCCAATCTGATTTTGAGTTCTATGTGCTACCTCCACCAACTAGTTCATCTTATCCTCACCCCATCACCCTTTAAATTGATGTACCTATGGTATTTTAACCTAATGAGGAGTATTTGGTTGACAAAAACTCAAAACTCTTGCTTGAATAAATCCTAACTCCTTGGCAGCCTCATTGGACTTAGTCACATGACTTCACAATGCCTAATCTTGGAATCACAAAGAAGGAGATGGAAGATATTGCAGCCCTTGAGAACCATATTCATGTTATAGAAGTTGATATGAAACTTGAGGTCCCTCAATAGGTACTAAATGATGAATTAGGGGTGGTTTTTTGTGTTGAAATTTTTTATTGGGTTGATGAGGAAGAATGTTCTCCTTTTTCCCAAGAAGAGGAAACTTTCATTGATTATTCCACCACTTTTCAAGATGTCATGGATGGTCAAGGAAAAGTTATTAATCAGATTTTGGATGATATGTTTCAAATCATTGGATTAGGCTATACTCCTCCTCAAGGAGGCTATGATCTGGTCAAATATGGAGAAGGAAACTTTGGCACTCAAGTGAGTATGCAAAGAGAAGGTAACCTTTAAAATATATCCTTCCAAGAGACATACATTTCATGATGACATGTTTTAATTAATCAAGATGGGTTATCACCCTCTCAACTAATTGGGTGAAACACATCAGCTTTTGAAGGATGGAAAAAGCTCCTATTGGCCTCAATTTTCTAAGGAACATGAAACTAATCCTCTTGAAGCCATGCATACTAAAGAGATACAAATTGACCATGAAATGAAGAGTGGGAAGCAATATGAAGTATGTGAACATGTTTAATAGGAGTATATCTACATTGGAGACCTATTGAAGGATGATCCACTTGAGGGCAGATCAACTGAAGTGCTAAGGAATAGGTCTGATCTATAAAGCATCTATTTCAAGGAAAAGCATGTTTGGCACTATATTTCATCTCACCATGAAGATTATTTAATAAATTTTCCTTTTGATCCAGGAAAGGAGGTATGCTTAGTTTCTATTTGTGAATAATATTTTATTTTTATATTCCCCTAAGTGTCTTAAGCACATGTGTGTGTGTTTCTTGTTAGTTTTATTATATTATTTTGTGTGTGTACTTTGCTTTGTGTGGTTGAGGTAATTAGTGGTCTTGTCTTGATCAAATTAAATGGTCAAATTTTTCCTTATTGGTCTCAGACTTAAAATGACTCCTTAATCCCAATGGACTGATAAGGCTACTAGTCTAGTTAGTATAGCAGGCATACTACCCATATGAGTCATTAATTTGTTGACCAAATTTGACTATTAAGTCAAATTGGGGAACTTATAGGTAAAAATTTGGTTTTTATAGGTTTTAAGGGGTCTAAATTCTGGTCATAAGATGTGTTATATGAAATTTTATGTCATTTAATGTTATATTAGATTTGGCCATCAATTTTATTAGCCAAGATGTTCTTCTGAGTTATTTTAGGGGTCAAAATTGAGTATTTAATGAGTTGTAAGGATTTTTTGGGAATAATTAAGGTTAAAAAATTTTATTTCATGTCCCATGTGTCCTTATATGTCTTAAGTAACTAAAAAAACTAAAAGGTGGTAGATTATGCAGAAGAAAGGGGGGTTTTCTTAAAGGAAAAGAAGAGTTTGGCACTTATACATCCTCCTTGGGAAGTGTACCACATGAGAAATGGTCAATAAGTCACTCTTATACTTACCAATTCTCAATTCCATGATTTTTTTCTTTATAAGTTCTATTTATTTCTCAAAACTATTCTACTCCCTTTTCACCCTTCTTGGCAAGCAGAAGTGACCTTCAAGTTTTTACTTGGTACGGATTGCTTAGGAAGTTTTAAGGAAAATTCTTTTGGGGTTTTTTTTTAAACTGAGATACCATCATTTAAATATAATAATGGTGTCTTGTGCTTAATGATCCATCTTCATGAATCTGACTATATTTTCCTACCTGCTTATCTCTACACCCTGTGGGTTTTGACTTGGTTTGAGAAATTTCATATGAACCAATTGCTAAGTTTTGATGTCAGATTATTTTTACCTCCTCCTTGAATTATTCCCATGGTTTTTTTCATGTTTTAAGTTTGTTTTATATTCCAAATATCTTACTTTGTAGGAGGGTACCACCATGTGCAGTTTCAGTTAGTTTTCCACTTGTAGGAGTTTGAATTCCATATAGAGGCTTTCATGTGAATAACATAAAGTGTATTTCCATGTCTTAATTACATATTTACTATCTAATTTCCATGTTTTGCCTCATAATTATATGTTTAGATCAAACTCTCAGTCAATTATCATACTCACAATTAGTTTTCTTCCTACCACTTAATTACAGTCATGTTTTGGAACTCTGAGCATGCTTATAGATGAACAATGGAAACTCTAAAGGGTGTTTGATATGTTCTTGTGTATTAATAGTAAGTTATAGCCTCAAAAATATCACAAACAATTATATGATGGTATTCATGTGTAGCTTATACAGTCTGGTCGCCATCAATGCCCATCTATAGGTATCTCATGAAATTCAAGCATGTTGAAGAGGAGATTTTAAGATAAGCAGGATCTTGATTATGAGAGTAGTAATTTTGGAGGTCTTGAGATGAATATGAAACTAATATAGGTCACAAAATAGGCACCTTACCCATACTTTCAACCTTGTTGCCTATATGAAAAAGGGCCACCTACAGGTGATACTAATAGAGGACTAAGAATGCACGTATGGGAGTGTTGATATTAATTTGGAATTCTCCTTCAAGTCCTAACATGTTAAAGATACCACTAAAATGAATGTTTGGAATGTTAAGTGAGAATATAAAGAGTGAATAATCCTTATAGCATTCAATGACTGAGTTTGAGACCAAGTTCCCTAAATTGATAAAATAGGGGTCCTAACACTTTTTATCAAAGGTAAATGACAAGGTTGCAAGAACTTTTGATACATCCTATTGTGATAACCTTGTATCCTATATCATATATGGGATCCATTCCAAATATAAGGATCAGAGAGTGAGGATATGATGAAATTTTAGAGCCTTAAAGTGCCCATAAAAATAGTAAACTCAGACAGTGATGTCTATAGGACTTTAATTCAAAATGACCTTGCACTCAAGGTTGATGATTTTAGACCTTACCAACACATGGAGATGATTCCAAATGATTTATATGAGCATTAATGTTCCAATTATCATCTATATAATATGGAATACTATTTTTTAGTCCTATGGTCACCTATAGTCCATACACTGAGCCATTATTGACCTATAGTAGGGTGCTCTAATAGTGAGTTGGCATGAGTGTTTAAGTGTTGTTTAGGTCACTCAAGGACTGTGAAAAGTTTAAAGAGATGTTATGAGATCTTATAGGACTCAAAATTAACTCTTTTAACATCATGACCAGGTTTGAATGAGCTAAAGTGACCTACAAGCAAGGTCTAAAAGGGAAGTGTTTAAGTCAAGGCAGTGGAGGACTCATTCATGAACTAAGGTACATATAGAAGGATAATGAGAGGTTAAAATGAATAATTAAGTATATATACACTTTTATCCATAGATATGATATACCTAATGATCTCTAAATAATGTGAATAAGCCTATATGGACCTCTTAGGACCCTATGAGCATCAACAGCCTTTGTAGGTGACTGTATAGGATAATGAGCTAAAAGAGAGGTTAATTTATGATTAGTATTATAAAAATAGGAATAAAAGGACCAAAAACCCAACCCATAATATAATGATGTTGTAATATGTTTTTATACATGTATCCAAAGCCAATTTTAATCTCAAAAGCACCCACAGGCAGGGGTTCACAGTCAATACAGGCAGAACTTAATTTATGAACCAAGGTCACATGAAGGAGTTAAGGCCATTGATAGATAATCATGGATATCCTAATGAGATATAATAAGGATATTATTACACATTTTAATTATAATACAGATAGGAAAATTCACCTATGGGCATTTCCCTAGGGTAAAAAGCACAGTCAGGGTTTGATGCACAATCTTGAGAATGTAGAATGTATGGTCTAAGGTGTTAAATGAAGATGAGATACACTCCATAATTATTTTTAAAATTTAAATATACCTCTTAAATTGGATAAATACAAGTAAATGGTCTTCAAATAATCAATACAGAGTTATTTTTGACTATCACATACACAATCCATTACCTAGAAGTATATCTTGAGTTTATAGTGCATTTGAGGGGTATATTCATTAACAAAGGGATAAAAATTTATGGAGATGGTATTTTCCACTTAATTAATCCTCTAAATTAGTCATATGGTCTAATAAAATAAGGTAATTACCCCCTATTTTGTCTCAAATAGGGGGTACTTCACTTCATGCATAAGCCCTGGCAGTTTTGAAGAAAATGATGAAAGAATGTGTTGAGACCTGTATAAAAACTTCAAGAATGTGTGGATATCTATAAAACACATAATTTAATCTTGGAAACCAATCAAATATAAATGAAACTAGAAAAGGTGCTCTAAACCTCTAAATTTGCAAGTAGGTCTATTGAACAAGGTGTAGGCCTAGTTTCTAAATGGAGGACCATTTTCACCCATAACGTAAAATGAGAATTAAAATGATTATATAGTTGTTTATCAGGTAAAAATTGAGGTATATAGGCTTTTTTAATTTATTTAAGACATCAAAAAGGTTAATTTAGGCCTAAACTTATAGATAGGCTTACTAGACATGAGTGGATCTAGTATCCAAATGAGGATTCAGTCATACTTCTACAACTATATATGAGATATAACATATTGAAACATGATATTGGGGTCAATATAAAGTTTATAAAGCTTTTATAATTCAAATAAAACCAAAGGAATCCATTCTTGAACCTCAAACCAATTCAAACATGTAGGAATGGAAGAAACAAGCTTGAGTGGGTAACTTTGAGTGCTTATTTATCTTTTGAGGATGTGCATGGGAGTATAATAATTTTATGGATGTTATAAATGTCCTTTAACATCAAATGAGTTTTTTTTTTCAATTTGAATGTGAAACTTGTATGAATAAAGCTTAAGAATCAAAACTATTATAAACCCTTGTAAACCCTGATTAGTGACCCGATGGAGGAAATGGAGTTGGATAGATGATAAAATGGAATACTTTGCTCATGAAACATATTTAATATTTAATATGACTATCTATATCTACTTCCCACTAGGAAGAATTGTATGGACATGGTATAAATAGGGTATTTTTAACCATTTTTGTGTTGTGCAAGCTACAAGAGGAGTTTGAAGGTGAAATCAAGTTTGGGGGTAAGTTTTATACTTTTTATAACTCCATATGGTAATTTAATTTCAATAAAAAATTCCTAAGTGTCCAAACCAGGTTATCCATTTCAGCCAGTCAAAATTGGCCTATTAGATAAGCTAGTGAGAAGGGTAAAAAAACTTTCAAGTGAGATAAATTTAAGGTGTACCTAATGATTATAAGGCCATAGAGGGTCTTTATATGTGTCATTAACTTCTTATAATGTATTTTCATGAGAAAATGATGCTAATTTTGAGGCCAAGTGTGCAAGGTGCATGAAGGAAGAGTTTTATGGATTGCAGATGATGATATCTCCTTTCTAGGTGATTCTAGAGGACCAAGCATGAAACCAATGCATGGATATGAATTCCTAACATCCTTACCTTTATTTATAATCATTTTACCTGGTCCTAATTATTTATGAGGTGTTCAAACAAGGCTAATTATGAAGGCATTTTTCTGAGCCAGAATGAGGAGTTTCATGCCACTTTTCATGAGTTTTATGACTTGGATTGACATTTGTACTTATATAACTTACATGGTTAATCCCATACCCTCGTCTAATGCAAAATTAACCATTTTTATCAAATTTACAAGTGTCCTTGTGATCTTGGGACTTCTCTCTTCTCTTTCTCACAAGTTTTATAAGAATTATCCATTTTGGCATTATAATGGATTTTCCACCTGAGTATGGAAAATCCTTGCTCAAATGCATACCATTTTATCAATAATAATACTTATTTTTACCTCTTTCATGAATTTTCATAGTGTTTTCAATTTGATGATGAATCTTTCTTAGTGAAAACTATGGATTCCTTAGCATGTTGTTCATTCTTTCACATATTTTTAGCCTCTTCTTGTAGGGAATGTGAAGTGTTCTAGGAGATGTCATGGTTTGAGTGAGTTATTATATTCATTATTTCCCTCATATTCCTCTTTTATAGTCATAATAGCCTAAGGTATTCATCCATAACCTCACAATGTAACATTGATGTGAGAAGACAGAGATTGAAGAAGTGTATGTTTAGTTTGTCTCTTGATTTCTTGTGTAACATGATATTGGTTAGAATCCATCATGTTATTTGGTGTATCACCTCCCTTATAATAGTTTTATTTTAGTTATCTCTCTCCCTTTTCATCCCCCAAGTTTTGTTTTATTTGTGATCCCAAAGTGGTACATCAAGGGAGCTAGCCCCATCTAGAGATTCACCTCATTCGTTAGGTTACCCACAAGCCTAGAGGTGTTTCCATTATGCCACTTGGATGAGGATAGATTTTACATCTCCTCAAAGGGTGAAAATACAAGTGACAAAAATGATAATATGCATCACATGTTGCATCCACTAGCCAAAATATAATTCAAACCAATCAACTTTATTACAAACACTTAACTAAATGCATACATTTCAAACTAATAATGCAAATTAGATGATACAAATGCAAAATAACCTAATACATCTCCAAAACCAACCTCGCCATTTTCTATGGGTATCAAAAAATCCTAATTCCCCCCACCCCGCTTTAGGGATTCATATGGTAACCTCATACCACCACCCCTACTTATCAACAAAACTATCAATCATTTATAAAATGAACCTCTAGTACCTCAAATTTCCACCATTGACATAAGAGGTATCACTCCCACCATCACTTATAATGGATCTATAGATTCTACCTTTCATTTAAAAACATTTAGAAACCTTTAAAAATATTGGGTTAAGCTTAATACTTTTGCTACCACTAAAATCTTAGCTAAAACGCTTTCAGGAGATGCTTTAAATTGGTAAAATCAATTGAAAACCCACTTTATTACTAGCCTAGAAGACTTGGTCAACTCACTGGTCCAATAATTCTAAACTAGTGATCCTCCCAAAAATATCTTATGTCATTTTATAGATTGTAAACAACTCAAAACTGAAACGGCACTAGTCTTCATCAAATGATGGAAAAAATTGTCTAACAATTCTGAGCATAATATGGCAAATGACAACCTCTTCCACCTATTTACTAATGCTCTCCTTCCTAAATTACAATATCACATTTGGTCCCTTTCTCCAAAAAATTGAGAATAATCTCTTGAGTCTTGACCAAGACAAATGATCATATTTCCTCATGCATCAATTTGAACCATCTCAATCTATAATGGGAACTCACATGATTATCAAAAAAAATTATCATGTAGCTAATGATGTTGTTACTAACACGTGTGAAACTATACACACCATCCAAGATATTACTCCAAATAACACCATGGATCATGTTCCTCCCCTTAACAATAATTATAATCATAATCCCACATTTTCTCAAAATAATCATACTAATGTGCACCAAATCGTTGTCACTAGAAAAAAATCAAAAACATCTTCTAAGACCTCTACCATAATATCTTAACCTCACTCATCCTATGAAATCATGGTATGATCAAAAGAATTTTTTTTGGTTTCATTATCCTAGGATCTCTTGCAACACTGTGCACCTATATATAAAAATCATCTCATGGGTTATTATGAATGGGATCCTATTTTGGAACTTTCCCATCTCCCATCTCAAATCCCTTTCTTAGATCTAATGATAACTTCTCCCCACCATCGTAATCTCCTAATGTAATTATTTTTATAAATTAACATCCCTCATCCTCCTCCTATAGGGAAAGAGGCTACCTTATTTGGATATGAAGATATCATACTTGAACAATGTGAAGAGATGTCAATCCATGTTGACAAAACAGTGGGCACTTCCTTCTCACTTAAGTTTCCTATCACTTCTATGATTTCAAATGAGATATTACTTTATGTGAATGATCCTCCTTTATTAATTAGAATTAAATAGGTGATATATAAGTTAAGCATTCTTGAATTATTGATGGGTTAGGAACTTGTGTTGCCTCCCTTGAATTTATTAAAACACTTGGATACTCTCAATGTAACCTTAAATCTACATGCAGTACATGCCAAGGCTATGACAGAAGACAAATTCCTCTTTTAGGTTATGTTTGGATTCTCATTACCATTCCTTCCATTATCATCTATGTTAAATTCATGATGTTTAACTTTCCATGTTCTTACAATAGCTTACTCGATCTACCTTGGACTCATCATATGAGAGTAGTTGTTTCATCTGCATACCAATGTGTTAAATTTCCTCACAATGGTGTTATATACAAGATTCAATGGGAAAAAAATACTTAGAATTTTGAATAATTCCAAGAATGTGGTGTCTTTAAAATACCACCCTTTAACCCTTACATAGTGTTCTATTTTGAGAATCCCAACACTCAAACTATCTTGTTAACTCCACTAGAGGTTATAATAGTCATCTAGAATTAATTAGGAATGTGTCACCTAATATTTTATAATTTGATGATGATGAGCCATATGAGATAAGCCTAAATATCAAACTTCTAATCTTTCTCCTCACATCATAGCTCAACTTTCTCCTTATCTTCAACCTCAATCCTATCAGCAATTTCCTGATGACATACCAATTACTTTAACCAAAACTAGACATTCCATTCACCATGCATCCTTGATTGATAAAATAGTTCACACATATGGTATCAACTTACATACCCCTAATTATGATTATGATTATGATTATGCTTTAGATGACCCATTTTTAGTTGGATTCATCCAAGCTAAAAACACTGAAGTTCTTAGATATCATTCTTTTTTATTTCAGTTTTGTCATTCTTTGTCTATAGTTCCTTCTGTTATAATACCTAATATTAGTTTTTCCACTATTTTTCATAGGTTAGATATGGATCACTCATGTATTATTCCTCAATCACAATATATCCTCTTAGAATTATTCTCATAGATCATGCCATGGTAAGATCTTATCATTTTGCCATATATCATGACCCTTCCAGTATGCTTACTTCACAGATGTTAGCCACTTTACTTAAACACACTAAACAACTATCCTTACCTACAGATGAGTCTAGTCTATTTTTTTCTCCATATCCTCCCTTCATAGGTAATGGTCTTCTACCATTACCTCAACTTAATCCCTACTCGCACAATGGTTACATGAGCCTTATTTTGATATTCATAAACTTATTGGTCATTAGACCAAGGATTATCATATATATCAACATCCCTAGGCTTCTTCTTCTACCCACTACCAAAAACTTAAGCAATACATCGACACTTTATGACTAGTCATTGCCCATCCCAATGACAAGACTATCCTACCTCCCAAGTGACTCCTAGAGTACATCCCTAAAAAAAGGGTAAGTATTATATTTGGCATTAGTGTTATACCCATCATATTGATCAATGTTTCATGCTTTATTATCACGTCCAAGATTTCCCATAGTCTACACTAGTACCAGTTATTCCTCCTCCTATAGGTTGCCTACAAATGAAAGGTCATCCTCCACTATTTTCACCTCCTCCTAGATTCACAAATACCATTCATATTAAGATACTTATTCCTTACATCAAGTATCCCACATAGGAGATACCACATGATAAGTCCTCCTCTTCCTTTACACCTACCTTTTTAGTGGATATGATATAGAAGGAAGTCTTTTCACAACTTTCTGCAAAGATTGATGAGACTCTATTTAACGTTAGAATTTAGTTGCATAGGGTTATGTCAGATGTTATGGATAACATTTGTGGTTAGATATATCAATATTTTTAACATGGCATGGTGTTCTCTCACATTATTTATTATTATATTATATATTTGGATTGAATTTGTGATTCATGTATATATCTTCTATTTTTTACTATTTGTCAAACATGATTTCATGTATCTCTTTTGTATGAACCATTATATTATGCTTTATGTTTTTTACATGGTTTCATTCTCCTTAGATTTATCTTATGGCTTATTCTCATTATTTTCATTAATTCAAACTTATGCTTATGATTTCACTTCTTTCACATGGAGTCTTTTGTTTTCTCTATAATGATTGTTTGATATGGTTCACACTCAAATAAAGATAATTATTATTGTGACTTGGTTATACAACTCTTATTTATTATAGGTAAAAAACACTAAGAGGGTGGGTGAATAAGTGATGGAAAACAATCCAATTCAATTTACAAACCCTTTAAACATTTAAGCATTCAATACAACCATTCATGAAACATTCAAGATATTTATATAACTAAATAATAGATAATGTAATATCACACACAACACAAGATCTATGTGGGAAACCCTCTTGGGGAATAAAACCCACTCTCAACCCTATAAAAAATTGAATACTTGTCCTATAATAAGTTACAAACATGATACTTTAGCTAAATACTTTTTCCACAAGGAGCAACTGCCCCTAAGATGGTCAAGTCCTTCTAACTAAAATGTAGTGAAACAATTGTTCCACAAGGAGCACTTTCCCATAGAATGGTCAAGTCCTTCTGACAAAAATTTAGTGAAACACCTAATCCACAAGGAGAACCTACCCTTAGATATGTTCAATTCCTTCTAACCTACATATTGAGAACCCTCTTAACACATATTGTATGAACATCTCCTGATCACTGATTACTTGCCAATATGATGGAGACACCTTAAAAACATAGACCCCTTCACTTCTTCACACACTCACAAACATCCAAAACCACCTTTTAGATCACTCTACACTTCTTATAAAAAAATCTATTATAACCTAATCAACATGACCAAATGGTCATACACACAGTCCACACTATGATTTGCCTCTCAAATCAACTGCCAAGCTCACACAAACATCATCTATCCTTCATTCACACTCGAGGCATCAAAAACATCCTTTTGGATCACTCTAGACCTCTTCACTCATCTTTAATATTAAAACCTAAAATATCACTATTCTAACATCATAAATATGACCTATAGGTCATACACATAGTCATTAACCTACTTTTCTCTACAACCCATCCACTAGGCACACACCTTTCTTCTTTCCTTCACTCTATAACACTTAAAATACCTCTTCTTTCAAGTCTATAAATCACCACCTTTGATTTCAAATTTTATATATCCATCAATAATATCATGTTCACAACCTTCTTATCAACCATAACACATGCCTTCACTCTTAAGGCATCTACATGGGTCACCTTTAAGCAGTACCCTCTTTCAAATAGGCCTAAGTGTGCTTTTAGGTCCTATGGAGACCCATTCACCTCTTTGACACTTATTTAGCTAAAACTTAGAAAAAAATAACACTTTAAAAATACATAAACCCATGACACATAACCTATATGTCCTCCTTAAGTGACAACATCCATCACATCACCCTTTTGTTATAGCACGATTAGCCCAAACATCATTTTATACATATGATCACCAAGAATGAACACAATCAACTTTTAAGCATTTGATAATATATAATATAGATTTTTAAAACCTCCATAAAGGAGTCTACAACACTCTCATATATATAATTCCCCTTGAAACATCTAAATGCTATCACAAACAGCTCAAATATCCTTCTCGAGTCACTTACAGAGCATGGTCAAACACACAATCAACTTTAGATATCAATAAGTTTAATTGTAAAAACATTCAGACCCTCTAACTAGGTTCTATATATTTACCTTGAAGTCCTATATAAATTTGTATATAACTACATCTTTGAATTCATCCTAGATCAAAAGTTATGGCTCAAACAGTGCAGACTAGTTTTTTCCTTTGCTAAATTCAAATGCCAACAGTCACTATTAAACATCAAAAAATTTGCCATCACCTCATGTCTTCACAATTTTTGATCAAATACACACCATTTATCTCTACATATTATCATAGTATTCACCATGCAATACTCACCATTGATCTCTATTTGTATAAACCCCCATGAACCATTGATCTTATATCCAAGCTCCGTGAATGTGATACATGTCACTAGCACATTCATTCTTTGACATTTTGACTTTATGCACACCTTTGGATCAATTATAATAATATTATGTGCACCATTAGATCATTATACATTTAGGTTAAAATCTTGAGGTTATATCTTTGTAGATCATATGTTCATTTTTGGATCTTCATCTGTCAAATTAGACGCTCACCATTAGATCTATTTAACACTCACCGTTAGATCACCTTTTGAAAATTTGGCTAATTATGGGAGCTTAGTTAATTTTTTTTGAGATCCTAACTTTTCACTATTATAAATTTTTTTATGCTCAATGTCCAAACCTGAAATTTGAACCACATGATTTCCTCACATAGGGGAATCCATCCATATATCCAGTTGCTCCTAGAACCTTCATGCATGTGAAATATGATGTCATCAAACTTCTTACTTGACTCTACTTGAACTTAGACATTTAAGCTCATATTAATTTCATGTCATAGATCTGTGATGTGATTAAACATGCATAGTTAGATCTTCCTTTACAAATTTGGCTAAGTATGGTAAAACATTGCAATCTACCTAGGAAGCCAACTTTACATAGTCATATCTTTTGCTATACTCAACCTCATGACTTGAAACTTGGAACATAAAAACTTGGGACTAATTTTATCACACCCATATGAACAAATCCCCTTGAATCATTCATATGTGGTAATGGTGATGTCATCCAACTACCTACTCAATTTTTTTATCATAAAACCAATTATTCCAAGATGAATATAATGAAGAATCAGATGAATACCGTACACTTCCACAAGATCTCCAATCATCCTTAACCTCTAATAAGACCCCTCACACATTCTCAATACTTTAAACCCATCCCTAATCATGCCAAAATTGAAGATCAACCAAACCTACTTCAAACATATTAGGACAAGCACACTGTACACTTTGTCATTGACACTTAAACTATCAAGACACTTCATCCACTCACTTGAAAACCTCCATGATGTCATTGAAAACTCTCCAAAAATCTCCCACTTTGTCATTGATGTCAACACCCATCATATAGCTCACCTTCCTTCTCTCTCTTCAAACACTCTCACAATAAGAACTTTCTCCCTCTTTGACATAATGATAAAGTGGGTACAAACTGATCCTAAAGAACTAAAAATACCACCAATAGGAGAGGAGCACCTTATAAATATGATACAAACTCCCCCTTACCTTGAGCCTACCTCTTCTTGCCTTGATAATTTCCTCTTGTTACATACCAACACTCTCTTCAACCAAGCACTGTAACCAATGAATAAAGAACACACAAAAACACTAGAATCTGATGGAACTCACCAATAAATATATAAGAGGGACTCCCCCTAAGATCTCTTAGCCATTACACCTCTTAAGCATCTTCAGATCTTCACACACCATGAAGAACCACCACACAGGCTTACTAGCCTTCTCTCTCAAGCCACCTTAAGGACCACCATTAGAACTCCATACCACTCACCAAATAGGAAACATGTTCTAAACCAACCTGATAATTCACCTTAAAACACTCATGCCTTGATATTTTGGATAAACCAAGCAAAAACATCAAATCTTCACACTAGGCCTATCTAGATTCCTTGTAGCCCTACTTGGAAATTACAGAAACCTACAACTTTAAATAAACATAATTTCAAGACCTAAAACTTTATATCTAGATCACTCTCATATTCCCCCTTAGGCACACCAATTTTCATCACCTAGATCATCCTCTACAATATACTTCACAAACCTACTAGCCAAATATGCCTCCATCTTGACAAAATCATGAACAATTTGAAAACCAAAAACCTTCATATCTCTATGAAGCTTGATTTTACAACCTATTTGGCCCATTCAACCTACTAATTTTCCTTATACCTTAATTCATAAGGCAAAACACTTTTCTTGCATAACCCAAAACTCTAGAATATCAAAACAAATAAGGTCAACAAACCTTATTCTAGTTAACAGCCACATCTAAAACTATTTGCACACTTGGAAACAACCATCACAACTTTTGGACCAATATTTGATCCTAGAATCCTTTGGGAGCCCATACTACATATCCCATGGTTTTTGACCTGCATACCCTTAAGCACAAATTGGGAAACCTAAGAGCAAACAAAAATTATCAAATTGCACACAAAAGATTTTCAAATCTTGTAATCACCTATAAAACATCTAAATAAATTCAACACACCTTTCTATTCCATTAATACACCTTAACAACTTACAATGACACCTGGATATCTCCATACCCAGCCTACAGACCTTGCACACACAGCTTCATTCCATCACAACATCTTGGATCAAATTTATAAGACTCATTGCTCCCCCTTAACCAAGCATATATTCAAATGATATTCATATCTTAAAACATCAACCAAATCTCAAATGGCATCTACCATGCTTCTTCTTTCTTTTCAAGTGTCTCTTTGAAGCCTAGATAGAGACACCTTAACTCACAGTGTCCTAGAACAATGTGAAACCAAGAGTTTCCCATAATTCCTCATATTCCTTTTCCTCCTTGCTCATCTTATACTTATAGTTATTATTTTTCATCTTATTCTTAAGAGAATAAACATGCTCATCCACTATAATATTCTCTTTCTCTTCCAAGCTTGATTTGACAATACATGGAGACAACAAGTATTGATGGCATACCTTCTGAACTGAAGAAAGAGCTTCATCACTAGATATTAAAAATTGATGCTCTTTACAAAAAACATGTTCAAAAATATAAGTATGTTCAATTGTATCCATACACATATTATAACTAGTCTCAAGTATCACCTTGGTCTTCTCCTTGAGCTTGGACTCTTCATTCACAACATGAGCAAATAATGAGAGCTCTTGGCACTCTCCAACTTCTATAGCATTCTCCACCATAGAAAATATATTACTTGGACCTGAAAACTCATCATGACTAACACTTACCACCTTTGGTTTCCATGAGTTAACTTGCCTTCTTTCTTACACTTTAGGATCTTGATTAAACCTATTCTATATTATAGGTCTTTGCTTGTAGAATATAGCAATGTGACCTCTTTTTTGATAGTTGAAGCACATTATACCTTTTACAAGAAGCTTATCCTACCTTTCCTTATTAGAACAAAATCTTGAAATATATCCATTCTTTTGATAATTCAAACAAATGAATCTTTTTGAATAATACTCACCTTTTAAGTGATGACCTTCATCATAGTTCCATGTAAAATCATTTCTAACATGTCTCTTGTATTCTTTATCTCTATGCCCAAAACAATTACATGTGTAACAATAACCATTAAAACTTGCATACCTCATCACATTTGGTTATTTGATATGATTTGTCTTCATTCTACTAGCATCTTCATTCCTTGATTTATTATTTACCCTCAAGGTCTAATTTACATTAGCCTTCATCTTGTCTTGAGTTGCATTTTCTGGTTCTTCTTTATATCTAAGACCAGTTCTATCACTTTTATGCTTTTTACCACTCAAAATATTATCTAGATCACTTAAGCTCTTTTCAAATCTCAAAAATGAATTCATCTTACTTTATGTCTTATTTAACTCAACTTTTAATGACTCATTTTCAATCACATACCCTTAACATTCATCTTCTTTAGATTTTAGGCTTGTAGATAGGATTTCCAATTGACAACTAAGATGTTTTACTATATATTCATGGTCCTTCACGTCTTCATTAATTTTTGCTTCATACACATTGAATTGCTCTTCATAGTCCTTGATTTATGACTTCATCTTCTTGTTAATCTTATTCTCAATCTTTAGTTCTTTAAGAGCATTCATCAATTTAGTATCACAATTCACCTCATCTTTATCATCATCTAAATCACTCCAAGTAGACTCCTTTTGATATGATCAACTTTCTTCCTCAACCATGAATAGGGATTTAGCTTCAACAAAACTGTCAGCTTCATTATCAAACTCAAAATCACTATCCTCACTATCATCTGATGAGTTGCAATCTTTATTGATGTAGAGACTCTTCTTTTTCTTGAAGGACTTCTTCTTGTCATACATTTTTAATCATTTCTTCCTCTTATCAGACCTGTATGTTTTCTTGTCTTCATCTTGGTCTTCACCATACTCTTCATCATCATTAATCTTATACTTATGAGGGAACTTGTTAGAAAATTTTCCTAACTCTCCACAATTAAAGCATTTGAAGGGTAATTTACCCTTATACTTGCCTAACCCTATTTTAGATTTCATTTTAAACAAAGCAATTAGTTCATCTTCATCAAAATCAAATATGTCATCCTCCTTGAGTTTCTTACCTTAGAACTTCTTATTTGACTTCATTTATGTCTTGAATGTTTCTTCCTTCTTTGGTGGTATATCATCATTTATTCTCATCTCATAGATAGTAAGGATGCCATGAAATTCATCCATATTCAACTAAGTAAGATCATGACTTTCTTCTATAGTAGATACTTTAGAATCAAACTTGAGAGAGAGAGAGAGACCTTAATACCTTTTTAACTACAGTAGCTTATTCAAGCTTCTCTCCAAGACCTCTGATGATGTTCAAAATATCATCAACTCTCTATAGAAAGGATGCCACAGAATCTTCTTCCTTCATATTAAGACTCTAAAATTATCTTCAGTGAGTATACAACTTTGGCAACTTAACCTTTGAATATCCTTCATAAATAGTCTTTAATTTATTCCACATTTTCATGGTAGATATGTAATGGATTACCTTAGTGTATTCAATCTCTAAAATACCATAAATGATAGCATTCATTACCTTAGAATTATTCTCAAAAAACTTCTTATTTGAAGCACTGGATGGAGGAATAGTAGGTGCAGAATAACCATCCATAAAAAAATTCCAAGTGTCAAACCCTAGGGACATAATGTAGTTCTTCATCCTCACACTTCAAAAAGTATAATTGGATCCATTGAATATCGGTGCTTGCTTAGTGGAAAAAATTCCTTGCATTTTATGGATACCCATATTGTATATTGGATCTCTTTCAATTTATCAAGCCTTTACCAAAGGACCTACTCTGATACCAATTATTAGAGTTCCAAACCATTGAGAGGGGGGTGAATCAACAATCGTAAATAATCTAATTTAATTACATAACCCTTCAAACACTTAAGCATTCAATACAATAATTCATGAATCATTCAAGATATTTATAGCAATGAATAATAGATAATGCAAGATCACACACACAACATAAGATCTATGTGAGAAACCCTCTTAGCAAATAAAACCCACTCTCAAGCCTAAAAACACATGGACTACTTGTCCTATAAGAAGTATGTAAACATGAGACTTTAGTGAAACACTTATTCCATAAGGAGCACCTGCCCCTAGGATGGTCAAGTCATTCTAACCAAAATTTAGTGAAATACATGTTCCATAAGGAGCACCTACCCCTAAGATGGTCAAGTCCTTCTGACCAAAATTTAGTGAAACACTTATTCCATAAGGAGCACCTACCCCTAAGGATAGTCAAGTATTTCTAACCTAGTTATTGAACACCCTCCCAACACCTATGATATGAACATCTCTTGATCATTGATTGCCTACCAATCTGATGGAGACACCCTACTAACTCATCCCCTTCACTTCTTCACACACTCACGAACATCCAAAACCACCTTTTGGGTCACTCTACACTTCGCAATAATAACTCTATTACAACCTCAAAAACATGACCAAATGTTCATAAAAATAGTCCACACTCTGATCTGTCTCTCAAATAAACCACCAATTTCACACAAAATCATCTATCCCTTGCTCACACAGAATCATCTATCCTTTGCTCACACTCAAGGCATCCAAAACATCTTTTTGGATCACTCTAGAACTCTTCACTCATCCTCAATCTTCAAACCTAAAAGATCACTATTTTGACATCAAAAATATGACTTATAGGCCATATACACATTCATCAACCTACTCTTTTCTACAACCTATCCACTAGGCACACATCCTTTCTTCTTTCTTTCACTTTACAACACTCACACATACCTCTTATTTCAATTCTAGAAATCACCACCTTTGATTTCACCTTTTATAGATCCATCAATAATTTCATGTTCAAAACCTTCATTATCAGCCACAACACATGCCTTCACTATTAAGGCATTTACATGGGTCACCTTTAAGTAGTACCCTCTTTCAACTAGACATAAGTGTCCTTTTAGGTCCTATGGAAACCCATTCACCTCTTTGACACTTCTCTAAGAAAAATTAAAACATAAGAACACTTTAACAATACATAAATCCATGCCACATAACCTATAGGTCTTCCTTAAGTGACAAAATCCATCACAGCACCCTTTTTCTATAGCACAATTAGCCCAAACATCATTTTGTACATACGATCACCAAGAATAAATACACAGTCAACTTCTAATAATTTGATCATATATAAAATAGATTGTTCAAACCTCCATAATCCACACAAATCATCCTCAAGGATTTTAAAACATTTTCCAATAGCTAATTCCCCTTGAAATATCTAAATTCTATCAAGAACAGCTCAAATATCCTTCTCAAGTCACTTACTGGACATGGTCAGACACAGTTAAATTTTGAGCTCAATAACTTCGATTGTACAATCAATTAGACCCTTTAACTAGGTTTTATAGATGTGCCTTGAAGTCCTCTACAACTTTTTTTTTACTACACCTTTGAATTCTTCCTAGTCAAAAGTTATGGCTCAAACACTATAGACTAGTTTTTCCCTTTGCTAAATTCAAATGACAATGATCACTATTAAACATCAAACACTTTGCCATCATCTCATGTCCTAACATATTTTTATCAAATACACATTTTCTATCTACATGGATTAGCCTAGTCTTTACCATGTAATGCTCACCATTTATTTCTATCTATACGAACCCCCATGAACCATTGATCTTATATCTAAGCTCTATGAATGTGACACATGTCACTAGTGCATTCATTCTTTGATATCTTGAATTTATGCATACCATCAGATAAAATATAACAAGATTATTCACACTATTATATCATTATCCATTTAGTTTAAACACTCATAATTAGATCTATATACGATCATATGCTCATCATTGGATCTTCATCTATCAGAGTAGACACTCACCATTAGATTACCTTTTGCAAATTTGGCTAAGTATGGGAACTGAGTGAATTTTGTCTAAGAGCCCAACTTTCCACTTTTATAAATTTTTCCATGCTCAATTTTCAAACCTAAAATTTTAACCACATGATCTCCTCATATAGGTAAATCCATTCATATATCAAGCTACTCCTAAAACTTTCACATGTGTGAAATATGATGCCATCAAACTACTTACTCAACTCTACTTAAACTTAAGTATTTAGTCTTAGATTAATTTCACACCATAAATTAGTGATGTGATTAAATTTATACCATTAGATCTCCATTTACAAATTTGGATAAGTATGGGAAAACATTGCAATTCACCTAGGAAACCAACCTTGCACAATTATATCTTTTACTATATGCAACCTCACAACCTGAAACTTGGAACATAGAAACTTGGGACTAATGTGATAACACCCATATGACCAAGTCCCCCTGACTCATCCATACATGGAAATGGTGATTTAAACAATCTTCCTACTCAAATATTTATATCATATAACCAACTATGCCAAGATGAACATAATTAAGAACCAAATGAATATCATGCACTTCCACAAGCTCTCCAATCATCCTTGACCTCTAATAGGAACCCTCACACATTATTAATATGTCAGACCCATCCCTAATCATTCAAAAACTAAATATCAATGAAGCCTACTTCAAGCATACTAGGACAAACACACTATACACTTTGTCATTGACACTTAGACTATCAAGACACTTCATTCACTCACCTAAACACCTCCATGACATCACTGAAAAATCTCCAACATTATTCCCTTAGTATTTTATCTTTACCATATGATCAATTATCAAATAATACTTCTCATTGTATTACTTATATATACCAATCTATTTGATCCCCCTTTTGTCTTATTTCACTTTCACATACTAAGCATGTATACAGTTGAAACTTGAGATTACATACTGGTTCAATGGTAAGTTTAAGTTGTTTATTCAATCATATATTTAGTTATTTAGCCTCATTTAAAAAAATTCTAAAGCTCATTCATGTGTATCACTTTTATCACTCATATTGGTTATTCCAAATCCATATGAAAGAGGAATCACAAAATCCATAAAAAAAAATTAAAGTCCAAATCATTTAAACAAAAGTCAATGATTCAAAAGGCAATATAAAATTCAAAAGTCTAGTCACATCAAAAGACATGAATATTTAGCACATCTATTATTTTTAATCAAAACTCAAACTCCATAATTGGCCTCATAATAGATCTGAGGTATATTGGGGTGAGGTAGGCCAATAGATTAGAATAGGAGAACAAATATATATATATATAGTGATACCTACTTTCTCATAGAAGTACCCAATCTTCATAGTAGACTGATGACTCTGTAATAGGTCTTAAGGAAAGGGGAACATGTTGTAGGAAGGTAGGTCCATTTTAATTTCCTTATTCATATAAACTTCATGCGTTGATCTTAGTTTTCCACCTATTTACCTATACAACTTTGTGCTTATTGTGAGTAGTTATCCTTTGTATTTTTATGGTCTCTAGCCTCTTAGTGTCTTTCCTTCTTACCTAGTATGCCTCATGTTTACTAAGGTTTTCTCATAAATGCCTATGTCATGATTTTTACATTCCCTATTTCATTATAACAATAATAATAATTATCCTTGATGAATATTATTTTGTTAACTGATCATACCCCCTAGGGTTTTCATTTATGAGTTGCATTGTAAAACCTTGGATAGGACTAGGCATTCCTCATTTAATATTTCCTTATTTTTTCTCTTATTACCATTCACCTTATTGGTGTTCACCTTGTGATTTTAAATGTAAGACCTTGGATAGGATAAATAATTATTCACAAATTACCACATTAAACCTCTTTAAATTGTTCTAACATTTATATCTTTGGTGTTCACTTTGTGCATTGTAGTGTAAGACCTTGGATAGGACCAAGCTCTCCTCACAAAATATTCCAATAAAAACTTCATACTATAACCAAGTCAAAATAAAATTACATGATTCAAATTTTAAATAATTTGTGTTACTTTTTGATTTACACATCATTTACATACTTCCCATCTTGATTTAGTATGTTTTATGCTTACTTCATAAACATTTCACTTTTATCTTCTTGTTTTCGGATTACATGTATATTTACAACCATTTTATAAAATTTATCATACTTCCCATCTTGATCTAGTATGATTAATTTTATTTATACTTACATTTTATTTTTGTTTTCATTCATCCCATCTTGATTTAGTATGATTGATTAACTTTATTGTTTGTTTTTATTCTTACTATTTATTATAACATGTTTACCACTTTATTACAAATTTTCATACTTCCCAACTTGATATAGTATGACTTATATTTGTGTTATTTTTGTGTAATATTTACTTTAACATGATTTGAAAACATTTTTTTACCATTTTACTTTACCACCTTTGCTTTTTTATATTTATTCATCTTTTGTTTTTACATATTTTCCATCGTGATATAGTGTGTACTGCATTTTTATGACTATTTATGCTTCTCCAAATGATTCATTTTTATTTTTAACCATGCATGTGTATCACATAATGTTAAAAAAACATAAATCACATATTTCCCATAGCATATCCAATAAAAGTAAAATAAATTTGCTCAAAACAAAATACATCCATCTTTAAACAATTAATACAACTCATACACCAAGAAATGTCCATATCAACATATATAACATGATTTTGATACCATATAATACAAATACAAAATTAGTTATAGCTCTGAGGTTGTGTTCCATCATGTTTATCCTATGGTTAAGCCATGCTACCCATGAATGCCTATGATTATCCCATTTGAATGGTATGATGTAATAAGGAAGTCTAGGATCCCAAGCCATAGACCTATCCCCATAGATTGGCCACCTAGGCTTATACACATCTAAGCTCTACAATAGTAACCATATGGGTAACTCACTCCTATGCCATTGCCTACTAGGCTTGATCCTCTCCCTCCCATAATTTTGTAGGTGATTGTAAGCCATCTCCTCATGCCTATAACTATTGAGTAGCCTCCATAACCAATCTAAACTAGCTATCATAAACTGAGGCAAATGGTATCATAGGATCTACTAAGGCAGATGGATCATAGTGCGATAACACCCTATCTAAAATATCATGGTGTGTAATGATAATCATGGCTCCCCATCTACTATCCTCCATAATAGTCCTTGCAAAACAAAATTTGAATATACATCAGCTCTCATATATATATATATATATATATATATATATATATATATATAACCATTTATCTACATCAAATACCTAGATGACAATTCAACTAGTGGTCTATGTCAAAAACTTAATAAATTAAATCATTTCTTACTAGTGCTAATGTCACCAACCACGGTCTTCCCATCAACTCAACCACTAAGCACCTCCTCTATCAACTATCTCCATGCAAGTGCAAAACCTAGAGTCATTACCCATGCTTATCATACTCCCCTCCTTAGTTGCCTCTCTATATGCCAATTATGTCTAGTAGTTTTAGTGGGATATGCATGTGTGACTAATTGCACCTATGTCTCATCCATATGATGGTGCTTTCATCTCCTATGATCTCATCATGTTCATTATTATCCCTAATTTGGATTTGTATCCACCTCTCTTGCATTATCACCCTCAACATCCACAACTATAACATACTCTGCATCAGGGCTCATTGCCTCCTATTGTTGTGTCTAACCTACCCATGGTCTCACTCACTGAGGATTAATAATAGGTATCTCTATAGGCACCCCTTCACTTCCTCTACCTCTCATCTCTCTAGCATTTTGTGCCTAGTAAGTAGGAACTACTAAGGGAGTCATCAGATTTGATATGCCTAGTTATTTGGGTACACAAGCTACTGGATGTGGCTCCACCCATGAAGTATAATGGCATGTGATATAAATTCATGCCAATACTATATCAACCTTATCCCAAGTTGTCAAAATGGCTAAAATATTAGTGTAGGTTTATTTTACTATCTACCCTCATGTCATGGTTTAAAAATCTAGGGCATGGGGCATGGTACATACTATATGATCCTACCTCTATCATACCACCCAAGGCAACCTATCACCAACCACATGGGGAAACCTAATCAGTTGATACATATGGAACCTCTCATAAATCTAAGAACTCAAAAAAATGATGGGGCCCATATTCTTATGCCCTCAAGTCAACATACTATACATATCATGCATGAGCTGCACCTAAATTACATAGCCTAGATCATATAGAGCACTTTACTTTAAGATGGACTAGAATAAGTCTAACACATATAGTGGTACTTTCCCATAAAAATTATGACATAAAACATGTGAAATGATGAAAAAAATCAATTCTTCCCTAATCACAAGTTAAGTTTTTTCAACCTTCTAGTGCTCAAGATGTTAGATCCAAAAAAAATTGTCCCATAGAAACTTACCCAAACTGAAGCTTTGATACCACTTGTAATGAAATTACTTGGATGATTCATAACAATATAACAATATATCATATAATTAAGAACAAAATAGGTATATCCACAACAATAATTGGCAAAAAATAAAAATACTTGAATATTATAATTAAGCCATTTCTAGGGGGCAATCTCCATAATTATTCAATAAGAATAAATTAACAATATGATGATTAAAATAATAACCAATACCTCTTATATACTCTACTTAGCCATGGTTATTCTATAATCCAATCATACTAAGAACATTGATAAATGCAATAAGATAATATGAAGGTATGTGAGCCACAAGTCAACCGCACATATTCCTATATTCATTATAGGTTAAGGGCATAACAAGAGATAAATGTGATCATGTAAGTGTGAGGTGTGTTATAGTTGCATAAGTATGGAATATTAATCAAGATAGATAAGATAGTTTTTTAGATTATTCAATTTAGTTTGAAAATCAAGAGGTCAAGTGCCCAAAATGGAAAAAAGAATCCAAGGACTTAGAAGAATGCTTAGATAAGGGATATAAGAATTAGCATAAAGAAAAAATATTATGTACAAAGGGATAATATGACTAATCAAAATATGCAACCCAATTAGTTGGTTAGGAGGGAATTGGAGGCTTTAGCCAACTAAGGATCTTATCAAGGGGATGCACATATGTGCACCTAGTTTCCTGATATGAAGGAGTAATTTTTTGTGAATAGTAAGAGCCAATTAGTAATGCCTCTAAATATAAATAAGAATCATATGTTTTAATGTATCCCTCTAAATCATTTTTCATGTGTTCTTTTAAACTTTTATCCTTGTGTATCAAAGAATATGTAATAATCTATATCTATGGTGGAGCTCTCTAAATAACCTATTGTGCTTTAGGAGATGAGGACCTAGTCTTATGTGTCATTTTCTATTTAGGAGAAGGTACCATGATATTTGAAATTAATTGAATATGTTCCTTTGTAATTTTTTCATGACATAATTAGATGAAGAATCTAAATCCATAATATGCTCATTCTCATTAGTAGATAAATAAATTGTAATCTACTTTGAAATATATAAATCATGCTCTTGAATATTTTTATAGACTATTTCATTAACTTGTTACTCAATGATTGTGCTAAGAAGTTATTCTAGATAAGAAGTAAACATCATTTGTTCCAAAGGATATTCATATTATATTCCTTGAATTTTGACCACTTGATTATCATGAATATATTTGAGACATTTATGACTATAAAAGATACTACTCTGGTCTTTTGTATCCAAGTGTGTCCTAATAGCATATCAAATACCTATGTGTTTGGTAAAAATAGGAATCGAGTGGGTACTATGATAGGTACCAATTATAAAGATAGCACTATATGCCCAATATTATCCTGTGTACGACCATCAAAGTCTTTGACAACTCTAGAAGTGTCTTATAGATATTGTTATGTATAACCAAGAGAGTGAAGGAGTGTTATGGTGCACACATTTTTAATTGATCCATTATCTATCATAAAAATATGTCTTCTCTATTTTTCATATATGCTCTAATGAAGAGTGCATATCTATCTTAATCATCATCAACAATTTCACTGTCATTGAATGTGATCATAGGTTGTGATGCATGTTTTCTTGTATTTGTACCAATAATGCTATCAAGTGAATGTCCATACATTAAAGGAGGAGGATGAACATTATATGCATAATTTACTTCATAATTATCCTTGTTATTTGATTCATAATTTATAAAATTATCATTGTCTATTTTGAGCTTTGTATTGTCATTTGCTTGTGTCTTAGCCTCTTTGGTAGGTATGTCAATATCAATAATGTTCTCATCAATAAGATCTTAAATATTATGCCTAAGCTTGAATCATCTAATTTTAGAGTGCGCAATACATCTATGGTAGTCAGAATATGTATTGGCATCAAAAAAACAAAATTGTGGTCTAGGCATGTCTACTTTCATTGGTGGAGAAAGAGTGATTTCATTGCATTCAATGAACATTTGTAATAATAAATAAGTGAAGGTAACCTAGAAAATTGTCTCCTTACCAGGTATTTAGTTGAATATTTTATGTTGGTTGTGATATATAATTAACTATAACATTAGCTTCATTTTTGTTTTCATTTAGTTAACTCTTATAATTTATCTTGCATTGAAATTTAGCATTGGAAGTAGAAGGAACATTTGAAGTGCACTTGAGCCTGTTCAAAGTAATCAATTCTACCTCACGCTCTTTGAATATATAGTAAAGTTCATCAAAGGATTTGAACTTATCTAACATTATTAACTCTTGAAGTGGAGGTAAAAAAACTTTGATTAAATATGTCATGAAATTCATTATCAACTATTTGACTGGTCATTTTTTGTAAGCATAGTCTTATATCTTAGCATATATTCACTGATTATTTTTTTAGATATTTATTTTAGTTTGGAAATTTGAACATATAAATTTTCACCAGTTTTGATAGAAAATTCTATGAGGAACTAATTTTCCAAAGGTTTTAAATCTTTTACTGATTGAAGAGGAAGATCATAGAACCATAAAAGAGCATATTATTTTAAACTTTTTGTAAAAATCTTGTATGTACAGAATATTTTTAAACTTTATTAATTATTAATGTTTTCTCTCTTGCAAGAACCTATCAAGACTCAATCTCTCTGAGTGCATGCCTTAAAGGGTGCACCAGGAAAGGGGTAGACAGACCATTGGTTCTTAAAAAAAAATTGTCCCTATACCACCACTTAAAACTAACACAAACCTATCTTGTATGTTTCCATAAACTTTAACACCTCCCTTACATACTCCTCCAAGAAATTCACCGCCCCAAATAGCCCCTACCTAAGCCAAAATATATTATTGACATTTCTCAAACACAGTGTCATAGGTCGACCCTATTCTTAGAAATAAGCATGTTATAAGACTATGTCATCCCAGTCAACTTAGTCTGAGACCCAAATGCTTTATTTATTAAAGAAATGGGTCAACTAGGTCGACTGTATTGGCTAAAACTTTAGAAGGGTTTAGGGTTAGATCCATCTATATAAACACATCCTTTTCACCATTTTCATTAGATACAGATAGAGATAATCATTTATTTGTGCATATTCTTATCCACCATTTTACTTGAAGAGTCATTTCTCAGGGTTTCATACTTCCTTTGGAGAGAAGAATCTTGTCTTGTGGGAAAAGTCTTTTGGATGCAGAAGAGAATTCATGTAGCCTAGATTTGATCTATCTTTATTATCTTTACAAACCACAAAAACCTCTTACAAAGCACCATTTTATAAGGGAAAGATTAAGGCTTGATGGGTTCATCTTCAAGGTAAGTATTCCTAACTCTTGCTCCTCTTTATTAGTAGATAAATTTGCATGTGTTATCTTACAAATATATTTCTCTCTCCATGTATTATGATTACCTCTACATTGAATTGAGTAGAGTTATTATTTACATGTTTACTTTTATGTTTATTATCTCTATTTCTACCATAACCTTTGGTGAGCACTAGATTAGATTTACTTTACTTTTTCATTTATTTTATTAGAAACCATAAGACCTAGTTAGTGTTATTATGTGGTATTGTTTTATTAGGGGATTTGGAAACCTCTCTAGTGATATTGTGTGGTAAGAGACCCCTTAGTTAGGTCTAGTCTATCCATATTCATCATGACCCTGATTATCTAAATGTACCAACAAGCGGAAGGGATAGTGTGATTTATCCTCTCTGAGCTAGGATTGATTTATAGATAAACTTAATTTTCCCTTATCATACAAATCTTAGTCAATAATTTATCATTATATACATAATTTATAGAAGCTACATGGAAGGCATGTAAATGTTATTCAAGATCACCTTTGTCATCATATAAAGGGAGCTTAGGATCCATAAATCCAATTGGTAGTGAATAAGATGCAACTGTAGGTGCCAAAGGATTATGCAACAAGGAACAAAAGTACATAGATGGGCTAGCATGAGAGATATTTTTCTCAATATGGGCTGACTTAGCTTGTAGTGAAAGGATGGTATTCCCAAGAATATCATTTTTGGATGTAATAAGAGGATTATAAGTAACATGAGTAGGTATAGGCATAGTAATATTAGGAATACCAATTAATGATCCCAAAATATGATATAGTGTTATAAAAGTAGTTAAAGGTGTAGATATGGGGATAGATGTAATGATAGAAGTAACAATATTGGAACTTAGGGATTTGACAACCCAAAAAAGAAACTATTATGGTGATGTGGCCAATTTAGCTTAGTGGTCATCTTTTGATGCTATAAATAAACTAATGATTTTATTCACCTCATGGTGGTTAGCTTGAAGACTTTGACAAAATTTAGATAATTATTGCACTTGATTTTGATCTACGCCATTAAGCTCATGTGGATTAATATAGGTTTCTTGTTCATTTTCATATTCCTCTACATTACTTTCATCATCAATTTCAATGTGAATTTAATTTATAAGAGACCAAGGGATTTGAATTGTAGCATTATTAGTATGATAAAAAATATCATGACTTTCCATTATACAAGAAACCAAAAGAAGTTGCATATGTGAAATAGAAAGACACCACTTAGTAAATAAATTTACCTTAGAGGAATATAATACAATATATATCAAGCAATGCTAATGACTAAGAATATAATGTAATAAAAAATTAAGGTATAAAGGTGATCTAGACAATGATTTGAATGATTTGTTGGTTCTCAAATATACTTGATCGTACGTTGATTAGTGTTAGCCCAATATTTTAGAGCACTAACCATAGAGGTATAACCATGAATTTAACACACTAATCATGTTTTTGAGGATATGGTGAGATTAACTTCCATAGGTGATATACTCTTCTTAGGTGCATCATAAATCAGAAGGCTAAAAAGGATTCTTATGGTATAAACAAAGGGATCATAGGCATTTTTGATATACTATTAAGCATGTGGAAACTAAAGTCTATGTTTAATGTTAGATAATGGCTATGAGTATTAGGGTAAACCCCTTATACCATGATGTTTGTAAAAAAAACACCATGTATCCCTTCATGACACTAAGTAGTCTTAAAAATACTAGAACATAGTTTCTAAAACAAGTAAAAATAATAGAAAATAAAGAAAAATCAAAATTAAAATTGTGTATAGAAATTTAAAAATCTCAACCTAAGGTTGAAATAAAGAGCTTCAATTTCATATTTACCCAAGGTAATAAGATAAACTTATTCATTGTCTAATTTAATCCAAAGTTGAAGAATTTGCATCATTATATGTTAGATTTTATCCAAAGTCAAAGGTTATTTTCTTATAGTTTTATAAATTTATAGAAATTTAATTAAATCCTAGGACAAAAACCAATCAAGCAATGCTCTAACAATAGTGGGTTCATTAGAGTGTTTAAATGAATTTTAATTAGATTGATCCAATTAAATTATTTAAACTATTTAGATTAGAATTATGTAATATGTAGATCTAATAAAGAGATATAAAATTTTACAAAATTAAAAACTTATTAAAAATAGTCAAAGAGCCAAAGGGTGTGCAAACCTCCCTAAAAAACATTGTATGTTGATTGTGCAAGCTAATAGAGAGTGTAAAATGCTTAGAAAGATGTGCAAATAGAGTCATGTCAGAAAATAAACTTATAACCTATATTAGGACAAGGTTGTAGGAGGTAAACAAGGGCATAATGTGGTTGTGTTTGTTAGCCATAGCCACATCCTGATTAATTGTGTAACTAATTTCTCTATCTGGCTCTTTGGGATAGGTTTTTAAGGTTTATTATTTCTATGTCAGAGTTGAAAAGATGCATCAAAGACCTGTAAATAACAAAACCATAGTATTGCACATGTATTAAATAGTAATTAGATAACAAAAGGAGATAAAAATGGGTTAGTGGAGATGGTTGAGCCAACCTCAAAAACTAATTATAACTAAGTGATTGCTTTATAGCCAAAATGGGCCTCAGGTCGATGTAGTTCTCCCTCGAGTAATTGTGTGATCCATGATTGTGTAACTATATGTGAGTATTGAAGATTGATTAAAATTATTGATAATGGATGCCCTTAACCTATAATAAACAATGCTAAAACTTGATATATGACTATTATAATGTGATATAATTTAATTGGGAAGAAATAGTGCTCTTTTGATTAGTGTATAAAGTTTTTGAAATTAGCTTGCTAGGTCCTCTCAATTGAATGCCGAGATGTTCTTTTATAGGGAATATTTAGATTATTTTACTAACATTTCAAGAAGTATGGGAGAGTCATTTTTTAATGTATTAATTTCAAAAATTAACCATTAGAGTATGGGAGACAAGGTTGCGTTAGTGGAAAAGGCCATAGTGTGGCCCTATCCAACTTAGGTTGGTCTTATCTCAAAAAGACAAAGACTATAAGAAATGGTATAAATTTTATTTTAGGTTGAATAAGGATGAATAGGGTTAAAATAGGTATGTTTTTATGATATTTTATATGTTTTTAAGATAATAAAGGCTCTCAAATAGAATGCAAGTTAGCGAAATGGTGAATAGACCGAGTATGAGAAAGATGTCAAGGATATCCAATGTCAAACACATAATGATTAAATTTGTGACTACAACTTTATTTCATATCATGCTAATAATGACACATGGATTATTTACTTTGATGTATCAAAGTGTACCATTGGTGCAAGAGCAATGATATTCTTAATTACTCCCCAAGATCAGTCATTTTCAATTACATTTCACTTGGGATTTTCATATACAAACAATATAAAAAATATGAGACTTTAATATTGGGTTTGTCTATGGCATACACTCTACAAATAAAATATCTAAAATCATATAGAGATTATTACTTAGTGGTTAATCAAGTTCTTGATATTTATCAAATTAAATAAGAAAAATTAATCCCATGCAAATAAATGGTATAACAATTAACGATGCACTTCAACACTTTTTCAATAAAAAATATACCTTGTAAAGACAATAGATATGTTGATGTAATGGCTAGTGTTGTTTCCATTATACCTATTGACATAAATAATGAGCATCCAAATTTTACTATTCGTCAACTAAAACTCCCATTAGTTACTACAATAAATTTAGATGCTTTAGAAGCCTTGGAAATTACTCACACTATAGTAAGTTTAGAATGGTATAATGATATATACAATTTCTTATCTAGATCTTCAATCCTTAAAAATACTACATGCAATGATAAGTGCAAATTACAATGTGAAGCAATGTGTTATGTTCTAAGTAAAGTATATTTATTTAAAAATAATTTAAAGGGTAGCTACTTCAATTTTTAAGTCATGAAGAAGCTAAAATAGCCTTACTTGAAGTAAATGATAGTGAATATGGAGGTCACTTTAGTGGAAAATCCACATCCTACAAATTATTATGACAAGGTTACTACTAACCTACAATGGAACATGAATGTTACAAATATGCAAAACTATGTTTATAATTTTAGAATCATAGTAACCTGAAGCATGCTCCTTCATATGAATTGTAACTTATTTTTTCACCTTGGCCATTTTCCCATTAGGGCTTCAATTTCATTATAAATATCAATATAGAATTGTCAGACAGTCACAAGTTAATTATTACAACCATAAAATAATTTACAAAATGGGTTGAGTCCATACCTTTGCAGTCTACTATAAGAGATGATATGTATCACTTCTTAACAATGCATTATTTCATGGTTTGGATTACCATTAGTTATTGTAATAGATAATAAAAATCATCCTTAAAAAATAAAATAGTTAAGCAATTATGTGCTAAATTCAATATTCATACACTATCTCTACTTCTTATTACCCAAAAATAAATGGGTAAGTAGAGGTAAAAAATAAGACAAACATCAAAATATTAAGGTAAATTGTTGCAAAGCATGGGGCAAATTGGCATAATTAGATTCTCTATGCACTTTAAGCATATTGCACAAGTGTGTGTACACAAGTTAATGTTACACCATAGTCACTTGTTTATAGAATAGAATCAATACTTCCTCTAGAGTTTTAAATTACTTATTTGTGGGTCTCTTTAAAAGGCATAGTTAAAGACAATGACTATTAGGAAAAGTGGTTACATGAATTATAAATGCTTGATGGCAAGCATATTCAAGCTATTGAACATCTAAAATTCTATCAAGATCACCTCAAAAGAGCACATGGAAAGAATATTCACAATCTTGAGTTTTAGATTGAGGATTTATTACTAAAATAAAATCATAAAAATATTAATGTAGACAAAGAAAATAAGTATAAGTTTAAGCCCAATTGGTTGGGTCCATTTATGGTTATTAAAAAGGTAGGTACTAGAGCTTACCATCTTACTACACTTGAATGGAAACCTATGATGAACCCTATGAACACCATGCACTTACACTGATAACATACATAAATCTAACACGTTCAAATATAAAATATATAAAATAATTAATTTTAAAAAATGTAAAATATAGTCCAAAAATGTCAAAAGTATAAAAACATTCAAAATATTTTCAAAAAATAAAAAATTAAGACCTAATCATGCCTTGATATGCTACTTTACTTCTTTACAAATGTTATTTATCATGTATTTGGTAGATAACATATTCTTTTCTATACACACATACTGTATGCAATGAATTAGGATGGATATGCAACTTGTCTTACTTAGTGGATTCCAAGCTCCGATAAGTTAATCTTACCAAATAATTCATTGCATATCTATTTATATTGGGACATGACCAATTTGGATCTATTAAACCTAACTAAGGGATATTTTACCACACAACACCAAAGGAGAGGGTTCCAAAGCCTCTAGGCAAATGATATTATGCAATAACCCTAGCTAGGCCTATAAATTTTACTAGTGCTCACTAAATCTTGTGGCACAAAGAGGGATATTTAATAAAAAATAAAATAAAACATGTAAAGATAACTTGACTCATGTTAATGTAGAGGTAAACTAAGCGAGTACAGCATTCATCCTACTACTTTGTACAATATCTAATATACTAAATGAATGAGTAAAAGTCAAGAATACTTACCTTGAATAAAAAATTTCATGCCTTAATCTCTCCCTTGGAAAATGGTGCTTTGCAAGAGGTTGTTATGGCTTTATAAGGATCACACTAAATAAATCATCTCTAGGCTAAAATACTCCTACTTTGCATCTAAGACCACAAGACAAGCTTCTTTCCATCCAAGGTAAAACCCTAAGCAATAACTCCTATGTAAAAATATCAAAACTATGAGCCATATCAATGCAAAAATAAATGTTCTTATCTTTAGAGATGACGTGAAGGGGGTATTTATAACCAAGGCTTGCCCTAAACCCTCCAAAGAATTTAGCCAATAAGGTTAGTTAAGTCAATCTTGTTTGGCAAGAACAAGAGTTGTTAGGCCTCAAACTAGGTTAGATGGGACGATGAAGTTCCATATAATTTGATCAATCCTTAATAAGTTCAACCAATCTGACATGGTAGGAAAATGAATAAAAATGGGTGTGTGCTTAGTTAGGGATATTTTAGAAGGTGAATCACTTAGAAGATATAAGTGGGTTTTGATTGCTTAAGGATTTGGATAAAAGTTACCCATAGTGGTTTTAGGTAATGGTATAGGGACCAAAAATATTGTGAAGCACCAAAGGTTTTCCCATCCCTTTCTTGGTGCACCCTTTAAGGTGTGCACTCAGAGAGATTAAAACTTGATAGGTTCTTGCAAGAGAGAAAGTGTCAGTAAATGATAAAGTTTTTTAAAAATATTGTGTGTATACATGTACCCTACTTGAAGCTCATCACATGTCACACATTTTTAACATGGTATGGTGCTTCAATAAAGAACATATCAATGTACAATATTGAGCTAATAAATTATAGTAAAAAACATAAATTGAAATTTTGAATTTGAAATGACAGTAAGGAATTTTTGGAAAATGAAATTATCATATACATACCTTGACTTACCTTTATTGTTGAATGGTTGTCTACTATATTTATTTTCTTCATCATGGAGAGCACATTAATTACTTTGGACAAACCCTAAGGATACAAAACTAAATAACAAAAATAAACAATCATAGGGAAATAAAAAATAAATGAAGTTTGCATAACTAAATAAGTCAATTGGAAAATTGGGAAGATAAGATGAAAAATGATAAGTTATAAGAAAAATACCAAGGAAAAATGGATAAAATGAGATTAAATTAGGTAACCAAAAATACAAGGCTACTAAATAACTAACAAACCCAAAAAAATATACCTTAAGTAAGATAATTAACAAACCAAATAAAACCAAGGACACATGAGTCTAAAATAATAAATCCAACATCGATGTAAAAAAAGTAACAAACCATACCTTAACAAAGATGGAAAAAGAACATAAAGTAAAACAACATTGATGAATGACAAGTAATAATACAAATTCAATCATCAATGGAAAAAGTGCATAAGATATAACAACATTGATGAATGACAAGTAACAATCCGAACTTAGTCAATAATTGAAAAAATAAATAGCAAAAATGGAATGAAATGGTCTGCAAAAATGGTGAGAAATAGCTTATAATTTTGAATAAAACCAAGGGAATCCATGAAGGATAAGGCAATTGTTGAAATAAGTAATGCATAGTTTCTCAAAGATACAGTTTTTGTTCCTATGGTAGATTAAATCATAACAAACCTATTATGAGCATATGTGAAAAGATATAAAGAATAAGGAATATAGAAGCTAGGAAATAGATTTAGAAACAAAATTTCCTATCAAGGGGGAATATTGAATGGGTGGTGGGGGAAAAGTAGGTGGTACCAAGGTAGAAAAACCTTTATCAAAAATAAGACATTCTAATCAAGTTAGCAAAACAAAAATAATTTTGACATTAAGGACTCTAGAGAACTTGCTTTAGCAACACAAATTTGGGTTATCTAGTGAAGTATAAATAACATCCCATGAATACTATATGCAGGAAAAGTAAAATGGACGTACCTTCCCATAAATTATACCCCATTCTTTAAGATCCCTTACAAAGACATTGGTCTAATGTGAATATTGGGTACTTATATGAGAAATTAGGTAGCATTATAGATAATTTTGAGACCTCTTATCCTAGTCAAATAGCCTATTGCACCCCAATGGACCTCAACTCTATCATGCGGCCAACTATGGAATTTGACCTTCAAATAGAATAGGAAATGTGCTCAATAATCACATCATTTGGTGTGATTTTGAATTTTGATTTTATAGATGCTTATTTATTATTGCCTTTTATTTTAAATGATTTGGGTTTTAACTTTTTATGACTTTTTCTATTCCTTCTCCATATGGATTCAAAAAACCAAACATGGGTGTTAAAAATGACTATCACTAGAAAACTTAGACTTGATAGCTAAGGAAAAGAACTTAAAGAGCATGGTGTCTAAGACTCTTATTATTTCATGTTAAATAAGAATGTTATCTTGAAACTAACCTTGTTGTGTTCAAAGTGGATTAAAAATAGGGGAGAAAATAAAAGTTTACATGAAATGATTGAATTAATTCAAATTTCTAAAAATATGTGAAGTGTGAAAATGATACAGTGATAGGTAAACATGATTCCATATCATAATAAGTAATTTAAGTGTAGGGAGATATGAAAAAATAGTTTTTTTTAAAGTCATTACCATTAAATAAAGTAACTGATTTGGAGAGTATGAAATCACAATCTTTAAACCATTGCCTTAATTCTTCAAGGAAAACATTTAGTTAAAGATAGTTTAAGTATTTTAAATAAACTTATGAGGAAATCTTGGTCTTGTTTAACCCTGAGTTGGATGTGGATCCTCTTGGGTAGATAGGATTAAGAATAAAAAATGATAGGTCAAAAAGGTGAATATCATATTTACATCAAGCCCATTAAATGCTAAACTCATATATACCATATTTTGAATTTTTTAAATTGAGATAAGTTATTAATAGAAATTACAACTATGCTAAATATAGAAATGATAAATAAGTGGTGTTCCTTACTTGTTCTGATTCTAATACAGATGTGGATCTAGAACAGGCTGAAACTAGGTGGAAAAATAGTTCTAAAACATTTATCATATTCTAGATCTGGTGCCTCTAACTATCAGACAGTTGCATCAACCCTAGACAGTTGCATCAATGTTAGTATTTGGGTTCAATGTTAGTGTCATGTATAAAATATCTACTAAAATAGGATGTAACCACCTAGATGTTTTTGGTTTTCCTTTGCTCTGGTGCATTTATAACTAGGTCATGAACTATTATTCCTTATGAAATAACAAAACAATAGCTTTCTATCTTCAATGTGACCTTGGATAAAATGGGTTAGTGGGTACACAGTGTCAAGCTGACCTTACTATCAAAAAGCATTGTGTACATAACCAATACTATAGAAAAGGGCCTCAGACTCATGTAGTTCTCCCCTACATGTTGGCTTGTGTGTGAATCATGCAATGTAAGTAAAGCAATTAAAATAGTGACCTAGCTTGTAACTTGGCAAATAAGACCTTACGACTTTTCCTTTAATACTTTATACCTATAGATGTGTTATACCTATTATTGGTATAGAAATAAGGAAGCTTTGATCTTGAATTCTTGATAGAGTGATTTTGATAAGTGCCTTTTGTCTCTTTGGTTTGATACTAGGTGAGGAATCAATGAGAGTTGATATTATATTTATACCAATCCTATCAGGAGATAACTCACATTAAATCATGTAAGCTAACCATTGGAATACATTTATTTGAAAATTTAATGACTTTAGGGTACTGGACACTTGCATCGAGGCAAGATAGTAACACTGATACTATTATTTATCTTGAAACATTAGTGTCTAGGGAGTAAAAAAATAGGTATAGGATCAGAACTTATATAGGTGTAAGATAAGTATATTATAATCATTATGGGAAAGATAAGATGTCTATGTCATCAATATAAGACTTTTTAGACTAAGTGATAGGCCAAGGAGCATAAGATAGATTATATGTGAGGCTTGTGGAAGCAAAGCATGTGTATAACTAAGAGGAACAACCAAAGTCTAATTTTTCCAAGTGTACAAGACTGAGGTGCTACATAATCACAAAATATCATCTATATTTACCTCCTCTAATCTAGTGATGAAATTTCTAATTTAAAGGAAAATAATAAGTACTTGGGTGTGTGTACACACCTTATCTTTCCTTAAGTTGAATTTATGTGATTTTTTAGTGAATGACCTACAACTAAGATCATGTTATAGTTTAGAATCAATACATATAATACGGGTTAAAAGTACTTGAAATTGATTGAAATTGAAAGATCAAGGTTTAAGAGTACACTTGTGTGTCAATATAATCATCTTGTCTATTGATAAGTTGTTTTAAAAAATATATATCATTGTAAGTCTCTAAAATTGAGATTAGGATAAATATATATAAGATCTTTAAAGTGAATATATCCAAGGAGAGAGAGAGAGAGAGAAAGAGAGAGAGAGAGAGAGAGAGAGAGAGAGAGAGAGAGAGAGAGAGAGAGAGAGAGAGAGAGAGAGAGAGGCAAATTCCCCCAACTTTGGATCAAAAGTGAGTTACCATCTAGTATTTGAGATTAGTTCAACCATGCAACCCAATGATACTTATAACCTGGTGAGTTTGGCTGAATAATAAGATATAACCTGAAACCTTGGCAAGATTTAATGATTTGATCACCTCAACCATACCAAAAGTTGAACCAAATACTACAATAGATTGGTTTGATAATGTATGTAAAATTCTATTGTTATCAGTACATGTAATGGTTTTAGAATCCAAAACTGATTTAGATTTTATAATATTAGGCATAGGTTGTATATCATATGCATCTTAAATATGTCTCATGCTAAAACTGTGTATAGAAATAATACCAATGTATAAAATTCTACCACAACTATGAATGTGAATCATATAATTGTGTGCTTTGGTCAATTCAAATAACTATGTAAGTGTGAAGGACATGCTTCCAAATCATTCCCCCACTATATATAGATAAATCTAAAACTGATCTAAGTACCAATGTGGAGGACATGTTTCTAAAACATGTCCCCATTGTAATCTAGGTATGTTGAATATTGAATAGGTGTGGGGAACATGATTCCAAAACATACCCCCACTAAATCTGAGATCTATGAAAATGTGGAAGTCATGTCACCATGACATGCCCCCTTGAATATGTAAATTGATATAAGTACCAAATATTGAATGAGTGTGGAGAACATGCTTTCAAATCATGCCCCCATTGAATCTAAAAATTGTGAATGTGTGGAAGCCATGTCCATGTGACATGCCCCCACTAATATTCCCCCCTTTAAGGTGAGGTAAAAATAGTACCTAGTGGTTACCTCACCTCAAAGGAAGAAGATAACCATATAGTTATATATTATGTGACTGAACCATGTATCATGAAATATGTGCATAGGTAAATGTATCATTGAAGTGCATAGAACTAATGTGATCACATGTAGGCCTAAGATACATTATAGAGATCATGGAAACATCTAGATATTAATATTATAAGCTCAACAAGTGAATAATCACACACATAAGAGCACTCAAAAGAAAGTCAACATACCAAGGTCTTAGGAGAACATAAACAAAGGGCATGTTCAAATGGTATAAAATTGAATAGAAACGACTTAGTAAAATGTCAACAAAGTAAAGAGTGACATATTCAAATTTATATACAACAAGTAATGACATATTCAAATGTCCAAGAAGTCAAACATAGGCACAGGGACCACATAGAATAGAGCATATTCAAATTTTCAAACAAGAAAGACAATAGTAAGGTAAAATAATCAAGGAAGTGTATAAATGAAAATCATAAACAACTAGAATAAACATATCCTATTAGCTCATGGATCAAATGTGTTAGCAAAAAATATCAATTGTATAACATATCAAGTATCATTTTCAAGATATAAGCATGGATAAGCCCTGTGTAAGTACACAAGAGCCCAACAATGATAATGTGATGTGACCATAGGGTGATATAACCTAGAAGTATTAAGATCATATAATATGGATGCCTCCAACATCATAATGACATGAGTATAGGGAAATCCTAGCACCCATAAGTGCATAGAATCATGTATTTATGTATGCATATATATGTGTATGTAGAAGTAATTGATATGTTATCTCTCAACATGAAATTAACATATAGATGTCAAGGAGATAATAAAACATGTAGCCATTGTTTATCTTTGATGTAATGGTCTCTTAAGTATTGACTGCCTAGTAAAGGGGATTTATTGTTACTTACCCTTTTGCATATTAGCCTTAATAGGCTTAATAATTATCTCTTAGGTATGAATTTCTCTTTTTCAAGAGGATTCTCATATGTAACACCAAAAATTATAATTACTTTATTTACATGAATGTACTTAACACACCCATGCATTATAAAAGGTATTGTTCAAATAGTATGTATCCAATGTCATCCCAACAATATGTTAAAGACACCCATAGAAGGTATAGTTGATATAATAATAACCACATGTGTGGGATTGACCTATAAAGGTAGATCAATCTCACCAATAACCTTTTAGGATGTCTCATTGAATGCTCTAATTGATCTAGTAGAGGGGTGTAAATCATGATAAGTATAACATTTCCACTTTCACCATTATCAATAATAACACTATGTATGGGTTTTTTATCAAGGTATGCTTGAATGAAGAGAGAATGAAGATCAGAGTCATCATCCTTAATTTCACTATCATCAAAGGAAATGGTAGGTTTTTGAACCATAAGAGTTATATGTTGTGTGTAAGTACCAATAACCCCATCTAGTGGGTGTCCATAATGTGATGGAGGAGGACGTGTATTAAATTCCATTTGGACTTCTAGTTCCTTATTAAAATGGTCTTGTAAAGGATTGTTAAATATCTTCTACTTATGGTGATCACTAGGTTGTGAACCTGATTCCTTTAGAGGATCATCAAATATAATCTATTGGTCATCGATGAGGTCTTAGATATTATGATTTAAGGTAAAATATATGTTCATAGAATGCCTAGGGCTTTGGTGATAGTCACAATAAGCATTTACATCATATCCTTTGGGTATATGTCTATTTATATCAACCACTCTAGGAGGGAGAAATATAATATGACACTATATCAACCATGGGAGTAATAAAGCAGGAGGCTCAAATAAATGTGCAAACTATCTCCTCGGTGCATTAGATAAAACAAATTGATTAGGCTATTATGAAATTGCATTAACCATGGTGGTTGTTTCCTTTTAGGCTCAAGAGGTTTTACCTTATATCTTAGTTTATTCATAAATTTAGTACTTGATGTAGAAGTAGTTTGTGTGTTTGCCACATATTTGAGATTATTCAATGAAATAAGTTTCATTTCATGGTCCTGTACAACTTGGCATAAGTCATCAAAAGGTTGAAACTTCTTAAAGACTATGGACTCATGTAAAGGAGCAAGCAACGTTTGTTTGAATATATCTTGTAACTCTTTATCTACCATAGGATTAGTCTTTTTGGCTAGCACTCTCTTATATCTCAAGACACATTCATTGATAGGTTCATTGGTTCCTTGTTTGATTTTGGTAATTTGGGCATTGGAAACCTATTCAAAAATGTTAATGGAAAAGTGTGTTAAAAATGGTCTGCAAGAGGTTTGAATGTTTTAATTGATTGGAGAGGTAGATCATATAACTACCTCAAAGCATAATCCTTGAGACTTCTTGGGAATAATTTGGTCAAAAAATTATTAGGTTCACCAAATGTTTAACCCTAATTTTGGATGTGGATCCTCTTGGGTGGATAGGGATAAGAATATTAAAATAATAGGGCATAATTTGAATATAGATCTACATTAGGCTAATTAAATGAGAAATTCAGATATACCATATACTAAATTTATTTAACTGAGATAAGCTATAAATGGAAAGTATAACTATATTAGATATAAAAATAACAAAGAAGTGATATACTTAACTTGTTCTGATGCTAATGTAGATCTAGATCTGGAATAGGCTAAAATTAGGTGAGAAGATAGTCTTGGAACATTTTTTAGATTTTAGATCTATTGCCTCTAGCTATCTGGACAATTATATCAACCTTGGATGGTTGTGTCAATGCTACTATCTAGGTTTAATTCTAGTGTCCTATATAAAATATATACAAAAATAATATAAAACCAAGTGGATGCTTTTAGGTTTTACTTTGCCTTTGTTCTAGTGCACTTAGATTTAGGTCATGGATTATTATTCCTTATGAAAGGGAAAAACCCTAACTTTCCATCTTTAATGTGACCTTGGGGGAAAATGGGTTAGTAGGAACACATTTTTGAGCTAACCCCAATGACTCTATTATCAAAGGGCATTATCTACATATCCAATACTCCAAAATAGGGCTTCGTACTCATGAATTTATCCCCTTTGTGTTGGCTTGTGTGTGAATCATGTAATGTGTGTAAAGCAAGTATAATATTGACCTAGATTGTTACTTAGTAAATAAGACCTTATGACTTCTTTAGTAATTCAAATTTGTAGATGTGTTGTACCTATGATTGGTATGAAAATAGGGAAGCTTTAATTAATTGAATGCTTGATAGAGTGTTTTTGATAAGTGTCTTGGTATCTTTGGTTTGATTATTAGATGTGGAATGAATGAGGGTTGATATTGTATTTATACCAATCCTATCGAGACATAACTCACATTAAAAACTTAGATTGACCATTGGAATATGTTTTATTTATAAATTGAATGACTTATGGCACTAGACACTTGCATCAAGGTAAGACAATAACATCAATGCTATTATTTGTCTTGGATGTTAGTGTCTAGGGAGTAGTTAAATAGGTATAGGATCATAACTTGTAGAGGTGTAAGATAAGTACATTTTAATCATTCTAGAAAGATAGGATGTATGTCTCCTTAATATACGACTAATTAGACTAAGATATAGGCTAAGGGTTACAAGATAAAGTATATTCAAGGATTGAGAAAGTAAAGCATGTGTATAACTATGATAAATAGCTGAGTTTGCCAAGTGTACAAGACTAAGGTGCTACATAATCATAAAATATCATCTACAGGTCCTATTTGAGGTCTTACATGACAACTCATGAAAAAAGAAACCAAAATAGGTGTAAAAATGAAGACTAAGTATAAGAATGTTTTGTGAGGAAAGCTTGGTCCTATCCAAGTTCTTATATTAAAACTCACAAAAGAGAAACCAAATAAGTGAAAATAATCTTGTAAAATAATAAGTTAATGATAAACAAGAGACATCAAGATTTGATTAATAAATGAAAGATATTTTATGAGGATGGTCAGATCCTATCCACATTCTTACATTGTAACTCATAAGTAAAAAAAAGTATAGATAAACCCAAAGACTGACGATAGGAAATAAGGCTATAGAGAATAAAGTTATTGTACACCTTAGGTATCATTGTAAAAAAACTACAAAAATTATTGGTATTTATAGTAATTGTAAATATCTAAAAAAATACGTAGATACTTAAGTAAAATATTTCTTTAAAATTTGAGCATTAGTGGGTTCTTTGAAAATATGTCCTTCATTAGTTTGTAGTCTATAAGTACTAGGACCAAGGATGTATTTTACAAGGTAAGGACCCCCACCATTTTTTGGCATACTCACCTTCATTATCATGTGTATAATCTAGTTTAAGGACTAGGTCACCAATAATAAAAGTATGTACTTTGACATTTTTGTTATGTTGTTTAGTAATGTGAGCTTTGTATTGGTAGTTATGTTATAAGTGTTAGGAATAGCCTAACTTTAGTTCTCACATTTATGTATTTGGGTAAATATTATTTGTAATAGCTTGATTTTTTGTGACAACTCATACTATTAGGATAATATATTATTGTGAGTGAGTTGTAATCACAACTCATGTATCTATTCTAGGTGTGAGAGATTAGAAGAGATACTTTGGGGATAGTTGGTTGTTGAAGATGATGTTAGAATCCTTGTTTTAAGGAGTTACTCAGTGTATAAATTTATAATATATATAATTGAATAATATAGAAGAAAATTATAATTCTTTTGTGTATTCATTCATTGTCTGAGTATTTTTGTTTGACTTATATAAACTCTATTCAAATATAAACCAAATTTATTATCTAACATTAGATTAGGTGGTTTTGATGGTTTAAATAATGCGTAGAGGTGGTCCTTGAAATATTTCTCCAATGTATGTGAGTCATAAGAATGAGAGGTGATTGAAGAAGGACCTTTTTTATGATATATATATATATATATATATATATTGGTTTTATAGTTAGTTTGTGCCCCTTAGACCTATGCAGACCTGATTATGCTTATTGAGTTCTCCATCATGCCTTGCTTTAAAATGTAGTTCCCATTGCGTTCTAATTAAGATTTGATTTTCAAATTTTAAGAGGAATAAAAATTGATAACACATGTCATGAAATATTACACCCTTCATTTTTGCAAGTCTGCATTTAAATCTATTGGTCAATAATATTTTATTATCTTATAAAAAATATGTCCATCAAAAGTCTTCAAAGTGTCCATTATAATTTTATAGTTGTGATCAAAATTAATTAAATATTAATTTTTGTTGTCTTTATTGTCTTGTCATGTTGTCCAAATATAGTAATTCTATGTTGTCAAGAGTAAAAATCTCAAAAAAAAAATTGTAACAGGATGAATTATTGCTTGTACACAATGTCCACATTTTAAGGGGAATTTTCATTTAATATGCAGTTGAGCTTCATGATCTATCTAGCTATCTGAGCTAAGTCCGCAAGAAGATGGAGGACACAGGAGGTTGGAGGCATTTTTGCATCCTCTCGCAAGTCATTATCAATGATGCCACATAATAAATTAATGGAAAATAAAATGAGAAAAAATTTATAAGTTGAGGATGATCACCAATGGTAGTGGAAACTATCTACATTATGTGATATTGAGTGGCAATAATCATGTGTAGTGGTTACATCAGAGATGATGAGAACTTAGTCCTCATTTTTTATTTTTAGCATTTTGTGTATTTTCAAATAATAATAGAAGTATATTCATGTTTAGATATGTAATAATTGAGCAAGATTCCTATGTATTTCCTTGGTAAGTTTTAAAAGAGGAGAGTGTATATATCATGAAATGTGGCAACAGTTGTATAGGAGGGCAACTAAATGCAAAAATCCTCTCACTATAGAGATCATCTGACTATCATACTTCTTTATGAAGATGATTAGCCAGTGAAATTTCTATTACATTCACATGGATTAAATGTGGGATGCATTCTTTGCATAGTAGTGGTCATGTGTAGCAAGATCCAGACATCAAGATTTAGATAGTAGTATGCAGACCTAAAATTATGCTTTGACATATGATTTTGTTTCCAATTCATATGATGTAATTTTTCCCCATTTTCACACTAAGGCAAGGAATGTTAGGAATAGCCTAATTTTAGTGCTCACATTTATGTATTTGGGTAAATATTATTTGTAATTATTTATGAGTTCTTATGACAAATCATAATATTAGGATTATATAATATTGTGAGTGATTTGTAGTCATAACTCATGTATCTATTCTAGGTGTGAGAGATTACAAGAGATACTATAGGGATAGTTAGTTGTTGAAGATGATGTTAGACTTCTTGTTTTAAAGAGCTACTCAACGTATAAATTTTTAATATCTTTGATTGAATAATATAGAAGAATTTTTTTATTATTTTGTGTATTCATTCATTATCTATGTATTTTTCTTGAGTATTTTTTGTTTGTCTTATATAAACTCTATTCAAATATAAACCAAATTTATTAATAAGTCATCCATACATCACTCATCCAGGAAATCTAAAGCATAGAGATAGGCTTTACATAATTCCTCATCAAGAATGATACCATGAAGAGAAATGTGTAAGGATGGTAGCTCAACTTATAAAGGTAAGATTGATTTAGAACCATATACAAATGAAAATAATATTGCCCTAGTGTATTACGTATGCTAGTACAATGAGCTTAGAGTGTGGGATAAAGTTGTAGATGTTAAACAGTACGACATTCTCTAATAGTCTTTTGTAATATTTTATTTAGAATTGTGTTGGTGGCTTTTTCCTGGCCATTGCATTGAATATGATAAGTTTTTGAGAATTTTTGCACAATTTTGAATTTTTCACATGATTATTTTATGTATTTGTTTTTGAAATTATCATTGTTATCAAAAATGATGGTATGGGGAACTCTAAAGTGACAAATGATTTGATTGAGAATAAATTTAGAAATGGCAATACCAATAATGTGTTAGCCAAATTTTGGCTACCATAGATCAAGTTCAAAAAAACCTTAGTCTATCATGTTTTGACCTTAATTGACTACATTTCAAATCTCCTTATAAGTCAAGTTTAGCATTGCTTAAGGTATTTTTGAGGAAATTAAGGTAAGGTGTTTTCTTGGCGTTAAGCTTGTTTAAGTCATCTCTAGTGTAAACCCTTATTATAGGTCCTTTCATGTCTAAGTATAAAATTGTATATAAGATTGGTGAAGTCAATTAAAATACAATTAAAAGGTATATTTTTATGGCCTAATACTTTTTTAATTTAGTTTAAGTTCAATTTTAAATGAGAAAAGGCAGTTATAAGAGGTCTTCAATGCCAAAAGGATGGAATTTCATTAACTCTGTATGGATTTAGAGGGATTATATTTAGGTGTAAATGATTCAAAATGTGTCTCTTCATCTCCATCAAATCAAATACATAGGTTCAGGAAGATTTCATATGTCCAAATCATGTAAAAAACACTTCCTTTCTTCCTATCAAGCTCTTAACAAGCTCACATTGGTCATTTTTAAACACTCAGATGCTTGTGTGTGTGTGTGTGTGTGTGTGTGTGTGTGTGTGTGTGTGTGATAGAGAGAGGGAGAGAGAGAGAGAGAGAGAGAGAGAGAGAGAGAGAGAGAGAGAGAGAGAGAGAGAGAGAGAGAGAGAGAGAGAGAGAGAGAGAGAGAGAGAGATTAAGCTTCCAAGATCTTGGAAAAATATGGGGGACCATAATTACCTTAATTTTCCATGCATTATTTATTAGTTATAAAGGGATAGGATTTATGAATGATTGCTAAGAAGGTAGGGTGGTCCAAAACCCTACAAGACCCCTACTAGCTCAGTTTCCTCTCATTAAAATGGCATTTTGAAACTGATTAGAAGCATGATGGAGATATGAGTATAGATATAATAAGGGGTCTTTACATTCCCTACTTATTACTTTTCATGTACCTCACTTGGCATGTGTGAGCTCTAAATGAGGTAAGAAACCTTTATGTTTGGAGTAGGTCACAAGTTGATAGACAAAGGGGTTCTTGATGTTTTCAAGGATTTCAAGTAAATTGGAAGTCATGTAGGTGAAATATATCACATTATATTCTTAAAAACCTCCTTAAATTATCTATAGATATCATATAAGATTTATCTAAATGCCTGCATAAACCTCAAAAATCTCACTACATGTTGGTGACCTATTATTTTCCACAAGTATGCATCATTGATCAAGGTGGCAGGAAGAATCTTGGTATATGATGGACCTCTAAATGCATGAAAATAAGTGATAATTAAATTGTTATTTTCTTGTTTTGTATTATTGAAACTCATTAAAAACCTCCTAAAATCATGGTTAGTTCTAAAAATGGTAAAAAGATCATTTTATCATGTCATCAATAGACTGTGCATAACCTGTAGGGATGAAAGCTAGCATGGAAATAATCTATGAGTCTCAAATAAATAAATGGTATAATTGGTTTCATATAAATTATAATGATACATTATGACTCCAATAACTCCAATAATATTGGTCATTTCAACACTAACTATTCCAAAGCAAACACAATGATCTTAGGTTAGAAGATAATGAGCCAGTCTGCCAATATAAGAATGAGTTAAAGAGACTAATCATGTACTTCAAAAGAAGTTTTAATTTATAAAATGACATGAATATTTTTATTAAGTGGTGTAAAAGTGATTTCAAGGTCAGATTGACTAAATAATACATCAAAAAGAGCTTAGAATGATGAAAATGTAAACCTACAAGTTTGCAGGTTTGTAGGTCTCCATTTCAAGAAAATGCTACATTTTTATCCATGGATATTAGATATAAAGATAAAATTAAGTGTGAATATATGAGAAGGATATGAGAGGGTCCATTTAGGGTCAAGAATACAAAACACAAAGATAAAAACTATGCAAGAGAAGTACTCTCAAGGACTAGTGGAACATGACATCCCAAAGAAGCTACATGTCTGTAAGAAGGTAGAGTTGGGGAAAAGGACACATATTTGATGTTTGATGTTTTATAATGTGATTAATTCCATTCCCCTTGTCAATAGGTCTGAAGAGACATGATATGAATGGCCTAAATGATAAAAATGTAGACCTACAAATCTACAGACCTGTAGGTATCCATTTCCAAGAAAATATAATAGATCCTACATTTAATGATTAATTTTGAGGACCATATGGATATTTTTGTTCCATGATCAAGGTTTAAAAGTGTATTATAGAACATTTAAAAACCATGATATTGAATGTGTACTTATAGGCCTGATGGAGAGTCTTCAGGTATATCTTCAAAAGTGTAAGGATAATATGCACTTTTGCATTGAGAATTGGTTTTAGATGATCATGAAATTAATTACAATTCCTATCAAGGGTTTCCACAATTATTGGATACTTGGAATGATGAATATAAACCTCAAACAAGGCCATTAGGGTCAGACTAGCCTAATTGCTCATAAACCCTTAAAAGATGAAAATCAGGTTATGAAACCTTTTGGAGGGTAAATGATTATTAGATATAATTTAAAACCATGGAATATACTATTTTATACATATTGGATCATGTTCTAATCAATAAAATTCACTTTTAATGTTTTGGTCTAAGAAAACCTCTCCCTCGATCTCACACATAGTCCTACAAGCCCAAGAGGTAGTCTTAAGGGACTCAAGACTTCATGAAGAATATGTATGGTGGAAAATGGATCTTAAGAATTATTCATAAAGTCTAGTGTCTTGATAAAAAAACCAATTACATGAACTAGAAGTGGTATCCCCCCAAACTCCTCCACCCTAAAACCCTCATGCCACCTTGTGAAGAGCTCGAGAGACCTCAGTTTTGTGCTTGGATCTTGCAAGATAATTTTCATGGGACATGAATAATTATCCATGGAATGGTACCAATGTGTGATAAAAAATTTGGAATTAGTTCAGGTATTAGGCCCCCTCATCTTTATGAATCATTGTTAAGATGATAGACCACTTTAAACCCTTTTTACACCCTTTTAAGAGCTCGATGGAGATATAAGTCCTAATTACATGAAATGCCATTTAATGGCCTAAAAAATACTTGAGTAACCTATTCACATATAATATCACCTAAATGAGTCAATAACTCACATATGTGGGAAGAAATGTACATATTTTTGTCCTAAAATATTACCTCTTAGAGCTAGTTTACAAGGTTTTATGGCCTATAAGCTTTCCTAACCAATGGAAATTGTTTATTAATCCAAGACAGACGTATTATTTCACTTAAAAATTCAATTTATAGGTATTAATAATTATATTATAGCTTACAAGTGGCTAACTAGGCCTGAGAGAAGAAAGATGATTAGTCTTGCACTAGGAGGATTGAATTGCAGGTTCTTGATAACATGAACAAGTTAGAAACTCGGTTTTCATCCTCTTCTAAGATGGAAAAAATATGAAATTCTCCTAATATGTCATTAGTTATGTCAAGGAATCCTGATCAAGAATTCCAAATGTCAAATATGGGCTTGTAACTCCTATCCCAAGAATGGGCAATTTCAAATAAGGATTGGGTCATCTAGGGAGTTGAATAGTCTCTTTTATGCCTTTACTCTAGAAGGTCATCATCAAGCAGCAAACACATACCAATGATATGGATAAAACTAATCTTAGACTCTCCCCTTTAACTATAACTAACTTTTATGAAGTGACACTTCTCATTGTAATTATTCCTATGCCTCTTTCTATCTCACACACACTTTCTCCTATATATACAACCTTAAATGGCTTGTAATGGATCCTTCGGCTAAGTATGGTAATCCATACTGAACTAAACACTTTTAATATGCCTTTAAATGTTTAATAAAGTTTATTCTTACCTTCTCATATGCTTTTAACTAGTGTACTTGTGTGATTATTAATGAATGCTAGTAGTAGTGCTTTCACTCTCTCTCATTTATCCTCGCCTACCTCTTTACAAATGGATTGTCTTCTTTCAGGTCACATGGTGAGTTTGAGGTACATTTTTATGTTTTTAAAGTGGATTTTATTAATTATTATCTTTATTATACCTATTTATTGTCTCTCTCATTCAATGCATTATTTATGACCTCCATGTTGAAATACTCATGTTTGAAGGTCATTGTTGAGTAGTGTAATCAGATTCAGGACTAATTCATGTTCTTAGTGCATGATGGTTAAGTAGAGGGTGTTAATTTTTTGAATCACCACCCTATATTAGTTTACTTTCATTTTTTATTACCCTTTGTAATAAATAGGTCTAGTAATAGTTTAGGGTGATAGCATCAAGGGAGTTATCCCTATCTAGATATTCACCTCATTGATTAGGCCACCCACAACCTAGATGTGTCTCCATGCTATCACTTAAGTGAGGAGGATTGAAAAAAATACTCAATGGTACAAATTTTTATGATAACATAACTTTAATAAGAGGCATAGCTTCCACCTACTTGGTGAAATATCTAGTTTTGGTGATAATGAATACATGACCATCTCATGATCTAGGTAATTTGTTGATGAGATATAATCCCCACATAGAGAATGGCCAAAGAGACTCCAAGGTTTGGAGTTATATCATAGGAGAGTGAATGATATCACCATTAAGTTTACAAGGATTACACTTTTTAGCAAAATTAATGCAATCTTTTTCAAGAGTTAGCCAAAATTAACCCATGTGTAGGCATTTATAGGTTGTGGCATGATTAGTACAATGACCTCCATAGATGCCCCCATGTGCTTATTCAAAAGACTTGTAACTTATTATGGAATTACACAATGGATTAGGGTACCTTCTACATTATGATAATAGAAGGTTTTATATCAAATTACATATTTGTATTCTTGTTTATGAATTTGAGTCTTGTTATGAGAATTTGCTTCTAGAGGGTAAGTATGATGCTTGATAAATTAGATGATATTTTTATCCATGAGCTTTACAGAATAGTGATAGCTTCTATGTGACAAATTAGAGAATCATTTTTATTTTTTATATAATAATGTGACTTCCTCATTTGGATAAGGAATTGGGAATTATGAATAAATTGATGATGATGATGAAATAGAGATGTTGAAGAAGCAAGATAATCAGCTATAGCATTTTGATCTCATGGGATTGGTTCGATTGTAAATGAGGTGAATTGTCTAGCAAGCATAGTATTAATTTGATGGTATGTGATAATGTTTTCACTTTTACACTGATAATATCCACTAAATTTATGACATATAAGTTGCGAGTTTCCTAAAGTATGTTAATATGGGATGTCTAAATCAATTGCAACTTGCATGCCTAGTATAAGAGCTTCATATTTAGTCATATTATTGGTGATGTCAAAGGTTAATTAGAATGTTAAAGGTGTGATTTCACCATGTGATTTTGTTAAAACATAGCCTACCCTAGCTCCTTGAAGGTATTTTACACCATTAAAGTGAAGTGTCCAAGTGTCTTCATGCAAGTCAATTATAACTTCTGGTAATTCTTCAATGGTTACTTTAGATTTAGCAGTAAAAGGAGGAGGATCAAGTTTTTCATGGTTATTTGCTTCTAGATCAGTGGTGAAGTTATGTAAATAATCTTTGAGTGAGATTTCTTGGTTAAGACCTTCAATATAAATAATCTCTACATCAGAAAGAGTATATTGAAGGTGATAAGTAGGTGGTAGGGAGGCAGCCACAAGTTGATCTATAATTACCTGACCTTTAACATATTTTTATGTAATAATTCAAAGGTAAAATTCTATCAATAAGACCATCCATTAGTCTATTATATCTTTAAGTAGGAAATATTTGGAGAATACATGATGGAGTGGATCAAAATGGTCAATGAAATAAGTTGTTCAATAGAACATGTAATGGTGGATCTTTTTAGCTGTGAAATATATAGCTAAATAATCATGATCTACTTTTGTATAACATTTTTTTTAATCAATTAAGTTGTGACTAGTATAATAAATACCATATTCTCTGCTACTAATATCATCTTGTTGTGCAAGAATTTCCCCAACTGATATGGGGGTGGATGATGTATATAAGATTAATGGATGATCATTTTAAGGTGGGAAAAGAGTAGGAGGATGAATTAAATATTATTTCATGTTGTCAAATGATTTTTGGCATGAATTTATCCATTATAAAGCATTACCATTTTTGATAAGGGAATTAATAAAGTAGATATGGGAAGCCATTTTTAGAACAAAAAATGACAAATTTCCCCAAGTGTCCCACGATATGTTCATATGTTTAGAATGGAGTGAGGTATCAATATGTTGATAATAACTTTGATTTTAGTTGAATCAACATCAATTCCCTATTATAAAACTAGAAAACCTAATAGTTTACCAGAAGTGACACTGAATATGCATTTGAATGGGTTGATTCTAACTTTATAATTAATGAGTCGATCAAAGATGATAGTTGTTGGCCAAATTTGGTCCACATAAGAAACTCTTGACTAGATGTGGTTTAAAGTTGAGTAAGGTCCTGTTTGAGAAGTAATTCAATAGGATGGGGAAAAAATAGCCTTTATGTAGATCACTTGTTGTTTTCAATATTTTGAAACACTTTACGCAATTTAAAGTGTAAACTTGAAAAATCTAAGGAGCCAAACCGTCATGGGACATCATGCAAAAATAAATAGATCAATCTGGATGCACATTTCATAAATGTGTTTAGGAGGTTGACTAGAGCCAAAGGAATGCATGGACATGAATTTTTTATTTCCATAAATATCCTCTATAAATTTTGTATCTTGATGAGTTTTCTATCTCAAGATATAAGCATTCAAATTTGAGCTAGTAGAATAGGATGTGTGTAGGGACGTCAAGTTAAAGCCACGAGAAGTAGCCATTTGTATTCAAATTTTATTGAGGATGAATGTAAATATGATAAATTATGAGATCTCATATGTTAAAATGAATATCTAATGGCACACAACAATCAATAAATTTAGTGGGTTGAGGTAGATCAATGGAGCAGATTAAAATGTATAAAAGTGAATCAATGAGAAGTGAAGGGTCAACAAGATAGAAAATCTTAAGAATGAATAAGGAGATACCAAGTGTCATAACTATATAAAATATTAGGTAAATCAATTGTATGCATTAAAACTATGCAAAAAAAATCAATAGTGTGTATAAGGTCAAAGAGTTAACAAGCTTAGGTTAAATATGAGGTCGCCATCTGGTGCAAGTGCAAATCAGACAAAGTCTAACTACAAGACCCATGGAATGAATTAGGAGATGATAAATGGCATAATTTTGGAAGCCCAGATCAAGATCAATGGTTGATATAAAAATTAAAAACTAGGAGACTTTAAATGGAGAGAAAATGTGACCTAGGTCAAACTAGAGCAAATGTTTCAAAGGGCTATGTCACCATTAGAGATTAGTCAAGCATCAGTACCATGAGACATAGTTATACAATTAGTATTTTTAAATGATGAATCTCTATCACCATTAAAACTAATTCAAGAACTCTGGTCAAAGATTTAGAACCTGTCGACCCTATTTTCTAAGGTTGTAGGATTATTTAATAACTATGTTCGTTACTCTTTTACAAGGAAGATCCTCATAACTTTTTTAGCCTATAGGTTTTCATTGATATGATAACTATATGAAAACTAATAAATTAATTAGTTTTTAATCTATAATAGACCTATTCTTAGATATTGACATGAGGACAGATATGTGATTAATGAAGAAGTGTCTTATCTCCCAAAATAGTCTCTTCCTCAATAAGCAGGTACCTATAGCCGTAAAAATATATATAAGCATGTCTATCAGGTTTAAGATATGAGTATTTGGTCCTCATAAATAAGTTAATTAGAAGATGGTGTAGAGTCCCAATATGGAGATTTGGTGGTTAGAGAAATCAAATAGAGTATTTAATATAATTTTGGGGTCTCTAAGGGTTTTTTTCATAATAGAATCATGACTCATCATCTTCAGTAAACTATTTTCCTCTAGTGTGTTGCTCAACCAATGAGAATATTTAGAGGTTATTAGGATAAATGAAGGTTATTTTTTCTATGATGTATTAACCCTAATTTGAAAAAAAATTGGTGGATCATTCATTGAAATGTGGTGGCAACTCATTTAATGATCTCAGATGATGTGTTCTCTCTCTCCCCCCCCCTTTTCTCCTGTATCTCCTATTTTCTTCCACATTGTAACTCTCTCAAATTTTTGACTCTCTCAAAGGACTCTCTTATTTTGAAGAGTAGAATAATCTCATTTAACTAAGCTAAACCCTATAAAAAAAATTAATAACTACCTCTTAAAGCAATAAGATGATCTTTACCTATCTCTTACCTTTGACTAGTGTTTTACTAAGCTTGTGCATGATGGCCTTATGCAGGAGATTCTTCCATATCCATTGTCCTTCTTGATTACCTACTTTAAGGTGTTTTCAATCTATTTTAGGTCTGGACTCGTGTTCCTTATACCATTAATGTAAAGTCAATGTGAGTCTTAGAACTCCTCTTTATTTCCATTCATTGCTTCTTGAACCTAGTTTATGAAATACTTATGCAATTAGCTAGATTGTGAGATTGTGTGAGCTAGTATTATCTTAAATTGATATAGTGAGGGTTCAAGTATATGAGTGTCTCATTTAAATCTGGTTCATCACCTTTTTATCTTTCTTAGGATCCCTATTTCCCCCCTTTCTAATCCTTTTCCTAGTAATAGCATTAGTTTAGGTGATCCATCAAGAGGAAGTTGACCTTCTTCAGTGGTTTAACCTCACCATAGGAAACCCACATCCTAAAGTTATTCCCATTGTTTATCTTAGTTTGAGAGAGCATAAATAACACTCTCCAAGGGTCAAAATTAAGCCTATAATAATTCCTGGCATGCCTGATGAGACTACAACATTATGCACTAAGTGAAGACTTTGGTGTTCTCTTCATTCAATCAACCCTCAAAGGCATATGTGCAAACATCAATGGTGACTCCAAGTATGTATCAGTTGGTATAAGCATCCCAAGTTCTTAATCATCATTATTTGGTATGTATCATCACTCATTTGATCATTATGATTATTCTCTACCTCATTATCCTTCATATTAGATTGGAAATGTTTATGGCTTCACCCCAAGTGGCTCTCAAGATTCAATACATCAACCTTTTCAGAATTTACCTCTCTCTAGTAAACCAAAAAAAAATACTTAGGGAGATAAGACTTTATTTTTAAAAATAATTAAGAGATATTGATAAGATGGGAGAGTGTTATAGATAACAAGAGTATCTTCAATACCAAGCTTTTGTTCAAGAGCAAGAGTGGAGGTTTCTGAAAGAGTACTTGGTTAGGCAAGAGAAATCCAAGAGGTAAAATGACTATGAATTATTATTGAGATAGAGAGTGGCCAACCCTAGACCCCATCTACCTTATCCTACTCATGTTCATGCTCAAACCTAGCCCCTTAGCCCACCTTGTCAAAGCTCATCTCTATCAAGAGTTAGACCAATCAGTAAGGGTTATTCAACTAAAGAACATCAAGTCATCCCATCATGGATCTTATCCTATGAAAATGACCTTAATTATGTCATGCCCCCTCTTGTAAAACCACCCTCTCCTATACTCATTCAGGAAGAGGAGAAGGTGGCCAAGCCTTACACCCTTCCCTCATAGAAATAATTTCAAGAGAGTATAAATAATAAGGAAGAGGTGTTAGTTCAGCTTAATTATCTTGCCATACAAAAGTTTTATGACCCTATTTCCCTCCCCAATAATCATATAAAAGGGCTTTAAAAGTCCCTAGTTTGAAGGACACTCTCCTAAGTTACAAGGAAGGTAAACCTTTTCACCCTCCCACCATCTCCATCATGGAGGACGAACCTGTTTTACAAAGAATAGAGGGGGAGGTTATATTCATAGGTAACCTTTAAGAGTAAAATACAAGTGTTTATGAGGAATAAATCATGATAGGTAGTCCACTTCATTCAAAATAGAAGTTAGGTTCAGACCAACCTTCTTGGCATGGCTTTGACACTAATGAATTAAAGCCTGAAGGCAGTATTAATGCATTCATATTTAAAGAAATGGGTATTCAAGTTGCATCTAAGAGAAATGGATATTTTTATTTTTTCCAAGATATTTCATTTTTTGGGGTTGAATATGAGGGTGAGAAAAGTGCAGAGATTGATGTGGTTACAGCAGTCAACCAGTTAGTTAATCAGGTTGAAGAGGTCATAAATGATCAAGAGAAAGAAATGGAAGAGAAAGAGGATCAAAATGAAGTATGGAAATAGATGTACCATGACTTTATGTATTATTTATAGGTTCTATAATATCTTATGCCTCTTATAGAGCATGAATATGAACTTACAAATCAAGTTGAAGAAGCTGACCAATCTCAAGATGAATTGTCCACTGAAGGTAGTCTTGATGTCTTCAAAAATGAAGAAGAATGGTTAGATCAAGAACCACAAGAATATGACATTATGAACCTTAGATGGGTTTATGAGCTACCATATGGCTCCTTTCAAAGTTATCAAATCAAGGATGATGTTAAGTTTGACATTGTCCTAGATAACCAAGAAAAAGCTACCTTTTGGGATGAATTAGAGCCCTTTTACCTAAACTTGGATGGTCAGCCTCCATGTTCAAAAGAGTCATCAAGAAAAGAGATTTCAAGTGATTTTATAGTCCATCATGGAGAAATAGTTAAATAAATTAACCAGTATACCTACATTGGAGACATGTTTTTCCCACTTCATCCATTAGAGAGCAAGCCAAAAGAGCTAGCAATCAAGAATCTTAACCCACCTGTCATGAGTTCTCAAAAGCAAGTTATTTTTCATCCTTTCCCATTACAAGTGAGTGATGCTCAATGTTTCCCATTTGACCCTAGGGGGCATTTGTAAGATATAGCCCTGTATATATTAGATTAGATTTTGTGTTTCCCTCTAAGTGCCTTGGGCACATTTGTTAGTTTTATTTCCTTTGGTCCTTATTATTTCAAGAGGAGGTTTTTTGGAAAAGGGACAACCTAATACCACTTCATATCAATTTAAATGAAGGCTTATGACCCCATATGCCCAATGGATTGAAAAAGGCAAATGGTTTGAGTTCTCAAGCATAGGAGGCATGCTTCCCAGTTGAGTCACCAAAGATGTTGGCTAAATTTGGCCCACATAAGAAACTTTTGAATAGATGTGGTGTGAAGATGAGTAGGGTCTTGGTTGAGAATAAATATAATAGTATGGGGAGAACATAGCTTTAATATAGATCACTTGTTGATTTCAATATTTTGAAACACTTTAAGCAATACTAAAGTGTAAACTTGACAAATCTAAGGAGCTAGACCATCATGGGACGTCATGCAAAAAAAATAGATCAATCTAGTTTCACATTTCATAAATTCACTTGGGAGGTCAAATAGAGCCAAAATAATGCATGGACATGATGCTTTTGGTCCCATAAATATCCTTTGAAAATTTTGTATCTTGATGAGTTTTCTATCTCAAGATATAAGCATTCAAAGTTGAACTAACAAAATGGGACGTGCACGAGGAAATCAAGTTAAAGCCATGGGAAGTATTAATTTGGATTCAAATGTTCCTAAGGACAAATGTGGAGATAACAAGTGGAAATATCTTAGATGTTTGAATGAATATCTAATAGTGGAAGGTGATCAATGAAGTTAGTGGGTCTAAGCACATCAACAGAGTGCATTAAATCATACAAAAATGGATCGACAGTGAGCAAAGGGTCAACAAGTCAGTGAATCTTAAGAATAAATAAGGATATACCAAGTTTCATGATAATTGAAACTACTGGGTAAATCAATAGTACACATTTTAACTATGAAAATAAATATTGATGGTGCACATAAGGTCAAAGAGTCAACAAGCTCAGGTTGAACATGAGGCCACCACATGGCACAAGCATGGAACCAAACAAAGTCTGATTATAGGACCCAAAAAATGAATGAGGAGATGAAAAATGGAACAATTTGGGAATACTAGATCAACAACAGTAGCTAATATTAAAATTCAAAGCCAAGAGACTTCAAATAGAAGCAAATGTGATCTAGGTTGAACCAGAGCAAATATTTCAAAGGGTTATATTGACATTAGAGCTTAGTCAAGGATTAGTAAGCATGAGACATAGCTATGTAGTCAAGATTATTAAATGATGAAGCTCCATCACCATTTAAAACTTAGTTAGGACCTATGGTTGAAGATTTAGAACCCATCAACCCCATTTTCCAAGGTTGCAAGATTATTTAATCATTGTGTTCATTGCTTTTTTAGAAGGAAGATCCTCAAAAAAAAATTAGCCTATAGGATTTCATTGATATGATAATTATATGAATAATAATAAATTAATTGGTTTTCAATCTATAATAGACCTATGCTCAGATATTGAAATGGGGGTAGATATGTGATTAATAAAGAAGTGTTTAATCTCCCAAAATAGTCTCTTCCTCGACAAGTAGGTACCTATAGCCATAAAAATAGATATAGTCATGGATCTATCAAGTTTAATATATGATGATTTTGTCCTCATAAATAGTCAAGTGGAAGATAGCATAGAGTTCTAGAATGGAGATCTAGTGGTTGGAGAAAGTAGCTAGAGCATTTAATAGATTTTTAGGGTCTCTAAGGGTTTTTTCATAGAAAAATCATGACTCATCATCTTCAGCAAACTATTATCCTCTAGTATGTTGCTCAACCAATGAGAAGATTTTAAGGCAATTGGGATAAATGAAGGATATTTTGTCTATGATGTATTAACCCTAATTTGATAAAAAGGTGGTGGAGAATTCATTAAAAGGTGATGGTAGCCTATTTAATGATCTTGGATGGCATGATCTCTCTCTCCCCTTTTCTCCTATATCTCCTATTTTCTTCCACATTGTTACTCTCTCAAATTTTTGACTCTCTTAAAGGAATCTCTAATTTTGAAGAGTAGGAGACTCTCATTTAATGAGGTTAAACCTTTTCAAAAAATTTAAGAACTACCTCTTGAAGCAATAAGATAATCCTTACCTATCTCTTGCCTTTGACTAGTGTTTTAGTAAGCTTGTGTATGATGGCCTTATGAAGGAGATTATTCCATATCCATTATCCTTATTGCTTACCTCTTTTAAGTTTTTTTCAAACTATTGTAAGTCTAGACTCATGTTCTCTCTGCCATTAATGTAAACTCAGTGTGATTCTTAGAACTCCTCTTTGTTTCCATGCATTGCTTCCTGAACCTAGTTTATGAAATACTTATGGAATTAGCAAGATTGTGAGATTGTGTGAGCTAGTATTTTTTATATTGATCTAGTGTGGGTTCAAGCATATGAGTGTCTCATTTAAATCTAGTGCATCACCTTGTTAGATTTCTTAGGATCCCTATTTTACCCCTTTCTAACCCTTTTCATATCATTAGCATTAGTTTAGGATATCCATCAAGAGGAAGTTGGCCTTCTCTAGAGATTCAACCTCACCATAGGAAACCCACATCCTGAGGTTGTTCCCATTGTGTGGCTTATGGAGAGAGCCTAAAGAACCCTCTACAAAGGTGAAAATTAATCCTATAATAATAGCTAAATCATGAAGATGAGTATTATAGAGTTTAGATTTGGAAATAAGATCATCCACATAAGTTTTGACTATTTTGTGAATAATATCATACAAATTATGGGTCATTACATGTTGATAGGTAGCTCTAGTATTTTTGAGATTGAAAGGAATTTTAACATAACAATAGGTTCCCCATCCTATGGTAAATGTTGTTTTATGTTAATCTTTGGGGGCTATGTGAATTTGGTTATATCCCAAGAAATTGTCCATGAGTTATAGCATTTCATAACCAAGGGTAGAATAAACAATGGCATCAATTGATGGTAAGGTAAAATTATCTTTTAGACATGATAAATTTAGATTGTGAAAGTTGATGCATGCATGAATAACTGAGGTTATTTTTTTATAAATAGGGACAATGTTTGAGACCCATTCTGATTAATTTACATGTTTAATGAATTTAGCATCCAAAAGTTTGATGGTTTCTTTATGACATAAGGTAGAAATCTTAGGAAGGATTTTTTTTTAATTTTGTCACATAGGTTTACATCTATTTAGGTGATGATATTATTGACAATGATGCTAGGATCAATTCTAGGCATGTGACCAAGTGAAATTTTCAATATATTTGTCAAAGAATAAATTAAAATTATCGTGTTCCTCAAAAGTGAGCTCTTTAAAGATGATAATAGGTCTAGGACATATAGGTGTACCATATTTGATTTTTGTAGTTTATTTAATAATAATAGCATTTCCATTTTAGAAATGATATGGATCTATAGGAAGGGAAGTAATAGGATGTGTTTTAGGGTCGACACTAAAAATGAAATTATTTAAGTAAAGAACCTTTTGTTGAAATTTGTTGAGCTTATGATGTTGGCATGAAATTTGGGGTTCTCTAGCATGGAGGAGTTCTATTATAGATTCATCATTAGGGAATGTGGGTAAAGTTCCATAATATTTGACATATACTTCAAGATCAATGATTTGATTACCTTTGCTATCATATTGGAATGTATTTGTCTTACATCAATTACTTTAGCATTTAAGGTAATTTTAGGTAAATTAGTTGATAAAGATTCTATGTTGGTGAGATCAGGTTGAGTGAATTCAATAAGGTTCACCATAATTGTGTTGCTTTGTTGAATAGATGGTATTTTAGGTGATGATTGAGGAAAAATTATCTCAATCGAGTTTGGTTGTATAGATTTAGATAGTGATAGTTTAGATTGATCAATACAATCATAAAAAGGGGAAATAATATTTATTGTTGATAAAATGGGTTGAGTTGGATTAGTTTATAGAGAAGGTTCATAATATGTTATATTTGGGATTTATTCAATTACCTATGGGGTGTTTAATAATGGTGTATTAATAGAGGGTACATAAACTTCAAGTTTTGATTCAATATCAGATGAGATATGAATGACATAGACATCACAATTAAAGTCATGTATTTTTGCTAATGCCTTTTGATAATGTTGTAAATATAAATCTTATGATTAGGCTTGGGCCATGATGTAATTTTCATCATAGGTGTGAGAGATATTGCATCCATTAATTTTCATATGAGAATCAATGGTTGAAACACCTATGTTGCTAAATTTTTGAGGAGACATAGCTAAATGATATTTAAAAACTTTTGTCATTCCATATTCATTACAAGTGAAATCATCCTCTATGTAAGAGGATTTATATGCATTGCATGGAAGGGAAGTATTAGTATTATCTTCAATTAAAATAATGGTACAATCACATGGGAGTAAAGAACGAGGGATCCATTCTACTATATAAGGAGTTAATTGAGTGGTATTACAAGTATTATACAATTAATTTGGTTCATTAACATCTAAATCAGCAAGAGTAACATGTAAATCAGGATGCATGTTAACAAATTCAAGGAGAGGTGGAATATTAATGCGGTAAATAGTAGGTATATGATACTAGGATTTAATATTTGGTAGTTAAATACTCCATAAATTAGGATCAGTTTCATGTTTGTAGCATTTTCCATTATGTATGAATTTAATGCATTGACTACCTGAAGAAGCAATGGCCTACATATGATGTGTCCATGGGTAACCAAGTAACATGTTGTAAGATAAAGGAAGATCAAGAACCATAATCTTAGTGTGAATTATCTTGTGTCTAATGATAATCAGGACCCAAATATAACAAAGTGTTTTTTATTGGTTTTATCAAATCCTCTACATGTGAGGCATGTTTATTTGAGACTTTATTTGTTGTATCCAATTTGTTGAATTAATCAAAAAGATGTGACATTAATACATGATCATTCATCTACTAGAACTTTTTGAATGAGGGTATTGTTAATCCCAATTTTGATAAATAAAGGTGGTTCATCTACTCGAAAGAGAATCACATCATTAATCATATCTTCTTTGATAAATTATATGGAAGGTTTTATGGATAAGGAAACTATTTTAATCGTATGAACTTTCGTAAGTGGAGGATCATTAGAAGGGATTTCTGAGTCATGAGATTATGGCTCTTCAATGTCTTTTATTTTTTGCAAAAGGAATTTATGGTGATAAGGGGAAGTTTAAAATAATTCCATAAGGGGAATTTTGCAAGGCATTGAGTTAAGTTCTTTCAAAAAATTCAAGAACCAACATGAAGTTTGTGAGAAATGACATTTTTTGTTAGTATAGAAGAACTAGGTTGGGGTTCTAGTTATGGAAGTGGTTCATCATTCAGTTTGGAAGATGTGGTTGCAGTTTTATAGAATATTTAAGTAATTGTTCATTAGTGGAAGTTTTTTTAGGTTTAGTGATAGGATCCTTATGAGCAGGTTTATATCTATAGTTGACTTTAACTACATTCACATACTGAGAATGGGTGTAATATTGATCATAATTGACATCAATTACACAAATATTATCATTTAAATGTTGTGTATTAGAAGTTGAAGAGGATTTTTGAGGTTTTGAGGATATAGGCTTATTAACCTATCTCTTTAGATAAGTTTTAATATAATCATGATGACATGACTTGATCATAACATCATGTTCAAATGTGTCACCTAACATGAATGAAACTATAAATTTAATAAGCCCGTGACATGTTTCATGAGAATGACCAACATCATAATGGAACCAACAGAAAGTATTAGGATCATACCATGGTGAGCGGCATTATTATTATAGATGAAGGGTTTGGATGGAGATAATAATTGCTTCATTATATTACCATTAATGGTGAGTAGGAAGCAATTGGAGTATCTATTTTGACTATTTTTGCTTTAGTTTAGGGATTAATGCTTGTACTTGCATTAGTTGAAGTTTGGAAAGACTCCTTGATTGAGCTATGGCTTGGCTCAAATTGTTTCACAAGGAATTCTTATCTTTTAGCTTGATCAAATGCTTCATTTAAAGTTTGTGGATAAAAAATTTGGACCTTATATTGAAGAGAAGGTGTTAAAGCCATGATAAATAATTTAAAATTATCATCATCAGTCATGTTATGATCTAATTTATGAGTTAGTTATTTCCATATTTTCATGAAATAATGGGTTGATTCCAAGGGTAATTGTGTAGCATTGATAAAATTACTAAGATAATTTTTCTAGGAGATCATTTTATTTAAATTCCTTAACTAAAACATTGACCAAGTCCTCTAAATATTATATATAATGTTGAGGGAGTTAATTATATCATTGTAAAACATCCTGTAAATGTTTTGAATAAAATTTTGGTATTAACAAAAATATTATTTTGGACCCATTCCTTGTAAATATTACCTAATGATTTAAGGAAGGAGGCAAAGTCTTTAGTTCCATCATATTTAATGGTTGGAGATATATTTTTGATATAAATAGATACTATGAAAGGAGTTAAAGGTGCATTTTGAATATTTTGAATAATATTGTTATGCATAAGAGGTTGAGGAATGATATTCCCATTGGCATCCCTAAGAGGAGGAGGAATAAAAGTGTGGTTATTTTTAAGCATGATAAGCGAGGTTGATTATTCATTTGTAGTATGTGATGTTGTATTTACATCATTTGGGAATTATTGGTTGGTTTCATAACATTAATTTTTTTAATTATTTGAGCAAGAATATGAGTGGTATCAATGGTGTATTTTGGTTATTAGTAATGGGGGGAGGTTGATGATTTTGATTATTAGTGTTGGAAGGAGGAACATTCCCAAGTTTAGGGATAGGAATGTTTCTTATAGGAGGATTACCTGTCGGATTATTTGATATGTTAGTATTTATTGATCCAATGGTATAATAAGGAATTTTAGATAAGGTATTATCATGAGAAGTGTGAAATGGGTTAGACCAATTTAAATCACCACTTTATGTAATTTGAATCATGTTGTAGTTAATAGAGTTAGATGAAGGGTGGGAATGAGTGCACCATGAGAGATTATCCTCTTGGGTGGATAGGGTGAGTAAGAAAAAGTAACCCATGTATATTATAAATGGGTTAAGATTATCAAGGAAAGGTCTAATAGGTGATTTCATGATGTTAAGTAAGGTAAAAAGGATAAAGATAATGTGCAGAGTGTTTTTAGGGAAAAGTGTTTATAAATAAAACTAAGCCAACCACTAATTCAACTAGATTGGCCAAATAAGTTTGATTCTAGTCATAAATTGAACTATGTCAATAGGAGATATGAAATTTGAATATTAAAATTTAGTTAATTTTTTGACAGGCAAAAAAAAATAGTCTGATAATAAACTAAGTCAATCAAGAGGCATGAAGTCGAGTCAATCAATTTTAAAAACTATATAAGTGTGATGCAGGACACACATTTTACATTTAAATGCTTAGATGTTAGATTCCATTTTAACTAGTGGTCTCACCTATGCTAGGGGCAACTAATTCTATAGGTTAAAATTTAACAAGATATATCTTATTATGACCCTTTTTTTTTTTGTCCAGTTACATTTCTTACAAGTGTCTTATTAAATACTCATATCTTTCATTGTGCTACATGGATATGTTACTTTGTTATAATGTGATATTGATACATGTTATAACTCAAATTTTCACCCTTGAGAGTTAGTTTCAATCCCTCTCAACTTAAGCTATGTAATGGGATTGGTCATAGGTTACAGGTGACCTTTAAGTGGACCAAACCTCTAGATTATAGGGCTAGCTCCCCTTAATGTATCAATTAGGCTCTAATACTAACTTGATTTCAAAGTAAAAGGGAGATAAAATATATGAAATAAACCTATCTAAGAAAGTGATACACCAAAACAACACCCTCTACTTGAATATCATACACTTAAGAACATGGATTAGTCCTGAATCTGATTACACCTCTCAAAAAAAGACCTTCAAGCATGAGTGTTTCAGCATAGAAGTCTTTGAGAATAAAATAAATTAGAGGGTTAGTAAATAGGTCTAAACAAGGAAATAATGATTGAAAATCCACTTTAAATATATGCAAAAATACGTAAAACTCACCATGTAAGCTAAAAGAAGATAATCCATTTGCAAATAGGTAAGAGAGAACAAATGAGAGAGAGTACAATCACTACTACTAACATTCATCAACAATCACAGAATTACACTAGTTAAAAACATGTGAAGAGGTAATGATAAGCTTAATTCATTATTCCAAGGCATATTACAAGTGTTCATTTGAGTTGGGCTTCACCATACTCAATAAAAGGATCCATACAAAGACAAATAAGGCTACATTTATAGAGAATGAGAGTAGGAGAGAGAGAAAGGGTGTAGAGGGGAGTAATTGACAAGTGTTAAGCATGATAAATCAAGTTACAATCAAGGATATATTATAAATCAGTCCTATAAACTCATTCAACATGTGTTAATTTATGCAATCATGACCTTCTAGAGAGTTGGCATAAGAGACTTTAGTGATTCATCATCCATTCAAAACTACCCATCTTCGCATATGAGGAAAGACAAATGGTATTATTGGTCATCAACTCACTTTAACTTCCATTTTTTATCCTATTTTAAACCTTGAAAATATTGGAGGATTCATCATACTAATTTTTTAATGATAATCATCTCTCTTAGGTGTCTTGAAACCCAGTTAGTCCCATTACGCCTCTCCTTGTCCAAAAGCCACAAATCTTGTTTCTATCCTCATGAATGCAATATATCTTCATGAAATTCCTCTCTCAGTCATAACAAACTTGAATAAACTCTCTTGGATCCATCAAACATTCTCAAATACTTCAGCGTACACCTAAAGCTCATAACTGCCTTTAATTCCTTGTAACCCTCAAAACACACAAAGCTCCTTGTGTAGAACAAAATACAAATTATATTAGAAAAATAATCATGTTTTTTTAATACCTATTATGATCTTATAACTTTTTAAAAAAATTAATGACCTGACATCAAGTGCAATTACACTTATCCACCTATTTTCTCTCTCTAATTAGGCCTCAATTAGGCCTCTAGGCATAGAAATTGAGTTATGGCTATAACCAATGCCCACATATCTTAAAATAAAAATAAACATTTTATTCACTTTTCATAACCCCTGACCATGTTCCATGTCAAATTTGGGGTTTTGAAACCTTGTACATATGGGTGAACCAAGAAATGGTCAAAACCCTAGTTCAAGTGCTTGTTCATGCTCAAGAGGCAATTGGATTCAGTTTCTCAAAAAAAATTAGGTTATAATGCTTGAAAATTATTTTTTTAAGCATGTACCATAATGGTATAGCTTATTATGCTAGATGATATCTCTCTTGTTGTACTCCATAGGCTTGTAGATAGGCTTCTTAACTAGCAAATAGTGCATTTCTTCATTCTTGACCCAAGTTGGTGACTTAAATGGATTATTTGTCACCTTAAGAGACCTATGAAGGTTTTTATATGGTCTTATAACCTCTTACCTATCTTAATAATCCTTTTTACTTGATTTTGGACCTTGTCACAACCCTGCATACTCACCATTAGGCTTACTGCCCTGCATTTAGGCCAATTATGTACGATTTTGTTCTTACATGTGCTAAAAAATGGATCAATCATGTGTTTAGGATGATAAAATATTCCATAAAAGTATTTTTTAGGTTTTTTAAATCTACCTTAGGAATTTATAATATCAATCTCCTCTTATCAGGTCATTTAAAGGCTTCTTGGTAGCTTGTGAGTGTCTTGTACTCTTAAGGATGGTTCAATAAAATGAAGCCTTAGTAGGATGAAATAATTCCAAAAATATCAATTTTAAATACCCATATAACATATCCTAACTAAATTTTCTCCCATTCAAAATTTTAACGTACAAATGAGTACAAGAAATATCCTCTTGGGATAGGTAGGTTGTGTGAATGAGATAAAAAAGTAGGTTTTAAGCTTAGAAACCTTCCAAATGTTATTTTTTGATCAATAATGTATAAAAATTGATTTAAAAACCTCATATGATGTTATAAAATGTTTTTTCAAACATATTTACTCTCCAAATGGTCTAGGACATGGTTTGTTCCATCATGAGGGTTTGGTAGCAACCTAAGCTACTTGACCCTAAAGGTTTGTTTTCTTAATTTTATTATTCATCCACTGAATATAAAATTCATGAATGTTTTTTATTAGGTATTATACATTCCTATTAAACATCACATGCCCAATCTCAACACAAAATGCATATTTTCTTCATGAACTTAGCACAGACCTGTAGGTCTTATCTGCCTTTAGACCTAAGTTTTCCCTCTCTATCCACCTATAGGTATAATGAGCCAAAATATTCCTTTTTCCTATAGATGATTCATATTTTAAAAATATTCAATAATATCTCACTCTTTTTAAACCTATGGACTCCAAATTCCATGCAAGGTTACATATATACTTTCTCATTTGAAGGCAAATCTAAAATCTTAATTAGGCATGTAGGTGCTAGTTTATTATTTGAGCTTAGAATAGGTTTTATATGGAATATTTTTCCCTTAATTTTAAATTTACTCACCTATAAATCATATAAATACATTTCCCACATCTCTCTTAGCCTTCACACCTAAGCTTCTATTATAAAATTCATACATTTAATATGAAAATGGGACCTACAAGTCTACAGACCTATAGGTCTACATTTTCATTGCATGAATCCTTCCATGGTGTATATCTTGTTCATATTAATACTAAGGATACTCCTACACTATCCCATAACCTGACTCATGAGGTTTTAACCTTCATATAACACTTGGCAATGCAAGATTATCACTTCTTAGTTCACTTTGTGTATACGTTGGTATATACAAAGTTTGTGGATTAGAATGGTAGTAGGCTTGCCTTGTTAGGTTGGTGATAAAGATACTAAACTTATTGGAGATTATTATTTTTACTATTTTTCCCATTTAATCCTTTCAAACAATATCTCCATGCTCATTATTTGATTACATGCCTTTTGGACATGCAAAAATGGATTTTGCTTATCTTGGTTCTCATACAATGCATATAGTCCATTAACACATTGTTTGAGGTGACTATAATGGTTAACTAACCTGGGGAGTTTCATTAGGGATTTAATAAAATTTTTAATCTTTTAATCAAACCATATACTCACAATAATACTCCTACATACCCCAAAACACTACCTACAACTTTATTGATACCTACACCTGGCACAAAAGGAGGGTTTGATCACTTTTCACTACCACATGTGCCAAAAAAAAGGTGTAATTTTATGTGATTTGATTTTATAATAATTAAAAACACTTTAAAAAACTTCATTTTTCACCAATAAGTTCATATGTTCATTGAAAGTGCCCAAAATGAAGCCTGTAGGGTTTAGATAGGGTTTAAGACCACCTTACCTTCTTAAGGATTTTTCATAAAGGAGAGGTCACCAATATAAATACTATGGCCATGAATTTTAATTCCATTAGGACCCCCTCTCTATAAAAATTCTCGAGTTCTAATTCTTTTTGTGTTGTATGTACCAAACATGTGGAGTTGGTCATTGTGAGTTAGCCAAGGGAGCGACAGAGGAAAGGAAGCATTTTTTGGGTTCTCAGGATCTATAAAAGATTTGTATCTATGTAAATTACTTGATAAATGTGAATAGACACTATTAATATGTTTTCACCTGAAGATGGATCCTCCAAATCTATACAAGTGCCTATAACTACCCTTTTTAGAGTGATTCTCTCTTTTATGGATGTTAAACCTACAAAATTATCATGGTCTGACATTCCTAACATATATTCACATTAGATAACTCCTCCATAGGATTTTACAAGTATGTTTTAACAATATTTCATCTTGGATAGCTTTGACATGCATTGGACTTAACTACATGCATTTTCCCTTGTGTGACACTTTACCTTAAACTTCACAAAATAACCTTAACTTCTCCAAACAAATATAAAATGATCATGCAAGGTGTTCAAATAGTGATATGGATTTGAGAGACAATTAATAATTTTTTACATCAATTTACTCAACCTTTTCACACCATGGTATGGATAAACTAGCACAAGACAAACATAAGATATTACCTTAAACTTGTCAAAATAACCTTAAATTATGCTAATAAGAGCTTAAAAATCCATTTAAAAACCTTACAAGGCATGGAAATGCTATGAATAAAGTTATAAAACATGACAAGTCAATTTTTTTTTAACTTGGTCTATGGTAGCCAAAATTTGGCTAACAATACATACAGATGGAATAAACTAGTTTTCACTATTTTATGTTCCTTTGATGTTGTTTACTTTTTTGTATGATAGGCTAGACATTTCTTGCTTATTGTGTGTGGACCTTGGACCTTATGTGTGAAACAAATTATTTGAGCATATTTATGACACTTTAATTGGTATGTGAAACATTTGAACATATACATTGCATGTGGCCCTTGGTTGTATGTTTTACGTGATATTTTAACATGTCCATTATTTGTGGCATTCTTAATATTCTTTGTATGTGGCCTTTGGCATAACTTGTGGTGATATATTCATATCCATTTTATGTCACCGTTGGACTTATTGTATGACTTTAGACACTTCTTTTTGGCCACATCGGTATCTCAATGGAATTCAGACTAATTTCTACCAAACTATGCAAACTAAGCCTAGAAATCACTAAACATCCCAAATCCATCTACACATTGGATGTAAGTGACCAGAATTACATTAAAGCATCCCTATTTGGGGTGTTACCTTATATTTAGTGATAACCTCTTGTAGATTCATCCCTAGCTAGGTTGCGCTCTAGCAAACTAACGATTTAGGCCAATTAAGTAGGGCATTTGATCAAATTCTTGAAATGACCAAAAGCCTAAGCAAAATTAATTAAACAAGCAAATCAAAGTAAATGCTTATTTAAATAATCCATGTTGAATTAGTTAAAATATAATTTCCAAAATTTAAAATTCAATAAATATCAAAGGGAAATGAGTTCATGGTGACATCATCATCCTCAAAGTCAAGAATTCCAAAATATTAACATAAATGCCTTAAAAAGGAGAAAGTTTGAGCCATGCCTTAATAAATTCATAAGTAAGGACATTATTTATTACATTTAGCCTCCCAAGGTTAACCCAAGGTTATCATAGACCTAATTTCACCTAGGTTAGGGTTAGTTTTAAGCCTATAAATACAAGGCCTCACACTCACTTCTAACAAGCTTTTATGTGTAGTGTTATAATGCCAAATTGAATAATAGAAGCTTCATCATCCACACATGCCAAAGCCAAAAACCATAGTGCATAAGTGGAGGTGTTTCTTGTATATCAAGACCACTGATAAATACTCCAATTTAGACACAAGTCAAGTAATCTAGCTACCATTCAACAATTGATTTGGAGCTACAACGAAGGTGAAAGTGATCGGTCTTTTATCCTTTTAATTTGTGTTTCATTTGGTATTTTTATCATCAAGCTCCTCCTAGTATCTAAGCTTGGTAATGATTTGTCTCAATCTTGTTGTTTTTATGTTTGATTTCATTGATAAGTGACTAATGCATCTTTTCCCTTGGATTTTTATTGCATATAATGATACTCTGACATTACATGACATTATATGTTATGTTTGTTATGCTTATTGAGCTTGATTAGTGGTGCCATGATCTATATCATGAAATTTTAAGGCATGTTCTACTTCATAAATTTTTACTTTATTTCATGCTTCATTTCTATATCTATGTAGATGTAATGAATAATTACATCAAAACCTCAAGACATTAGTGAAATCCACACATCATGATCATAACATCCCATCACGCTTCTGAATCCCAAACTTTAGGTTGGATTTATGCCTATAAAATAGGATCCCTCACATGTACAAGCCCTAAACAAACACTACAATGCCATTGTAAGCACCCACTCCATGACTTGAACCTGAGTGGAGGCTCTAATACCAAATGTAATGAACTGTTACACCAAAATTGTGAGGCATTACTGAATAGTTTCACTAATGTCTCAAGTTTTTAGTGTAATAGTTCATTACATTTGGTATCAGAGCCTCCACCTAGGTTTAATTCATAGAATAGGTATCTATGTTGGAATTTTAGTATTCATATGGGGCTCATACATGTAGGTGATATTGGTGTATGCGCACATATCCAACTCAAAGTCTGGACTTTAGAAGCATGGTGGGATGTTACAATCCTAATGTGAAAATTTCACTAATGCCCCAAGGTTTTGATGTAACAATTTGTTATAGTAGACATGACACTTGGATGCCTTGCATTCAATATATTACACACATGCTTCAATGATAATTACATTACTATGATGACATGAATACACATGATTATATCTTTATCACATGATACAATTAATTCTTCTTTTGAGATGAGTGACTTGTAGGCTACATCCCTCATCTCAAAATGGGACATCATAGTGGGTTTGTCTTAGAGATCCAAACCTCTATAAAAAAATGGTTCTATAAAAGATTACAAATTTTCAAAAGGTTCAAATTGATTCAAAAATAAAACATATGATAAATATTGGCACATTGATACAGATTTTGAGGGCATATGAGATACATATGCTCTCACTTTTAAACGACACAATGTACAAAATTATACACATTTCAATGCATATACATGGGTATATGCAAACTCATTACAAGATCAAAGTTATAGGTTGAAATTAAAATTATAATTGAACATATATACGCATGGAATTCTATATTATTTTTTCATAGATTCAAATGCATGATTCTTGTTCATATACATTTTCAAATTTTAAAGTTACAATTTCAAAGTTTAAAATGCATGATACTTGTTCATGCACATTTTTAAAGTTATAATTTATAAGTTTCAACATTAAATGGTTATCATTTCAATTCAAATCTATGAGAAATGTGATCATTATGGGTGCATGAATGTTCTTTAGTCTCTTTTGATCATACAAAAAAAAAGAATCTAGATCCATCTGCAGTAGTTTGATTTGAATCTGTTATAGGTAATGTACATTGAGGTTAAATGATTCTCAATGGCCATGTCATTACTTCTATAAAATCCATTATGTGATTCCATCTCTTATTATGGGTGATGTGCGTTCAAGTCTACTAACACTCAATGTCTTTGGTATCACTTCTAATGAACCCATCATGGTTCCACATTTTTTGATTAGTATATTTTGTATTATTCCCCATTCATGAGAGTTGGAATAATGCATCTTTCTAACTTGAGGACTTAACTAGTTATTTAAAATTGTGACTTGTTAACTCTCAATTAGCCATTAGTTTAAAATCTGTAAGAGATTCAAAAAGGGGGCACAATTTGCTTCCATCTTCTATAAGTTATCAAGCAATTTGGTTTCACCTACATACAATTTTACTCCTACCTTGATCTCTTTTGAATTTTTGAATGTTCAAAGTTCATCTTTTTCAAACTTAAAAGTGTAAAAATGACTACTTCATGTGTTATTGCAGGTTTTGCTAAATTGAGTGTCTGCACAATTGAAGTATACTCTCAAAGACAAAGTGTGTTGTACATGTTCAAGTTCAATTCTTATTTAATCTACCAATTTCATTACCAAAATAGAGGGGGGAGGAAATTTAGACACATAAATTTGGTCATAGGTACTTGACAATGTTAACTATTGACACATCATAAACAACATGACTTACACCCAAATACAAGGACTTTATTCACCATTCCTTAAAGCCTTTTATCTGTATGCTAGCATAACCCTTTGTTTACCATTATTAATAAACATGAATTTCAAATAAAACTACTCAAGCTACTTAAAATCACCCTCAAATTATCTTTATCTTAGGACAAGTGTCCTTAATATTTTGGGACAAGTCCACCCTAGGCGTACAACACTCATGTCCACCTAGGTTAGCCATGTTCCACACCAAATAATGACTAGTTTATGAAACTCAAATTATTCTTTTGTGTCTTCTCACATGTTTCATAAGTTTGTCTAAAGGAAATTACCAGAAAATTTTCCTATAAATACACATCAAAGTTCATTCATTATCCCCACATTCTTTCCAAGTTCAAGATCGCTCATAAGATAGCCATAGGCCAAGTCAATATTATTCTAAATCAAGTCAAGAGTTATCATTGTCAAGTATCTAAGTTATTTTTCTAGTTTTTTACACTTAGTCAATGACCACAATTGCACAATCACTTTAGTATTGGATATGTAGGTGATGATCAATCATCAAGGGGGTGATTGAGGTTAGATCAACCCATTACACTCCCCTCTTTTTTTAGGTTTTCAAGTTATCAAAGGGCACTCAGTGTTTCAAATAAAAAATTAAAAAAATAAAGAATTTTGTATGGAATAATCCAAATTGTGATATCTCAACTTACTCAACATATATAGGAATAAAAGGTGCATCAATCAATCTTTTTATCATAGTCAATTATGATAAATCTACAGTCAATAAAATAAATCGCTATCACACTATTATTTTCTTAAATAAGTCATCCAAGAATATTATCTAATTTTACTTCTAATTTATCACTATCAAAACCTTGTTTTATTAATCTTTCTCTATCAGTCACCAGTCATAGTCTACTGGGATAAGTTTACAGTCAATGGATATGAACATCATGATCTCGCATTCACTTTTAGCATTCATGCTTAGAAGTAATTTTTGATTTTGATCTTAATCTTGAATATGCATAGCCATGCCTTTTACTAATTTTCACTATCATACATCTGAAACAATCAATAGAGATCCTAGTTTGAGCTAAGTTATTTTCTTCCTAATGTTTTCTAAAAATAATGATTTTCCATATTTATTAATTATCAAAATCAAAATTATTGATTATAGTACATCTTTGGAATTTTGATATGCTCTAGTTTTATACCTATTAGAACACAACACATTTACTAATTTATAAAAAATACGGTAAAACATATACCTCATGTGCATTTAATTTCTCACCTACCCCCCATCAATTTTAATGTGTTCATACTCCCTTTTGTGACATATTCAAAAAAAATTCTCTCTTCCTTACACATTCTTAGGCCATACACACCATCATTCCTTTCATATGCCTCATACCCCACACATTGTGGTATTTGGATCTAACATATTCTTTCACATCATGTCATTGATATTCTTCGACCATGAATTAAGTCTTAAGAATATTGTACAATTTCCTTAAGTATAACTATAGGGTCAACAATCCCTATATCTTCCCTAGTCTTCATTTATGTTTGGATACCCACTTGGGTCTTTTTCATTGCTATATTTTTCCTCATTCCCAGTTTTTCTTCATTTCCTATGATTTTACCTTTAATTTGCTTTTGTATATATTTCCAATTTTACTTTTTTCTTCATTTGCTTTCATACTTCATTGGTTTTTCCTTTTTCTATATTGTTTGGCATTAGCTCTTTGATTTAGACTCTTGTGCTTCTTTTACCCCTTTATTTTCTTTATTATTTTCTTATAGTTTCCTTGTTTTATTCTTACATTCTTCTACTACACTCATTCTACCTATTTCTTATGTTTTATTTGTTTGTTTCCTTTGCCTTTGATTGTTGTGTCCCATCTCAAAAACTTTCTCTAAATTCCACTAATAATAGCATATTTATTATGGAAACATTCCTATAATTATTGTTTCATTTATGTGATACATTAATTTCATTGATTATTCATTTCCTATGAAACTCCTTTGCCTTTAACTTCTTCAGTTCCTGTTAGCAATAATTGACATATTATGACTATGTGAGAGTGTACACTATATGTTGATGATATTTGTCTATTGATAGAGGCTATGTTGCACTTGTTGCTTATACTACCTTTGTTCTTCATTTATTATATCTCTCCCATGAGGGGCATATTATTTTTATGTTTATATGTTGCTCGCATGTTGCCTTCTTAGGGCATATTACCTCTATGCTTCACTTATTACACTATGCCCATGCAGGGCATAATATTATGTGCTTACATTACTTATATTTTTCTTATTTTGAGCATATTACACTTTTGTTTATACATATTACATCATAGAACCATATGAGGAAATTTATTTATAACTTACATGCTTCCAACATGATATATTTTCTATATTATACATAATTGATTTTATTTATTATCTTACACATGATGTATGTAATCATTTTATTTTTGAGATATGTGTTTCACAAGTTTATTCCACATCTCAAAAGGGAGCATATATTCCAACCATCCTTATTTATAAACTCCATGACTTTAGACATTTATGTATACTTTTTAATAACTTTAGATGAGGATAGTTACAAGTTAATTTTTTGTAGGTGTACCAACACATGACAAATGTTCCCACATTAAAATGCATTCAGTGCATTTCCTAACACTAACTTTGTATTAAACTAGATTTCTTTAGCCTTGATTTTTTGTCATTGAAATTTGTAATCATAAATATATACAAAATCTAACATATGTTCTAATACTTGAACTTCTACATGGGCATTCTATTTTGGGACAAATTTAGAGATGTAGAGAACTTCTACAGGGGAATTCTCATTTGGCATCATTTTTAGCTTGTCTTTTTAGATTTTCTCATGTTATTATCATGAGCATTTATCAACATATATTTATTTTTATAGGTTTCACATGGGCATCTACATAAATGTTGAGATGTTTAGGACTCATACATGGGTCACTACCAAATCTCTACCTAACCCACTCATGTATCATATTTGGTGGTTTATTTCTATATTTTAGTAGATTAAAGACTAGAAATTTCCTCAATGTACAATTTACGTTGAAAGGAATGTAATTTTCTATTTTGCTAAAGTGGGTTTTTTTAAAGCAAAAGAGTGTAAATTAACATTCGTACCTCACTCAAAATCCATGATCATTGACCCCATCTCACCTTTTATACATGAAGTGTTAATAAATAATAATATGATATTCTCTTTAATAATCCATTCAAAACATATTTTTTCCTAAACAATACCCTCTTAAATTTGATGGTTTTTTGCCGACAGGGATAAATAAGATGCTTACAAAGACAGGCTCTATTTATGTTCACATTTTTTTATAGGGGTCATAATATGGTGTTTGTGTAGTTCTTATGCATGATATAATTTCACTAGGTGTCAACATAATGGAAACATAAATAAACATAAGCTACAAGATAGACTTTGGGACCTTAATGGCTTGTCTTTGTGTCAATAGCATTGCAGTGTTGATTCAATCTACACATCAAATGTAGAGCCCTTCCATAGTCAAATCATCTTGATTGTCATTCTCGCCCACCCTTGAAAATAGTAAATAACTAATCAAAGATTTCACCTTGAAAGTTATGAATACCTTTGAAATGGATGTAATTCATTTAAATCCATTAGTTACCTCAAATATGGATTTGGTGTACAATATGGGCCCTCAAAACTACATAAACCTTCTATGTGGTCTGAATGTAGACACCAAAAACATATTTTCTTCCTTTCCCATAAATTTTCTCACTACCCTAAGTCTTAGTTAGCTATAGAGCTCAAATATCCATCATTCTCTATGATGTTCAAATATGGTAACTATATGCAATCAAAATTGCATGATGTACATGAATTAATCTTGGATCGGATAAGATAAAGCACACCTACACTTCTGATTAGGTATACACTTGTTAAGCATGAGCATGACCAATATGGGGATCCACTTGACCTGATTAAGGGATCACTTGTCACAACGTATCATGTTAAAAAGAGTTCCAAAGCCTACAGTCTAAAACAATCACATAATAACCCTAAAAGTGTCTTATGATTTGATATTTCACTTATGCTAATAAACAAAAAATTAAACTATTCTAATAGCAATAAAATTAAACTAATCTAGTGTGCACCAAATGTTGTGGCCCAAAGTGGGGGTTAGAATAAAAAAAATAAACAACAACTAAACTAAACATGCATAGGAGACATATACTCACATCAAAGTATATGAAATCTTAATACATGAAAGAGAATAATACATGTTTCATTATCTATCTTTTCTTACAAAGGATAAATAAAGTTAGGAATACTTACCATTGAAGACGAACCTGCCTAGCCTCAATCTCTCCCTTGGCCAAGGTGCTTCATAAGAGATTGTTGTAGTTGTAAGGATAACCAAGATAAATTAGCTTGAGGCTAAATGACCTACCTAAGCATCCATAAGACTTCTCCACAAGACAATATCAAAGCTCCAAATAAAGTATTGAACCTTAAAGCTTTATTCCTCAAGTAGATTGGTCAATAAGTAGATGTTTATTCACACTTCTTCGCTCAATTTTTTGCTCTCTTTTAACTCTTATGAAATGGTGGTAAATGACCTTGTATATATAATAATATCTTGCCTAAAAAAAATTAGACATGTTGGTTGTACTAGGTTGACTGGGTTAACCTAGTACATTTTTGGGCTAATGCCTAAAGTTTGGGCTAGGTCAACCGGAAGGCTAATAATCCAAAAAAGCTAAAGTGTCCCCAAAACACACTAGGTCGACTAGGTCGACCTAGTGTACTAAATAGGTCAAAAGGGTAATAAGGCAAGAAATAAAGGAATAAAGCATGATAATGACTATAATGGATAGGAAATAGAGAAATAAGCTTAGGGTTCAAGTATTTAGGAGACTAGAGTGTGCATGTCAAGTGGTAAAAGGAAAAATAATCTTACGAAGCACTAATGGTTTTCCCACCCCTTTTCCAATGCACCCCTTAAGGCATTCACTTAGAGAGATTGAGACTCGATAGGTTCCTTTAAGATATGAAGTGTCAATAATCCATAAAAGTTTAAAAATATTATGTGTATACATATGCCCTAACTGAAGCTCATCATGTGTCATGTAAATGCAACATGGGATAATGCTTTGGAGATAGAACATGATAACACATAACACTGATGCTAAGTATGGTGCAGTAAGTAGTAAATAAGAGAAATGAAATAACTATATTGAGAAAACATATCTTTATCTTACCTTAATTTTGTAGATAAAGAAGAAGACTATAAGAAAGTGAAGGCATCCAATGTAAAGCACACTAGGCAAGCCTGCAGAAGTTAGTGCAAAAGATAGCCAAAAAAAATTTAAAATGGAATATAGGCATATGATAGTGGAAAATAATCTCTACATCATCACAATTCTAATGTATTTTATGGTTTGCAAAATGGATGAGCAAAAACAAAGATAGAGGCAAAATAAGGAATCTAAAGGAAAATAATTGAAGAATTTGAATTGCTAAAAAGTTGTTTTAAATAGGAAAAAGAGAATTCATTTTGTTATTTTGAATTGTGAAAGAAAATAAAGAGAGCTTTGAGACCAAATAAGGCTAGGATGGTGAGAGGATGACATGTTAGATGAGGGGGACACCCAGAGGCAATAGTAGGTGAACTACAGGTATGTAACTATGGATCTCAAACTAGTTTTTAAAATTTGTGTTGAATTAAGAGATTTAAAAAAAATGATTTTAAGCATTTATCATGTCAAAATTAAATAAAATTAGATTCTAAGGGTAGAAAATATGAATACAGGAAATGGGTTTGAGGGAAATAAGGATAAAATGAGAAAAATACACATTTTTAGTAAAATATACTAGGTTGACACACTGAACCTACTAGGTCAACCTAGTAGGTTGAGTCAAAGGAAAAATCTATGTGGTGGACCTAGTAGGTATAGGTCGACCTAGTGTATTTTGCAAGCTAAGACCTAGTGGAAAAGTGACTAGTTGGTCCGTAAGGGCCAAAATAGAAACTTAACACTGGGGAGAAGAAGATAAGAGGAAAAAGAATAAATTTAGGAAAAAATAAGATAAAAATAGGAAAATTTTTGGTCAAACTAGGTTGACTAGGGAACCATAATAAACATGAAAAAGCATGCAGGAAATTGAAAAAGGGCTAGAATGGCCCAAAATGACCAAAGAAGGGTAGAAAGGACCAAAATAAGATAAAATGGATAAAGTATGCTTGTTGTTGATAAAAAAATAGAATGTATAAAGAATTTATTATGATTATACATGGTATAGAGGAACTAATACGTCCTTTATTGTTTCTTGATTGCATAGATGGTCATGATTCTAGATGTTGTTGGATGTGTCTTGGTTATCAGATTTATTAGATAGATTGACAGATGGAGATAGAGCTAGACTGGTAGCCATAGGTCTTGGAGGTATATCAAATATATGCAAGATCCCCCTCAGTGTGAATGTGTTAGTCATGTTCCTTGGTTGCTAGGAATGGTTGACCAACACTTTCAAAAGGGAGGTGGATGGGGATGTGATAGAGGTGGTTATCACACTGGAAGATGTCTATGGCATCCTTGGAGTGCCCACAATAGGATCACCAGTGATTATAGGGATACCAGATATCATAGAGGAGAGGGGAGCCTTAGCCATGTGGGCTAAAAGCTTAGAGATGATATTATTGGGGTGGAGAGTGAGTATGGATGATGTGTATATATCATAGATTCTAGATCTCCAAAAGGTGGTGATAGGCCTTATGACACAGTGAGTACTCTATCACAAGTCAGATGGCAAGGTATCACTATATATGGTAGAATTGATTAGGATGATACTGGAGGAGGGAGTGTTATATGATCTAGGTTATATCATCTAGGTCTAGCTTGTTCATGATCTATTCGAGATGTAGCTTAGAGGACATAAGACCATAAGACTAATCATACTATTGATAACATGGATATATGAGAGATTTTTTATGTATTAGTTGGTTGGGTTACCCCTTGTAGTCAATGATAGGTCACCTCAAGTGAAGATATGGAGGGAGGACTAGGTGCATAAGTTATGCCCCACATGATAGCACTACAGATGGTGAGATGTACTGACATAGTATGGTGAACATATGAGTAGCTAGTGACTACTTGTGAGAGCTGACACACGTTGGACCAGTGTTAGATAGGAAAGAGGTGATAAGACATTATACATGGTGGAGAGAGCCACATGTAGTGACACAGGTTCTAGGTAAAATGGGTCTACCTCATCTAATGACACTGATACTCATGCCTAAGTAGTGGACTCGACACATGAGAGAGACATGAGAGAAGAGGGGACTAGGACCATTGATAGTGAGATCGATATTGAGGCCACACTAGGAGTGACCATGGACTAGTCAGGCATGATAAGGGGTAGAGCAGGAGGAGGTGGTGGTAGAGGTGATGATACCAAATGTACCACCACCAATTCCATAGAAGAATGAGCTATTACCACTAAGGACATGGCATTAACAAAGGTAGGAGGAGAGAGCGAAGACCATCATCATCCTTAATGAGTCAATAGAGGAGCTAGAGGAGAGATAAATGAGAGAGAGACCACTCAAGTATAGGCTAAGATGGACATGAGCCATGATAGCTAGGTTCAAGCTGAGGAGGTGACCTATGAAGGAGTTACTAGCTGGCCATGCAAATAGGGAGACTGTGCTAGGTGGTTGCATGGATGTCAAGACCATAGGATTTGAGACATAGATAGGTATAAAAATATGATTGATTTATTTCTTAAGTTTGTTATTTGGTAGACAAATAGATATTATGAGATATGATAATGATCTAATATCCATCTGGTGTGATTTTGTAGGCAAACCTAAGGATGAGGAGGAGAGATGGAGGTCCCTATTTAGGGGATCACTCCATGACATCCTAGATGAGACTCTATAGCCATACAACCCCATAACACTGGAGGATCTGATTGTACCATCTACCCTAGCTCAAGTGAGCTAGTTTAGACTAGTAGGAGAGGTCACAAGGCAGATACAGATGTAGAGAGAGAGAGAGCATAGCCACCAATAGAGATGGGTGTAGGGGAGAGGTAGGCCTGGTAGGCCCTAGCCAATGAGAGAGTTATGCATCTAGAGACAGTGACACAAATGATGCAGGTATATACAGTGATGTAGACCTAACTAATGTAGGTACATGCAGTGACCCAGATCAAGTTGGTATAGGCACAGGTGTAGATAGCACATATACATGGATAGGTAGATGGATTTAGATCTTAGATTACTTCATTATAGCATACTATTTAGAGGAGTCAAACTGAGGCTTTAGTAGGCAGTGTGGCTAGGCCAAGAGATAGATAGGATGGAACTTAGCCCTAGTGCTGAGGCATTGTATATGATTTCATATGTTGTATCAAACTCTTTGAGATATATATATATGATGTATCATTTTGGATTATTGGTATTGGTTGTGTATTTTTTCTTTATAATGGTTGTATTTCTTCATTATGGTTGAGTTTGTGGATGCTTTGGATATATTTCTTTCTAACACATGTATTAATCTTTGTTGTATATGCTATAGTAAATATATGTGATGTGGTTTCTTTTCTATCATTATGGATGACACATGCATGGTTAAAAAGAAATAGGAAAAAAAGTAATTGGAAAAATATGATCAATCAATGAAATTACTACACACTAGTTCAAGTTGGGAAATGTGTAATAAAAAAAATGACTAAGTATAAAGAATCCAAGAAATGGCAAACAAGATGGTAAAAGGGGGATTTATTTTTAAACCAATGTGAAATATTTTTGTACCAAATTAAAACAAATAAAATCATACTAAATATCACATTGGGAAGTATGACAAACAATGTAATAAAATGTAATGTATGTAAAAAGGCATGAATGATAATAAAAATAAATCAAAATTAAGTCAATCAATTATACTATTTCACGATGGGAAGTACAAAAGAAAAATAAAATTTTCAAAAATTGGGTCTTAAATTTATCATACTAATTCAAGCTGGGAAGTATGAGAAATTCAAGAAATGGTTGTAATCTTACATGCACTCAGAAAATAAGAAAATAAAAGGTGAAAGAAAAATGAAGTAAGCATAAAACATACTAAATATCAAGATGGGAAGTATGTCAATGACGTGTAACCTCATGATAAATCGAATCTTATCTCTTACTTGACACATGTAATTTGGATGGTGACTTATTTATTAGAATATATATATAATTTTATTTTTTATTTTGTTTTGTTTTATTTTGTGAGGATGGTCGGGTCCTATCTATGGTCTTATACTACAACTCACAAAATAAAACCCAAGGGGTACCAAATCAAGATTGGTAAGTAGAAGGATTAAGAATGGTAAATCAAGGATGTGGGTAATAGGATGGAAAATGTGGTAATTTGTGAGGGATGTCGGGTCCTATCCATAATCTTACAAAGCAACTCACAAATGAAATCCCATGGGGAGTGATCAGCAAGCAAAACAATATTTCTTAAGAGGAAATATGAGGAAAGAGAATGAAAAAGGGAGTATAAAAAAATACTTAGGAATCTTAAGAGAAGACCTTAGGAGGCAAGAGGCATACTAAGGACATGAGAAAACACTAAGTGACTAGTGGTTGTCTATGTACAAAGGAAACCTAATCCCTATAGACACAAAGCTTTGTAGGTAGATAAGTGTGCTACTAAGATCAACTCATGAAGGTATATTGGTACAAGGAAAATTAAAATGGACCTACCTCCCCACAACATGTTCCCCACTCTTTAGGACCCCTTACAGAGCCATCAATCTACTATGAAGATTGGGTACTTGCATGAGAAAGTAGGTAGCACTAAAAGATTTTTTTATTCTCCTATTCTAATCTACTGACCTACTGCACCCTAAAGGACCTTGGATCTATCATGAGGCCAATTGTGGAGTTTGAGATTTGACTAGAAGAAGGAGATGTGCTTTAAATCGTGTATTTTAGTGTGATTTGACTTTTAAGAATATTTTTGCCTTTTGATATCATTGCCTTTTATTTAAATGATTTGGCTTTTAACTTATTTTTAAGGCTTTATTTCTAATATTCCTCCTCTATATGAATTTGGAATGACCAATCATGAGAGAGATAGTGATACACACGAATGAGTTGTAGGCTAAAGATAAAGGAAGCTAAGTAACCCAAGATAGAAGACTAACTAGGACACTTAGGCTTGAAAATGAACAAGTATGTGATCTCAAGTCTCAACCGTGTATATGCTTAGTTTGTAAAGAAGGAAGAAGGAAAGAGGAGATCCAAAGGTGGACTGGTAAAAGAAAATATTAATGAGAGAGATTGTTTGCTAACTGATCACATGGTATAAGGATATAATAACTAAAGAGAACATGGTAGATATAACCAAGTCACCATGACAACTATCTATGAAAAATAAAGATAAGAAAGCAAACAATCATAAAGATACATGGGAAGAGTTTTAAGAAAAACTCTAGAGCAAAAAAAAGCAATGATAAGTGAAAAATAACAATGATAAGGAAAAGACAAGTATATGATAAAACATAAAAACATAAGCTAACTATAGTAAAATAAGAAAGAGAAACATGATATAAGATAGAAAATAATTTGACATAGTGTCAAATGATATAATCAAAAATATAAAAATAAGATTGGAGCACACGTCCAATCCAAATGGAAAATGAGGAAGCACCATGCATGTACTCATAAGTACTAGTAAATCTATCCACACACACTATCCAATACATTAGATATATCTCTATGAAGCTGAATATGAACTATTATTACTATTTCATCAATCTTTGTTGAATACTGGGCAAATACTTCTTTTTTAATCTCCTTAACTGAAAAAATATGAATACTCATTGGATCATACTAAGGAGGTAAATTGGGCAAAAGATGGTTAGGAGAATGTGTGGGAATAGGATCTATGAGAGATGTAAGAATAACCAGTGGAGAAGGATCCATGGGTCAAGGAGGGTCCACAAGTGGAGAAGGAACCATAAGTGGAGGGACAGAAGGTGGTAAATGGACAATAGGAGGTATAGCTATGGGAGAAGAAGGGGGAGCCTTCTTATGAGAATGACATCTGGGAGAAATGGTATAAGGTCTAGGAATAGCTATAATATGATCCTTAATATGTTGTTGAAGGATACGATAATGATCAGTGCGATGTGTGATTTATTGGTGCCTTAGGCAATACCTCTCACCATACTTAGGTATATATTTAGGAAGGATCTTTGGAGGAGGAAAGGTAGCGTCTATTGATAGGGAAGAAGGATGCAAGGTATCAATATATTGTCATAACTTATGATAATGGGTAGAAGAGTAATTATATGTCCCATGGAAGCAATAGATATATTTGTGAGTATTTTCAGGAGAAACACTCACAGGAGAAGTTATAACAGGCATAGAAAAAGGAGATGAAGCATCAACCCATTTGGTGGGTAGAGGATCCATATTAGGTAAAGGAAGTAAACCATCACCAAGAGAAGGTGATGATGGAGAAGGAATAGAACTAGAAGTAATAAAAAGAGCACTAGTGGAAGAAGCAATATTAGGCTTAGCAACAATGGAAGTAGCAATAATAATTGGTTCCAACACATGTTCTATTGTGAGAGGATTGGGATCAATAGAAGGTTTAAGGAGGATTTCCATAGGTATGGCAAAATGATAAGGTTTGGTCATAACATTATCTATGAGTATAGTCCTATGAGTCTCTTTATAAACCAGAGGTGTCTGCACCATCTCTACTCTACAATAAAGAGGAAAATTTTAAAAATTAGGAAATAAAAATGTTGGAACACAAGAAGATACATGAAAAGACTCAAGTAAAAAAGAATGATAATGCACAATCTCAGCATCACAGGTTTAGATAAGACCCCCTAATAAAGGATCATCTAAATAATAGCCATCATCATAATCTGGCATATGAATATTAATGACACAATTTTAAATAACTTTGCCATCAGAAGAAGTATGGTGCATAGAATGTTGAGTCTTGGTTAAGACTACGAGAATGTCATCATAAGGAGGTTTTTGAGAATGAGGTTGTAATTAAGTAGGAAGTTATGAGATGAGATGAGGCACGAGATTGAAATTTTTGATCTTTAAGTTAATCTCATCGGGCTCATCATCATCGGAGTCTAAAAGGTTAGGAGGAATGTTACCAATGAGTTTAGGATTCCCATTGTAACCTCTAGTTGAGTTACCAAGAAAATTTAAATGTTACGACTCATAAAATGGAATGATAGGCAAAGGCTCAAGAGTGGGAATCTTGAACACACCATGATCTTGGAATTGTTCAAAATTCTAAGGGTTAGTATATCATTAAATCCTGGAAATGGCTCCATTATGAGGGAATTTAACACAATGGCAAGTGAAAGAAGTGATAGTTGGCATATGATGAGTCCATGGCCTACCAATCAAGATGTTATAAGACAGGGGAAAGTTAAATATCATCACCTTTATGTGAATAATAATAAGTGGGATTATAATTGGAATCCACACACACCCAAGAGGAGGCATTTGCCTTCTATCATATCCTTGGCAAGTGTTACGTGTAGACTTAAGATTGCATTTTGAATATCTAAGGGTCCTAATGAAATCAAGAGAAGCAACACAAGTGATAGGACCCTCATCAATCAATGCTTGTTTAACTTGGATATCACCTATTTAGATGCTAATAAATAATGGAGGATCATCTGCATGCAATATAATCTCATTGGGAATCATATATGCAAAAGGAAATTTCAAAGAAAGAGAAGAGTCAATAGTTTCATCAACATTGATGGATATCTCTTCACATTATTGTAAGATACTATCCTTGAAACTAGGTAAGGCTACCTCTCATCCTATAAAGGAGGATGAGGTAAATTTATCTCAAATAATAGTTACATAAGATGGTTCTGATGATGAGGAGAGGTCCTCATAAGCTCAAGAAATGGAATCTAAGATGTGAGATTAGTGAGCTCTGCAATGGGATCCCACTCATTATAACCCATGAGAAGAATGTTAGATATAGGTGTGTAATGTTTAAGGAGGTCCTCAGAAGGAGGAGCTAAAGATAATTTAAATTTGTGTTGATAAAAGGAGAAGTTTTAGAAGAAGGTTGTAAATCATTTGGTGACAAAGAAGTAGTTAGTTTAGATTGATCTTGAGAATCAGAATAAATGTTAACAGAAGGTTGATTATCATTAGAAGATTTATTATAATTGGTATTAGAAGATGATGGAAGAATGGTATAAATATAATGGGATGTGTTATCCAAGGGAGAATCAAAAATTGGACCGTCATCAAATGTTATAAGATCTTCTTACCCCAACTCATTTAAATGAGTTAGAGAAAAATCTTGGATAACACAAAATGTCTTAGAAGGAAGCAAGGTGTAGATAGGTTGAGAATCAATGAAAGCCACAACCCTTTGCATATTATTCATGCTAACCACATTCTCTTTAGAAGCTGGTTCAAAAAGACTTTCTACATGATTGGTGGAAGGAGTGGACTTGTCTTGGTTTTCTTGAATAGGTTGATGATTAGGTAAAGGATCTTTACAGATAGCTAAATGAGCATTTGCTTAATTTAAGGCTTGAACTTTATCATGAGTTTTATAGTCCTTAAAAGTAATTTCATAAGATTTTTGATGCATTCAAGTGATAGAATCATGATCAAAATTAGGGCCAAAAAGAAAATTCATAGCCAAATTATGAAGTTGTCTACAGGTCTCATGAGAGTGACCCCAACTAGCATGAAACCAACAAAACTTGCTAGGATCATACCAGGTTTTCATAGGATGAGTAGGGTCAATCTCTCAAGGAAGAGGCCTAGGTAGCCACTTAATCAATTCAACTAAATAAATATTTTTATGAACTTTAATGTTATTTGGTGAAGAGAAATGAGGATTAGTATATTGTTGAGAAGGAGAAGTTGGTTCTGAAGAAGGGGTAGGAACAATAGCTTGAACATTATGAATGGTATCATATGAATCAGTAACACCATCATTGGTAATATTGAAGTTTTTATTTTTAAGTAACATATGAGGACCCATGGAAGGTTAGGGTGGCACAAATTGACATGTAAGTAAATCTTGTCTTTTAGCTTGGTCAATGGCCTCCTCCAAGGTACATGGAGAAAGGGTACAGACATGATACTGTAATATAGGATAAAGAATATTAGTAAAGAGATGAAAGAGATTATAATCAACCATGTTATGTTCACATTTGTTTGACAAAGTCTTCCATCATTTAACAAAAGCTTGGGTAGTTTCATTTTCATTTTGTTTACAATTGATGAAATGGGCCAAAGTGTTTTCAAGAAGATCGCTATTTTGAAATTCTTGTACTAAAGCATTCACTAAATCCTCCAAACTAGTAATGAAATGAGATCTAAGTTGATTATACCAATCCAATGCATCACCTATGATGGTTTTGGCAAGAAATTTGGTAGCAGCAAAGGTGTTTAATTTGACCCAATCTTTATAAATATTTCCAAATGTCTTAACATGAAGGGTAGGATCAGTTGATCCATTGTAAGAAATTATCAGTGTTATACCTCCAATGTCAATGTTAGAAATTTGAGTAGTAAGAGGTTCATTTTCTAAATGCTTGATGACTTTTTTGACTAAAGGAGGTTAAGGAATAAGATAACCTTGAGAATCTTGAAGAGGGGGAGGAGGAACACTTTGGTTATGTGTGCCCCAAGTCATTGGTTGAGGATTGGATTGGAATTCAAGAAGGTGGTTTTGTATTCACATCATTTGATTCATATTATGAGCTTGGAATGTGTTCATTTGACTAAAATTTTACAATAATAGTTGATGAGTTTGGTTAATGTTATTAGAAGAAGTAGTATTGGTGTTTGTGTTGGTATTAGTGGCTTAAGTACCACTATTAGTGTTGTTGTGAGCTTGAGAAGAGATATGAGAATTTGAGGCACTAGTTGCAAAATTTTCTTGTGAAGAAAAAGATGGAATGTCAAATTTTTGAGAGGAAGAAGCACTAGAAGCATGAGTGGCTTAGGTAGCAAACAATGAACTAGTGGAAGGATTAAGGATAGTGGATCTTATGAGAAGCCCATTAGATGTAGAATCTGCCATGTTAGTTGAGATACTAGGCATGGAGGTAGAAGAAGTTAAAGAATAAGATTTCATGGCATAATAAGGAATCAATATTGAAGGAAGAGGTTGATAATCAAAGAAATTAGTACCCCCAAATCTAGTTGAGAAAGTGGAAGTAGGAGAATGAGGTTATTCATCTTGACGGTTAATCATACAGTTATAAATGGTAGATGGATCCTTCCCTCTATGTTGAGGGAATTATTTGATAAATAAAATAATTTTATGAGTATACTCTAGCTCAAGTTTATCCTCTAAGAGAAGAGGAGGGTTCTATTGCAAAGAGGTATGAGGATTCCCATAGTTTTTTGTATGGGTTTTAATATGAACATTACTAACATTCTCGAAAGGAACCATACTTGTCTATGAGATACCCTATTAGGATTCATAAATTCCATCATATTTTATATCTAATATTTATTTTTTTCACCCAAAAAAAATTCATGATGAAAGGGAAAGAGGCAAGATGAGAAAGCAAAGAATCAGAAAGTGGCTGAAATAGAACTAGGTCGACCTGATTGACCTAGTGAAAAAATAGGGATTGTGAAACTACTCAAGGTCCACAAGCTCAACCCAATACAAATAAAAAAGAATAAAAAAAGGGGGGAAGATAGTAAACAGTGCTAGGTTAACTAGGTTAACCTAGTGTAGTATACAAGGGATGAAAAATGTGCTAATTCGATAGGGTCGACCTAGTATAGTAAATAGAAAGTAAAAGAAAGAGTTGATAACAAATTTGTGCAATGAAATAAGATTGTTAAAAATTGATCTAAGAAAGTAAATGTTGAAAGTAAATAGATAGTTAATTAAATTGATGTTGGATAGTATAATTGATGCACACAAAGCAAAACCTTACACCAGTACTGGCTAATGTAAGTTATTGCACACACAATTGAGCAAAGAGCAAGAAGACAACTTGGAAAGTGAAGCTAGCTAATTGGTCAGCCTAGAATGTCAATTATATTATAAATATTAATTTTAAATGATAGGTATTTAGTTGTAAGCAAGGTACTCTATAGCAATCTATGAATGGTTCAAGTGAGTTTAGGATGAAAGGGACTATAGTGGCAATGATGCATGCTTAGTATTAGGGCTTGCCCCCTTACTTCACACACTAAAGTGATAAGGGTGTCAGGTGCTTAGCCAAAATATACCATTAACCATGCTTTATACTTGACCAAAGCATCAATTCAACTTCCCCTTGGTGGTGAAATCCAAGTAGGTTGGCTTGGGTAGTCAAATGTTGAAATGTTTGTTGAAGTTATGTGATTTGACCATGTGTGCAAAAGAATAGAAATAGTACATCTAAATGGTTAATTAAAAATCTCCTAGTTAGACTATGTGAACTATTTTAATCATGCAAACAACTAAAAGAAAAGATGTGATTAACATACAAGGTGAATTCCAACTTTGAAATAATGTATAGTGAAGACACTATATGCATGATATACAGAACTAGGTCAAAAGGGTTGAGCTAGTACTGTTGAAGATAGGGTCTGGAAAACCTACTAGGTCAACCAGGTTGACGTAGTTATTTTAGACAACATATAGAACATAGAATTAGATCAACCAGGTCGATCTAGTTGGCTATATAGGGGCAATTTTGAAGATTGCAAACTTGAAAAGAAAGTACAAAACAAAAAAAGGTAGAGAAATAGAAACTGACCTTGATGGTTTAGAGATGAAAATGAAGGAGATTGTTGCTTTGAAACCTTGGAAAAGACTGTCAACATATTTCAAACTAGATCAATTTGGTCAACCAAGCAATATAAAAACTTATTGAAAAAGTGTTGAAAATGCACCAGGTCAACTTGGTCGACCTAGTAGGCTAAACTAGAAGTATGAAAATGCACTAGGTCAAGTTGGTCAACCTAGTAGGCTAATCTAGAAGTCTAAAAAACTAGAACCTATACTAGGTCAAGCTAGTCGATCAATATGTATAAAAACTTATTATAAAGTAGCTAAAAATGTACTAGGTCAACCTGGTTGACCTAGTAGGCTAAACTAAAAGTCTAGAAAATGCTAAAAACTTGTACTGGGTAAATAGAATCGAACTAGTATGTCAAAATATATGATAGAAATGATGACAAAAAGAATAAAATAAATGAAATAAATCTTGCAAGGGTTAGTTTCACATTAGGTTCACCATAATGTATGTAATTAGAATTGCATGATGTACATGAATTAATCCTGGATCGGATAAGATAGAGCACACCTACACTTTCGATTGGGTATACACTTGTTAAATAAGAGCATGACCAATATGGGGATCTGTTAGACCTGATTAGGGGATCACTTGTATCACTTGTCACAACATATCATGTTAGGAAGGGTTTAAAGCCTACAGTCTAACATAATCGTACAACAACCCTAAAAGAGTCCTATGATTTGATATTTCACTTATGTTAATAAACAAGAAAGTAACTATTCTAATAACAATAAAAGTAAACTAATCTAGTGCGTACGAAAGATTGTGGCATAAATCGGGGGTTAGAACAAAATAAATAAACAAAAACTAAACTAAACATGCATAAGAGATATATACTCATGTCAATGTATATATAATCATAAGACATGGAAGAGAAGAATACATACTACATTATCTATCTACTCTTACAAAGGAGAAATAAAGTTAGGAACACTTACCTTTGAAGATGAACCTATTGAGCCTCAATCTCTCCCTTGGCCAAGGTGTTTTACAAAAGATTATTATGGTTGTAAGGATAACCAAGATAAATCAGCTCTAGGCTACATGACCTACCTAATTATCCAAAATACTTATCCACAAGACAAGATCAAAGATCTAAAGAAAGTATTGAACCCTAAAGCTTTATTCCTCAAGTAGAATGGTCAATAAGCAAATGTTTGTTCACACTTATTCACTCAATTATTTGCTTTATTTCAACTCTTAATAAATGGTGGTAAATGACCTTATATATATAGTAGTATCTTACCTAAAAACTTTCAAACATGTTGGTTGTACTAGGTCAATCAAGTCAACCTAGTACATTTTCAAACCAATGCCTAAAGTCTATGCTAGGTCAGTTAGAAGGCTAATAATCCAAAATATCTAAAGTATCCCCAAAACATCTACGTTGACCAGGTCAATCTAGTTTACTAAACAGGTCAAAAGGGTAATAAGGCAAGAAATGAAAGAATAAAGCATGATAATGATTGGAATAGATAGGAAAGAGAGAAATAAGCTTAGGGTTCAAGGTTTTAAGAGACTAGAGTGTTAATGAAAAGTGGAAAAAGGAACAATAATCTTATGAATCATTGATGGTCTACCCACCCCTTTCTCGATGCACCCCTTAAGGCATGCACTCAGAGAGATTGAGACTCGATAGGTTCTTGCAAGATATGAAGTGTCAATAATCAATAAAATTTTGAAAATATTATGTGTATATAGTAACCATGTTTATATAAAACATAAGAATGTAACCAACATGGTTGGGGAGAATATAGTTTAAAAAGTGTGGGTGAAGAGATCTTTTTTGTGAAAGTAAACATAGAGCCAAAGATGCTAGTATTTGATAAATAATCTAATAAAACAAACTTTAATGTGACAATCAAAAACAAAGTGGGTGTAAGTTTTGGATTTGAATTCAAGGCATATCATGGAAATGCATATATGGTGGATCCCACTACATTCATATCCCACTTGCCATATGATACACACACTAAATTAGAATGTTTATACTAGTATATAACTATGTTTATACATGTTTAGATGAAAAATACATTTATAATGTGTTTAAATGTGTTTAGACACAAAATTGGAAATGGTCTACCATTAAAGATGCATTTAGAGTCAAGGGTACACACAAAAGGGAAGGGCACAAGTAGAAAAGTTGGTATTTTTAGGGCATCATTGGTAGGAAGGATCTATGATATATCAAATATCCATTACATATTTAAGGTGTAATCTTGATCCAAAACACGTAATTTTTTTTAATTTATTGAGAGCAATGGCTAATTTTATGGCAGTAAGGGTTTCATGCTTGAGAAGTCAATGGATCGAGACAAAGAAGGGCTTTATAGAGTGCATAAAGGTATGGATATGTTTGATGTGTATTTTTTTGTTGGGAAAATTTGGACCAAAATGGTGGGATTAATGGAGCTTAAGATGTGGCCTTCTAATCTTTAAAATCACCCAATCAATTTCTTGCACAGGTAATCAATATTTTCAAATTTTCCTTCAAACTACTTAGATCCCTCCATTTTCTATAAAAAATATTTTATTTTTTCTAATCTCTCAATTTCCCCCTAGTCTTTTATTTTTCATTAACAAATGTCCTTTCTATTTACTTATTTTCCTATAATTTGGCCTTGTAGATGAGACCATGATTATAATGGTTAGTGTGGGGATTGGGTCAAATTTTATTTTCATCATTAAGCAGTCTATATAATCATCCCATTGAACAATTATAGGATACATGGGATGCCTCCATTTCTAAATCATAGGAGCCATAGATGTTGAATTGTGTTTCTTCATTGGTGGCCTATCCTAGTATACTGATGCCATGAGTTTCAAAGACACTTGTAATCCCTTTGGCAAGGTCATAGATTCCAAGGTCGGCCCTTATATTTATATCATTTTCTAGATATGTAGTTTTTAAATTATTAATATGGGGTTTTAATTTATGTTTTTTGTTCAAAATGTTGTGCAGGTTGTGAATAACCCAAATATTAGAAGATCATTATAAACTTTATTCATAAACATTCAATGAGGGATGTATTCAATGGCATATTCCATTTAAGGAATGAATTTAAAATATTTTAAAGTAAGGGATATCAATAGAGCTCAGCCTTAAGGAAGTGATAGAGGTGATGGCGATAGAGGATACAGTGGTGGGGGAAGTATCAAATACTAAAGTTTTTGTCATGGTTATGATTACATATGTGGTTTTGAATTATTTGAGTGTGTTTAAAGTGGTGGATTTAATAATAGAGGTAACGAAAGTTATAACAGGGGTTTATGTTATGGATTTGTATATGATAATCCTTGTTTCATTTGAAGATGATGGCATATCTTATTCATTGTAATCTTAGAGTTTAACACAACTCAATTAAATTCCTCTGTGTGTTTGGTCAATGTTTTTTTATGATTTTTTTCTTAGTTTTACTCAATGAAATACTTAATAGATAAAATATTTGGTATAGCAAATGAGAAATTTAGTATTCATAACATTGGTCTATTAAATGACTAAATTGGTCTAAAAATCACAAATTAAGATATAATATTAAACATAAAATAAAAAAGTCCCATGGAGTGACCCTTAAGTAGACAGAAATATTTTTCATTCAAATTTAAAGAAAATTTAATGAGATGCAATAGAGGCCAAGACTAATTATTGGTATTTAAAGAGCTCATGGATGACATGCATTTCATAGAATGACTATGGATGGTAACATTAATAATTTAAAAACTAACTTCACATTTAGGATTTAAGCCTACTTACATGATAATTTATGTCATTATGAGTTGTTTAATTATTGTTACCTAAGTATCCCAATGGGGGTTTAATTTAAATACTCTACTGAAACTTTCACTTGTTGCACTATGTGACACATCAATAATTATTAGCGTCTAATTTTAGAAAATCATAAGGGTGTTTAAATGTTTATTTTGATTTAAAAATGAAATGTTATAAACACTAAATGATTGAAATATCAATTTAGATTACAAAATATATAGAACCTAAATGTAAAATATAGTAATTTACAGAAATTGAAATGAGCTATGAATAGTAATTTTCAATAAAATATGCAAACCTAGCTCAAATTTTTTTTTGGTTGACTATGCAAGCATATCATTGATATATAACTGAATAGAAAGATATTTGAATTGTGTCATGCCCAAAAATAGAATTCAATGATGTACTAGGATAAGGGCACAATAGGTGGATAAGATTGCACCATAGCCTTGTATGTTGGTTGCGGCCATGTCTGAGTTGATTGTATAAGTTACTTTGCTATTTGGGTACCTATGGTTATCCAAGGTGGATCATTGGTCAACTATGGGGTCTATTTGATGTGTAGAATACTTAAAATAGAAAAATCCTAGTTCTTGAACATAAACCAAATAGATATCAAATATAAAGGAGGGAATCATTCAAGGGGATTAACATAGTTATCCTAAAAAATCTTGCATAATCTAAGTACTACCTACATAGCCCAAAATGGCCTTAGGCTGATGTAGTTCTCCCTCCTAGAATGAGTGTGTGAATCTTGATAATTTTATAAATGTATGTAATAATAAAATTAACTTGAATGCTTGATAAAAATGCCTTTGACCTGTAATAAAATAGTCTCAAACTTGGACTATGACTATTAGAATAAATCATAATTAGAATTAGAAATATTAGTGCCCTTTTGTTCAATGTGTAGTAGAATTACTAAGTGATTCCTATATGTGTATTGAATGACATTGATGTGTTTATATAGTGTCATATGTGTAATATTTTTGTTAACTAACCTTGATAAATGTGTGGGAGGGCTAATACAAAATATATTTAATTTTAAAAGTTACAATTAGAGTGGTATATAAGGACACATTAGTGAACAAATTTAGGTTGTGACCTTGTTTGACCTAACACAATCTTGTCCCAAAAGGCTAGAGACTATTAGAACTTGGCTGACAGGAATTTATAAATAGAATAGGTATGTTTCAATGATGTTTTTAGTAATTTTATGATAGTAAATATAATAATGAAGTATCTAATAGATATTTAAAGTTAATGGAATGGTGAATAGACCAAGTAATATAATTAATTCAAGATTAAACATTGTCAAACACTTAGTGTCTACATTTCCCCCCCCCACACACACCCCCCTTATTCTAATGATGTAATGAAGTTAAATAACTAGAGTAAAGGAGATATGAATATATATATGTGTGTATACACACTTTGTATTTTGATGTGAAGCTTGATTGTACAAAGTAACTCAATGCAAAACCTACAATAATACCATTGAAAATAGTTATTACCCATATTTAAAAATTGAAAATATGAAACTTGAAATTTGAAAATTATAAATAAAGCAAAGAAAGAATACACCTAAAATAATATGCAATCTAATTGCCTTATAACTTGAAAATGGATAAGTATGTTCCCCATTTTTAAGGCATTCAAAGAGATTTTGAACCTCTGGGGAATTAACAATGATCAAATATCAATTTGAAATCTAGTGAAATCCCTTGAGTTGGAAATATTGTATGCTTCAACTCTCATTTGAATGTATAGATTACTCTATAAAATAATTAAAGGGGTAGAACTGCCAAATGTAGCTCGCTCTAATGGGACCACCAAATTTGGCTCGTTAAAGTGTAACCATACATGCTGAGTGTCACTAGACTCTGACGTGTCCCACTCACAACATAAAATGAATCATGTCGCTATAAATGGATCTAGAGTCCATTGAAACTTTTGAACTTTGAAAAAGTGAATATTGAAATTTACCATGTAGAAATATGAACAAGAATGAATATCATGTGCCTTGTACATGTATTAAATTGATATAGAATGTCAATTGAACCTATGAATATTTAAAAATTGTAGATTTTAATATAGGAATGAATGCACATGCATGTCATATTCCTCCATCATATAAAAATTGTGAATCATATTGTATTATGTCATAATCTAAAATTTGTTGCTCATAAAGACTTGAAATCTCAAGACAAGCCCATTGTGATGTGCCCCTTTTAAGAAGACAGATGTAACCTACAAGTCACTAATATCAAAATAAGATTTGTATAATATGTGAAATATGTAATCATTCAGTAGCATATGAACATTTGAAATGTATTGCATCATAGTATTGAAGATAACATTGAATGCATATGAAAGATGTGTTAGATGTAGCATTAAAATACATAATCAACATATGGATGATATATACCATGGAATAATAAGTAGAACATGGAAATGATGCATGATAAGAATCATGACACCATAACATCAAATTATGAGTGTACAATTAATGTCACACAATATTATGCAATTTGCATAGAATGTCACACATAAGGCCCAAAGACCACATATAAGGGACATGTGAATGTTGCATAAACACACAAGGCCAAGAGCCACATGCAAATGGCATAAGGATACCATAAAAATAAGAATATGTATATGTTTCACACACAAGGCTAAGGGCCACACATAATAATCAAGCAAGTCTTAACATATCATGTAGATAAGTAAGAAAGAAGCATAGAGAAAATGAGAGTAGTTTACATCAATCATATGTATCAATGTCATTGTTATCCAATAACATATCCATGTAACATAATATAAAGTATGAGTGGTTAGAAAAATAATTGTAATATATATAGCTCATCATGATATATAGGTTATGATAGATATAACCTATTGAAGTGTTCATAGAGAACGAAGAGATTCCTCGAGCTTAGCAAAGTTGCTAGATAAAAATAAAAGCCTAACATTGAAAAAACCATGTAATGGTATGTCATGTATCACACTCATATACCTCATGAAAATCATTGTGTTAAAAATTTAAATATGATATCCACTTAGCATGAAATAAATAACATATGGAATGAAGTGAACTAGCAACATTAGAAAATGTTTTTGAGGTCCTAATTTTGAATTTTGAAAAAAAAATACATTTTTTTTGTATTTTTTATGTATATCTTTTTTTTTTTGAATTTTTGACATATTTGAAAATTTTAAAAATTTAAAAATTAGTAAAAAATAATGCTTCAAAATAGAATAAATGGGATGGATTCAAACAATCCATAATAGGTGCTAGAGCACAGTGTGGTAAGAAAGAGAGAAAGCAATATGCCCCAATGTATGTGTAAAAGAATCAAAGTAAAGTAACATAAATGATTGATATAAATAAGTATGTACATGCTTCCAATGGTCAAGATACTATGTGCACTCATGGAAAATGTAGGAGTAGATATATGTGATCATGTAAGTGCAATAGAAGCCATATCATGATGGATAAGCCATAGTAAGCAAGTGGATTGTCATAAAGAATGAGCATTGAAAGTTTTATAAGATAGTTGTTTTGGATTGTTTGAACCAATTTGAAAATAAAGAAGGCAAGTACATATTAGTGTAAGATATTATTTTCTTTGTATTTATGGATTATTCTTACATATGTATTTAGCTTGCTTAGATGTAATATTGAGGTCATGTATGTGTCATAATGAGGTAATTAATGTGTATGCACATGTGAAAATCGTAGTCAAATTGGTTGGTAAGGATACCCTTGACATTTACCCACCAATATTGACATATTTCACAAACCATTTAGAAAATGTCTTGTGTTCACATTGCCAAATGTCTTACCTCTATGCCTCCATTGTTCCTATACATATGCCTCTCATCTAAGCTATTTTTCATGGAGTTATGAATTCAATATGATTATAAGTTTTCTCTATTTTGATTTCAGTCTCAATAATGGAGTTATGCTTCTATTTGCTTTGCATTTATAGTTCATGTATTTGATTCTATCAGTTGGATCTTTGATAATTCCATCATGGTATCAAATCTTTTTTCTGGTAACGAACACCATTTTTTTGTTAATTTATTAAAATCTTGAGTAGTTTTTTGTTTTGTATTCTAACTTAGATTGTAAAGGAAAAACCTATAGATCTATGTGTATCATCTCCAGCCCTTTCTTATATAATTGGTGATCTTTAGCAGTATTTTCAAGTATTTAAATTATATTGGATATATAAATAACCTTTTTTGATCTTAAATGATGATTCAATTTGGTTGGACAATAGACTAAATCATTTTTTGATAAGGAGGCAATATTTACAAGTTATTGTTTTGGCAAATCTATTTTTTGATTAAAAATGACTGTTATTTTGACAACTATGAAAAAATGGTAGATAATCACTTAGAAATTTTTTTTTATTTATGTGTGCCTTGGTTTCCTCTTTCTGGATCATTTTGAAATTCATAATTTCATTAATAATTATGAAAGTTATCGTAGTTTTACTTACTATGATACAATTCAGAAAATTGAAAAAAAAATTATATTTTTGATGATAGAAAAAATTTAAGAAGTTTTTTTTAATTATTTTTTATAAAAACAATATTTTTGTGGGAAATAATATTTTAAGGAGTTATTTATCATTGTTTTTTAACAATTTATTTCATGAAGATGAAGGGTGAGGTCCAGTTTTGACAGGTGATCAAACCCCCTCACAAGCAAAATAAAATTTATCCTTCTTTATTTGACTCAAAATTTAACACTCTTATTCTCCTCATAGACGTATTTACAGCTAAGCTCACATCCATTTTTGTGATCTTGCACTGTCACTTATATATTCATTACACAGATTGCTCATTTGTGGATGCATTCTCGGTTAAGTTTGACATCCATTTTTTATGGGCATGCATTATTATTTACATATTTAATGCAAATATTTCACTCATTTTTATGCTAGCCACTTTTTTACTATGTGTATTTCACAATATTAAATACTTCATTATATTTCATATTCAACAACCTCATATAGTCATCTTGTTTTTGTGTGTATTGTGTAATAGTGAATACTATACCAAAACATGCACTTTGACAACATCGACCACATCTTTGTGGTTTATTGTGCAGATCTATACTTAAAATTCATTGTATCTTAGTTTATATCTATTGTACGCATCATATATTCTTGTTATATGAGTTAAAGCTTTAAAATTCAACTCTATACTCATGTTTATAGCTGCCTTTGGCCTTGTATGATATCTTAAGATTTGATGGGCTTTATAGTTTTCAATATTTCATCCTCTGTATCTCCCTTCCCCTTCCCCCTTCTTTCTCTATCTATATATACAATCTCTTAATAAAAAATGTTCACTATTTCTCTCTATTCCTCAAAGTTTTCTAATACTAAATCATAATAAGTTGTGTGGTTGACTACTATACATGGTGCATGGAAAGGTTTCAATATATTTATGAGATCAACAACACACTTGTCTTTCTCAAACATACCTATTTGTAATCAAAATTTAGCTTACCCTCATTGCCTCCATTACATACTTGTGTCTTTGATCATCACGCATTTTTAGATTTAGGTTTGCAATTGAAATGAGTTATTTCATTAATAGATTATGATTTTCCACTTCCTCACCTTTCACCAATCTAAATTTTATGCCTAACATTTTGGACAGTCTTTTTTTTTTTAACTTTCTCTACTTCAATGAAATGCATTGAATAGATGGAAGAGGTTCATCAATTTAAATTAATTCTTCTATATGATTTTGGAGACACTAGAGCTAGCCACACCCCCAAAATGTGGGTAAAAACATTTTGAATGTTTATTGTTTGAAGGGTGCAAATATTATGCTCATAATTAAGCACCAAAGAATTTTGGTTTCACAATTAGGCATTATAGAATTTAGGTTACACCATCATGTTTAAGCTTATGCATGTGACTTACCCATGTTTGATACACATTTAATTCTCAATTTTTTGCTTAGATAGTGACTTTTAAACTAGGAAATTCATGAATATATTATCCCTAGTTATTTAGGACTGTTGAAATCATTAACTATATCTTGCAGAGTTTTCAATGTTATATATGTGTTTTGTTTTGTTTTTTTGTGGGTAAAAACATTTTGAATGTTTATTGTTTGAAGGGTGAAAATATTATGCTCACAATTAGGCACCAAAGAATTTTGGTTTCACAATTAAGCATTGTAGAATTTAGGTTACACTATCATGTTTAAACTTATGCATGCAACTTACCCATGTTTTATATACATTTAATTCTCAATGTTTTGCTTAGATAGTGACCGTTAAACTATGAAATTCATGAATATATTATCCTTGATTATTTAGAATTGTTGAAATTATTAACTATATCTTGCAGAGTTTTTAATGATATATTTGTGATTTTTTTTTTTTTATGCGTGGGGGCATAATGAATCACCTTAAAATATCAAAGATTAAAAATATTTCACACAACCAAGAGTTACAATTTTTAGGTTCATTTCCTTTGCTCTTTGTAATTGATTAAAATATTGTTTACCTAAAAATATTTAATATAATTTATGTAAAAGACCTTGAGTGGTAAATTTCAAAGGCAATAGCATAATATTTGTGTTATTGTTTCAATACATTGCCTATGGACCAATCAATGGGACTAGCCTCTTAGTGACCTGTAATGCAACACTTTGTATAAGTGAGCATAGGAATCTAATTGTATATTGTAGAAGCATCAAAAATTTGTGGCAAAGTTTCAATCATCTAAAAAATTAGCTTGACTATTGTATGAAGTTGAATTTATTTTCATAAAATGAGATATATGATTTTCTAATTTGTCTTAACACCATTTCAAATCAAAATCTTGATGACTATCTTTTTAACACTAAGCTTATAAAAGCTATACAATGTTTATGTTCTTCTAAATTTAAAAAATCATGTTTTCTATCTGCAAAATAAAATGACAAAAAGATAATACATTTGATGAAAGATGTTATCCACTATTATCTTTGACAAAGACATGATTATCAACAACAAGAAAAGTATGAACCCAAAAATACATAATTTAAATATAAAATTAAATAAGTGATAAAACTGATTTAAGCAGGGCAATGAAACCCTACAACCCTCTGAACTTGAAGGGTGTATAGAAATATTGTAAGTGTTACATTCCAACCTATCCTTAACAAACAACACTTATTTTTAATGGATAATTATAATAATGATTAATTAAACTATTGATTTGTGTGGGAAGATCAGATGTATTATATTGTTGTTATTTATTTAGATTGTTGTATTTTCCATTCTGAATCTTTATTTCTAGCACATCTATCTAGTTAAATATGTATGGTTGTTGTTAACTTTATCCATTTGGCATATATGATGCATTGATATTTATATCATTTATTATTAATTAATTTTATAGATATATTGATATAAATGGACTAACTACATTCCACTTATCTGAGTTGGATGTAAAATAGTTTCACCCTCACATAGTATAACAGAGGGAGAACACCATAGGGGAGAGGGTGACACTTCATGATAGTTGTAAGTAAACAGAGCCTTTTGAGAACCATCACACACCCACATAGGTTGTTTGAGTAGTATTGGATCTCACAGTGTTTTGTTATGTTGTTAATGATTATTTGATTCTCGTGTTACTCATGCTATGTGTTTTTACCTAAGATAGACTATATATTGTAGTTATGATTACATGATCATGTTTAGTCTTATTTATGGATTGTAACTTTGTACTATTGAAAACTTACCTTGCATGATCACATTTAATCTTGCTTGTTTTGAGTATGTTTGTATTGTTTGTTTAATTCATCTTATTCACTGAGTTATATCATGTATTGCCTGTATAGTCGTAGTTCAAAAGGGGAGGTTTTTATGCACAAAAATTTGGTTATATTAGGATTACACTATTGAGAGTATCAAGTTTGAATAAACTCCTTTTTTTATGGTCATTACAATCTTAGCATATAAAACCACCATAGTGGTGTACATAACTTGACCTAGAGGACATTACAAACCACTAACAAAACTTAGTTAAAAGCTTGAGCAATGTCTTGGGTCGTGATATATGGAATAATTATATAAAAACATACATTAGTTAAGTCAAAGCTTATCAATGATTTAAGGTTTTCATGAAAGTCATGGTAAACACAAGTGTTGAAAACTATTAGGTTTTATGACTTAAGATAGCTAAAGGTTGAAAGAGTGTGAGTTGTATTAGTAAATCTTGCATGGTTATTATGACACAATTCTGTAAATGAGCTCATAGTGAATTTATCTTAAGAAAAATTCATTCACTTATGATTATTAGTGGTCATTTAAAAAAGAGGAGTTCAATGCAAAAATGGCAACATGCAATGAGGAGATGAGTAGGAAAATGGAAATAAAAAATAAAGAGAAGAAAGAAAAATACACTATAACTATGGAGAATAAAAAGAAAAAGAGGAGTTGGCACAGGTGGAGAAATTACGCAGAGAAGAAACAATGATATCATCTCATATATTCTAGGTAAGTAATGATTTCTATAACAATATATGTTTGGATTTTGTGGGTTTTCTTTCCTGATTATATATTTATAGACCTTAGTTAATCTCATTCAATATTTTGTCATAATATGAGATTAAGAATGAAAACCCTTATTTTTGGAAAATGGAAGCTAGGTCGTCTCTTAATGTCATGATATATAATGGGTTGTGCTTGTTAACTTGATATTATAAAATCCTTTTGAATTATACTGAAATGGTTAAAGAAAACCATGGTTATATTTGATAAATAATTACTTTTGGGTTGTTGGTTTTATGAAAACCTATTATGCTAAAAATTTCTCCCCTCTATGGAAAACTCTCACGCACAAGCCCATAAAGGGGATACTTTTATCAAAATGTCTCAAAGTAAACTAAAAATTAATGATAAAATATTATATTTTTTTACTTAGTAAACAATCTTAGGTTTGATCCATTATGCTCAGGAAGAGACTTGAAAGGGTCAAAAGAGACCAACTCTAGACCTGAAGGTGGTTGGAAAACCACCTACAAGCCTAAAACTGGTTTGGATGGATGGGTGATAATTTACCATAGTTGTATGCAAACTTTGTTTTCAAAATTTTAGATATGAAAAAACCAAAGCCACAAATGACACTTTATGTTTTCTATATTAGCAAAACTTGTAAATTTAGATATACCTCAATATAGTGAAGTCATACATATTAAAGAAACCTTTTTTTGGTAGGTTAACTACATACTAGAGCATGTTCTAGTTATTTAAATTCCCGTACTTGGTAACTATTGATAGTTACATAATTAAGGGTAAATACTTTATCACATTTTCCTTGCCACTATGCATATAGTATATGGAGGAATAATGGTGAGCATGTTAAATTAAAATATTCAGTAGAGTAGTGGCCTACTAATAAGTTATTTTTATGTGTTAAACAATATGAAATATGGTATATATTATGAATGGTGTAGGGGTAAAAAGTAATGGTGTTATTTGTTGCTTTTAATATCAGTTTATGTGGGGTATATAACTACTAGTATAACAACAGAGAGGGAGTATTCATGAATTTAAAAGGTTTCAAATTCATATTACTTGATATTTTGAGGAAATGTGCAATGTTCCAAAACTAGTGTACTTATTATGAATATAGAGTTTTTATGACCTTAGTATGTGATGAATTGCACTTCGAAGATATTTGAGATATGGACCCAAATGCAACCAAAATAGTAAACTTCATGATTTTTTTAGTGGTGTCCTCAGAGTTTAATATTGTATTATAGAGATGTAGGGAGATTCTTACAACAACAAATGGAATTAAAATGTAATTAAGAATTCCTTTTTGGTTGTAATGGAGTTAATAAATGGGTTTATTGGAAAATGAAGTATATTTATATTTTGATAGAAATTAAGTGCATTATACTATGTGAATAGGAGTTATATTATGGGATGCATGGCTTACATATTTAACTTGTATAAAAAATAAATGATTCAAGGTATGGTTAACTTGTTCAAAAAAAACTTTCAATTGTTGTACCTTTGAATAAAAAACCTTAAAAACAACCTCTTATCGGTAATTGTTATTTTATTTTGTTGATGTGAATTCATTTTTAAGGATGTTAGTTGAGATTTTTGAGATGAATAATGTGGTAGGGTGGATTAGGCTAAATAGATTAAAAATATTTTGAATCTTGTTATGCTTTATGGGATAGACTTCTATAAAGTATCATGGTTATATATATTTACTTTGGATTGTTATTCTAAATTTAATATGAGTGTTGCTATTAAAACCAATCATCATTATTTTTAAAGCATGATAAGTGACTGGAAGGGAGATTTTAAATGAGTCACTCATCATCGGTGAATGAGGAAGATTATGTGGTGTATGTATTCTAGTAAAGAGTATGATTGGATATGGACTATGACCCAAATTTTAAAATATGATAATATTATAAAATTATTTGTCCAAATAAATTTTATAAGTGTATACATTATCAATCCATAGGTAGTTTTTAGTTTATGTATTGGCTTGAGGTCATAATTGATAGAGGCATACCTAGGGTCTATTTGAGTGGTTGCATGTAATAATGATTGTACTTTCACATATGATTATTAAATAATTATGGGTACTTGAATCATCATTATATACCCCTTTGTGAATGGAAGGGCCATGCCAAGTGAGGAGGTGTGAAGGTGGTTGTTGATCTATGGTTGGAGGTAAAGTGCCTAGATGATGCTCTCCCTCTCTACAGTTGAATCTAAACTAATCTAGATACATACTCATGATTATTGTATTGATTGTATGAGTTGATTCATTAAATCTCTATTATATAGTCATGATTTTTATTTTATTATATTAACTTTAATTACACAACAATGGTTTTTGGAAACCATGTATATTAATTATTTATTACATTGTACTATAGTAATGGATGTATATTTGGGTTATAGATCATTTGGTATACCTTAGATTTCATGTATTAATGTGTTGTACCTTTGATTCTAAATTATGAACTATTGCATACTTTTACAGTTTCTACACCATTGAGACTCTATATAGGGGCTAAGAGGATAATTGATTATATGCTTAAAATAGTGGATTTATTTGGTAAAACATAACTATCATAATTAGTTTTATTTCAACTTACTCATGGCAGATATGAATGGCATATAAATTATAAGATTATATTGATAGTTCACTCTATGTTTAAAAATGGATAATTAATATTAATTACTTCAAAAAAATAAATAATTTTGTTTGTTGAACCTAATGAGGTGTTAATATGTGGTATCAAAGTGTAAGTTTAAATGTCCAGACCTGATGAGTGCATTAATAGTGACCTACTTTCTCCATATCTTCTAGTAGGAGAAAAGTGTGAATAGAAGGGTAAAATTAAAAAAACTTCAAATGAAAATCATCAACTTGATCCCAAACTATTAGCAACATATCAAGCTGCAAAGTTTGACCAAATCCTCATGGTACTGACTAAGATATGTGACAGAGTAGCAGCCCTAAAACATGAAGTACATGGGCATGATGAGGAAGAAGATTAAAAGGAAGAGAAGGAACAATAGGTTGATCAAGAAAAGAAACAATAATATGAATATTTTGAAGAGCATCAAGATGCAAGAATGCAAGTGGTTCTATAACTTGTGCATGACATGAAAAAGGTGAATCCACCTAAATTTAATGGAACAATGTTGGGTGACGAAGCTAAAGGGTGTCTCACTGAGATATAAAAATATTTAAAATTTTAAAATTATTATAATGTGACTAAAGTGGTATGGGGAGCATACCAATTATCTCGTGAAGCAGTAACCTGGTGGGCTAATAAGAAGATGGATATGGGTATTGACTCCACTAGCACCACATGGGATTAACTTGTCACTTTATTCAAAACAAGGTGGTTATCATAGATTTATGTTGATCAAAAGTTAACAATTTTGAAGAATGTGAAGCAAGGAAAGTTGTTAATGACTTAGTATTGGGAGAAGTTTACTAAACTTCTTAAATATGTTCCCCAATACTATAAATATGAACATATATTAATTTGAAACTTCATCATGGGTTTGATGCCACATATTGGTTATGAAGTGGATGTGCATGGACCTAGTTCTATGGATCAAGTATTTTAGAAATCCATTAAGCAAGAGTAAAAACTAAAATCACTTGTAGAACTCAGAGATAAGTATCGAAATAATTATGGTGTTCCAAAGCCCTCTTTCAAAAATAAAAATTGGAAGCACAATGGGGATTCTAGAAATATATTCAATAATAATGATGATAATAATAATAATAATAATAATAATAATAATAATAATAATAATAATAATAATAATAATAATAATAATCCCATATTTAACAAAGCTTTAGGGGGAAAAAACTAGGAAATGGCTTTAGAGATAGGAACAAAGGAGGTAATCCATTGAATATAAATGAGTTTCCATGTGGATGTTTTACTTGTGAAGGAGATCATTATGAAAAAGACTGTCCTCAATGGAAAATGGGAAGAAAATTCAAGAATCCTTCCTCGTCATCTTCTCAACAAGGAACATTCCAAAAATAGATCCATGTAGTGGTTAACAATGGTTAAGTTGACTTTTAAGTCTCACTAATTGAGGTGTCAGGTACTTTGTTTGGGCATTCTATTTCAATTTTGATAGATATTAGAGCCACAAATTGTTTCATTTCTCCTAAATTGCTTAATAAACTACCTATAAAAGTTGGGCATATGGAAAATACATGGACTATGTAGTATGTAAAGCAATCTAGGGTCAAAATAGATAAGTACCTAGTTGAAGCATAGGTGGAATTACTTGATTTCACCACTATAGTAGACTTTTTTGTAGTTCTATTAGGGTCATATGATGTGATCTCAAGGGTGAATTAGCTTTTTAAGCACATGGAAAAATTATATTTTTTGTGAAGAAAGTATAATGTTTAAATGATTTGGGAAATCAAACTCATATTCAAGGTGAGAAAAAGCAACTCAAGTTAAGGAAAATCTCAGCCATCTCGTTAAAGAAGGCTCAAAAAAAAGGTTGCCAGGTTTTCATGGTTAAGATAGATGAGGTAGAAGAACCTAAAGAGCCTACCATAGAGGACTATCACTTTTTGTAGGACTTTCAAGATGGATTTCTAAAAGATATGCCTAGATTACCTCCAAAAATGAAATTTGAATTTATAATAGATATCATTTTGGGATCTAAGACTCAATCTAATACACCCTATAGAATGACAACAGATTTGGTAGAGTTGAAATCCAAACTCCAAGAGATGTCTAAAGGATTGATTCGACCTAGTATTTTGCCTTGGGGAGCACTATGATGTTCATAAAAAATAAGGATGGGACTCTTTGCATATGCATAGATTACATGATGTTGAGCAAGGCAACCATAAAGAATAGTTATATTTTACCCCACATTGATGATATTTTTGATCAAATGTGAGGAGCATCAATCTTTTCAAAAATTGACCTTAGACTAGGGTACCATCAGTTAAGGATCAATCAGGAAAATATTCTTAAGACTACTTTTAGGATAAGGTATGGACACTATGAATTCATTGTTCTACCTTTTGGGCTAACTAATGTACTGACAACATTCATGAATCTTATAAATAGTGTGTTCAAATATTATCTAGATTATTTTTTACTCATCTTCTTAGATAATATTTTGATATATTCCAAGGACAAAGAAGGGAATTTACAACACTTTTAGCTCATTTTGTAATGCTTATAAAAGCATTAGTTCTATGGAAAATTATCGAAGTATGCTTTCCTTCTAAATAAATTGAAATATTTGGGGCATATAATTTCAGTATAAGGGATATATGTGGACCTAAAAAAGATAAAATCCAACTTGGAATGGCTAACACCTAAAAATGTTTGAGATTAATAATGAATTACAAAAAAATTATACCCAATTTTTCCAAGATAGTTAACCTCATCACCTCTTTGCAATGGAAAGAGAAACAATTCTTATGGGGTGATAAGCATGAAGAAGTCTTTCAAATCCTAAAAAAGAAGCTTACATCTACACCTATGATATGTGTTCCAATTCTAAATGGCTATTTTTTTGTGGTAATGGATGCTTTGGGGGATGGTCTAGTGGGGTATTATTACAAGAAGGTTGTATGGTAGCATATGAATCAATAAAAATAAATCCTTATGAAGCTAATTATTATCCACATGATTTATAATTGGCTATCATGGTGTATGTTTTATAGGTTTTGAGGCACTATATGTTATGAAAACCATTTTAACTCAAGACTAACAACTTGGGACTCAAGTATATCTTCACACAACTGAATTTAAATGTTCATCAAAGATGATTGCTTGAGTTTTTGTTAGACTATGACTTTGATATCAACTATATAAAGGGTAAAGAGAATAGAGTTGTAGATGTTTTCAACTGTAAAATGTGCATAGCAACTATGGATATAATTATAAGTATGTTTCAAGATCAAGTTATGAAATTATCTCCAATAGATGAGTTCTATGAACAGGTCAGGATAAGATCATAGATATAAAGGATTTCAATTTGAGAGGGATGGATTCTTAAGATTCAATGAGAGAATATATGTGCCAGACAAACAAAATTTAAGAGTTTTTATCTTATTATTTTTGGGAAACTAGAGTCTAGTTACTAAACAAGAAAGGGTCTAAAGTAAAGGGGGGAAATGTAATTAAATACAGTAAAAGATAAATTTATATCAATTTTAATTGCATAGGGAAAGAAGTAAACATATCTGGAAAAATAGGCTAAGATAAATGATTCAAGGGCTCAAAACTATTGTGTAGGACTTGGAAGATGTCAAGAACCTAGAACTAGATTTTGTTCAATAAAAGGATAGGAGCACCAAAATAGGACACCTTAGGGTATGGCATTGTTGTCCTTTTCTGTCAATGTTATCCAAACTACTCATGTAGACCTAAGGTTTTTGGGTTTTGTCCATTGTCTCTCTATAACCCTACCTATGAAGTTTCAAATGTTGAATATCGATGGATCTCATTGTAAAGCTATTTCAATATTCAAACCCTAGGTTTACCTACACGCATGAAACAATAAACACATCAAAAGAACAAGGGGGAAAATTGGGTTAGGGTTAAGTATGATCACAAGATCTAGAACCCCTATTATCTTGATTGTTGCCTCTATTAACCCTCAAGTTAGGGTCTCAGATCAAATGTAGTTCTTCCTTAGGGAACATGCATAATCAACGTGCATGGTAGATGCAAGAATGAACTTTCATCAAGGCCCTTCCTTAATCAAACATGCAAATCTATGTGTGATTTAGAATGTTAAGCTATATTATTGATTGATTTTCAATTACGTATTGTGCTAAAATAGTAAGTGATAGATATAAAATGCCTTGTGTAATCCTTTCTATAGGAGACTCTTTGTTTTAAATTTGAGAACTTTATTTACATTTGACTGATATTCAAAATATGAACAAAACTTAAGGACAAAGCTAAGAAGAGATTAGGACTTATTAAGCAAGGAAACCTGACCGTTGGGATTCAAAATGCAGTTGGATAAGAGCGCTAGAAATGGGACACCCTAGAGTCCAGCGCTATAGTCCAACCCTAATGCTCCTATCTTATAGGATTGGGACCTAAGGTAATGAAGCTAGCATGGGAAATAGAGTTTGGCTAAGTTGAAATGACCATATAAAAGGCTATGGATGATTGGCAATAAGTAAAAAGGTGACTCAAGCATGAAACAAGACCAAGATAAGTAAAATAAAAGACATGGATAATGTAAAAAAGGCTCATATTATCCAGTTATAGTATCTTATGAAAGGACTATGAAAAGACATGATATGTGTGATTGCTTGACCAATTTAGGGTGTATACATTTACCCCTTTTTTATTCTAGTGATGTAATAAAATGAAGTACTAGAGTAAAAGAAAGAAGAAAAAAATGTGTACCTAAATGTACCTACATAGAGATGAATATGTTGTAAGGGTCCAACTCACTTCCTGGCTACGGAAGTGGATGGAGAGCTAAATAGCGCCTGAAGAAAGAAAGAATCCCTAAAATGGATGCCCCTATACTGAATCTGAAAGTGGAATCTATGTAACATGGAGAAGGAGGGCAATGTTTTCCCCCTATACTGAATCTTGCTAAAAATGAGGAATGATTGAAGGCTCAAAACCAATTTTTGTCCTCTATCCCACATAAACTCATGTAATCTAGAATGTGTATAGAATTTATATGTTATGAAGAGCAAAATCTATCATGCCCCCACTCTGAATATCTGAACTAGAACTGAGAAATACTCAGAGCCCCAAAACCAATGTCTATCCTCTATCCCACACAAACTCATGTAGTCTGGGTTTGGGTAATGCAATAGACCAACCATTGTATATGGTCATACAATCCAACCTGGTGACAACCTAGGTATAGTTGGGTATAATCTGAAGCTCTAGTCAATGTGCAAGAAGAGAATGGTATGTCTTGTCATTCCATCTGTATAATCTTGAGTGATGAAGAACATGAACATCTATGTCATGCCCCCAAATTTGGTATGCATCTATATAATCTGATAATTTATATAATCACATGTGAAATAAAATATCTTGTCATACCTCATGAGAAAAACTAGAGATTGAAACATTGTGCTGTGTATTATGCTTGTAGTCTACTATCTGATTCTGTAACTGTGTCATGTTATATGAAGCTATATGTGTGAGATGTGTAGTAATGTACATGCTCCCAAATATGGTATCTGAGTTTGAATCTATATTAAAAACATTATGAATCTATATAATATGAACCAATGTATCTAAATAGTCTATCTATCTGTAAACTAAAATCACTATGGATCCATATGATATGAACCACTATATCTAAATAGTCTACGCATCTATAAACTGAAGGTATATCTCTTTGGACATCCTAAGTAATGTTGAGTAATCCATGTAATCTAAATCATTGTATATCTCAACTAACTTGAGCTGAATTTGGTAATTTGATTGTTGGATGTGTACAAACCATGGTGTATCCACCTATAAGAGTGGATGGGCATGTTGGGTAGGTGTAGAAATAGGAATAGTAGGGATGATTGCCCCCTTTTAAGGAGAGGGATGAAATTTATGATAGAGGAGGTCGAGCCAAAAGTGATGACTAGTGGCCTAAATAGAAATAATGTTGGCTTGTTGTGAATAGCTTGAAAGGTTGTTGGATTGATTGGATTGAGTTGTTGAAATTGGAACAAGTTTTGATTGGTAAGGACCAAGGTCTATGTCTAAGTATAAGATAAATATAGAGATGATCATGCCATAGTAAGCAGATGAGGTAGTAAGAGAGTGAATTTAGAGTTATGTCGAAGGTATCATTGTCATGATTTCATGGAATAAAATGGTTTAAAAAATAGAGTTACAGGTTTTAAGTTATGGGCAAAGTGGTATTTTGCTTTGATTAAGAAAGTTAGGTAATATAGGAAGTTGGATTGATTCTTGATTCATTTGTGTATTGACTAGGTTGAGATTTGGAGCTATGGAATAGGAGATATGTTGAAGAGATGAGCACCTGCTATGACTCAATTTGAGTAGTTAGCAGTCTAGGTTTAGGCTGGTGGTGATGTTACCCTGGTAAGTAGCTAAAACATTTGATTTTTGTCTATTTTGAAGTTTGTTTTTGATGTTTTGAGTTATTTAAAGTGTCCTAGGAAAAAATTCACTAGTTCTAGTGCTCTTATCTTGCATCTAGCACTATTGTCTAGGTTCTAGCATTCATGTCCAGGTTGTAGTGCTCTTGTCTAACACTATTGTCCTCTACCCAGCATTGTTGTCCTAAAGGCTTAATTTTTTAATGATGTTGCTTTCTTATTGACTGTTTTTCTATTTTGGATTTTGAGTTGTCATTATTGATTGATATATATGTTATTTCTGGTGTTTTCAAGGTGAGGTGCAGATGAGAGAGTTCCATAGGGACCAAGTGATGAAGACATTGAGGTTGTAACCATTATATGTTAATGAGAGAGCTATCATGGATAGGGTAGGGTTGGGTGATGTGTGTGACCTAGACACAATGTAGTGGGATAGATATCTGATTACCACCTTATGTGAGAGGAGGAATGCAGATACATATACTTTCTAGATTCTTATAGGGGAGATTACTATAACTCTGGAAGATGTGTATTGTATTTTACATTTATCAGTTAGTAGATAGTGTGTGACATTGCAAGATGACATGGGTACTGATGTTATTGATCATGCATCCTTATATTTTGATAGTGTGACCTCAAGTATATATCAGATAGGCATTGATAGTGATGTGTTGATGTCAATTATAATACAATCTAGTGTTTTACACCTATAGAGGTGGTTAGCCATGTTGTTGGCCTCATTTGTTGTTATGGATAAGAGTGGAATGTCAATTGCATATAAGATGCATAGGATTATGTGCAGTGTGGAGGTATATGGCATTGTGTTCTCATGGGGTAAGACTATGCTTGCCCACCTATACAAGGATATTTACAAGTTTACACAAGAGTCCTTCAATGGTGGTGTGAGTGCAACTACCTTATTGTATTGCATACAAATAGCAATTGTGAGACTAATTGGATTACCTAGGGTAGAGTGGGCACCTTCATAGCCATTTCGAGAGTGGTGGATGAGTAAATTGGATATCCAGTCTCCTAGGATGGATCATTATAGATGAGTTTTAGATATATTGGTGGCTCATGATATCATTTAGAGGCCCTATAGAGGATTTTTTAGCTAGGTTGAGGATGGAGTGCAATTATAGTATATAAGGGTCAGTTGTTGGATACATCATTACTATGTTGGAGTGTACGAGCACTTTCAGTATGAATAAGTGACTAGATGTTTTAGAGTACCATAGGGTGTGCCCCTAATAGTATGGGTGTGGGTGAGGAGTGCATAGGCACCAGTGAGGGTAGAAGATCATGTGAGGCCTACTGAGGCTAAGTTGGCACCATTACCTTTAGATGCACAGGATGAGGCTATAGATATTCTTGATGTGGATGATGTTGGATGTATAGATGCATATATTGCATGGTGGGCTAAGCATCGGTGGGATCCATTATATCTTATTGATGGAGGGGATGCTCTAGAGTATGAGGATCCTAAGCCAATCCAAATGATGGGAGGTAAGCAATAATTTCATTTGAATTATGTATAATTTTGTGCTTTTTAGTTTGATTTTAAATTATATAGCTAACTTAGTGCCATACTTTGTGTGCAAGTGGAGTGGGAGGTGCTCAAGATGAAGCATAGGCTAGGGTAGGAATTGGAGATGAAGATTACTAAGAAACCATCATTAAGTTAACACCCTAAGAGCTCACATGGCATGTACCTGATGATGTGGTAGAGGTAGGTTTAATAGAGCGAATGACAGTTATGACTAGTGTTCATGCTCATTTATTTGATAGGGATACTATAGCTATAACTACATACATTAGGGTGGCAGGAGAGAGAGAGACGAGTTGAGAGCTAAGTTGGAAAGGCATAGGATGACTCCACCTAATTTTGGATCTATTAGCATGAGAATCATGGATGAGTATATAGACCTTCAAAGGTGATATGCAAACTTATGTGAGGAGTTTGGTTGGCTATTAGAGTGAGAGAGTCATTGCAAGAGGTATGCAACAACTCAGGGAGGTACAAGGCTATCGAGTACTAGAGTGGATTATGGGACTAGTACTAGTAGGGAGAGTGAGACTAAGAGTGAGTGCATAATGCCCATTCATGACTGATTGTGTTTGATACAGTGTATATGTTTTTGAAAACTTGTTATATATATATATATATATATATATATATATGGATACTTGTTTGATTTTAACTCAGTCATATTGTGTTATCAATTTTGGAGTATCTTAGTATATTTATAGAAAATGGTTGATTATAAATAGTTGATTTGACATTGATGTTGAGGTTGCATATGTTTTGGTAAAATGTTGTTTGGGATGTGATTTGATTGTTCATGATATGTTCAACTATGATGTTAGGTTTGATTTCAAATTGTATGTAAGTAAAGAACTTTATTTATTTTGTAATTTTTAAATTGATTTGGTAAATTGAGTTGGTTTAAGATTGGAAAAAATAGGATATTGATAAAGTCAATATTTTGATAAACTAGTTTGGCTAGGGATGGTTATTTAGAACTAGGAATGTTAGTTGTTAGTATAAGGGGATGTAAGATAGCATTATGTGCATATCACTTCCCTTAGAGTGGATCAAGAATGCAAAGGTTGGCTTCCATCATTTCCATATGAAGTGAAGCTATAAATTGATACCAATATGAATGTGTGTCGTATCACTATCTGAACCTAGATGGCCAACTGAATAAGTGCCCATATTGCTTATGTTATGTAGGAACATGAACTATATATGATACTATCTATTGTGCACTACCTATAGTTATGCATGGAGACTCTACCAAATGTAACCTTACTAGATGTGCAACTAAAACTTTATGCTATGAAGAAGGCTCATCTATCCATAATCATAGTGGATTGTTGCATGAAATAATACCTTGTGGCCTCTATTTTGATACATGTGATAGAGTAATAGATCAAAAAGGATCTAAAATTTATGATGGTGGCTTGTCTAATCTCAATTGTAGCAAGTTTCTACATGAAATAGGTCTATGAAAACTTGACCGTAGTGAATATCTCTCTAAATTGGTGATCTACAATGTGGATTCCTCTAATCTTAACTATAGTGGGTTGTTACATGAGATACGACCCTAAAAACTCTGCTATAGTGCATGTGACTATGTTGGATATGTATATGGAACTACATTATGTACTCCTTAAACTACACTATTATATGTTGGTTATTCTCACTGTACTAGTTTCCAAACCTTCTGAATAGGTGGAATAGGAGATCTCCTATGAGGTTCTATCCTAATAGTTGCATTACTCTCATGATGAGAAACCAATAATTATGGTGAAGGAATGTTCGGGGACAACTCAATCATGGAGGAATGAGGTCTAGGAATCCATGATGGAGGAGAATTCAGTGCCCCCTATGTGAATGATATGATGTCATTATCAACACATATATTAATGCAATACTTGAGTCCATAACAATCATTATCTTTGTCTCCACGATTATGATGATAGTTATAAAAGGGTTAATGTGGCTGTCCATTTAAGAGATGTGGATCTCATTGATGAGTAGAACGTAATGTGATTAACCTTATATTTAGTAGTACTGATAATATGACATATGGGCTATCCCATTCTGAATCAAATTGTAATAGTGCCTTGTTGTTGTTCTCTATAGTGCATATTATAGGTTGTGCTCTATAAATTGGCTCTTTGTTCTTAACTGCTTACTTTTATAGTTGTGGTCTCCTATCTTGTTTAGGACATGATGGATGATGTGTGTTAGGAGATGTAGATGGAGGTACTATAGTGAAATCTAGAGTAATTAGATCAACTAAATCTACCTCAATCAAACCCTATTTATTTTCCAAGGTAAGAACTGTATAGCGTAAGTGCCTAAAAGAGGAATCTATCTGATATAATAGATGCTTGAGGAGAGGTTGGTAAAACCCCTTAATAAAGATATGTTGAATCTATAAATCTAATGGTTTATAGATCAATATTAACATGTGTGTCTTGAATCATAAGATATAATCACTAACTAGTTTTGAAGTATTATGATGCAATGTAGAAAGTTTCTCATATGTAACATGAGGGCCTGTGTTTGCTATGTAATATTTGATAAATGTCTCCTTTAGGTCATCATATGTGTGCAAGGAACCAACAGGGAGTAGATGAAAGAACCAATTCTATGCATTACCAACTAATGTCTACTGGAACAACTTGAGTAGAATCAAAGGACTCACATGGAAAGCAAAGCCTTCTAAAAGGCTTGAAGGTTTACAAATGGATCTTTAATTCCATCAAAGTGAGGCAATGATGGTATCTATAAATTCTTAGGCAATGAAGCTTTTACAAATGTCTTTAAAAGGGGGTTACCATGTAATTCATTGGCATCCATCCAAGACTTATAAGCCTTATTTTCCAAAGTAAGGAGATATACTTGGTGTTGTAATTCACCAACTGCATGCATCAAATAAATAATCTCCTAGGATGGTATATTTGCATCTTAAAGTGGTTCATTTAATCATTAGATTTGATCATTAATTTTAGCCATGAGAATGTTACATTTAGAAATTAGATCATAGAGGGCGGGTGTGCTCACTTGGACCTTTGGAGGAATGGTAACTTGGACCTTAGTAGAGGGATGTGGGCTACCATTCTTTTTAGGTAAAGAGTGAGAAACATGTGCTAATGAAGTAGGGGTGGTTTGGGAGATTCATTGGTATCTTTATGTTTCAATGAATCACATTCTAATTGAGTAGAATATGTGATGTTATAATTGATGTATGCATTATTTGAAATAGAATCATGCATAGAAATAAAAGTAACATTTTGTAATGCATTATGTTTGAGAGGAGTGAGAGAAGAGTTAGAAGCATGAGATTAATTTTATTCTTGTCTATGTACATAATAATCATCATTATTCCATGCATTATCATAATCAAAAAAAATTTCATAGTCAATCTCATTTGCATGTTCACTATCATACTCATTATCACTTCCATTGTCACTAGGGAGAGGTGTAAGAGAAGAATTTAATTCTTTTCTAAAATGCAATAAATTATCATGTGAAATTGGAATATTATGTTTATATATGTTATCCATGGATGGAGTGTATACATTATTTCCATATGCACAATGACAAGTAAGAGAAAGAGAGTTATCATTAGGACATTCTTTTGACAAAGTAGAGTTAAGAACATGAGATGGATCATTTGAACTATGCATTGGAATTTTGATTCTATTGCATTTATATTGTTGTAATTTGAACATAGAAGTAGCAAAAGAGAGGGAGAGAGAGATTAAGTTCACATGGAAGCAAATTATCACCAATAAGAGGTTCACTTAGAAGTGCATGACTACTTTGTTTATTTGGTGCATTGTGCATAGGATAATGTGGTGAAAATTATCTTTCCCATTTATCAAAATTATTTTCTTTAGAAGAGGGAATAAAAGAGATAGGTTTGAGAGAAGAAGATGCATCTACTTTTTCTTCACTATCACTTTCACATGCATCATCATATTCCTCATTACAACAATAGTAATTATCTTCATTATAAATGAAATCATTTTTCACATTTTTAGCTAATGTGCAATTTTGTAAATTTGTCCATTCATTGTCATAATTATGAGAAAAATCTAGAAATTGATCTATGGAATGAGAGGGAACAAGTGCCTTAGTGGCCATTTTATTTCTTTCACCAAAGATAATGTGTAAAAGTACTATTAAGCAAACAAATTCAAGAATAACTACCAACATAGAGATTTTGACAATATTTTTGACACTCTAAACAATTTGCAACATTCCATTATCTAAAAATTGTAAGGAAGGCTTGGGGTTTGAGGACCTAGTTTGAAAATCTAGGGTTTTGGGTTGAGTTTTTAGAATCTTGAAAATTATTTCTATAATTTAAATTCTAAAATAAATTTGAATAAAATAAATGCACAAAAATTTATACAAAAATAAGAAATTTAAAATCTAATTTTTGCACAAAATATGAAGAAAAAACCCAAAGGGTACCTAGGGTTTTAGATTTGTTCGAAGTAAGTCAGGTTTACCAAAATGTTTTATTATTTTTGGAAAGCTAGAGTCTAGTTCCTAAATAATAAAGGTTCTAAAGTAAAGGGGGAAATGTAATTAAATATAGTAAAAGATAGATTTATATCAATTTCAATTGCATAGGGAAAGAAGTAAACATATCTAGAAAAACAAGTTGAGACGAATGATTCAGGGGTTGAAAAACTATTGTACAATACTAGGAAGATGTTAGGAACCTAGAATTGGATTTCATTCAGTGAAAGGATAGGAGTGCCAAAATAGGACACCCTAGGGTCTAATAATATTATCCTTTTCTGCCACTGTTATTCAAACTACTCGTGAAGACCTAAGTTTTATGGGTTTTGATTGTTATCTATGTGCGAGCCTACCTATGAAATTTTGGATGTTGAATGTCGATGGAGTTCTCTATAAATCCATTTCAATATTAAAACCCTAGATTTATCTACACATATGAAACAACAAACATATCAAAAGTAAAAGGGGGAAATTTTGGGTGAGGACAAGCATGATCACATGATCTAAAACCCCTGTTATCCTAATCGCTTCCTATATTAACCCTCAAGCTAAGGTCTTAGATAAAATATAGTTATCCCTTAGAGAACTTGAATAATCAATGTGCACGGTAGATGTAAGAATGAACTTTCACCTAGGCCCTTCCTTGATCAAGCAATGAGCTCTATGTGTGACACAGAATGTTGAGCTATACTATTGACTGATTTTTAATTATGTATTATACCAAAGTAATAAGTGATAGATATAAAATGCCTTATGTAGTCCTTTGTATAAGAGAATCTTTATTTTTAATTTGGGAACTTTATTTATATTTAGCAAATATTATAAAAACAAACAAAACTTAAAGACAAAGCTAAAAAGGGATTGGGACTCATTAAGCGAGGAAACCTAATAATTGGGACTCAAAATGTAGTTGGATAAAAGTGTTGGAAATGGGACACCTTAGTGTCTAGCACTATCTTCCAACCCCAACACTCATGTCCTATAGGCTTGGGACCTAGGGGATGAAACTAGCATGAAAAATGGAGTTTGACTAAGTTAGAATGACCATCTAAAAGGCTATGGATGACTGAAAATAAGCAAATAGGTGATTCAATCATGAAAGAATACCAAGATAATAAAAACAAAAGACATGGCTAATGTGAACAAGGCTCATATTCTCCATTCAGAGTCTCCTATGAAAGGACTATGAAAAGACATGATATGTGTGGTTGCTTGACCAATTTTGGGTGTATACAGTCTCAGTGCTCAAATAATTACATAATGTTCCTTATTGGTCATCTAGAAGTGACCAATATTATGGTATAATTGAAATCATTGTATTTCTGGAAAGGAATAAAGAAATATGTAGTTGATTTTGTGTCAAGATGCTTAGAATTTCAGTGACTGAAATCATAACATGTTCATCCTATGGGGTTTTTGTACCATCATGACATTATAGAATGGGAGTGGATAGTCATTAGCATGGACTTCATCCAAGGGATACTAATGTTAACAAATATGCATGACATGATATTGGTGGTAGTTTCCAAGTTGACCAAAGTAGCACACTTTATATAGGGTAACTTGATAGATGATGCATTAGTTCTAACTAAGATATTTATGTAAGAAATTTATAGGTTGCATGGAATTCTTGAGAAAATAATTTTTGATATAGACCCTTGCATTTTAAAACCCTTAATGTAGCCTTGAAAACTCGACTTAATTTTAGCATAGCCTATCATCCTAAAATAAATGTTCAAATAGAAAGAGTAAATTAGTTTTTAGAAGATTTGTTGAGGATGTATTACATGGACCAAGAATACAAGTGGGAAGAATACCATGTACTAGTTGAGTTTGCATATAATAACTCATTCCATTTAACTTTGAAAATGACACTGTTTGAGGCTTTATATGGAAAAAAATGTGGAACACCTATCAACTGAGACATATTATCTAGAATAGGATAGTTTTTAGGTTTGAAATATTAGTTAAATTGGAAGAACATATGAAATTAATTAGAAGGTTGGTTGAAGCCAATAATATGTCAAAAAGTTATACTGGTCTAAAAATAACAAAAATCAGTTGGACATAAAGATTTTATGTGTGTTAAACCATAAAATATCTCTATTAAATTTGGCAAATCAGCCAAGATAGTACCCATATTTATAAGACCTTTCAAGGTTCTAGAAGTGTTTAACCGTGTTGCTTAAAAGCTTGTTTTTCCACCAACATTATCTCATATTCATAATGTTTTTCATGTATCTTATTTAAAAAATACATGGCTGATCCATCTCATGCACTTGGTTGGAATATTTTATAGACTATGGATTTAAGAGTGGTAACAATAAAGCCTCTCATAATACTTGAAACATGCAAGCTCAACTAGTGTAATAGAGAAATGGTTGAATATTATTATCATAAATTTTGAAAATGACAAAAAATCAATGAAAATTCAATTTTTAATAAACAGATAAAATTTATTGAATTTCACCTTAAAATGTCAAAATTTTGAAAAAATCAAAATTTTTAATTAATTAATTAAAATTTTATGACTAATTTACTTTTTATCCTAAATTATTTAAAAACGTGTTTGATCCTTCTGTGCAAAAAGCCATTGGCATTCCCCATAATTTGTAAAAATATTTTATTTTACATGAATTGTGAAAACACACGTTACTTTTTCATAATTAATGTAAATTACAAAAACTATTTCAGCTTCTGTGCAAATTGGAAAATACTCAATTTGCAATTTTGTTTTGGGTTTCAGTGTAATTTGCAATTTTATTTTTGGTTTCCATGCAAATTGCGAAAATGTTTTTGATTTTCATACAAATTGCAAAAAAAAATTCATTTCCCATACAATTTGCAAAAATGTTTTAAAACTTCATGTAAATTGCAAAAACATTTTAAATTTCCCTTTTCCATGCAACTCAAAATTCTATTTCCACAAGTCACGCAAATGCAAATCAGGCTTCCTCAAATAGTGCAAATGTAAGTTACATTTATAAAAGTCATGTAAATGCAAACTTCCACTTTGCGAATTTCATTTTTCTATGGTGTAAATTATCATTATTAAATGAAGTTTCTTTTTCAAGTCTACATGCAAACTCATAATTTTTTTTCATTAATTATGCAAATACCGTTGCTTCCTTGGGTAGTGTTAAAAGAAGTTTGTCTTCCATTAAAATTTATCTTTTCAATTTGCATGTTCATTCTAGAAATTTTTAACATTTTAAGAATTGAATTTCTATCTATGTTTTAGCAAAAAACCACTAAGAAGAATTTTTTTCATGTTCATAGAAGGAAGCAAATTGAAGAAAAAAAAAGGATTTTTGGTCGTGCAAGTTCACAGAGGTTTTCAAAAATGTTTTCAAGATGAGGGTAGAACATTTTACTCATGAAAGAAAGGGAAAGGTCTACCAAAATCTTCAATTCTTTCTTCTTCTCTCCCACCAGTCACACCATGCAACCCGTATTAAAGGCATTTTAGGCAATTTGAAGAGTTTTATTTGGAGTTTTAATTTCTTCCAGAGGCACCATATAGGTTGTACACCTCCCACCTATGAGCAATTTTCAAATCAAAATATACAAACTTTTATAAATCTTTCCCAAGACTAAGCTAGGCGCTACATCCCATAACAGAGTTAAGGCAAATGCAAATTTTATTTTAAAAAAATCTTGATTTTCTTTCTGAATGCCACATGAGTTCTAGGCCTAAAGAAGAAAAGAGCAGATTTTAGTTCAAATTTTGATAAATGCATTTTTTATTTCTTCTACCAAGAAGGATGCCACATAGGTTGTACAACCCCCAAAAAGATAGATTTAAAAATATTTTATCTCCTTCAGCCATACAAGTCGTGCGACCTATGCTATAAGTTGTGTTTGGCAATTTTTTATTTTTTTGCTAGAACTCTAAGTCGTACGACCTGCAACATAAGCATATTTCATTAAAAAATTTAATTTTCTTCAACCATTGGTAAATCGTACAACCTACTATTGACAAACTTTGAGTAAAATTTTTAATTTTTTTATTTTCTCTAACCCAACACCAAATCATATGGTTGTCGTACGGACAGCCATACACCTATGTAGGAAGGTGAGGAAATAAGAAAAGAAAAAGAAAAAGAGAGGAAAGCAAAAAGGGAATATGCAGATTTTGTTATAAATATTTTCCATCTGCCAATTAATTTTTTTTATTCGCACAATTTTTGAAATGGTACAGTTTTGGCTTAGAGGAAGATGTTAAAATAGTTGATGGGGTTTTTTGATAAAAATTTGGTTTCACCGAATTGGTAAAAATCAAGGATAGAATTGATGGGGAAAAAATTTTGACCATTTTGGTTCATGAGTTAAAGATTACATGGTCACGAGATTTCCCTAAAAAAATGCTAAGTGTTGATATAAAAATATATTTTACGATATTTTTAAATTGTAAAAATTTTATAAAAAAATCACAGAGAATAGGGAAATAGTTTAAAATTTGAAAAAGAAATTATTTTATAATTTCTTTAATTAATTTTTGTTGGTTGAAAAAGTTCATGATAAGCAATATAGAAGAATTTTTTATAGGTGCATTTGCAAACAGATAAATTGGTAAAAGGGAAATTGGAATTCATATAGGGAGCATTAAAAATACATTGGAGTAATTTTTACAATCAAATTGTGAATACATACTTCAATTTGTATTTCTATCATTTTTCACAAATAAGAAGCTTTTTCAAAAAAAATTGTCAATTTTTTTGTCAAATTGATGTCTTTGTCTCTTACTTCAAAAAAGGATATTTTGAGTAAGGACAAAGAAATCATGAAGTATCAGTTTCAAGGTGTGACACTTCCTTCACCACTAAAGTCCAACATTGTAAATATCACCGACATCAATCTAAGCCACATCAACTTGGATGAGTTTTTAGAAAGAATAAACATAGTGCATAAGATAGACTTTGGTCAAAGTATTTGTGATAGTGGATTGGCACAGGGAAAAACATTCCCAATTTCATTACAATCTCCTGAGTTAGTTTTGGTCATGGCAAATAATTATAACTCAGAGATAAGGGAGATAAGAGATCCTCAGGGGGAGTTGGTAGTGAGTTTTGCTCTTGAAAAATCGACAGCATTTTTTGCCTTCTAGATCGTGAATCATTTATGCATCTAACCCCTAAGTCCTCTTAAAACTTTTATGTTGGCAATAGAATGACATGTTCTAAACAAGTCAACAAAGCTTGGTTGACTAAGCTAAAACATTCTTCTACTCAGCTTCTAAAAAATCTTACAAGATCTGATTTCAAATATGAGATAAGTGACATGATCACATTATTGCACATGATAGTGGAAAATCAAATAGCAAATAACTTTCAGACATGGATGTGTAGATTCTTTTGGATCATCCTTAATAATAATTAATATATCAATTAGGGGTAGTTCATCATCGATGCCATTCACAAGCAGCTCATGGAGGTAAAAGTCACGTCAAAATTTTATGACTTCATATCTTATTTACACTATATCAAGTCAAAGGTATTCTAAAAAATTGCATATAGAGGGTGATTTTATGAAAGCAATGGCATATGACTTCATCCACAGCTAGCATCAAAGGAAAATGCTCGTCACTTTAGAAGAGTAAATGATTGCTTTATTCATTTTGTCATCTAGTTGTTTGAAAATGAACTCTTTAACACAAGAATATTAGTTGCAGTCACTATAGAGATAGAAAGATGGGGAGCTTATTTCATATAATTCTTAACCTTTATTTCTTTGAGAATCATTGGTTGTTAAATTGTTCCTTATATCCTCTCATAATATGTCAACAATAAATGGGTGTTGATGGAATTGGTAAGATAACTTGTAGAAACACATAAGTTCCTGATAAGTTGATATAAAATAGGGATAAAATTTCCAATGTCCATTGGCATGTATATTTGCCCTTCACTAGTGAAGGCCAAGACAATTGAGTAATAAATGTCTCGCTATAATCTCAAGACTATTTGAAAGCATGTGTTCATTTGACAATAAGGGCCTAATTAAACATAATCTTAGATCTTCATTTCAGCATATTTCACATTTTTAAGACTATTGGATGGATTGTGATGATGAGAAAATAGTGAGAATCAAGGACTATTCATGGTTTATCATGAGATAAATAGTCAAATTTGGCGTAATGAAAGTGCCAAAATAGTTGGTGGATGATGAGGTTACATTAGACCCCATCTTTGAAAAAGAGAGCATTGTGACAAATCCATTACCCATAGTACATTGGGACAAAAAGGAATCTACTTCTCATATAAGTAGAACAAGAGTTGTACTTGATAGAACTCTTAGGTGGTTGAAAGGCAAGGTAGTTGATGTTACGAATCTTGATTTCCCTAAACCTCCTAGGGAAGATGGATTTATTAACTTTTATAAGCAATAAGATGAGCCAGAAAAGACAAATGAAGTAAGCCCTAGTGGAGAACCCCCAATGATAGAAGTGGCTCATTACCCTAAAACTAATCAACAAGACATTCAACCATGATAAACTATCAAGTTAAAAATAAAAATGTTAGGTGAAAATGTTTCTTCGTCTCATAAGATTTTAATTTCTCAAGAGGTTCCAGTTGATAGTTTTCTATTTTCTCAAGAATTGGTGAAGAACACAACTCAACAATTCTTGGCTTCAAATGATACAATGTTCCCTATGTCACCTACTTTCCCATTAAAAGAGGTTACTCATATTTCTTCATCTTATCCATCAAATCCTGAGTTGCCTACTGCCCCATCTCTAAGAATTCCTTTTGATATAATCAATACACAAGAGCAAACTGAAACATCTTTTCAAGGTACCCCAATTGATAAAACACCTTATTCACTTAGGTAGGCTTGTTCCACCTATTTCAACTATTTTCCCATTGCCTTCCTCAAGCACGACAACTTCAAATTGGTTGTCTATAGTAATAAAAAGAAAAAGAAAAATTGTTGAATCTGAATAGATAGATTTCAGAACCTTGATAGTTCCTTTCTCAAAGAGGCCAAAGAAAGTGAGGATAGTTTCATGAATGGTGACAAATGAAAGGGGATAAAAATATGTGAAAGTGGCCATTCCTACGATTTAAATGGATGTCATAAATCAGGGTTGAAGACTACCAGATATCCAGGGTTCATTTAGAAAAATTACCCAAAGAAGGGATGAAAGGAGATGTATAGTTAGTGATTGGCACCATCTTTGATAAAATATACAAAGACAAGGTGATGAAATATAAATTGAAAGAGAAGGTGGAACAATTAAACTCAATAATATAGAGATTGATTGGGTCAATTTAACCATTTATCACTTCATCGAGTCTTCATGCTGAGACACTGGAAAAAGTAAGAGAGGTAGGCCAAATGGGTAATGTAGTGAAATACTAGATTAAAAAAGTTATTGATCAAGGAGCCTTAGTAATTCTCATTGTATTGATGATGTTCTCTAAAATTTAATCATAATATGAACAACTAGAAATAAAGTAAAATGGATATGCTTAGGAGAAACAAAATTAGGAGGAACTCATTCCTAGGTTGGTCGTATTTTCAAATTTTCCTTCTATTGATCTTGTTAAAAAAGGAGTGATCAATAAGGATGAATTTATCTATTAGATTGAATTTATTTGGGCCACTAAATTTAGAATCTAGTCCCTTTAAGAGTGTATTCAAAAATTCAATGATACAAGGTCACTTGGAAGTGACACGATGATAGAAATTGACACTAAAGTCAAAAAGTTGAATTATCATTTTGTCAATGACAAGGATTAAGAGGGGAATCTAATTTCAATTGAGATCATAATTTGAGAATTCAAATAAAGAATTCAATATATTTTCAATCCTACATCTGCATTTGGTCATGAATAATTTCATCAGTTGTCCAAATTCCAAGTGAATGTGGATAATTTAGATATGAAAATAAATAGTGTCCAAGGCAAGCTTTAGGAAATGAAAGAGTTAGACTACTCGATAGACATTGCCTACAGATACATAGATGGACTAGATGAAGACTTGATTAAAGTATTTTTGCATGTTTTTTATGACTTCTTGAAAAAGAAATAATTGTCAATACAACAACAAGAAGAATGAAGAATTACTTTCAGTGTTTTTGCATTCTCTTATCTTGTTTCTTTATACCTAACTTGAGTTGTTTCATTCTTTTTCCCCTTGTAAATGTGCATTGTAATTCTGTAAAAAAAAATTGTAATTTTTCCAACATACTTTTTCAAGTTGTGTAAATTGATAATGTGCTTTTTCAAGTAGTACAAAACCCTAATTGTTTTCTCAAGTGGTATTAAATGCTTAAAAAGTTTTTGCACCATTTCAAGTTGTAATTTCTCGTTGGTGTTTTTGTAATTCTGTAAAAAGGCAAAATAGGTGGTTTTGCACCACAACCACCAATTTTGGCTTATAAATACAAGTTAGGGCATCATAATAAAGGTTGAAAATAGATAAAATTTTGTTAGAGCATTGTAAAAAGAGGTCAATCATTCTACTCTTTAGAATCAATATAAAGAGGTGTTTCTAAACTTTGCCTTAGTAATATATTTTGAATTATGTCTTTTGTTGAATTAAATGTATCTGATTTTCATTGTCATTATTATAAATTTCAAACTATGAAGAATAGGAAGTTAAATTACAAAGTTTCTATCTAGAGTTGTAATTTACATTTCCAACACATGTGAAAATCTTGATGGGAATAGAGACAATTTCTTAGTTGTTTCTATTAGAAAATATAGAAGATTATTAGTTTTTGTTATCAAAGTGAAATAGTCTTATGGTATATGTTTCATATCCTTAAGGATATGATTATGTCTTTTCAACCCATTGAATGATTGAAATTTTCCTCTTCTGAAAGTCAAAATTTCTCTCAACATTTTTGTCTAGTCTTAGTTTCTAACTTGACGAGTTTGTTACTTAAAACTCTTCCCTTCTCTCTCTCTCCCTCTCTATATATTCCTTTCTAAAAACTCATTTTCATAATTTTAGGTTAAAAGTAATACCCCATGATTTACATTCTTTTGTTTGTAAATATTACTTGCTTTCTTATTTTGGCTTTCATTAAAGGTAGCTTCGCCTGCTAATAGGAGAGGGACTTTGTTCACCACACTGTTGACGTGAAGTCATCGATTTGTTCTCTTGAAAACTTTTCATGCCAATAAATATGAGGTCAAGTGGGACTAATATTCTGAAGATAGTGCTACTTGGGAGGATTATGAATAATTTCACATATTATTTCCTCATTTATTTGATTGATATATTTTGTTGAACTTATTACATTTTTAGACATGTTTCATTTGTAATAGCGTAATTATAATGATGACCTATTTAGGTGAAGAGGATGTTACATCTTGACCTATCTTTAATAAACAACACTCATTTTTAACACATAGTTATACTATTGATTGTGGGTAAATTAGATGTATTATATTGTTATTATTTATTTGGACTGTTATATTTTCCATTTTGAATCTTTATTTCTAGCACATTTATTCAATATAAAATTTATGGTTTTGGTTAGCTTTTATGTATTTGGCATATATAATTTAGTGGTATTTATATCATTTATTGTTAATTAAATTTTTAATTATATTGATATAAATGGGTTAACTGCATTTTACTTGTTCGATGTGGATGCAGGACAGTTTCACCCTTATAGAGTGGTATAGAGTGAGAGAATCATAGGGGAAAGGGTAGAAAATCATGAAATTTCGAAGTACATAGAGCCTATCGAGAATTATCACACACCCACATAGGTTATTTGAGTAATATCAGGTCTCATAGTGTTTTTTTTTATTGTTAATGACTATTTGATTATTGTGTTACTCATGTTGCATGCTTTTACCTTAGATAGCCTATATATTGTAGTTTTGATTGCATGATCATGTTTAGTATTACTTATGAATCATAAATTTGTATTTTTGAACACTTACCTTGCATGATCACATTTAGTCTACTTGTTGTGAGTATGTTTGTATTGTTTATTTCATTCATCTTACTTGTTGAGTTATATGTTGTACTTCCTACATAGTCGTAGTTCAAAAGGGGAAGTTTTTATGCATAACAGTTTAGTTATATTAGGAATACCCTATTGAAAGTATCAATTTTGAATAGACTCATTTTTTATGGTCATTAATGTATTAGGATACAAAACCACCACATGGTGTACATAACATGACCTAGAGGACATTAAAAAACACTAACAAAATTTAGTAAAAAGTTTGATTAATGTATCGATTCATGGTATATGGAATAATCATGCAAAAAACATATGTTAGTTAAGACAAAACATACAAATGATTTAGGGTATTCAATAAATTTGTTGTAAACACAGGTGTTGGAAATTCTTAGGTTTTATGACTTTGGTTAACTTGAGGTTGAAAGAGTGCAAGTTGTAATGGTCAAATCATATATGGTTTTTATGACACAATTCTATCAGTGCACTTATAGTGAACTTATCTCATAGAAAATGCATGTATTTATGATTATTGGTGGTCATTTATAAAAAGAGGAGGTTACTGCAATAATGGTGACATGCAATGAGGAGATGGGCAAGATAATGGAAATAAATTAAAGAAATAGAAGAAATAAAAACACACGACAAATGTGGAAAACTAAAAGAAAATAATGTGTTCGCACAAGTGGATAAATTAGATAAAGAAGAAATGACTGTCATTTCATATCTTTTAGATAAGTAATGATTTATAGAACAATCTGTGTGTGGATTATGTGGGTTTTCTTATATGATTGGATTTTTACATGCCTTAGTTAATATCATTTCATTATTTCATCATACTATGAGATTAAGAATGAAACCCCTTATTTTTGGAAACCATAAAACCTAGAGATTTTTGGAAAATGGAAGCTAGGTCTTCTCTTAATGTAATGACATTTAGTGGGTTGTGCTTATTAGCTTGATATTGTAAAAGCCCTCTAAAATATACTAAAATTGTTAAAGGAAACCATAGTTATATTTGATAAATAATTGGTTGTGGGTTGTTGGTTTTATGAAAACCTGTTCTGCTAAAAATTTCTCCCCTATATGGACTTGTGGGAGAGAGCTTACTCTCACCTGTAAGCCCATAAAGGGGATCCTTCTATCAAAATGTATTCAATTAATCTAAAACTTAATGAATAAACATTATATTTGTTGACTTATTAAACAAAGGGTCAAAAGACTTGAAGGTGGTTGCAAAACCACCTACAAGCCTAGAGTTGGTTTAGATGGATGGGAATAGTTTACACAACTGTACGCAAACTTTGTTTTAAAAAATTTTGATAAGGAAAAAATAGAGCTATGAATGAAAATTTATGCTTGTTTTATTAGTGAAACTTGTAATTTTATACATACATGGAGATAGTGAAATCATAAATATTAAAATTTCCTTTTTTTTTACGAGTTAACTATAGACTTGAGTATGTTAAAGTTATTTAAATTCTCACACTTAGTAACTATTGATAGTTAAAGAATTAAGGGTAAATACTTGATCAACCTTTCCTTTTAATTATCCATATAATATATGGAGGAGTAATGGCGAGTATGTTAAATTGAAATCTTGAGTAGATTCAAGGTCTACTACTAAGGTGTTTTTCTATGTTCAACAATATGAAATATGGTATATAGTATGAATGATGTAGGGGTAAAAAGTAATAATATTATTTGTTGTTTTTAATATCAATTTAAGTTGTGTATACAACTACTAGTAGGACCACCTAGAGGGAGAATTCTTGAATTAAAAAAGTTTTAAATTCATATTATGAATACATAAGTAATATTATAGTTCTATACATTTTCAACCCATAATACTTTATAGTTTATGTGTTTGATTAAGGTCATAATAGATAGAGGCATACCTAAGGTCTATTTAATTGGTTACATGTAGTATTAATTATAATTTCACATATGATTCTCATATGGTTTTATATACTTGCATCATCATTATTTGCCCCTTCTTGAAGGAAAGGGCCACTCCTAGTGGGGAGGTGTGTGGAAAATCATTGGTTTGTAGTTAGAGGTAAATCACCTAGATGATGTTTTCCCTCCCTACAACTAAATCTTTACTGATCCTAATACATACTCATGACTATTGTATTGATTTCATGAGTTGTTTCATTCAATCTCCATTATATTATTTTACTTTTAACATTATTGTATCAAGTTGGCTTACACAATAGTGGTTGTTGGCAACCATGTATATTCATTATTTATTACATTATACTGTAATAATGGTTATATATTTGGGTTATAGATGGTTTGTTAAACCATGAATTTCATTTATTGATGTATTACTGGGCCCCCTTTTGTGTCAACTATGTGGACTGTGCCAACTCAACATAATTTGGTACAAGGTAATCATGAGGAATGATTGCTCCCTTTTGTACCTTTTGGCACTAGATGGAGGAATCCCCAAGGATCCTGTACCAGCTGATAGGTAGTTTCTTGGCATTAGCTTTCAAAGGACATCCTTGTAGGTATTTTAATGTGGAAATTAGAGAGCACATGTGTCAGAGTAGTAGAGTTGACAGGATAGCGACCCCCGGTGATAGCTCAGCATCTAGCATGCACTCATCCAACCTAGGTAGCATAGTGGAGCTAGCAGGATAGCGACAGCACAACACTTAGCATGCACCCATATAACCTAGAAATAAAATGCTCCTTTGTCTATAAAAAGAGGGTTAAACCTGAAGTGAAGAATGAGGTGATTAACATTAGTGAATCTCTACTAAAATTGTGAGCTAATATTAATATTTTGTAATCTGTATAAACTAGGTTAGGCATTCTGAATATATATCCCAAGCTCACCTGTGAGCTGATATGCATGAGTAGTGTCAAAGATGAGCATATGCTTTGTTTTCATGTCCTAAACTTTGTATGTTGAAACTATAAATCAATGAAGAATGTTATTGGAGAAATGGAGTGTTGATTATTTCCATATATTTAGTGTTAGTGTATGTTGTGAGTTTAGTTTTATATGAATGATGATATAATTCCATGTTTTGAATGTGTTGTGGTATAAAAGTCTATCTCAGGTCACTAATAGCATCATTGTTCCATATAGTGACTTTGGCATAACCATAAAATAGATTAAGTGTAGAAAATGGCATGTGTCGAGGCCCTAATACCTATGCCTAGAATGTTAACTTGAAGAATAAGCACTTGAGCATAATCCATCCCCATCACTCAACTAAGTGCCTAAATGGCCCCTAACTATTTAGGACTTATTCCTTTAATTAGGCTAATGCCTATAGAGTTTTCCTATATTAGCCTAGCATCGACAGGTCACCTAAGCTCGTCTTTCCAATGACTAAATCCCATTGAAACCAAAGTTGTGCCATGTTTCAACTAACCCAACATAGGCTTGATCCCTTCATTGTTATACTTCAGGTGAGCACACAAGGCTTGCACCTTATTTAAAATTAATGCCAGTGTAGTAGTGTGTTAAATATTGTGTGCTATAGACCTTATTATGCTCATGTATAGTTTTACAAAGTATAAAATTGACTTGGCTTGACTGTTAAGTGCATGACTAAGCACAAAATCTAAACAAGAGAAATAACTACACCATTTTGGTTTCATTACTGACACATGTCAAATTTTGTTAGTATAATGGTGCAATAGATCGATGCTCTAACTATTACTCGAGAACATCGAACATTAGCAAGAGCAAGTAGAAGATAGTTTTGCACAAAAGCATCCTACATACAAAGGATAGGAGCCAAGAAAATAGGTGCAAGCCAACATATACTATGTTTTGTATGAGGTGTTCTTTATGAGCTACCTGAGCATGTGTACCAGTGGTTAGTTTCCTATACTACCTCTAGAAGGCAAAGTTATAGCCAATGTATTGAGTGGATAAAGAATCACCTAGAGAGGCTTGACAACTTGGATGAAGTTTGAACGTGCACTCTAGACAAGTGGTGGAGTGGTAAATTAAAAATATACATATTAGAAATTTAGTGTTGACCTTCTCTTGTTCTGAAGAAGTAGAGTATGAGTTTCTTCATAAACTAAGGGGTGCATTTATAAGAGGACTCAACACTGAGCTGAAGAAACTTCTGGTGGATTATGGTATAGAAACTATAAGAATGGAAGGCTAAAATCCTTACATGTATGAGCACTCATAGAAGGTGAGGAGGGGAAGTTTAGGTTAGGTGAAATGGAAGAGGATGAGCAAGTTGACACCCGAGAGCTCGGGAGGCTAAAATATAATAAGTGAAGGTGTTGAATGATAGAGGATCTAGAACTTGGAAGTGCCAAGAGGACCCATAACAAGAGAGAAGGGCATGGGGAAGGATCCCTTGAAATGTAGTAGCATAAAGAGAGAGAGGAAGAAGCAAGAGACCAGGCTCAGTAATTAGGTCTAGGATACATTGGCTTTCTACAAGATGTAGTGATTGAGGATGTGCAACAAGAACTTACCCCTTTAAACCTAAAGTGAAAGCTCATGCATTGGATTCGACATTAGAAGATAGAAGAAAGGTAACTGACCCTGTTATCAATGTTAACTTTGATAGACTTCAAAGTTTAAACCAAGACTTTTTGATTGAGTAAGTGATTCCCTATGAGGAATTCAGTGGAGATATAATGAACCTAATGAGCACCAACCTAAGAATCTTGAACATAGGTGTAAGCATTCTTATACAGAGGATGTTAGTTGTGTTGACTGGGCAACAACCTACAAGGAGTGTCCTGGTGCCACAAGTGATCGGTACTACACCATCAAGTTCAACAATACAACCTACAATGATAGGTTCAATGCTTAACCCTATAATTGGAGGCACTAGAGGGCCACTTCCAATATAAATCCTAGGGGGAAAACACCTCAAAACCTGTGACTACCCCCTCAATAGATTTACTATGAGATGACAATGCACTTGCCTGAGTATTGCAACATAGAGAATGTTGTGGAGCATGTACTTAAGTGTGAGCTTCAATGTTACACTCAGGGCATCACTTAGTCAAAATGCAAGGTAAATCAATTCATGACCACTTTGTTAGATCATGTCCATACTTGGTATCAGAAGTTTGATCCAAACTAGGCTATGGTTGATTATGATGTGTTGAAGGAGGCTTTCTTGAAGGAGTTTGATATTCTTGAGTTCAAGTAGCAGAGCATCATGATGCTCAAGGAAATCAACCGAGGACTATTTGAGAGCATGAGCCTATATGATGCTTGATTTAAAACTCTTCTCTCCAAGATTTTGTATGACATACACCACTCCCAACATGCATAATAGTTTGTTGGGGGCCTACTAATGCCTTTTATAATAGCGTTATCCATAAAGACCTTCATAGACGCTCATGAAGTGCTTGAAGCCATGCTTTGGGATAAGGTAGTAGGCAGTGTTGATACCAAGATCAGCCCATTCATGAAGGTACAGAGTATGTCAATGGCCTCTTAGCTATAGAAGCTAACTACTAGTTTAGTGAACGACACTTGGAGTGGGTTATGATGCACTAACTATGAGTTGGAGGGGCATAACAAGAATAATTACCTATGAAGGAATGTTCACACCCGACTTTTCATCTATGAATATTATAATGGGTTGCATGACCCTTGGAACTATCCTCTATAGTAGCATGCTAGTCAAGTGAACACTATTATTTACTACAAGATGTGCGATGCCTATACACATTTCATAGTGAACTATCAAGTCATCAATGAGATGCACTAAAAGATGGAAAAAGGCACATGGTAGGCGATGAAAATATCTATTTTTTAGGTAAGTTAAGAAAATGAAGGCTATGGCTAATAAAATATGGGTTATGGGAATCAACGTAGCATGAGGGTGAGGCAGAGGACATGGTGTAGGAAGATTCCCATCATAATCATGTTATAAGTGCAGGTTGATCGAGCATTATCAGTGTGAATACCCCATGTATCTAATGTGTGGGTATTATCGAGGATCACATACGATCAAAGATTACCCAAACTTGTATAAAAAGCTGACTCAATGTCAACCTGGTGCAAATAAGGGTGATGCAATGGTTAGGCATGAATCAAGGGAGGAAAATTGGGCTCACAAGCCACAACATACTCGTAATGAATTACCTAAGGTACAATCCAAAACTTAGAGTGGGTTCACCACTCAAATACCCACTATGCCAACCTAAGAACTATGCTTAGAATATGGAAAATCCAGCCACACTGAGCACATAACATGACCTAAGCCAAAAAGTGCACCCTATCCTAACCTTACGTAGTAGAAGGATGTCCTACAACAAGCTATGAGCATGATACAAAACTTTTAGGGAGAGCTTCAACTAGCCAAAGATCTAAAGGCATAGGCCATCGCTTCATGCAAGAAGCAAAACCACCAAAAGGTTGAAGTGTAAGAGTTGATCGAGATCCTATGCCTCCTACAAATTGAATGGTTGTTGCCCCTACTGAAAGACTTATTATTGAAGCATGTAGTGAAGAACAAGAGGAAGAGGTTACACTTTAGATGATTGAATTTGTTACGTTTCATACGGAGTGGGCACATAAAGTTAGTCATACTCAAAATGTAGAGTATGACCAAGAGTTATTGATAGATGTCACCATTAATGGATGGTCAGTTTGTGAATTAATTGTAAACACAGGCATCAAGGTTAACATTGTTTTAGTATTTTTTTGCTTTTTCAATGTGAATTATTTAGCTACTAAAAACAAAGTAAATGCAGGGTTTAGAGTTACCTAGTGATGAAGGTTGGTTGCGCACCGTTGATCAAGATTTGTGAGAACTCTACTTTGGCTTGGGAGGAATGACCTGCAATTCACCACACTTTAAAAAATTGGATTAATAGAAAAATGAGTGGGTTGCCTGGTAAGAAACCAGTCCTAAGAAGCGATACGCTCCCTTAGATGGATGTCAGCCCACATTCAACATTCAAGTTTATAAATAAACAAGAAATTACAAAGATATATATAGATAAATAGAAATATTAAAGATAAATTTAATCTATAGAAAGATTAATCTGATCAAATTAATTATCCCAGAATTTAGTTGTAATATTAATATCTTCTTGGATTACAGCCAATTGTTCGTTAATGTATTCAAAATTACATATAAAATCCACAATGCAAAGTCCTAACTCAAATGCAATGTCACTCGGATCGATAAATAGTGGTTAAGGGACTATGGGAAGATCAAAAATGTTAATAGAATCATGTAATAGTCTAGGCAAGGCCATCTACATGAAAATATAGATTTTATCAAACTAGAATGCAAATTTAACAGATGTTGAAGATGCAAAATAGACTGTTTAAAGCTATTTTATAGTTTGATAGGGATCAATGTTAATCCTACAAGATCGATGTTGATTCTACAAGATTGACATTGATTCAAATGAATCAATGTCAATTTTGTGTAAAAGTATTGAACTATAAAATAGACTATAATGATGGCCTAAAAACTTGATAAAACAATCAAAACTAAATGTAAATAAAAACATAGAGATGCAGAAGATAAATAAAACTTAAAATATGAAGAAAATACTAACTTTGAATGGTTGAAAATGTGAAAATAAAGTGATGCCAAAATGAGGTAGATGGCCTTTAAAAATCACCTGATAATGTCACCAATAAAGTGTTATTCAAAGTGGCAAGGTGTTAGTAATATCTATATGTAGGTTTGAGACTAATTTGGATAGAATTTCATGATCAAAATAGTTTCCTTACTTTCACATTCATTCCTCTCAAGCAATGGAAGTTTGCTAAGTATTTATGGATCGATGTCGATCCTAATTGATTGACATCGATCATGGAGGATCGATGTCGATCCACCCAATCTAAAAAAAGTTGTTTAAAGTTGTTTCAAACCACGTGCCAAACTAAGTGAACATAACACTAAGTTGTTTGCATGAATTTTAAATGAGGGTAGGTTGTTAGGAGGGTTGGGTAATTTATTTTTATTTGATTTTATGGTTTTTATTTGATTTTATGGTTAATGGCAGTTAATAGTAATTAATAGAATTAATTACCATGGGTAAAAAGGGGTTAATTATTATTTAAATTCAATTCAATTAGCCTATGTGGTAAAGGTAAATGGGAAAGTTAAATGTAATTATTAAAAATAATTACCTGTGGGGGATGTTATGTTAGAAATAACATAAATATAATGACGCATAAGTTAATACACAAGGGTGTATAAAACTAGCATCTACATTTGCCCCTTTTTGTGGAGTGGTATGCAATAGCAGGCCATGAGATAGAAACTATAAGGTGTTTAATGCACCAAGTTTATTGTGAGAAGGTATCCCCCCTCAAACTGGGCATCGAGAAGTGAAATGGAATGGATGACAGGTTTGAACAAGATGGAATGGATAACAAATGTGAGTAAGGTGAAATAGACAAGGGAAGGATAGCTAAGGACACACAAAAAATGAGGACGACTAGAATGAAATTCCAAGTTTGAACTTAGTGGAATAAAATTTAATGTAGCCAACAATACCCTAAAGACCGAAGTAAGTAATAAAATGCTACAGCTAAAACAAATGGGTGCAAGTAAAGGCTATCTACAAAATAAAATATAGGAATAGCATACCAAAGCATCTGGTGTCCATATGGTGTATGTGTTACCTATAGACAAATTTTTGTAAGATAAAATATACCCTCAAGATCTTACAAGGGAAAAGATACCAAAAATCAAGGGTATGCCTTTAAGGATATTGAGGAACTGATAAGGGGTCAAAATTCTCCAAATCTAAAAGGTAATAAGAAACAAAAATGGGATAGATGAAGCATAGGCAACAAGATAGGGCATGAGAATAAAATTGGGAGCATGCAATAACGATCCATAAATGCAAAAAGTGAACAAGCTAGGATGATCGATGTTGATCTGCAAGGGATCAATATTGATTCCCAAAATTGACATCAATTTAGGTGATCGACATCGATTAGGGTGATCAATGTCGATCTTAAGAAAATATATATAAAGCCATTGGACGTGGAAAATGCTCATTTAGCTATCAACGGAAAAAAAATACAAGAGCCTAAAATTGACGTATATCAACCTTGAAAATGAATGTGAGACACTTTGGAGGTGAGCGAAAGTAGACGACGATGATGGTGACTACAGTATGAGGTAAAAAAATTAGCAAAAAATTTGGGAATTTATTCATTGTTATTTGTTTTGTTATTATTATTATATTTTATTAGCATAAGAAATTAGGGTTATTAAAAAGATTGGTGGGGGGAAGGGGAGTTTAAATTTTATTTTTGTGATTTAATTTTTTATTATTTTTTGTTTTTTAAGAAATGTACAGCTTATGGGGGAAATTTTTAGGGTAAATGGAATCGATGTTGATCCAAAATTGATTGACCATGATCCTCCAAGATCGATGATGATCGAAAAGGGATCGAACATGATTCACATGATCATTATTGATCCATATCAAATCAACATCAATCATTAGAAGATCGATAGAAAAAAAAAACTTAGGTTTTTGATTAACTAAAAGGATGTTTTTGATAGGCTTGGGAGCTACTAATGATGAGGGATATAGTCCCTTCATTACTAGCATAGCTGCAAGAGTTCATGAATGATGAGGACTGGGCACATCTTGAGGTAGTAGGATTAGGAGGGATTCATCACTATCAATGTTTCCATTGAGATATCACTATGATGGTTACATTACTGGAGATGTAGGCTCATACCACCAACACATTTTGGCTTCTAACTGGTGAGATGACCATCACTACAAAGGACATCCATCACATTTTATGAGTACTAATTTTATGTGCTCTAGTATATATAGTTGATGAGGATGGGTGAGCAGTGGTGTTGGCATGCTTGTACAATGAGGATGCTAGAGATATCAGATTCTTTGCTGGGGGGTTCTCTTTCTAGCCACTATATGATCAAGATCCTGCTAAGAGACTAGTGTTGACCATGATGATGCTAGAATTGACTTGCTACATACTACCAGACTCTCTGGGAGGATGATTACAATGGAACCTATCAGGTGTGATAGCAAACATGGTAGAGTTTGAGGCAATGTTTGTTTGGGCACCCACATTACTAGGATAGATATATAGAGAGTTATGGAGCTGGCATACTGGGCACTGCTTAGAGCTTGATATCACATTTGTTTTACATTTTTGGACATATGAGCACATCTGTGTGATTCACCCTAGAGGGACTTCATGGACTAGTTTCAAGGAGATGGTGTACAGTGTAGGCTTCCTTTGATGAAAGGAAGAGTTGATTGTACTACATACAAATAAAGTAGTGCAAAATCTGATACACTATAGATAGGACTTCAGTGAGTTACAGATAGGGGATGTTATTTAGAGGCCCTATGTAGACTTTCCAGCATGGTCAGGCACAATAGTAGAGATAGGTGATGTGGCTTAGGAGATATGGGTTCATGGACAATGGCTAGATCACCTAAAGATATTCTATTTTGACAAGTTCCTCTGATAGTTTAGACTATTATAGGATATTCCACTAGCCCCACACTTGTATAGGTAAGAGGATACAGAGTTAGACTGATTAGCACTTGATACTTCAATTATATTGATGGGGCCACAAGAGGAGCCTGTAGCTATTGATATAGATGATGTGGGTTACATAGATGACTATGCAGAATGGTTTGCAAAGGAGATGGTATGGAGGCAGGATATAGTAGTAAGGCCTCGATAAGAGATGGTACAGGATGAGGTGAGAGGAGAGATATAACAGGAGGCTCCAGATGTACACATAGAGGAGGCACCAGCATAACATGCCCCTACTTAGAAACTAATAGATATAGTTATACTTATGTCTAAGAGGGATACTCTAAGGGCTCTGTTATAAGAGGTAAAAAGTAGCCTATATCACATTATAGGGATAGCTTGCCACAATACAAAGCCATCTAGAGAGCATGAGGGGTCAGAGGGACCATGATATATAGGAGCACGATGGCTACAGAACAAAGCTTGAATATATTAGGTCTACCCTAGTTGAGAGACCCACTCTAGACACTGCAAGATCTAACATTGCACCTCGAGATATAGTACCAGTCTGGTAGTATAGAGATTTACTTGCAAAGATGTCATATTATGAGAGGATAGTACAGAGGAGCCTACCAGAGGTGCCTCAGTTTGCTTCATATGTGGCCAACCATCGTAAATCATAGAGGACTCCTAGGGGTATAGTTAGTTCAGAGATTATAGTAGGCCAAGGAGGGGATGATGAGGGAGGTGATAGTATTCACCTTAGCAAGATTGATTTTACCTAGTAGAGCATATTGTATGGGTCGAGAGCCTTATTGTATTTATATTATGACATTTGTACAGACTTTGATATATATATATATATATATATATATATATATATATATATATATATATATATATATACAGACATTTTATGCTTATGGATCATGTGTATTCACTTATGGATTTATTGGCAGTTAGAGATATGTTATGCTTTTATGGATTTATGGATGGATTTTAGATTAGATGTTATGCTTATGAATTTTGATTATTATTATCATGTATGTTATGGATGAATTTTAGATTATGAATGTGATGGATTATAGATGTTAGACGTTATGTTTTTAATTCTGATTATTGTTATTATATATGTTGTGGATGGTTATGGTTTATTAATTATGGATTTTACATGTTGTGGATTATGGATGTTATATCATGAGTTATGTTTTTTTAATAAATGAAGTTTATTATGGATTATAGATGGATTTTAATGTTTTTAATGGTTGTGGATTTATATATTTTAGTGATTACTTATTATGTATTTGCTCGGCATTGACTTGGACCATAACTAAAAGAGAACCTCTCATATGCATGGCCTATGCATCCTTTGCTAGATGATAATAGACTATGATAATACCTAAGTTAGCCAAAGCTTTGACCTTGGTTATTTATTATGATTATATGTTTTTGATGGGATGTAGAATAGATTGATTTAGAGATAATTCATTTTCACCTCATATTTCAAAATCAAGATTTATCCTTCAGGAATCATTTTTATGTGAGTGGGTAAACTAATCAATACAAGAAGTGTACAATTTGGAAAATTGATCAATACAGGAAGCTTTCTTGGGAATTTATTTTATTGCTTTTATTACTTTTTTAGGGCTTTAAAATGGCATAATTTGAAAACTAATCAATGCGAGAAGTATTTTGTTTGGTAGCCATCCTTCGAGGGACTGGTCTACATTTTAACATTTTTGCATAGTTGTCCTTCAAGGGATCAGTATGTTATTTTGCCTTTACATATTTGAGGGATCAGTTTGTTTATTTAGCCCATTTTGATACTTTTTCTTATTTATTGATTTTAGATCCCAAAGAAAATGGCATAAAAAGATCCCTTAGGATGGCTTCCTTGAATTCATCACACGAGATGATTGTGTTATCATAAGAAATTAATGGTTTTTAGGAAATAAGTGAAATAATGATTTGGGGTTTCTCCCATAACAGGTGAAACTTATCCATGAGAGAATGTTATGTATAGATTCGAGGTATACATATTCAAGGTTGAGGTTATGGTGACTACCAGATAACCACATAACTCTCATATCATTATTTGGTATTTTGGCATAAGGAAATATGACAAGATGCAAGATGAGCTAACCAAGATAATCCAAGTTCTATTAACTATAGTAAGGACACATATACAATGCATTGAGAGGTCCTCATTCTAGTTTACCATCAAGAGAAATGAAATGATAAGACCCATATCCATATTTATGAGTTATGATGTGTGGTTCAAGACAATTAAGAGCAAATTTACCCCTTTTAATTCATTATATATTAGTGACATGTTGATTTTATTTAAGCACAATATCTCCAATATTAAATTCACACTCTCTTACATGTTGATTATATGCTCATTTTAATCATTCTTGATATATACAAAGGTGATCAAGGGCTAGTGCATGATGCCCATCCAAGAGTTTAATCTGGGATAAATGTTTCTAATGAAAATACTCATAAGAAATGATGTATTTAAGGGAGATGTGAAGGGAAGGGATTTGGACTTCCAATGGAAGTACAACTTCTAAACCATAGACTAAAGAAAATGGAGAAGCACCCATAGGGGTTTGAATACTAGTTTGATAGGCCCACAAGGCGAAAGGGATATGAAGATACCAATCCTTACCAGATTAATTAACAACTTTGGTTAGGATTTTGACCAAAGTTTTATTAGATGCTTCTGCTTGACCATTAGCCTAAGGATAATAGGGCAAGGAAAAACTCAATTTAATTTTAAATGAATCACATAATGCCTAGACTTTTTTATTTTTAAAATATTTTCCATTATCTATAATTATCTTATATGGAACTCCAAAATGACAAATAATGTGTTGATGGGTAAACTCCATAATCTTTTCTGCCTTAGTTGAGATAAGCGACATAGCTTCCACCTACTTAGTGAAGTATTCTTTAGCAGTGATAATAAATTCATGACGCTAGAAGGATTTAGGATTAATTTCTCCTATAAGATCAAGCCCCCACTGGGAGAATGGCCAAAAGTCCCTTGATGCCTACAAGGCTTTACTAAGGACATGGGATAAGTTTACATGCTACTAACATTTTATGCATCTCTTAACGTATGTGCAATAATCTTGATTCAAAGTGTGCCAATAGTAACCTAGATGTAAGATCTTATTAGTGATTATGTGGCCATTAAAATTTCCATCGCATGACCCATCATGGACTTCCTGGATGGCTAGGGTAGCTTCATGTTTTCAGAGATAATGTAGAAGAATACCATCGAATCCACGCTTATAAAGAACACCCCCTAGTATGATATAGCGCGCAGCTTTCTATTGGAAGATGTATTTGGCACCTTTAGAGAGATGGGGAGGAGATAATCTTGTAGACAAATAAGTAAATATTTATGCATACCACAGCTCCTTTGGGTTTTCCTCAATATTATTAACAGATGGAAGATCGATCCTTGTATAGGAAGGTTGGTTAACTCGATAGATAAGGACAAATAACTTGGACTCCTAAGATGAGAATGGGATAAAACAAGTAAGCGATGCCATAGTATCAGTGAACTTATTTATTGATCTAAGGGTAGCTTGGATGGCATAACATTCAAAGGTGGATAAAAGTTGATCGGCTAACATCTTATATCATTAGATAATATCATTATTGCATTGATATACACCAGTAATTTGATTGACCACTAGCTGAGAATCACCATAGATATTAATAGACCTAACTCCTAATGCAAGGGTAGTTTAGAGTCGTATAATCAGTGCTTCATACTCAACCATATTATTGGTGCAATCAAAGTCTAACTTAAAAGATAAAGGCATGAGAATACTTTGAGGGAAGATGAATATAATTTCCATACTGCCTCCTCGCTCACATTTAGACCCATCAATGAATAGAGTCATTTGATATTCTGAGACTAATTAGGAATTGGATGTGATGGATTCATCAGGGAATTCATAATTGATTGGTTGATTAACACTAAGAGGCACCTCAGCCAGTTGATCAGCAATAATTTTCCCTTTAACAAATTTTTGGTGGAGTAATTCTAGATCAAACTCATCTAGAAGCATAATCCATCTGCCCATATGTTGATTTTGGTAACACTTAGAATGCATAAACTTAAGGGGATCAGTACTCGTAAGTACGTACATATTATGGTTAAGTAATGATGAAGTTTAGAAGTTATAAGGACCAATGTCAGGCATAGTTTTTTGGTATACAGATAATGTGTTTCATATTCTATGAGGGTATGACTTATATAATAAACAACTTTCTCTTTGTGATGCTTGTCTTGATGAGCAAGCATAGCACTTAGAGCATGATTTGTAGTAGAGATATAAAGGAAGAAAGGCTACCCTTCCTTAGGTGGAGTGAGGACGGGAGGTGATAAAATATAGTCCTCAAGTGTGTTAAAAGCTTTTTGACAATGAGAACTCGACTATCCTTCTTTAACAAATGGTGGAAAGGTTGACATCGATCAAAAAGTTTGACATCGATCAAAAAGTTCGGAAATAAAATGATGAATAAACTAGAGCCTACCTTGTAAACTGAAAAGCTACTTAAGGTTGGACAGAGGAGGCATTTCTAAAATAGCCTTGATTTTAGTGGGATCCACTTCTATTCCATGAATAGAAATAATGAAACCTAGAAGTTTACCTATCAAGATGCCAAAAATGCACTTTTTTAGATTTAGACACACATGATACTGGAGTAGATGATCAAAAATAATCTTAAGTACAGAAAGGTGATCTTTGTGGAGCTTTGACTTTCCAAGGAGATCATCTACATAGTCTTTGACAATTTTATGGATTATGTCATGAAATATATAAGTCATGGCCCGTTGATAAGTGGCTCCAACATTCTTTAAGCCAAAAGGCATGATGCGGTAGCATAAAATCCCCAAGGAGTAATAAATGTGGTTTTATGTTGATCTTCTAGTGTAATAAATATTTGATTGTAACCAAAAAAACCATCCATAAGGAACAACATTTCATGACCAGCAATCAAATCCACTATTTGATCGATGTTAGGGAGAGGGAAATCATCTTTCGGATAGGCAAGATTTAAATCATGAAATTCAGTACAAATAAGAAGTCCCCCTAGAGGCTTAGTGATTAAAATGATGTTAGACATCCACTGAGGATAATTAATGGGTTGAATAAAGTTAACAGATAAAAGGCATTATAGTTCTTATTTTACTAGGAGTGCAATACGAGGATGCATATTGTGGAGTTTTTGCTTCACTGGCTTAGCATCAAGAAAGGTAATGATGTTATGGATAATGATTGAGGGGTCAGTACTAGGCATATCACTATAAGACCAAGCAAAGACTTTACTATGGTCTAATAAAAAAGTGGTAAAATCCTAATTTTCTTATAGATCTAAGGCTTTGCTATTTTTAATAATCCTTGGGGTTTCCTGAGACTTGATATTAATATCATCAGTGGCTTTATTTAATAGACTAGATGTTTTGGATGGAATAAAATTGCATAAATACGAGTTTTCAAAGCCTAAAAGATTGACTCATCATCCTGACACTAAAAAATAGGGATGGATAGCATATTATGTCCTATTAAGTTAGGATATACCAGGGGATGGTTCCAATTTCTCCATCATAGTGGAAGATGAGAGGTTCTAAGGAGATCATATTGACTGAAAAAAAGTTAGGAGGGATGGATACAGTATTGTTAGTCAAAGAAGAGGTGTCAAATGAGGAAGCTGGTTCTTCTTCTTCCAAAGATGGTAGAAGAATAGGTTTGGGGATGGATTTAGAATATTTCTTGAAACCTAATCCATGATTTTCATGTGGGTTTCTAAAATCTCCTAATGTGATATCGTGAGAACCTTGCTCATATCTACCCATGCCAAAGCCTTTCCAAGCACATTGATAAAGGTAGGTTTGAACGAACTGGGGATTGCTAAGAAAAGAGGATGTAAATGGTTTAGCACAAGTACTATCATCAAGTTTTGAGGTATCTTGATTGATCCCACCATATATTAAGTGAGTACAAAAAAAGGGTGATCTAAAAGGAATGAGCTCACCTAGGCTAGGTGAATACATGGGTTGCTTATCAGGACGGCCATATTCTCTAGGAGTGGGTAAGGTGTTAAGGGTTAATAATTGATATTATCCCATTGAAATTTTTTTCATTATGGAGTTAATGGACACTAGAGTAGGTAATTTTGAAGCAGAGATAGTCGTGCTAGTCAAGGCTTAATTAGAAGATGAAGATGGAATTGCATTAGGTGAGGGTATTATGGCATTGCTTGGCTGAAAGGTGAAGTTGCATGATTTAAAGGGATGAGGATTAGCAGGGATGATGTGTACCTAGACTTCATGTTCATATTTAAGGCATTGATGGACTATGGAGGGTACACATCACATCGCATGAATCTATGGACATCATAATAAATTGTTATATTGAAATGTCCCTTCAATAACATAAAAGAATTCATGAATGGTGTGAGGACCTACACAAATGGGGAGAATGATTGTTCCTATAGTGGGTGATATCATGTCATTAAATGCATGAATAATCACTAAGGATTGGGAAACAATGGTTTCCAGTAGTTATAATTATTGGAAAGCACATGAGCAAATAATATTAATACTGGCCCCATTATCAATCATAACTCTTTTCATTTGAGTTTGATTTATTTGAGCTATAATAAAAAGGGTGGGATCTTGTTCTTCAAGTGATAAAGGAACAACCTCAGAATCAGTAAAACTAAGAATCAAGACCATTCAAAGGGATCCTATAAAAGTTTACAAAGGTTGAGGTTCATCTGGTCAAACCTCAATAGCTTGAAGAGCTTCTATCATTGCCTATCGATGTTGTGGAGAGTTTTCAATAAGCTCATATAATGACATCTTTATAGGTGCTTGGTAGAGTTGTTTTAATATGGAGATTTGTACCAACTCCTTAGCTTCAGCTAGGGTAGTTCCTATAAGAGAAAATTTAGTCTTTGTTTAGATGGTTTAAGCATATTAGGTGCAGAGGCTCCTATAATTAAAACCTTAGCTTTATTAGGATTTTGGTTTTGAGAATGGGTGGTTACATGGATGACATCAATGTGTATTAAAGGTGAAACTGAAGAGGCTACTGACTCTTTATAACTTATAATTTTTGTAGGATTATGGTTGGGTGGAATGGATGGAATAATGACCTTTTGCTTAGGAGTTTTATCATTTAGATCGTTAATTAAGAGTTCATCATCTTGGACTAACTATTGGATTATAGCCTTAAGGGCTTTGTAATTTTTTATATCATGTTTAGGTACTCTATGATATGCACATATGTCCTAATTTCTATACCAATCAGGTCTTTCAGGGTGAAGGTTAATAGACCGTATAGGTGGTAATGTAATGAGGTACATATCTAATCATTATTTCAAGATTACAGCATAATATCCCTTCAAAGGTTCATATTGTGGTTTTACAGGGGTTTTGATAATAGGCTCTTTTGACAAAGTATTACTCATTTGGTTTTGTTGCTTAGCCTTTATATGAGGGACAGCTTTAAGCTCTTTCCCTTTAGGTTTCTCTAATGGTCCTCTAATGGAGGGAGGTGGATATCAAGATGGAGGTGTGACTAATAATGGAGGAAAACTTTGCCTTTTCCAATGCATTTGAGTGGAAATGCCTATGATAGGTATAAAAGATAGATGGGGACCTAAAATATATGATACAGATGGTATAAAAGGGATAGGCCCTTTGTTCTTTCATGTGTTAACAATAGAGCGGGTATTCAGGCTAAGGTTTTTATCTTTTGACATTTGAAAAAGATCAACTTTAACCTGAGGATGAGCTAAGGCTTTTTTCAGTGGAATACCAAGATAATTATCTCAACTATCGATGATAGGAGCTTTACACTTTATTTTAATATCTTCAGGGTGAGGAGGTGTTATGGTAGAAGATTGTTTCGAAGCATCAAGGTTTTGGGTAAAAGGATAGGATCTCATTATATGATTTCTAGGGGTCAAAGGGGTGGAATGTCTAATTCTAAAAGTATCAAGATGTTTATCTGAGACATCCCAAGGAGTAGTTTCATTTTCCCCTTTAGGAGATTCGGTCTGAGAAGGTGATGGTTCACACAAACGATCTAATGTAATGAGATCAAGGAGCTCTACGGGGCTTTCAGGAATGGTTTTAATGATCTCAGGTTGACTCAAATCAAAATCATCTCATGTAAGGAGATCCAAGACTAAAGGTTTCTCTAGGACTTCTTTAAGTAATAACTGATCATAGATTGTGTCCATCATATGTGTAGCCTAATTTTGTGTTTCCCCAGGGTTGGTTTGGACTATGTTTGATGTGGATGGATGGTTTAGAAATGGTTGTTTGAAAATATCTAAAGATTGGTAAGGAAGAGCATTTAGATTGTTTGACCGAAGGTCCCCCTTATCAATGAGTTTATGTACCAATTGCTTAAAGTATTGCCATCGTTCTATGTCATGTCCTATTACCCTATGATAAGAACAAAACTCATCTTCTCTATACTAATTAGGTTTAGGATGTGTATCATTAACTAGTCTAATCGAAGGGAGTTCAATAACATTTACTTGTAGGAATTTATCTAATACCGAAGTATAAAGCTCTCCTATATGGTTATATTTCTTAGGGGGGGAATGAGTAAGGCCCCTAGGTTGTTGTGTTTGAGAAGTGGAAGACTCCGATTAGTTGGATGTTAGAGGGGAAGAGGTTTTTATAGTAACTACATTTGTTGCCCCTTTTGGTTTAGGATTATTGTGTTAGGGTGTGGAGCTAAAAGCTTCAACCTTTGCAAACTGAGGAATAATGGTTGCTGAGTTCTACAGGAACCGGCGTCGGCAGCATGACTGACATCGGCAGGATCCAGTGCAGAAGGCAACCGGCGACGGCAGGAAGTCGGCCGACGTCGGCAGAACCAGACCAGCAGGGACCGACGTCGGTCGCCTGTGTGTTCCCGAAGTGTTCGTTTCACGAACAGTTAGTTAAGTGAACTATGAGTTTGCATGTCAAGACCAGCCAGAGTCTTGGGCTGCGAGGACAATTGTCCAAATTAAGAGTCTTAGTTATTGTTTGAGTTAGGGATCTATTTATAGACCCATTGGCATGTATTGTTTAAGGCATGAGATAGAAAGGAAGAGTTCCTTCTAGTTGTAAGATCTATGAGTTGCAGGTTCTTGCAAGCTCATTGGTGATCTACATGTAAGCTTGGTCTTTGAATTGCAGGTTGCAGGTTCATGAGAGATCAGCTTGAAGTGCTATAGAGTGCTTGATGTACCGGCAGGGTTATTACTGACTGGTTGGTGAGGTGAACACCAATTCTGTGTGTGAGTTGGTTGTTGGGACCGTTTTTGTGTAGGAGAGTGTGTGTGAGAAGAATTACTGTACACTTGAGGTGTGGCGAATCTCTGTAAGGTGAAAGAGTGTGGCGGCTCTTTGATGTATTCTTTTCTGTTAGTGTTAATACAAGATAGTGTATTGTCTCTCATATTCTGTGCTATTGGTGAATTCTAGTTACTTGTGTTTCTGGTTATTTCCGCATATTCAATTGCTTATATATTTGGTAATCATACTGTGCTCTATCTGAGGAGCAATATCCTAACCAGTGGAGTCAGAGCATGTTTGTTGTTCCCTGATTTCCTGACAAGTGGTATCAGAGCCTTGGTTGTAGGTTCTTGAGCTTGATACCAACAATTGGTATCAGAGCTTTTGGTTGGGATACTAACAGATTGGTGTAGATCTGGGTAGTGTGTTTTGATTACAGGTTACTCACAGGGTTTCTATTTGAGTGGGAGTTGAGCAATGTCAGAAAGCAGTCAACTACGAATGGACAAGTTCAATGGCAAGAACTACCAATTATGGAGGATGCAGATTGAGGACTATCTGTATCAGAAGGATTTGTACTTACCGTTGGGTGGGGTTGCTAGCAAACCCTTGGATATGAAAGATGAAGAATGGGAGGTTCTTGATCGGAAGGCTCTGGGATCTGTTAGATTGAGTCTTGATTCAACTGTGATTTCCAGCTTATCACAGTGTAAGACAACGGTGGAGTTGATGAAATCTTTGGCAAATTTATATGAAAAACCCTCGGCTTCAAACAAGGTATTTCTTATGAAGCGTTTATTTAATTTGCAAATGTTGGAAGGTGGATCTATTCATAGCCATCTTAGTGATTTCCATGGTTTAGTAAACCAGTTAAGTTCAGTGAATATTGTATTTGATGATGAACTTAGAGCTCTCCTAATCTTGTGTTCATTACCTGAAAGTTGGGAAGGTTTGGTAATGGCAGTTTCTAATACTGTGTCTCCTTCAAAAGTCTTAAAAGTGGATGATGTTGTGAGTGTAATCTTGAATGAAGAGATACGCAGGAAAAGCACAGGTGAATTATCCGGAAATGCTTTGAGTGTTGAAGGAAGAGGAAGGCCAAGAGAGAGGACAGAGCGTGGGAGATCAAGGTCGAAGACAGGCAAGAGATCCAAGTCCAGGTATGGCAGAATAACCTGCTGGAAATGTGGAAAGCAAGGGCACTTAAAGAGAGATTGCAGATCGGGTGAAGATCATCATGAAGAACATGGAGAGGAAGCAGATGCTGCGGGTTACATTGCACAGGATGCTCTGGTATGTTCTTTGGATAAAGTAGAATCTTGGGTATTAGATTCTGGTGCCTCTTTTCATGCATCTCCACATAGAGAATTTTTTCATGAGTATGTCCAGGGAGACTTTGGAGAAATTTGTGTAGGGGATGGTAAGCCTTGTCAGGTTGTTGGCAAAGGCAAAGTGAAGCTGAAATTGCAGACAGGTGACACATGGGTGTTAAAGGAGGTCATGCATGTCCCAGTTCTGAAGCAGAATCTGATTTCGGTTAGAAGTTTGGGTGAAGAGGGTTGCACAGTAACTCTCTTAGTGGACTCTTGGAAGGTTACCAAGGGTACACTTGTTATAGCTAGAGGTAAGAAAGTAGGTACGCTTTATCTATCTACTTGTTTTACTGATTCTCTTTCTGGGTTATCTACTTCAGCTGTAGATTCAGAGATGTGGCTTGATAGGCTTGGTCACATAGATAAGAAGGAGATGCTGGTTCTTGAGTCAAAGAATATGCTTTCGGATTATGAAGGCATGGATCGTGGTTTCTGTATGCAGAAGAAGAAAGTAAGGTTTCTTGAGGAATCCGATGTTAGTGACAAGAACGGGAAAGCCTTGGTTTTCAAGGAGAAAGTGACGGACAGAGTTCAGCATAAGGTGCAGAGGAATTCTGAGCAGAGCAAAGGTGATTTGGACAAGGTTTTGATCCAAAAAGAGCTCGCGGGAAAAAGTCAGGTCTCACAAGAAAAACACAGAGACCGACGTCGGCAGGAAAACCGGCGTCGGCGTCCAGACAGGGACCGACGTCGGCTATGTGCAGCCCGACGTCGGTGACTCGGGGCAGACAGAGACCGGCGTCGGCCAGGGGAAAATGACGTCGGCGAGGAGGCAGTCGCAGGGAACCGACATCGGTCGGCTGTAGACTGAGATGTGACCGGCATCGGTTACTGAGACGAATTTTGGGTGGACAGCTAGTTGTCATGGAGTCTCAAGCGCCCATTTGGAGGACTGAAGGTGTAAGTAAGTTCTTAAATTCGTCATTTCCCTTCTTTACACTACTTGTTGCTCACTTATGGCATAGGACCAGGAAGTTATTGAAGAAGCAGAACAGGTAGATCCAGGAAACAGTGGGAGCTAGGCATGGATGAGGATGTGATTCCTTGGAGGAGAACCAAACAGGTGTTTTGGGTAGAGTGTTGCCAGCTGGAAGTAAGCACTGAGAGACGAATGGATGTTGAGGATGAAGAAGAGTGGAAATGGATACGTGAGATGGAAGATCAGGGTATATGATATTGTTTTAGCTGCAGGGCAATGGAGGTTTGATCATTGTGTTTCTCTTTACCAGGTTGGATAGTATTAGCTACACTATTCTATTTTCTGTATGATGTGCTTGTTGAAGGGTTACATATACAGGGATTTCTGAACTAAAGGTAAAGCTAGTTCAGGTGTTTGTCATGGAGAATCTGGTAGCAGCAAGATTCTTTGGCATGAGTGCGTTCTAGAGACATGGAGGTCTTATTGACTTTGTTTCAGGATGATTGTGTGAAGCCAGTTTGCACACCGATGGTAAGACAGTTCATAGAACAGGTGTCTTGATTCACATAGTGAGGTTGAGTGCATGGTATGTACTAAACCTGAGTTTTCCCAAGCAGTGGGAGTTGTCACAAGTTTGGAGTCAATCCGGGAGAGTAATACTGAAGGGCAGTTCAGTTGGACCAGCAGCAGGTGCACATGCTATGCAGGGTCAAGTTCTTTTTCTACATGGTTGTAGATGCGGATGTGGCAGGTAATTTGGATGACATATTTTTCATCACGGATTTTGTGGTGGTTGGTCTTCAAGAGTGATCTTGAGGAGGGATACAAAGCCAAGGAAACAAACTAGACGGTGTACAGGTACAGGTACAGGTTGCAGCTGTTTATCTCCAAGTGGGAGATTGTTAGGGTGTGGAGCTAAAAGCTTCAACCTTTGCAAACTGAGGAATAATGGTTGCTGAGTTCTACAGGAATCGGCGTCGGCAGCATGACCGACGTCGGCAGGATCCAGTGCAGAAGGCAACCGGCGACGGCAGGAAGTCGGCCGACGTCGGCAGAACCAGACCAGCAGGGACCGACGTCGGTCGCCTGTGTGTTCCCGAAGTGTTCGTTTCACGGACAGTTAGTTAAGTGAACTATGAGTTTGCATGTCAAGACCAGCCAGAGTCTTGGGCTGCAAGGACAATTGTCCAAATTAAGAGTCTTAGTTATTGTTTGAGTTAGGGATCTATTTATAGACCCATTGGCATGTATTGTTTAAGGCATGAGATAGAAAGGAAGAGTTCCTTCTAGTTGTAAGATCTATGAGTTGCAGGTTCTTGCAAGCTCATTGGTGATCTACATGTAAGCTTGGTCTTTGAATTGCAGGTTGCAGGTTCATGAGAGATCAGCTTGAAGTGCTATAGAGTGCTTGATGTACCGACAGGGTTATTACTGACTGGTTGGTGAGGTGAACACCAATTCTGTGTGTGAGTTGGTTGTTGGGACCATTTTTGTGTAGGAGAGTGTGTGTGAGAAGAATTACTGTACACTTGAGGTGTGGCGAATCTCTGTAAGGTGAAAGAGTGTGGCGGCTCTTTGATGTATTCTTTTCTGTTAGTGTTAATACAAGATAGTGTATTGTCTCTCATATTCTGTGCTATTGGTGAATTCTAGTTACTTGTGTTTCTGGTTATTTCCGCATATTCAATTGCTTATATATTTGGTAATCATACTGTGCTCTATCTGAGGAGCAATATCCTAACCAGTGGAGTCAGAGCATGTTTGTTGTTCCCTGATTTCCTGACATATTGTTATTGCTTTTGGAGGGGTCAGCTTTGAAGTTCTTATTACGTAACTTAACTTTTCCCTCTTCAATGCCACGGAGTTCAAGCTTATGGGCCATGGTAAAGGCTTCATCAAAAGTCTTAAAAGTTTAAATTTCTAACATAGACTATATTTTTTTTGCACAAGAACGTGAAAACAATTCAATTAATTTTATTTGTGGCAAGGAAAAGGTTAGTTGGTTGATTAAGTTACACCATCGAGCCACAAAGTCTGATATGGATTCATTGTCAAACTATCTAATAGCGTAAAGATCTATGATAGTCATTTTTTGAGAAATATTGATCGAGAAGTGTTCTAAGAAAATTTGGGCCAACTACCCAAAGGAAAAGAGAGAATGTTGGGGAATGGAATTGTACCAATCCAATGCAGATCCTACTAATGATATGGGAAATGTTCTACGTAGGAGGGCATCATCATGTGTTATAAGATAACACACATGTCAAAAGGATCTAAGATGTTGTTGGGGATCTTCTTTATTTTGGAATTTAGTAAACTTAGGAAGCTTCCATTATGAGGGATATGGTTGGATAGGGACAGAGGGATGGATTGGCTCATTACAAATTTGCTCATATGTGAGCATCATATTATGTCCAGAGGCAGAGGCTTCCAAACTATCCATCCTATTCATGAGGATGTTTATAAGGTCTGTTTGAGTATTACTCCAAGGCACACTTCTTAAAACACCTTACTGAAGGGGTTGATAACTTGGTAAAGAGGTAAAAATAGGTTATGAGGGAAGGTATCCTATTGTAGTATACATAATAGGTTGAGATGATACCATGTATTGTGGGACTTGTAGCAGAATATTTTGTTGTGGGAAGGACTGTAAGTAAGTAGTTATCATTGGTTGTGAGGAAACTATGTACTACACAACTGAGAAGACATACTGTTGGGGAGGTTGTGTTAAAGGGATTTGTTGTGTGTAATGGATTTATTGTGAATTGTATGCTAAAGTTGTCCTAACATGTGGGAGACTTGTAGGAATTGACACCAGTAATGTATGGGAAGGTATAGTGGATATAGGTTGAGTGTATTTTGAATTTGAGTGACAAGGGTTGGAAAACTAGTAGATACTACAGGTGGTTGGTTTCCTTGAGATTATGTCACCTAGTATTAGAACCAGAGGGAAAAGATTTGGTGGAAAAGGTTATCATGGCCATGGTAAATTCTCCATTTCTCTCAATTCCCTTGAAAGGCATCCCATACATATGTGGAGAGCCTTAGGTATGGGGGGAAGGAGAAATATGTATTTCTCAACTATTAAGATAATAATTAAGAGCACTAGGGTTATTGTCTAGTATTTTTGCAAAGGAATGATCTCATTGAGGATAATATTTTGGAAACACAAGATTCTCAAAGGACTCATGGGAAAAAGTGAGACTAGGTGTACGTTCCATTAAAGAGGATGTAACACCCTCGAATTCTTTCTCTGACTGTTGCCTAGTTAAAACCATGAGATAGAAAATAAAAACAAAAATAAAACAAAAATTTCTTTTTGAATTATCTTTTTTTAATGATAGATGGAAGACACACACACTAAAGTCATTCCAAAAAGTTTTTATCTCTTTTAACTTTAAGATGTGAAAGGAAATACAGAAAAATAAAAGATAATGAAGGTCCTAAGAAATGGTAATCTAAAGATGGTTTTAGGTATTTTTTTTGGTGCTCAAAGGAGATCTATATTGGTATTGGTTCGTGGCTTGATACTTGGGGCTTACTCCCCTCACATCACAATCGCATAACCAGTGTGGGTGCTTAGCCAAAATATACCAATGGTCAAGAGATTATACTCAATTAGAGAACTGAGTTGGTCCTCCCCTTGGTGGTGAAATCCAAGTAGGATCATCGGGAAAAAGGTTCTCATGAGGTGATGAAATCCCCATCAATTTCCTTATGTTAAGTTTTAAGATGTGTTCATTATAAGAGTGATTTGGCTTGTGTGTGGATAAAGTGATGACTACGATGGATTTTCGCCTAGATTATTCTACATAAAAGAATCTAAACAGGAAAGATGAATACAATTTATTTTAACTTTTTTAAGAAAAGGAAATAAAATGTAGTCCTAATGTTTTATTTGGATGAATGCAACAAACAAATAAATGGAAAGAGAGTGAATTCAATGATTTTGAATTTAACTAAGAAAAATGAGACCTAAGGTCCCATCAGGCGTGCCATAATGTTTTAATATTTTTATGCTTTTTTGATGTGATTTAATTAGCTACTAAAAATAAGGTAATGTAGGGTTTAGAGTTACCTGGTGATGAAGGTTGGTTGTGCACCATTGATCAGACCATTGATCAAGCTTTGTGATAACTCCTCTTTGGCTGGGGAAGAATGACTTGCAATTCACCACACTTAAACAAGAAATGGATTAATAGAAAAATGAGTTGGCTACCTGGTAAGAAACCAGTCCCAAGAAGCGATATGCTCCCTTAGATGGATGTCAGTGCATGTTCAACATTCAAGTTTATAAATAAACATGAAATTAAAAAGATATATATTGATAAATAGACAATGCTAAAGATAATTTAATCTATAGCAAGATTAATCTGATCAAATTAATTATCTCAGAATTCAATTACAATATCAGCATCTTCTTAGATTACAGCCAATTGTTCATTAATGTATTCAAACTTACATATAAAAGCTATAATACAAAAACCTAGCTCAAATGCAATGTCACTCTGATAGACAAATAGTGGTTGAGGGACTATGGGAAGATCAAAGATGTTAATAGAATCATGTACTAATCCAGGTAGTGTTATCTACATGAAAATACAAATTTTAGCAAACTAGAATGCAAATTTAACAGATGTTAAAGATGCAAAATAGACTATTTAAAGCTATTTTTATAGTTTGATAGGGATCAATACCGATCCTATAAGATCAATGTTGATTTTATAAAATTGATGTCAATTCAGATTAATCGATGTTGATTTTATGTAAAAGTGTTGAACTATAAAATAGACTATAATGACGGCCTAGAAAATTGATAAAACAATCAAAATTGAATGTAAATAAAAACATAGATATGTAGAAGATAAATAAAACTTAAAATATGAAGAAAATATTGACCTTGGATGGTTGAAAATGTGCAGATAAAGAGATGCCAAAATAAGGTAGATGGCCTTCAAAAATCACCTGATAATGTCACCAATCAAGTGTTCTTCAAAGTGGAAAGGTGTTGGTAATGTTTATATGTAGGTTCAACACTAGTTTGGACAGAATTTAATGATCAAAGTAGCTTCCTTCCTTTCGTGTTCATTCCTCCCAAATGGAAGTTTGTTAAGTTTTTATGGATCGATGTCGATCCACCCAATTTTGAAAAATTTAGCTAAAACTATTTTGAACTGCGTGTTAAACTAAGTGAACATAACACTAAGTTATTTGCATGGATTTTAAATGAGGGTAGGTTGTTAGAAGGGTTGGGTAATTTGTTTTTATTTGATTTTATGGTTAAGGGCGGTAAATAGTAATTACTATAATTAATTACCATGGGTAAAAAGGGGTTAATTATTATTTAAATTTAATTCAATTAACCTGTGTGGTAAAGGTAAATGGGAAAGTAAAATGTAATTATTTAAAATAATTACCCATGGGGGGTTACTATGTTAGAAATAACATAAATATAATGATGCATAAGTTAATACACAAGGGTGTATAAAACTAGCGTCTACAAACATTCTAACTAAAACTGCCTAGGAAAAGATGGGATGACCACCCTTAAGGCCCTCACCTTATTTGTTGTTCATGGCCAATAAAACCCAAGTACAACCTATTGAGATCTTGATGGGCACCATTATATATATCATGGGCACCGAGTTCTAAGTCAAATTTGAGGTCATTGATTTAGTAGAGCATGACAACTATCCACTACTCTTGGGTAGGCCATGGTGATACGTTAATAACGTAGACATGTGCTTTAAGAAGCGTTTCATGAATATTGAAAATTGCAAAGAGAGGGTGGTGATCCCTCTATCAAGTGATCAAGTACCCCTATATGTGGAAAGAATTGATCTTGAGGATGAGATCTACCATAATTATACATCATGATGTAGGGAATCAAAAAGCTCAACCCAAGTAATCAACGTATGCTCGAATGGGAGGATAGATAATCAACCTCTGATATAACTAATGTAGCTATTAATTATGGGTTGAAGAGGCTTATGAGGTCACTGGTTGAAGGTGCCACCTAGTACAGGCAGTTGAACCAAGGTCAGCCAAGATGAGACTAGTTAAGATTGAGCACAATCAAAAGAAATGGGTTCCCCATGCTAGAAAGGTAGAGAAAAAGGTGTTCTGGCTAAGTAAAAGGAAACTTGCAGCACTCCCAAAGTATGAAGGGATCTAACCCATAAAGAGTTATGTCCATGACATTGAAACATGCATCCTCAAAGAAATAGATCGAATGGGCACATTAGTGCATACCTTAAAGACCATTATTGCTCACTGATGGGCAGTGCAAAGACCTAGCTTGCCAACATGACAAGATGTGAAGGCAATGATATGCACTCGGTTTGGAAAAAGTGATGAGGACTTAGACATATCTACTTACTTAGGTGATTTTGACCTAATCATACATGTGCATTTGTGTGAAGAGACCTAGACTATCTGTAGTGAGAATGTGCCAAGAAGCCTATGGGTGCATGCCTTCTACAAGACTTTGAAAACTTAGGCACAAGTATAGTACATTATCAATGAAACGTGTCATGAGACCAAAAACTAGGAGTTATTTAAGGAAAGGTTTGTGCACACATTCTCCTTCTCTTCATAGAGCTTAGAGCTATTGGAGTCACTGCAAGTCATTTGTAGGGTAGTATTTGAGGATACTACCATCCTAAAAGAGTACCTTAGAGACATGTTTAGGGATAAAGGATTAAAACTCCTAAATTTATTTGATGATAAGGTGCTCAATAGAAATTCTAGTGAGGAAGATGATGAGACCTAGAAAGAGGGAAATTAGAAGGCTCTAATAGGAAGACAAAAACTTGTGTGCCTTATGGATAATAGCGCCCTAGATGAAGAAGATCCGATGCATATTCAAATTTAAACAACTAAGGGGACAAGGCAAGTTAAATACTCTCATTAGGAGAGGAATGAACCATATTACATGCCACTCAAGACCACCAAGGTAAACATTTGTGTAGAAGGTGAGCCAAAGATTGCCACTATAGGTGCTTACTAGTGTGAGGTAGAGATGGCATGAATAGTCTACCTCTTAAAAGAATTTTAGGACTTATTCTTGTGTATCTATTGGGACATGAAGGGAACCCACCCTTCCCTTGGCAAAATGAGCATCAATCTAGTGGATGGCATGAGGCTGGTCAAGAAGTGCCCATATAGAATGAATCCCAATCTTCATGCCAACGTGAAAATGGAGATTGATGGAATGTTGGATATCGACATCATCTACCCTGTACAAGAATATGAATGGGTGAGCTTGATGATCATAAGCATCAAGAAGGATAGATGCATACAAATTTGCATCGACTATAGGCTTTTAAACATTGCCTACATCAATGACCCATTCCTAACCCCATTCACTGATGACATCCTAGATGGAGTTGCAGGTTACAAAATATATAAATTCACTAATGATTTCTTGAGTTACGATCAAGTGTAGATCAATGAGGAGGATAATCCCAAAACCACCTTTATGACTGAATGGGATTGTTTCACTTATAATGTGATGCCCTTTAGACTCAAGAATGCACCAACCGTATTCTCCAAGGTAGTGATCACTGCTTTCAAGGACTTCATCCATAAGTTCCTCCAAGTTTATCTCGATGACTGGACTGTGTATGGACTTATAAAAGACCACTATGACAATTTATGCCTCATGTTTGATAGGTGTAGGTATCTCCAAATATCATTAAACTTGAAGAAGTGCATCTTCACAACCCCTTTTGGAACATTACTCGAACACATCATCTGTAAGGATGGTTTACTTATGGATCCTATGAATATAGCCATCATAATTCATTTCCAAACTCCTTAAATTCAAAAAGATGTTTAGACCTTTCTAGGCTATTGTGGATACTATATAAATTTCATTCAGAGCTATGCAAAGATTGCAATTCCTCTAAAGGATATCTTATGCAAAGATGGGCCATTCTATTGGGGAAGGGTGCAAGAGGAGGATTTTAAAACATGAAAGCTAAAGTTGGCTAGCATGTCAATTCTACAATTTCCAAACTAGACTACTCCTTTTCATGTCCATGTCAATGCTTTAGGCTCCATAATTAGCACCATATTGGCACAACCAAGTGAGGGAAAGATGGACCACCCCATCTCCTTTGCAAGTAAGAAGTTGATGTGGGTATAATAGAATTACACCACCACTGAGTGTGAGGCACTGACAATAGTCGATGCCTTACAAAAATTCAAGCAATATCTATTGGCAACCCCTTTCATCTTTTTCACTAATCATGAGGCACTCAAGTACCTCATGAATAAGCCTATTTTACATGGGTACATATGTAGATGGATTATTTTATTCCAAGAATTCTAGTTCTCCATTATTGTTAAACTTAGAGAGCAGAACATGGGGCTAGACCATTTGTCCCACATCAATTATAGTGATGTGGTGATGTCGATCGAGGATGATATGTTGGATGCATGATTATATAGATTCCAATACATCCCTAAAGACTTGGTATAGATTATTACCTTTTTAATGTCTGGGTTTATGTCCCAGACCATGTCAACTAAAGAGAAGAAGTAACTTGCAGTTCATGTTGCCCCCTTTTAACTCATTGAGGGGGAGATTTATAAACTAAGTAGAGATGAATTCATACACTGGTGTGTTTTAGAACATGAAAGGGACTCCATCTCATAAGAAGTACATGAGGTAATTGTAGAAGGCCATTATACTAAAAATGCAATAATGTGGAAGGTATTGCAGTCAAGGTTGTGTTGGCCAAGCCTATTCCAAGATGCAAAGGAGTACGCTAAGACATGTGACATATGCCAGCACATCGAGAATCCCAACCACCAAGATGAGATGCCTCTCATCCCCATTCTTACCCAGGTACCATTTGAGAAATGGGCCATTGATTTCATTTGGCCAATAACTCTCATAGCATGGTGCACAAGTGTAAGGTATATTTTGGTGGCAACTAACTATTTCACTGAGTCGAGGCTGTGTTGATGAAAGACTACATAGCCATAATAACCATGTGCTTCATCTAGGAAAACATTATAAGTCAGTATAGGTGCATATTAAGTTTGACTAGTGATAGGGGCACTTATTTTATCAATGAGATGATGTGCATCCTTTTAATTAAATACATGGTGGTGTACCATAATACCACCCCGTATCATCCACATGGAAACAACACAACAAAAGCATTCAATAAAATCATTGGAATATGTTTGACAAAAATATATGATATTGCTCACAAGGATTGAGATGATCATGTTTCAATGGCACTATGTGTGTACCACATGACATATAAGTGCCTAAACAAGGCTACATCATTTCAACTAGTGTTTTGTAGTGAAATAATTCTTCCCATGGAATTCATGATACCATCCTTACGCATTGCACAGATTGGTCATCTAGATGACCAAGAGTCTTTAAGCACAAGGTTAGAAGACTTCGATTGCTTGGATGAGAAGCACTCCTAAGTAAGATGTAGTTAGTAAATTAAGAAGTCACACCAGAAGCGTTGGTATGATAAGAATATTAAGCACAAGGAGCTAACTGAACGAGCATTGGTGTTACTCTATGATTCCAAGTACTTTAAGCACCTAGGCAAATTATAAATATGGTGGATGGGCCCCTACATAATCCACCACATATTGGAGATAGGCACATACAAGTTGTGAATGTTGTCTACCAAAATGCTCTCTAGGCATTCAATGGCAACTGAATTAATCTATACCGGTAGTAGGATGGCACTTGCACCATAAAAACACCAATTTCTTGGTTACTAGTCAATTTGAGGTTGAGTTTACCAGACTACAGTTTGGTATAATCCAAATCATTCCTTTCTTTAGGTTTATTCTTTATATAGTGTATAGAGGCAAAAAGAAGCATGTAGAGACTACAAGGCCTTATCTCCTGACACTTCACACATAACTCTAGTCAGGTGAATCAATCACTTGTGCTTTATGAATGTATGAGTCCATGACACCTAAGTTATGGGTACATGAATCAAACCTAGCTACAGGGAATCTATCTGACCTCTCATGCCTAATTCTAATTGAGTAAATCAAGCACTTACAATGTCTAAGCACATGAAGCTAGACATCTAAGTGGTGGGCACATGAGACTCACTAGATGCAAGCTAAAGATGCACAAGATCTATGTGTACAAGGTAAACATTGTAGGGCTCTTGGAGGACCCAAAATGATCTACTCTAATGCTTTCATGCACAATACCAGTCAGGTGATTCAATCTCATTTAGTTTTTAAGCACCTCGGGGCACATGCCTAAGTTTCTAGGCACAAGGGATTTTATAAACTTAAAAGAATTAAGAACAATCTATAGGAGTATAAGTGCAAAGGTAGCCTTTGCACCATATTTCAATCATGGTGCATCATTTGAACTTATACCAGAGATCTAAAGAAGGAAAGTGAAGATGCTTAACATGGTTGGGCATAAAAAATAAAGTGAAGATGCTCAACATGGTTGAGTGTAAGGAAGAAAGTGAAGACTCACCATTTGATCATGTGCAAGATAAAAAAGAATAGATGATAAAGTGTTGGAGGGTTGACACAAGGGATTTGTATGGGGTAGGATAGGCCAAGGCAAAATGAGGTGTAAAAAATTGACCAAGATAGAGAAGCAAGCTTGAAATAGAAGTATAGCTATTAATAAAGTGGAACCAAGGAGGTTGAATCATGTGCATGTGAGGCACTATGCCCAGGTTACCACAAGGAAGGCAAAGGTTGTGCTAAGTATACAAGCACATAAGGAAATCATCTAAGATAATTGATATCCACCCAAAAATGAGTAAGAAGTGACCATTTAAACCATGCGTCACTTCATCAAAAAATCCATTAGGAGCATTCAATGAGGCAGTGGTGGAAGTATAAAGATATGTAATTAATGCATTAAGGATAAGATATTCTCAAGGATTTCATAAATTTTTGTATTTTCTAAGAAATTGAGGCACCTACACCATAAATCTTGCATTAATAATGGTATCTGAGAGACAAGAGTATAAAACAGTGTCAAAGCGAAAAGCTTAGGTTACAAACCTTAAGCTAAATTAAGATTAAGTGTGCAAACTAGAGAGCCAAAAGTGAAAACCCTGTACCGAGTGAGAATTTGAATACCTTGAAGCACCAAAAGTGAATGATTAAGCAAAAAGAGAATTATATTCGCATTGACATTAAGTTAGAAGGGGGTTGAGAGATATTGGTGTAAGAAATAGATAGTAAGAGCAAGTTGTTTCCTAGGTGGCCATTAACAACCAATGAAGCTCAGGAGCTAAAGGTATAGTCGCATATCCTATGACTACAAAAAATTTGACCACCATTTGAGGTTTTGATAAGCCACACCTACCAAGGTTTAACACAATCATATTTAAGTTGGTAAAGAATTAAAAGGCATCAAGCTTCATGCAGGCATAATAGGAACCTAAGAGAGTTAATATTGTGGAAGAAATGATGGCCACCAAAATAAAGGAATAGGCGATCAAGGTCGTTAACATCATGAAAGTTGACACCAAGGTGCTAACAAAGATGTCCTATAAGTTTATTCAATTTCTACCAGAGGTTGTAGTGGGAGAATATTGGTTATCATTTTTCCACACTTGTTAACTAAAGGAATATAACCCTTGAATGTTGAGTCACTTTCAAGACTTAGAATAATATTAGATGGTGGACACATAGTACAAGATGCATCAAGTCTATTCCCTATTTGATGTCTCAATTCAAGACAAGTTGACTGCTTCCAGCATAACTTAACTCTATGAGTTGCCCTACTTTGGGAAACCAGAGGAACTTATACAATTCTTACTCTTGTGCATCTATGAGGACTATATGTACTTTATAGGAACGCACATGAAGATTTCAATGTATTCGATTAAGAGGATAATTGGGCTCATATATGTTGGTAAGGACATCCATCAAATGATAGATGACGATGAAGAGGTGGAGTGCATTATAAAGTTCCTTAAGTAATTCAAGGGGAGTTTCATGTTCCCCATCAACAAGTGTGAGGACCCCAACATGAGGGTGGTTGCATGCCTCATAAGTTTCAAACTATGCCTAGGTGGTAAATGGACTAATATGTCAAATGCATACCTCTACATCACCTATCACATACTACCAGGCGTACAATTCAACATTGCAAAGTTCATCACTGAAGAGTTGGTGAAAAATGTGTTGGAGTTGCATAGTGCCAAGGGGACCTTCAGGTGGGGGTCCATCCTTATTTTAATTATCATGGAGGAAATTGAGATCCCAAACGAGAATGAGGATAATCTTTGGGTTTTCCTAGAACACAATGATTCCCCAGCATTAAAATATTGAGACTTCACTTGCCCCACTTCTTACAGCACTAAATACAAAATGCACGTGATGCAATGTTGTGAGAAATATATAGAGGCCTTTAAGATAGAATGGCAAGTTCTTCAATGGATCCCCTAAAGTATATTTAGAATGAGAACTTTTATCATAATGTAGCATTATTATGTAGTGTGCTTGACACTATGCGATGAGAATAGATCAGGTTGGTTGAAGTTCCCCTTCACCTTCTCAACAAGGTATTTCAAGGATGCACTGCACCAGATCCCTGATGCAAAATAAACGGACATTCTAGTGAAGGAACTAGATGCCGAGAGACGTAGGTGAGGCACCAATTCACTCACATAGATGGGAAGGCCATTGAAGATGAAGATGATGCATCAGATCATCCAAACATTGATCCCATCCAAGAGGTCACCATCATAGGCTACATCTATAGATTATACTATGAGATGAATCCATGAAAGAAGGACTCCAATGTTGAATAAAGCATTGAGTAAAGTGAAAACCCCCTAATCTAGATCAGGGATGATGGTATAACAACACCAGTCGAGCAAAATAAGTCCCTAAAGAAGAAGAGAGGGGAAACTTTGGAAAAGATAAAGGAGCACCTAAGGCTCAAGATCACCTCAGAAGAAGAATCATCCCTTTCATATTCCTCAAATAAGCACATGCAATCCATGCCCAAGGCTTCTCCTAGTGTAAGGGAGAAGAAGAAGGGGAAGGTTCTTCTTATGGTTCCTAGGATAATCTTTTCCGACGTAGAGGAGGAACAAGAGGAAGAGGAGTCAGAGGAAGAAACAATGGGTAGGGGAGTATACATCATGCCTGAGGAAGATGACTCCTCAACAAGTGAACAAACCCCCTCTCCATCTCCTCAAATTCAATTAGAAATAAAGAGGTGAACATGGAAGAAACTTGGATTCAATGAAGTTGAGATGCAGAGGGCGCAGGAGCTGGAGTAATGGAGAGAAGAAATGACAAAGGTTGGGATGTCAAAGGAAGCTATCGAGATGGTTAAGGCTAAGGAACAAAGGAAAGAAGTGGAGAATCCTTAGGCATGGGAGATGAAGGCAAAACAAGTAGAAGGATAAAGGAAGAAGAAGTAGGTGAAGATCCCAAAGAGGCAAAAGTACACAAAGAAGTAATACCCTCAGGTGTACCTACTAAAGAAGATCTAAAGCATAAATGGAAGGACATGGGCCTACCCCAGGATCACATCAACGTGATGATAAATTTGTACCTCAGGTGAGAGGCCATGAGGGCCAAGGGCATGTCTAAAGTTAAAATCAATCAACTAGAGGCCCATGAGATAGAGGTAAGAGAAAATAAATGCACGACGCAAATTGCACAGAGGAAGGTTGAAAAGGAAAAAGCTAGGAAAGAGAAAGTAGAAAAGAAGGTCAAAGAGGAGAAGTCTAGAAGGAATGAAAAAGAGGAAAAAGTGGCCTAGGTAGAAAGGGATAAGATGGTGAAGGAAAGATAAAAAAAGAAGGTTGATGCTAGCACATAACCTAGAGAGGAAAAAATACTAGAAAAGGCACCTAGCACCTCCACCAGAATAGTAGAATAAGTTACATACAAGCATGCCCTAACTTTGAAGGGGTGCCTAAAAATAAAAAAAGCAATGTTGGTACCTTAGAAAAACAAATAGAGAAGGAAACAAAGACCTCGTTGGGGAAAGAGGAGAGAAAGGTTGGCATTGAGGAGGCTTGTGTTGAAAAGCCATGACAAGAGGAGGAAATAAACAAGGGGGAATAAAATTCCATGAAAGAACCCTTAAAATAAGGAGAACATGATGATGAGTCTAGCACAAAATAAAAATGAGGAGAAGAAGAAGAAATCACTGGTGGAAGTACCAACACCAGCGAAGAAGAAAAGGAGTTGGTCGAGGAAGAAGAGTATGAATAAATTTACAAGGAAAAGGTGTAACAAGGGTTCAAAGAGGATGGAGACTTTTATATGATGTAATACATGCCCTCAAAGTTTACCACAACCCTGATGCACCATCAAGGTTCTTGGGTGCTAGAGTGCCACATGAATGAACCTCAGTTTAAGGTTCTAATTGTTGTCCCTGAAAAATACCACTCATTTTTGGGACAACCTATGGATTATTTTGGCCTGGCACAGACCAAAATCCTCTCTCCCCTTTTCAAAAAATTATTTTGAGCATTCAAGTTCTTCATTTTTCAAAGCTTTTTCAGAAATCTACGGACTCTGCAGGCTTAAATCTATGGACTCTGCAGGCTTGAATCTACGGACTCTGCAGGATTGGAACTATGAACTTCATAGATGGTTTCTATGGACTCCTCAAAAAGACATCTATGGACTCTTTCAAAGTTAGAGAAAACTATGAACTTGGCTTCTACGGACTCTGCAAGCAGGCTCAAATCTACGGACTCTCAAGGTGGGTTTCTACGGACTCTGCAGGAAAGAAACGGGTTCAACACTTAGCCATTTTTTCAATCGAGAAGTTCAAAGGGGTCTTCCAAGAGCCTAAAGGACAAGTGCCCTTGCAGAGGGCAGTGAGCAAAACTGGACAAAAGTTGGAAATCCCTCAGGAAAATGGCTAAGTAAAAGAGACCTAAATAATTCTTTCGAGAAGATTTTCCTCGAAAAAATGTTTAAGGTAAAATTCCTTTAGAATTTTTGTCTAAAGGAATTCACTTGGAGAAAAAATCCAAACAAATGGAAAAGAACAAATGGCTAAGTAACATGAAATTTTCTTCAAACTGTTTATCTGAAGGAGTTCTTTCAGGATTTTTGATCGATGAAAAAAGTCAAAGCCTGAAGTTCGCCCGAACATACTGAAGGATAAGTACCCTTGCGGGGGGCACTTGACGATAGAGAAAGGACCATTTCAAAGACCTAAAGGGACACCTTCCCTTTGAGACGTCCCAAAGGTGGAACAAAGATGCAAAAAGGAACCTTCACAGACTTAGACAAAAGGGGCTTCAAAGAATGAACCGATTGAACTGTTGAACCAAAAATTTAAACAAGTTCATAGGTTCAAAGGTTCAACCAGAGCTTAGAAAGATAAAGGAAGCAGTGATTGAGCGAGACACAGGATGAACCAATGAACCGATTGAACCTTGAACTAAAAGAGTTCAAAGTTTAATGGTTCATAGGTTCAAAAGGTTCAAAGGCAGCCTCAGTCAAGGAAGAATCAGCAAACAAGTGGTTCAACAGATGGTTCAACCAAGGAGCGAAGAAGTGATTGAACCAAGAAGCGATAGAACAAAAGAGACAGAATGAACCGATGAACCGATGAACTTTCAGTGGTTTAATGGGTTCAAGGTTCAACATGAATCAAGCGATCGACTGAAAAGAGAGCCCAAAGACTCAAACTACCACAAGGAAGAGAAGATCGATGTAAAAGACAAGAAATATCTTCAAAATATTTATTTCTAGTAGGTGAAATAGTGGATCGAGTAGAATTCTGAGCACACCAAACCAAGGATGCGGACTATTTTTCTTCCATGAAGTAAAGACAAATTGGAAAAGGACCAAATGGTCCATACCAAAGAAGAAACATATTAGATGAAGGGACATGCCATAGTTATGGCAGCGCACTATTCTCAACATGGTCTCTCCAGACATGACTGAAGGCGCATTGAAGACGTTGACTGTAGTGTGGGCCATCCCATGGAAAAAAGTGCCAATCCTTGCGTAGTTGCTATAAGATTAATATCTCTCATTTGTAAAGGGGACTTTTTATTTTTACAAGAGTGAAACTCTACCCATTTTGAAAGAAGAAGGCTGAGACTTTGAGCTCAGATTGTAATTTCATTTCATTTTATCTGAATGAGAAAGCAAGTTATTTGCAGACTTTTTACTGTTTTGGCTTGTGCTACTTTAGGAAATTGTTCTTATGTCTGTTTCTTAGAAGCATTCTTATATATTTAATTTGACAAGCAGAATTAGTGAAGGTAAAAAGGGAGGTGTCATGAAGCCAACTGTGAGAAGACTTTGTGCTTTCACAATTGTTTTCAGCGTGTGTTTTTCTTTTTCTTTCTGTGTTGAGGATTCTGGGATGACTTTGTGCCCCCATTATCTTTTATGTTATACTCTTTGGGCAGTTGAGGTGGAAACTTTGTGTTTTATTTCATCCTATTGGTTATTGCACCCTTTATCACTAGTTACTTTCACTACCTGAAAGAAACTCCTGATGTTTTCTGCAAGAACACTTCTAAAAGAAGAGAAGTGCCTGCAGTGTTTTCACTAGGCTTTTCTCCTTTGTCTTTGAGCATCATCTCTGAAAGAAGAGAGATGGATGGTTTACTCTGCCCCCATGTGTTATTTTATGCTTATTTATATTGTATATATCTCCTACGTATCTATAGGGAACCTCCCTTGATGAGAGGAGAGATTAGTCCCCTGTTGATGTGGTAAACCTACACAACTGGCTGACCAATCTTCCTGTTATGGTTGATCAGACCTATTTTGTTTATTAGTACGCTGATTGACAAAATATTCACCCAATAGTTTTTAGCGACTCCACTGGGGAAGAGGACGTAGTTTGAAGTCCCAAACTTCAAGCTGAAGCAGATCCTACTCTTTTCCATTTTTTGTTCTACAATTTGGCAACTCCACATTATACCAGAGGCCAAAAATCCCAAGGTGTTGTTGACCCTACTTTTAAGTTGGTGCAACAGAGTAATTTTGAGTTATTTCCTCCATAACCTCACCTTAGATGAACTAGGAGTCTTCCTTCTAGCCCTACCAGGATACCAACATAAGGTAGAGCTTCTTTTTCTACTGCTAATCGAGCTTTGCCTATCCACGCTCCACCTGGATTAGTGATCCCACTTTTACATAATCAAATCATGGCTCAAGGCCCCTGGGATAACTCTTTTGGTCCACTGAAATTGACTTCACCTCTGCATGAGCTTCCACACAGTTCAAGGAAGAATTTCTTCAAATTCTTTGGTGATGAGAAGGTTCATCCTGATGAACACATTGCAGCTTTCAGCATAACCTGTGGTGTAATAGGGGTGGAATTTGAAGACATAGCAGTCAGGCTATTCATGGAGACACTACAAGGTGCTGCTACATATTGGTTCTACCACCTGCAAGCTGGATCAGTGACTGATTAGGACACTCTGAAAGACAAATTTGAAGCCAAGTTCAAGCCTACAGAAGATGCACATGCCTTGCTGGCCCAACTCACTCAGATGAAGAAAGAGCCTCATGAGTCTATGCGCGATTTTATTTCTAGGTTTGACAAGCTGAGGCACAGGATTCCCATGGTCGCCCAGCTGACACCTCAGAACCTCAAATGCTTCTTCATCAACTCACAACTGCCTGAAGTGAGTTTCTTGCTAAGATAGGCCAGACACATAGACCTTGTTGCTGCTCAGGACTTGGCTACTGAGGTAGAATATGACCTTATCTTGGCAGGGAAGATAATGAAAGACCCTAATAAAGGTAAATCCTCTTCATCTTCTGAATACTCACCTACAACCACCACTGACCTAATGGTGCAAAAGTTGGCAAACAAAATGCTAGCTCTCAGAAAGCAAGTAGTGCAAGAGATGTCATCTGCTTCTACATACAGAGATATGCCCAAAAAGACATTTTAAAATCAGGCATACCAAGGCAATGCTGCCAAGAATCAGGGACAACAAAATTGCCTTCCTCCTCTACAGAGGAACCTTGCCCTTGAAGCACCTCCAAGCAACTCAGCAATTGGATATCTTGAAGTTGAATCAGATTTATCATTCTAGCCTGAGTTAAATCTTGAAGATGACGCTAATCTCTTCATTGAAGAAGAAGAAGAATTAGTTGACGACACCCATATTGATTTTCTGAACTATCAAGATGAACCCAAAAGTGAAGGAAATGCAGTTGAGGGGTCATATGTTTTATTCACTTGGTCCAAGAATCAATCAGCTCAACAAGCTGATAAGGAGAAAGCAGAGGAGCGACCTCAACTAGCAGTTTCAATTGCTAAGCAAGGATCTCGTCTTCCTTTCTAGCCAAAGGATCTAGTGATTTAGAGAAAGGTAAGTACCCCAAATGCCCCTACGTCTTCTACTTCAAATCTGCAATCCAGTCCTCCCCTTTCAAAAATCAAAAGGATGAACTCCCATCCTCTGCTCCTAGCTCGTTCCAGACATTTGATATCATTGACCATATAAAGAGAACCAAAATTCAAATGTCTAAATTTGAATTTCTGTAGTCCCATCCTAAACAATTAGATAGACTGGTTCAATGTGTTAAAAACTAGAACATCCCTATTAAACAAGCAATTCCCAAAGAGACACATGATCCTACCAAGAATGTGCCCACCAGGAACAACCTTGTCATTTCTCCCCCTGGTGCTCCTGGTAGGATTGAACCTTTTTATGTCTCATTTCTGATAAATGGACATCAGCTGAATAATTGTATCATTGATTCTGGAGCTTCAGACAATGTCATGCCCGCTAAAGTGGCCGAATCCCTTGACCTCACCTTGACCAAAACTTTTGGTAGATGCTTCTCCATGGAAAACAAGCAAGAGCCTTTGCTGGGACAAATTAAGGATGCCCAATTTGCGTTTGCTACCTTTCCAGACAAAATAATCAAGATGACTGTCTTGGTAGTAGACGTCCCAGCATCATATGGCATCCTTCTCAGGTAGAATTTTTGTAGGGATGTTGGTGGTGAATTAAGCATGGATTTATCAGAGGCAAGGATTCCAGTCAAAGGTGTTATGAAGAGGCTACTCCCTGAGAAGGAAGTGAAATATGTGGTTACCCAGACCTCAGCACCTAAAGCTCAAATTCTATTTGAGTCTTCAGGCATAGGTAACTACTTTTTATACACGGATGGAGTTCATGAGACATCTAATGAAGCTCCTGCAAATGCCAGCCTGGAAATGCATTCAGTCGAAACAACAGAGGAATTAGCTGAGCACAAGGCAAGTGTAGAAGTATCTCCACCCCTGGATGAAGAAGAATCCAAAAGAAAATTATTATCAAATGAGGTATGGATTCTTGAATTTGATGACAGTTGCTCTTCCACTGGTTCAGGAGTCGGGGTTGTGTTAATATCTCCTAAAGGAGATATTTTTCTCTCATCTTATAAATTGTAATTCAGCAACACAAATAACACAACTGAATATGAGTCTTTTTTGCTTGGATTGAGAGCTGCTTGAGACAAAGGCATCAAGCTCCTTAATGCTAAAGGAGATGCCGAACTAGTGGTTTGTCAGGTGAGGAACCTGTATCAAACTAAGAATGAAAGATTGCGTCATTACTACAATCTAGTCTGGGACTAATTTGAAGACTTTGATGTTTTCAGCATCTCAACAGCTCCCAAAGAATTCAATGACCAGGCAGATGCATTGGCTATTTCAGATACTCTCTTGGTCCCCCACCCAGATTTCAAAGGAGACAAGTATATGATTGAGCTAGTCTTTCAGCCAAGTCTACCTGATAATGCTAGTCATTGGCAAGTATTTAACAATGACAACCAAATCATTGCCTTTTTGGAGTAAAAAGATAGCTTTGAATGGCTGCATTTTGAAGGCAGTGAACCTCAGAAGTGTGAAATAGCTCCTAAATCAAATGCAGACACAGGTGAAGATTTCTTGCAACTCAAAGGGAATAAGATTCCTAAAGGCCTGGTTTCCCTTGAGAAGCTATTTGATAAGCATGATAGATTCATCAGACAATAGCCAATGGATTCAAGCTCATCTCAGGAGTTTGATCAAGTAAATTTGGGAACCAAAGAAGACCCCAAGATGGTGAACATTGGGAAATGTTGTACTCTTGAAGAGCATTTCAAGTTCACCTCTTTTCTCAATGAATACATGTATGTTTTAGCGTACTCTTATGCTGACCTGAAATCACTTCAGCCTGACATAATCTGACACAACATTCCTCTCAAGGCTGATTCAACACCTTACAAGCAAAAGTCCAGGCATTATAATCTAAAAATATCAAGTACTATTTTATTTAAGATACAAAAAATGCTTAATGCCAAGATAATCTTCCCAATCCATCATTCCACATGGATTGCCAATATAGTGCCTGTAAGAAAGAAGAATGATGAAATTTGCCTTTGTGTGAATTTTAGAAATTTGAATCAAGCATCCTTGAAGGATAATTATCCTTTGCCAATTATGGATCAAGTGCTACAGACAGTGACAGGCTCAGAGATGTTATCAATGTTAGATGGCTTCTCAAGATATAATAAGGTCAAAGTTGGTGAAGCAGACCAGCATAAGACTGCTTTCACCACACCCTAGGGCACGTTTGCATAAAGAAGAATGCCTTTTGGCTTGATAAATGCTAGCACCACCTTCTAAAGAGCAATGGACCTTGCCTTCAAGGATGAGATGGGTAATTTCATTATAGTTTATCTTGATGACTTGACCGTCTTCTCTAAGCATCACCCAAATCATGTGAGCCATTTGTAACAAGTGCTGGAGCGCTACCATCAGAATGGCATCTCCTTAAACCCCAAGAAGTCAATATTTGGAGTAATGGAGGGAAAACTTCTCAGACACATTATGTCTAAAGGAGGTATAAATATTGACTTGGATAGAGTCAAGTCTATCCAAGAACTTTCCCTACCCACAAGCAAGACTGTTGTTCACTCTTTCTTTGGAAAGGTGAATTTCTTATGGAGGTTCATCCCCGAGTTTGCTGAGAAGACTAGGCACATTGTAAACATGATGAAAGGAAAAGCCACCTTCAGCTAGACTAAAGAAGTTAAGTCAACATTTGAGGATATCAAGACTGCCATTGCCCATGCTCTAATTCTGGCTTGTCCAGACTATAGCAAAGAATTCACCATTTACAGCTATGCTTCAGAACATACGCTTTCAGCAATTTTGGTTAAACAAAATAAAGAAGGTATGGAATCTCCCATTTTCTTCATGATTTGTCCTCTCAAAGCTCATGAGCTGAAGTACTCAAATATGTAGAAGCACACTTATGCAGTGGTGAAGGCTGTAAAACATTTTCATTTCTACATCCTCAATTCTCAAGTTACTGCCTTGGTCCCTGACACCATAGTGAAATCTATACTGACTCAGCAGGAGTTTGGGATGAAAAGAGGTAATTGGGTTGCAAAGATTCAGGAGTTTGATCTGATCATCAAGCTGACAAAGCTGGTATGTGGAAAGGGGCTATGCCAACTAATTGTTGATAACAATCTAAGAGGAACAGAGCATGAAGAATTAGAAGTGGATGACACGCCAATAGTCCTTTTTTTCTCTACCATGAATGAGTGGTATTCAGGTATTGCTCATTTCCTTTTTTATGGTGAGTGTTTTGCTCACCTATCTTATAAAGAAAAGAGAACCATCAAGCTGAAAGCTACTAATTTTGTCCTCTGGGACAATGGCCTATACAAGAGGAGCCTTGACAGAACGTTCTTTCGCTGTGTGGAAAAAGAGCAACAAAGCCGACTTCTAAATTTCTTCTACGATTCAGCCTGTGGAGGACATTTTTCTACCCCTATGACTGCCCATAAGATCCTATGAGCCAGGTACTATTAGCCAACTCTCTTTTAAGATGCATACAAGTGGGTCAGGGGATGTGAACTGTGCCATCAATTTGTTGGAAGGCCCAAGCTAGCTGCCCTGCCTCTCAAACTAGTGATCATAGAGGAGCCATTCTAGCAATGGGGAATTGATTTTATTAGAGCTGTAAACCCATCATCAAGTGCTGGACATGACTATGTCCTCACGATAATAGACTACTTCACTAAATGGGTGGAAGCAGTTCCAACCAAACATGCTACTTCAAAAGAAGTATGCAATTTCCTAAAAGAAAACATCATGTCCAAGTTTGGGGTCCCAATAAAAATTGTCACTGACAATGCCACCTATTTCACTTCCCTAGAGATTACTCAATTCTATTTCCACTACATAATCACACTCTCCCACTCTTCTGATTACTTTCCATAAGGGAATGGACAGGCTGAATCAAGTAATAAGAACCTGGTGACTATCATCAACTAGCTAGTGGATGACAACCAAAGGACTTGGCATAAGACATTAGTTGATGCTCTCTAGGTAGATAGAATTACATCCAACAGGGCAATTGGTATGTCTCCCTTCCAACTTATTTATGGTGTCAATGTTGAGATACCAATCACCTTGGAATTGCCAGCATTGAAATTGGCTAAGGTGATTGAGGATCAAACATATGAGAGCTCACTTGAGAAGAGGATCATGTGCCTTGCTGAGTTGAATGAGCAGATAACTGTAGTGGTGGACCGAATTTCCACCCATCAAAGTCTGGTGAAGAAGCTCTTTGACCAGAAAGTAAAGAATCATGATTTCTAGATTGGAGATCAAGTCCTGTTGTGGGACAAGAGAAGAGAACCAAAGGGGATGCACGAAAAATTTGATTCCCTGTGGAGGGGCCCTTTTACTATTCATCAGCTCAATCGTAAAAATAGTTTCCTGTTAAAGTATCAAGATGGCACTCTCTTTTCTCTACCTAACAATGGGCAACATTTGAAGCACTTTAACTCTTGAAGTATCAGATGAGTTCCCCTATACATATGTATATTTGTATAGTCTTTTGTTTCTATTTTGTTCTTTTGTTTTCATGTTTTGGATCCTTTTTTCTTGGGTAGTGTGACTCCATAGCCCAATGGCACACTTCAAGGCACTGGAAATTTTGGTTTCTACTCCCCTCAGTTGTGTTTCAAGTTTTCAACTGAAGGTAGTTCCCCAACTGGAGCCAATTGTTGTCCCCAAAAAATGCCACTCATTTTTGGGACAACCTACATACTATTTTGGCCCAGCACAGACCAAAATCCTCTCTCCCCTTTTCAAAAAATTGTTCTAAGCATTTAGGTTCTTTATTTTTCAAAGCTTTTTCAGAAATCTATGGACTCTACAGGCTTGAATCTACAGACTCTACAGGCTTGAATCTATGGACTCTGTAGGCTTGGAACTATGAACTTCACATATGGTTTCTACGGACTCCGCAAATAAACGTCTATGGACTCTTTCAAAGTTAGAGAAAACTACGAACTTGGCTTCTACAGACTCTGTATGTAGGCTCAAATCTATGGACTCTCAAGTTTAGTTTCTACAGACTCTGTAGGAAAGAAACGGGTTCAACACTTAACCATTTTTTCAATCAATAAGTTCAAAGGGGTCTTCCAAGAGCCTGAAGGACAAGTGCCCTTGCAGAGGGCAGTGAGCAAAACTGGACAAAAGTTGGAAATCCCTCGGGAAAATGGCTAAGTAAAAGAGACCTAAAGAATTCTTTTGGGAAGATTTTCCTCGAAAAAATGTTTAAGGCAAAATTCCTTCGGACTTTTTGTCTGAAGAAATTCACTCAGAGAAAAAGTCTGAAGAAATGGAAAAGAACAAATGGCAAAGTAACATGAACTTTCCTTCAGACTTTTTTTCTAAAGGAATTCTTTTGGGCTTTTTTCCCGACAGAAAAAGCCAAACCCTGACGTCTGCCCAAACATCTTGAAGGATAAGTACCCTTGCGGGGGGCACTTGACGATAGAGAAAGGACCATTTCAAAGGCCCGAAGGGACACCTTCCCTTCGAGACGTCCCAAAGGTGGAACAAAGACGTAGAAAGGAACCTTCACATACTTAGACAAAAGGGGCTTCAAAGAATTAACCGATTGAACCGTTGAACCAAAAAGTTCAACGAGTTCACAGGTTCAAAGGTTCAACCAGAGCTTAGAAAGATAAAAGAAGTAGTGATTGAGCGAGACACAAGATGAACCAATGAACTGATTGAACCTTGAACTGAAAGAGTTCAAAGTTCAATCGTTCATAGGTTCAAAAGGTTCAAAGGCGGCCTCAGTCAAGGAAAAAGCATCAAACAAGTGGTTCAACAGATGGTTCAACCAAGGAGCGAAGAAGTGATTGAACCAAGAAGCGATAGAACAAAAGAGACAGAGTGAACCAATGAACCGATGAACTTTCAGTGGTTTAATGGGTTCAAGGTTCAACATGAATCAAGCGATCGACTAAAAAGAGAGCCCAAAGACTCAAACTACCACAAGGAAGAGAAGATCGATGCAAAAGACAAGAAATATCTTCAAAAGATTTATTTCTAGTAGGTGAAATAGTGGATCGAGTAGAATTCTGAGCACACCAAACCAAGGATGCGGCCTATTTTTCTTCCATGAAGTAAAGACAAATTGGAAAAGGACCAAATGTTCCATACCAAGGAAGAAACATATTAGATGAAGGGACATGCCATAGTTATGGTAGCACACTGTTCTCAACATGGTCTCTCCAGACATGACTGAAGGTGCATTGAAGATGTTGACTGCAGCGTGGGCTGTCCCATGGAAAAAAGTGCCAGTCCTTGCGTAGTTGCTATAAGATTGTAATATCTCTCATTTGTAAAGGGGAATTTTTATTTTTACAAGAGTGAGACTACCCATTTTGAAATAAGAAGACTGAAAGAAGAAGACTGAGACTTTGAGCTCAAATTGTAATTTCATTTCATTTTATCTGAATGAGAAAGCAAGTTGTTTATAGACTTTCTACTATTTTGGCTTGTGTTACTTTAGGAAATTGTTCTTATGTCTGTTTCCTAAAAGCATTCTTATTTATTTAATTTGACAAGTAGAATTAGTGAAGGTAAAAAGGGAGGTGTCCTGAAGCCAACTATGAGAAGACTTTGCGCTTTCATAATTATTTTCAGCATGTGTTTTTCCTTTTCTTTCTATGTTGAGGATTCTGGGACAACTTTTCGCCCCCATTATCCTTGTGTTATACTCTTTGGGCAGTTGAGGTGGAAACTTTGTGTTCTATTTCATCCTACTGGTTACTACACCCTTTGTCACCAGTTACTTTCACTACCTAAAAGAAACTCTTGTTGTTTCCTATAAGAACACTTCTGAAAGAAGAGAAGTGTTTTCACTAGGCTTTTCTCTTTTGTCTGTGAGCATCATCTCTAAAAGAAGAGAGATGGATGGTTTATTCTACCCCCATGTGTTATTTTCTACTTATTTATATTACATATAGCTCCTACGTATCTATAGGGAACCTCCCCTTGATGAGAGGAGAGATTAGTCCCCTGTTGATGTGGTAAACCTACACAACTAGCCAACCAATCTTCCTGCTATGGTTGATCAGACCTATTTTGTTTATCAATACGCTGATTGACAAAATATTCACCCAACACTAATAAAATCACTTTGATGCACAAAGAAGCCAGAAGAGGGGCATGACTACCACCTTATAAATCTTCAATATATGAACCCCGTAAGGTCAGCTAATGCCCTCCTCAAAATGGCCTCTAAAGTGGCATGCAAGAACATTATCAATGATGTGCATTCTAATAATTGGAAGAAGATAGCGTAAGAGGCTAAAGAAGAACTAAAAGCAATAAAAATCAAACTCAAACAGCTAGTTAATTATGTAGAAGAGGTATATCTATCCCTTTTATATGGTGTGGATACCTTAAGAATGAAACAAGTTGACAAGGTCTATGTGTTTGTTGAGCAGATGTTTCCCCGAATGAGGTCGATGCTTGAAGAGTAAGAAGACCCTTGTGAGGCCATGAAGAGAGAGTTGAACAAAAAGCTAGATGTAGTAGAAGACTTTTTCATTAAACTAAAAGAGGGCATGGAAGAAGTAGATGCCATATTTTAAAACTTCATTACCTAAGTAGCAGTCATCGATACATGGCTTAAAAAGGCAAAGGAGGAGAAAGACACCTTATTCCAACACTCCATAGTAAGAAAAATTGAATGCGTATAAGTAATGGTGAAGGTCAACAACCTAAGTGTCTAACTAAAGACCCAAGAGAAGGACCTAAAGGCACTCTTCTACGCCTTCCAAATAAAGTCAAGTGAGCAAGGGGATATGCTAGATGGTGGGGTAAGGTGAGCAAGGGAGAGGCTCAAAGCTATCAAAAAAGAACTAAAATCCATAGATGTGCTCACCCTCAAAGCCACATCAACTAAAGTAGAAGGCACCATTGAAGAGATCAAGATCTCTATCTAGGGTTTTGAAAAATTCAAAGTAGAACATGAGCAAGGTGCATCTGAGTCTTTCACACCAAAGGCATTGAAAGACTAGTCTGAGGTGGACTAGCAATTTTGTATGGGGTAATGTTTAGCCCCCTTTTGTGCCAACTACATAGACTATGCCAACTTGAAATATTTTGATGTGAGGTAATCATGAGGAATGATTGCTCCCTTTTGTACCTTTTTGCACTTGATGGAAGAATCCCTGAGGATCCTATGCCAGCTAGCAGGCAGTTGCTTGACATTAGCTTTTAAAAGACATCCCTATAGGTATTTACACATGGAAACTAGAGATCACGAGTGTCAGGGTAGTGGATTTGATGGAATAATGACCCCTAATGATAGCTTAGTATCCAATGTGTGCTCATCCAACCTGGGCAACATAGTGGAGCCGAAAGGATAGTGACCCCCAATGACAATAAAACACTTGGCACATGCCCATCTGACCTGGCAAGAAAATGCCCCTTTACCTATAAAAAGAGGCTTGAACCTGAAGAGAAGGAGGCAATTAACGTTAGCGAATCTTTACTAAAATTAAGAGCCAATATTAGTATTTTATAATCTATATGAACTAGGTTAGGCATTTAAAATGTATATCCCAAGCTCGCTTATGAGCTACTAGGCCTGAGTAGTGTCAAAGATGAGCATATGCTCTATTTTCATGTCCTAAACTTTGTATGTTGAAACTATAAATTAATGAAGAATGTTATTGGAGAAATGGAGTGTTGATGCTTTCCATATAGTTAGTATTATTGTATGTTGCGACTTTAGTTTTATATGAATGATGATATAGTTCCATGTTTTGAATGGGTTGTGGTATAAAGGTCTATCCCAGGTCACTAGTGGCATCACTGTGCCATATAGTGACTTCAACATAACCATAAAATAGACTAAGTATAGAAACTAGCATGCATCGAGGCCCTAATACCTGTGCCTAGAGCACTAACTTGAAGAATAATCACTTGATCATAGACCATCCCCATGACTCAACTAAGTGCCTGAATGACCCCTAACTTGTTAAGACATATGCCCTTGAATAGGTTCAAGCCTATCAAGTTTTCCTAAAATAGCCTAGTGTCGATATGCCACATAAGCCTATCTTGTCAATGATTAAATCCCATTGAAACCAAAGTTATGGCATGTTTCAACTAACCTAATGTAGGCTCGGTCCCTTCATTATTGTGCTTAAGGTGAGTACATAATGCTTGTGCCTTGTGTCAAATTGATGTCAGTGCAGTAGTGTGTTAAATGTTGTATGCCATAGACCTTATTAAGCTCGTGCCTAGTTGCACCAAGTATAGAATTGACTTGGCTTGACTGCTAAGCACATGACTAAGCACAAAAGCTAAATAGGAGAAATAAATACATGTGTTGTACATTTAGTTTTGAATTATGAATTATTGCATACTTTTATAGATATTTAAACCATTAAAACCCTGTTTGGGGACTAAGATAATAATTGATTATATGCTTAAATTAGTGGATTTATTTAACTATCATAATAGTTTGATTTTAACTTATTAATGGCAAATCTGAATGGTGTATAAATTGTAAGATCATGTTGATAGTTCATTCAGTAGTGAAAATTGGATAATTAATCTTAATTACTTTCTAAAAAGTGCATTATTTTCTAAGTTGAACCTGGTGAGATATTAACAGTAAGAGTATAGTCCTTTAAAGGATTTGGAAATCTTAGTGCTCTCAATAGAAGGTGAAGGTAAAGCTGCCTATGAAATAATGAAGGGAGACACAACACCTATGTTGTAATGGCAAAAAATCTTCATGTAATAATTTTCTTGTTTCAATGAATTTTAGCTTATATTTTAAGAAAAGAAGAAGAATAACTAAATGTGGGTATGGTTGAAAAACCCATTTGATTGTGCATGCATTTGAATCAGATGACTGTGAAGAACTCCTCTTTCGCTTGGGAGGATGACCTACAAATAAGACATCACTAAATAAAATGATTACTTCGATAGATAGCTAGGTGGATTATCTAATGCTAGCTAGATACCAAAAACAAGAGCTTCCTTGGGGGCTGTCAATCCACACATTTTAAATAATTAAGTTTATAAATAGAATATAAAATACTTGCAACACTAATCAAAAGGAATTTAAATTAAGCACAAGAAATGATTGATAAATAAATATACTATAAATGACTAATATGGCGATAAGTAAGTCAATACTAGTGTTAAATGGCTTGGGTCTATTTCAAAAAATTAGGTAGGAGTCTATGAATAGGCAGGGACATATAAAACTAGATTTGGTTAGGGGTAAGAGAGTGAAAATAACTTATGATTTTCAACCATAGTGACTGTCGATGGTTAATGTGACCATCAGTAGTTAAGGTGACCATCAGTTATCAAGCTAATTATCGATGGTTGGGTAGACCATCGGTGGTTGAGAAAACTGTCAAAGGTTACTATGTATAGGTCTACATTGGTAAATGGTCAGAATGATGAGATCACAAAATTAGATTCCATGATATGGGTTGTTATTGGGTTGAGTGCAAAAGGCAAATACTTATCTTATAGAACGTTGATTGTGTGGGTGCTTGAGGTGGTTGACTCATTGGTGGAGTTTGACATAATTTTGATATAGTAACGATACTCAATGCTTTAGCGAAGTGGCGATGGCAAGTTGGATCTATGATATGATGGCTAGATCATTAGAATATTGAACATGATTGACCTACAAAATAAAATAACTCTAGATTCACAAGCTCTTAATAACAATTGTAGATGATTTTCACCTCCTTATTCTTCTCTTCTTATAGGCAAGGCAAGAGAGTTGTAACAAGATGTCAACTAGGTCTTCCAATTATAACACATGCATACAATGGCTCACACACGTATTTAGATGAGTTTTTTTTTTAAAATTAAGGTGGGGTGACTTGTATGTTGGTGGTTAAGGAGGTGCACCCTGACCATCGATGGTCAAGGTAACCATCGGCAGTCATCCTAACCATCGATGGACGAGGGTTAAGGCAAAGAGTAAGTAAAAGGGTAAGTTAGGTTAATTAAGAAAACTAACCATAGATTAGGCTTAGTTAGGGGTCAAAGGGTCAAATTACTCCTAAGGGGGTCCTAAGGCGGTCTAGGGGAATTTCAACATTTGGAATTATGGTGTGCATATTTTTGATGTCTATATTTTGCCCCTTTTTTTATGCAGCTTTGAATCAACAAGCTATAAAATAAAAATAAATTACTAGTCAAAGGTTTGATTGCCCTGAGTATGGGAGGAGGTGTTCCCCCTCAAACTGAGAGTCGACGAGGTAAAATGGAATTGGGTGTGAATTTGATAAGCTGGATGAAGGTGATGACAAAGGTGAACATCATGAAGGTGGGTGATAGGCTCGGCACTGAAGCATAAATAGCTACACAAAGTACAACATAAAGTGTGATAGCCAAGATCCTGCATTGAATAGGTTGTTATAGTTGGTAAAAATAAAGGTCAATGCTAGAAAGACAAGTGATAAGTAAACCAAGTCATCGCAATTAGGTGTGGTGGCTAGATACACTCGCAAGTCGCTTAAGCTATATCTATGATTTGGTGGTATCCAAGGTAGGAAGTGTTCTTGATGAAAACTTAAATTGGTCAAGTATCACAAGTATCTAAGGTAGGAAGTGTTCCTGAGAAGACACAAGTGGGTCTGGTATGCACTAGGTGGTGCAAGTGCAAAAGGGTCAACATGGCAATGTTATTATTATGATCAAAGGGATGAGGCAAAAATCATCATAAAATATGTGTTATTTGGGCCAAAACGGACCAATGGCAAGGTGGCAAAGTGGTTGAGGTAGGTGGAGAAGGTAGTCTCCATGAGTGGGTAAATTATTTGGATCTGCTTTAGAAAAAATGGTCAACTTATAAGTAAGCAAAAAGGTGAGCTTCCTGACCATCATCGGTCAAGGTGCTCAAGGGTGATCATCGATGGTCACCCTATGAGTCAAAAGTAAAAAGTAATTTAAGATTTACTCATTTTAACTTTTTTTGTTGTTAACTTTAGAGCTCTGGTGTTTAGCATCTTGGGCAAGGAATTGTTGATGGTGATTGCTTGAGAGGCACTTACTGGTAGCTGAGGTGTACCAAGGTGTATTGAGATAGGATGTAGGGAATGTGAGGATGCAAACAAGGACGGGTAGGTCTATGACTAACTCTACATAAATGGTCATGGAATGAGGTAGGGGATGTTTTAAAATTGGTAGCTTAGGGGTGCTTATATTAGTTAATTTTGTATTTGAGTGCTTGGTTAGTTGCTTGGTTGGGTAGGTTTGTGCCCTAGGAAGGGTTTTGAGGGTTTTAGGGGGATTTGGTGGGTAGGGGTGGAAATTGTTTGGGGGTAGTTTTAGATAGGGGTGGTTTTGAGTGAAAAGTGAGGGATTGTGTGGGAAATTAGGTAGTTTTGAGGGATTATGGGTAGGTCAAGGGTTTTGGGTAGAATACCCATAATAACTGTCTACAGTCGATATCCATAAAGCTATGGACACCTGACTGTCGATGATCACCATAACCATCAGTGGTCGAACCATCTAATTTTTTATTCAAATGTTAAAAAAGTGTTTGGGGTTAGGTTGAGTGGGAGATAGTGTTGTATTTGCAGATGGTCGAGGCTAGGTGGGTTGGGTAAATGTTTCTAGATTATATTGTTGAGCGAATGGGTAATAAAATAGGTAAATGGTAGTACGGTGATTGTCAAATAGGTGAAGGGTAGGTAAAGCTTGTGAATAGTATAGGGAACTAAGTTGTTATGCTAATGAATGTTCACAGGCTTGAAAGAAGATATATAAGCATGATCGAGTATTGTGTATTTTCATAGAGATCCACTAGGGGATGACCCTAGTTGACTAAACCCATATGGAGGAGGTTAGGTTAGAAATGATGAGCCATTATTAGCATGTGCCTCAAGACGCATCCATGATCATAACTCTCATCAAGGGATGGGATCTAGATATAAACACCTTCTTACTACCGATCGATGAGATGATGATCTTTCCCAAGAATGTACATAGGATCACATGGCTTCCTCTTCGAGGAGATCTGATCTATCACATAGAGCAAGAAGAGCGAGAGGATCATATTGATATATTATATGAATATGATAGTGATCAGGTCAGATGGCATGCTGGGGGGTTTAGTTATAGCACATTGTACAAGAGGGCATCAGGCAAGCAAAAATTGATGACCATGCTTATGATGGTCATCTCATGATTTACTCTTCCTGACTTGAGCAGGGAGAGGTTCTCATATTTATTATTGGGGGTGCTGGTTGAGCTACTACTAGGGCAGATTGTATTAAGCTGGCTAGTTATTCTCCTAGTACAGATATATAAGGAGTTGTGGGGGTTCAAGTCCCATAGTAGATATGGTATTAATTTCGGCCTGGTTCTTCATTACTAGGCCTATGAGCACATCTAAATTTTAAGCTCAATGGGGCTACCATGGATGGGATATACTTAGATTTCCCAGTTGGATTCATACATTAGAGAGGTGACTTCACCACTTTAGGTTTAGGGAGAGGTGTAAATAATGTGGATTGGTTTAGGGGTACACTAGTGATTAGTGACATTATCTGGAGATCCTATATCTAGTTTCCAGTATGGCCTAGCTATAGGAGGTAGACCTTGTCCTTATATAGTTACAAGTGGATTCTAGGTCAGAGGGATGGAGAGGTAGAGCTCATCCCATTTGATAGTGTGTAGAGGCAATTCATCCTAGTATAGGGTATTCCAAGTGTATTTCCTAGGTATAGGCATGAAGACCTAGAGATCTTATTATTAGAGCCACATCTAGTCCTAATTTTACTAGATCATGAGGAGTTGCTAGCCAGGCTATAGATAGATGATGCAGGCTTTGTAGATGGATATATGGCATGGTACTAGGATGTGGAAACAAATTTTGGTGATGGTGATGGTGGTAGGAGGCATTTGGATGTGGACCCAGCTAGGAGAAGGGGCCAGAGGGCATAAGTATAGGGGGTGTCCCAAATGCTCAAACAGGAGTAGTACTAGTCATTGCACAGGCATAATTTATGGCACTACAGGTTTAGGTGATTGTTCTATAGGGCCAGGCTGCTATGCTTACTTGTGATAGGGACCAGGTGAAGGCTTCACTAGCCTTGGTTACATAAGAGAGGGACTCCCTGAGACAGAGAGGAGGAGGAGCAGTGACACTTATAAGACCACTAGGCACCATCCCCATGGCATGATACTTGGATATAGTGGAGGAGATATGGTATTATGAGGTGATATTTTTGAGGTAGTACCCTGATGATCCCCGTTAGAGTGAGTTTCGTAGTTGGTGCTAGTGTGGTGATACCAGGGTAGTGGGCAACATTTATAGGTGGATAGACATGTACTACAAGTGGATAGATATCGAGACCTAGTGGCACACCAAGGAATAGTGGTGACCCAAGGGCATATTGATGACATAGTTCATACATATCATATATTACAGTATTTCATTTTAATTCTAGCCTACAAACTGATGCGGTGATATGTACATTTTGAGAGGGAGAGACATGTATATATTCTTGTATACAATATGAAGTTATTGGACTTACGAGATATATATGTGATCTTTATTTTTTGTTCATACTCATGTTCTATGATTTAATTTGATGTTGATGCTTATGATGTGATGGTTATATTTATTATGCTCATGTTATGGTTGCTAGACACTGATTTAGACTCACCTAGTAGGCATGAGATGGCTTTTATTTATGGCTATATTTTTTTTTGCTTATGACATGCTAAATTTTAATAAGTATATGTTTTATTATTTAGATTTAGACATGCGATGAAAAATGGTTGATTGCTTTATTTCTCATGGATGTTATGATGTTATCATGTTTGTTATGGTTATAATTACGGTTATCGTTATGCATTTGCTTATGACATAGGTGCACATGCTTGTTAATTTGTTTGTAAGGTAAAACATATGATGTAGTTTAATTAACAACACTAGATGGGTGAACAATGAATATAATCAAGACACAAACGTCATAATGAAAATATCAACTAGCCATGATAGGATAAAAAGAGCACACAATTCTTCTTCTTTGACAAGAAATAATATAGAACTGAAGATGGATTGGCTTAATGAATATAAGCCCTTTGAATGCTTCACATTAGTGTTCATTAGGTGGTTGAAAATGTGTCATACTCATAGAATGTCAAGTGAGCTCAAAATCCCCTGCTTATAATGTATAAAAGGGAAGATGGATGAAAATGGAACCTTTGTGTGAGACTAGCAGGCCTCTTCTATAGGCATCTGAAGAGCCAGTATAAACAAGTTTATGTCATAAAAAGAGTAGAATGATCAATATAGGAAGTCTACTTGTGAAAGTTGCTTGTGGTTTCTATTTTATTTTATTGTGTGAGAGCTTATTGTAGGTTTCAATATTAGTTTGCTTTTGTTGCGAGTTTGAAAATGGGTATTTTGCTTTGTTGTTGTATAGAGAAAGATGATCAATGCGGGAAGCTTCAATGAAATTGCTGTGCTTTTGACAAATGCTTTACTAAACCATCCTTCAAGGGAGTAGTCTAATTTTATTTGCTTTGTTCAAGGCTTTGTGAGAGCTATCCTTCAAATGAGTAGTCTACCTTATATTTGTGTAATTTTAGTATGCTTATGCAACTATCCTTCGACAGAGCAGTCTGTGAATGCTTAGGAAAGACCCATGATTGCTATTGGTTTGGATTTTGCATAAACAGTCGATTAGGTGTAAAAGGGGGTTAGGTGACAAAGATCATGGGAATCCATCTTGAAAAGGGGTAGAAATTACCATGAGAATCATGCAATGGGTAGAGCCATGGTACCCATTATTCAAGATTAGGGTATGACTGTAATAGATAATCACATGATTTAGTTTTAATCAGTTACCCCTAAAATAGGGAGATGAATGTGGTGTGAAATTAAGGGATAAGCTTAAGTTAGACAGAAGGTGAACTTATTCCATCTTTAACAAAAGAATGAATGCAGATGCGAAGCATTGAGGGGATTAGGTTCTTGGCTACCTTCAAAAGAGGACAATTGATTAGCTCTTGATCCATACTTGTGGGTTTGATATAGGTTTCAAGCCAATTGAAAGCAAATTTGCCCTACTTGCTTTTCTCCATATTAGTGACATGTTGAATTTATTTTAGAATGAGGTATTTTATGTTGAATTCTTTCACTTTAAGGTGTTTTTTATAGGCACTCTTGGTAGACATGAAGATGGGTAAGGTATGCTAAGTGACGCTCATAAAGTAGCTCCAGCTAGGCTAAGTGGTGTTGATGAGAATTATCCTCAAAAATGAGATCTTGTAGAGATATGTGAAGAGAAGGTATTTGGACTTTGAGAGGCAAGATGCCCTTCATTCCAAACACAAGTGAAAAAGGTATAGCCCCTATAGGATTCCTAATGCTAGTGCGATATGCCCATAAGGCAAAGGGGATGTTTAAATGCCAATCTTGATAAGATGCATTGACCATTTTAGTGAGCATGTCATTGAAAGTTTTGTTAGAGGCATCAGACTATCCATTCACTTGAGGGAAATAGGATGAGGAGAAGCTTAACCTAATTCCAAATGCATCGCATAGACCTTGGACTTGCTTGTTCTTAAAATATTTACCATTGTTGGTGATAATCTTATGAGAAACATCGAAGCGGTAGATGATGTGATAGTTGATAAAGTGGTTAATCTTTTCTATTTTGGTCGAGACTAGAGGAATAACCTCTACCAATTTGGTGAAATATTCAATCATGGTGATGATAAAATGGTGTCAATATAAAGAATGGGGATTAATTTCACTAATAAGGTCCAAGCCCCATTGTGATAAAGGATAAAAATTAGTGGAAACATGAAGACTATGGCTAGGTGCATGATGTAGATTGGCATGTTATTGACACTTAACACACTTTTTCACATAATCATAATAGTCTTAGTTAAGGGTAGGCTAGTAATAGTTAAGGTGAAGGATGCATTTAGCTACAACGAGGCCACTAAAGTGTCCCCCATAGATTCCATCATGTATTTCCCTAATAGTATGAGAAGCTTCGTGACTGCGTAGGCAATGAAAGAGGAGGCCATCAAAGTCATGCTTGTAAGGAATTCCTCCCATAATGGTGTAGTGTGAGGTACTCTAGATAAATGCTATTTGAGCATTTTTGGAAAGGCTAGAAGGAATGGTGACAAGATTGAGGTAGTTGAAGGTCTGTTGATACTAAAGGTTAGGTGGGGTCTCCTTCACATTGAAAATGGTGGGAGAATCTGATTTGACATAGGAACATTAGGTAAGTCTATGGATAATGATAGATAGGTTAGAGTCAGAGGGTGTAGATGGGATCTGAGAGGTGAAGAAAACCATGGTGTCGACAAACTTATTGGTAAATCGTAGGGTTGATTGGATATGGTAGTTCTCAAATAATGTTGAGTTCATCAACAAGTTATTTATATTATTTCAAAACATCATTCTTACACTGGTAAGAGCCATTGATTTGATTGACAACAAGTTAGGAGTCACTAAATATATTGATCATTTTGACTCTTAGGGCTAATGTAGTTTGAAATCCTATGACTATGGCTTCGTACTTGGCCATATTGTTGGTACATATAAAATCAAGCTTGAAGGACAAAAGAAGAGGCCCACCGTCAATGGAAATAAAGATGATACCATCTCCCCCACCATGTTGACATTTTGATTCATCAAATAAAATGGTGACCTAATAGGTGAAGTCCACTTAAGAGAGGGCCATGATGGACTCATCAGATAACTCAAGAGGAGGAGGTTGGTTGTATGTTAATGGTGCTTCAACCAATTAGTCAGTAATGACTTTCCCCTTGATTGACTTTTGCTAAAGGAACTGTTAGCCAAAATTCACTCCCAAGTTTTGCCTTTTCATTATGGCCAAATACATCATTCATAATGGTTTACCCCCATAGCAAAATCTCAAGTGTGGTTTCCTTTAGACAATGCTTTTATTTAGTCTCCTTACAAGCATTTTTTCCTTTTACAAGGTTTACTTCGGGTTTTTTGCCTAAGTCTCAAAGCAATTGGCTAGTTGATTTTCTATAAGAACTTGGGCAGTTCCAATTTTCTGAAGGGTCTCTTTCTCAAGGAATTATACACTTCAACCTTTTCAGGTAGGTGGACCATTCCACCTTTATGAAGGGCAGTTCCATTCTTCTAAAGGGCAATTCCACTTTTTCGAAGGGTTAATTCTTTGGGTTTATTCTTTCTTTTAAACCTTTGTCTGAAACAAAAAGTATGAAAGAATTATCTTTTGAAACATTCCAAAAGAATCATTATTTGCAACTCTCTGAAGGAATTCTTTTGACTTTTTTGTTTCAAACAAAAAGTTTGAAAGAATTGATCTTTGAACCTTTTTTAAAGGAATTATTTTGGACTTTTTGTCTGTAACAATCTTTCTGAAGGGTATATTGAAAATTATTGAAGGGTCTTTTTCTTCAAAGTGTCCTTCAAAAAAATTCCAAAGGGACACTTGCAAAAAGTTTGAAAGGGCAATTCCATTCTTCAGAAAGGCACTTCAAGTTTTGAGAGTATCTTTTCACTTGCAAAGTGCCCTACACAAAAGTCCGAAGGGTATTTTGTATTCAAAAGTGTCCTTCATAAAAGTGTAATTGGTCCACTTCCAAAGGTCCAAAGGGACACCTGGGAAAATTTTGAAGGGTATAAAAGACGTCTAGAGTCTATTGAAGGATTGTCAAAGGGCATGTTTGAGCAGTCCAAAGGGTATAGACACATGTGGAGAGTCCGTAGAAAGATAGGTTCAAAGAGAATAGAAGGGAATATATATAGAAAGATAACACCACAAAAGTCAAAAACCTACCTTATTAAATAGCTATTGGTGTTCAAATAAGAAGGACTCATAAGCATATCCAAGGGATCACATCTTTCATCCATCAAAATAATGAGAGAACCCATATCACCATTCATCAATTAGGATCTGAGTCATTCCTTGAGGACCAATCAAAGAAGAAGGACAAATCCAAACAGAATGAAAAGGACAAATCTATAACAGGTGGATAACCACCTTGATGTCATGACTCAGCCTAAAAATATCTTGATTCTGTTAAGCATGAACATTGGAGGAGCATCTTTGAGAGAGTAGGCCAAAATGTGTAACCACTTGAGATGAAATGGATCAATCATATGGCTGAAAAGAGAATCATTGGTAAAGATGGTTGTAGATAAAGATAATTAATCCTAAAAAATTGATTCCTCTCTTTGGTGCTCAAAGGTCTCTCCCTCTCTCATGTCTCTTAAACTATATATATAACCCTTAGGCTAAGTTAAAATCATCCACATGGTGAAGCCCTGCTAGAATGATATCACATTTTGCTTTTAAGTATTAACTACTAGCCCATTTCCTTCAAAATATATATAATTGTCTAAGTGTGTAAGAGATGTATAGTGATAGCAAGTGATGGTTTTCATCCTTTTGTCCTTTGTCCTTCATGCTTGAGTAAGATTTTTGGATCTAATTGGTCATATAAAGTGTTTTTAAGTGTATTAAATTTTGCCATGTGTATTACTATTTTGAAATGTGCAAAGTTTACCTTTCAATTCATTTGCCTTGTGTCATTTTACACATCTCACCTCTGTGTTGAAATACTTATGTTGGAATCCCTAGAGCTTGGGAATGGTTTGTGTGTTTTGATGTATCGTGCACTAGGTTATGACAGTCATGTGAAAGACAATCTTTGGTGCATCACCATTCTTATAATAGGTTTCTTTCATGTAAATTATAACTCTTTTCCTTTCAACCAACTGGTTTAAACAAAGATTGTATTATAGAATACATACAGGGAGCTAGCCCTTTAAATCTAGAGGCTTATTTCCCCTATAGGCACACCCATATGCTTGAAAATGTCCCAAAATTGCCCAAATTTGGAATAGGCTTGAACACCCTCTTTTAGGGTGCAAGATTTGGAGATAATAGTTATGGTATGATCGATGGGACCCCAGTTCCTGGTTATTTACATGTCAAGGTGAATGTTGGTCTTGACAAACCTGAGTTTGTTCTCTTAATACAACATTTGGTGACTCCAAAAGGTGAGAATCTCTGGTTATAGATCAATTTTCCCACATTATACTTCATGGTCCTCACTAGGTCATCTAGGACATATGATCAAACCCCTTTAGTTGAACCTCTTCTTGAAGAACAACGCCCTAAACCATTCCTAGTGCTTAGAGATCTTTGGCAAGGAGGTTTTAGAGAAGAAGAAGAAGAAGAAGAAGTTAAGGAAGTTAGAGAAACAAGAGATCAAGAGGAAAAAAGAGAAATAGATAGACAACAGCATTTCCCAGCTTTTAACACATAAAATCCAATTGACCTTCCTGCATATGACCTTCTTCCTTCCAATGCTACCAAGAGTTTCCCTGGTTTCAATGGAGAGGGCCCTATTACCCCATCTGAGCATATTAGGGACATTTTAATTTTTTTATAACTTTTATAATGTCACCCGAGCCAACATAGCCATTAGATTGCTTACTATGTCTCTAAAAGGCAAAGCACTTGACTAGTATACGACTTTGGAAGGTGGTTGCATTACAAGTTGGGATGGCTTTGGGGAATTGTTGGTGACTACATTTTAGAATAAAAGTGACCACACTTCATTGATCATTCAATTGAATGTGATAAAAAGAGGTAACGAATCTATGGGGGGTTCCAATGAATGATTTCAAAGGACATGGCATAGGTTTCCACATGTTATGAGACCTCCTCCAAGATTTATGTTCCCCACCTTCTCAAAGGTATTGGTACTAATGTAGCAGTGATGTTACAATCTATGGGAGGATTCACTCTGCCTGATGCATATGAAATAGCTATTGAAGCTAAAATAGCTTGATACAAGCTGGAAGACTCCCTCCAAGAGTTTTCATGCCATTGTTTTTTCAACGTTCAATTTAAGCTCCAAGCATATCTCAAATTCCTAATTCCAATGTCAAGCTAAGATCCTTCCCCAAAAAAGTATATAGTTCTATTGACAAAGATGAAGAAATCTAGTCATTACAAGCTCATCTCAAACAAGCTCAATTCTAGACAAGTGTTCCATCTAACCATCAATACTATCCTCAACAAGGCTATAGATCTCCACCCCAATACGACTACCCAAGAAGAGGAAAGGGTCAGCAAGGTTTCAATAGGCAACCCAATGCATATAATCCTAATCCCACTCCTTTCATGAAGGTTGTTGTTCTAGTACATGCTAATCTAGTCCAAGAAGAGAATCATCTGGACAAATGGGGGCAACCTTAAGGTCAGTTTATGCATGATAGTGGAGAAGACAACCAATATTTAGTGGCATAAGAGGAAACTACTCCTTATGTAACTTCAGAGGAAGTAGACCTTATGCAAAAGAATAATCATGGGGAAGGCAGCAGCCAAAGTGTAGGCATGATGAACTTCTAAATAAGAGATGATTATGTGTTAAATCAAAGCACATCAGTTGTAACCAACACAAAAGCTAAGAATAGAGCATTGGAAGAAGGTAAAGAAGCATAACTCCAAGTGATGCCTCTCTAAGGCCATAAGGTGTGACTCCTAATGCAGTTCTTGCTACAAGTCATGTTCTTTAGCAAAATCAGAATGCTAATTGGGTTGTCAAGCCTTCACATAGCAGGTTTAGACTCCCTCTTTACCTTCAAAGGTCCAAGAAAAGGTGAATCTTCCCTCTCTAAAAATTATTCATTCTTTGAAGAGTACTAAGATAAGCATAACCCTTTGGAAGATCTTACACATGCCTGGTCAAAAGGAGCTTGTGCAAGAATAGCTTGCAAGCATCCATACAGCCCCCTAAACTTCAAAGCAAAATGGTGTGTCCTTTACCAATGATCCAATCCATGTATTAGATCCCTCCACCAAGTCTAAAAAACCTCCACCCTTTTATCTCACCCTCATTGTGGGAGAAAAGCTGGTCCATAATTGCATTGTGGATAATGGAGCTAGTACCACTGTTATGCCCAAAGTGATGGCTAATAAGCTAGGATTAAAATATGAGCCACATAGCAAGGGTGTATTGTATATTTATGGGCCTCCAACTAAGACAATGGGACTAGTCAAAGATCTAAAGGTCTTTTCTACATGATTTCCCAAGTTTCCCATTTTTTCAAGATGTTATGGTGGTAGACCTTCTGACTCATTTTGCTATCTGCTTGTCAAGGGACTTCACAACTAAGATAGGAGGATACCTTTTTGTTGATTGGTCTTTTCTAGATTTATAAACAATATATGTAACCAAGGTAACAATAAATACTTAGCCCTTAGCAAGGTTTCATATTGATCCATACATGGAGGCAAACTCAAATTAGAATTGCCTAATTAGCAAAGAGCAAGAAAGTGTTATGGACGGTGAAGCATCTTCCCCCTTTGAAGGTATTTCTAATCTCTTCTTTGATAAACATAGCACTAAAACATATGGACTTGATCTATATACTTTCATTGAAGAGATTGATTCTGGATTTTATTGTATGCGTGAAGGGGATGTTCCAATCCCTTCACTCACTAATGAAGACCATGAACTTGATGGGATGTGGGAAATGTGCTTTGATGGCTCAAGAAGAAAAGTAGGTGCATGAGTTGGGGTTATGTTAGTTTCTCCATAAAATAATAAATATTACTCCTCATATAGATTCCACTTCAACTGCACTTGCAATGTGGCAAAATATGAAGGCCTACTCCATGGTCTCCAATAGGCAAAGAGGAGAGGAATCAGGGGTTTAAAAGTTCATGGCGATAGTGATTTGGTCATCCATCAAGTGAGAAGTCAAGCTACAGCCAAGAATCCTTTGCTTAAATCCTACAAGCATAGGTTATGCAACCTACTTGAAGACTTTGATGCCTTCAACATACAACCCATACCAAGAGATTCCAATAAACATGCTGATAAATTGGCTACTATAGGGGCACAGTTTGATACAGCTACTGATGTGGGACAAGAGAAATATCAATCTCATATCAAGATCATTGTGGGAATCTCTATTATAGATAATGAAGTATCATCATAGGTGTTTGAAATTGATGAACACATTACACACTTCTTGTAAAATGAGGTAGGTTTCTCCTCAAGAAACCAAAAGAGACTACATGATCAATATGAATAGTAAATCATTCAGCTGAAGACAAACAAAATACCTAAAGGGCTAATTACCTTAGAGAGTGTTTTTAATGAGGATGATCAGAGGAAAAAATAAAGAGTGAGCATGTCAACAAAGGAAGAAAACTATGAAAGATTCTTGATTTTCAAGGATAGACTTTTGAAAATTGGCAAGGTATGTTCTCAGCTTGAGAGGCAGGTTTTTATTTAATTCAACAAAGAGTTTCATGACATATTTGCTTGGGAGTATAAAGACTTGAAAGGGTTTGATTCAAGTCTAGCTCATCATACCATCGAGTTAGAACCTAGACCTAAATTGGTTAGGCAAAAGCAAAGGCCTATCAATCCCAAGATAGAAGAACTCATAAAGAAAGAGCTGACCAAGCTAATTGAGTCTAAGATTATCTTTCCTATCAAACATTAAACTTGGGTGGCTAATCTTGTACCTATCTAAAATAAGAATGGAGAGATCATACTTTGTGTGGATTTTTGAGATCTTAACAAAGTGTATTTCCAAGATCATTATCCACTACCTTCTGTGGAACAAATTTTGCAAGTTGTTTCAGGTTCTCAACATTTATCACTTCTTGATGTTATTTAGGCTACAACCAAATATTGGTAAATAAGGATGATCAGTTCAAGATAGCCTTCACTACAAAGTGGGGAACCTTTGACTATAAGAAGATGGCTTTTGGTTTGTCTAATGTTGGAGCCCCTTTTAAAAGGGCAATGGACATGGAATTTAAAGGTTTGATCAATAAGTTTCTACTTGTGTACCTAGATGATGTAACTATTTTTTTAAAAGATGTTACTGATCATATGAAACATGTAAGTTAGGTGTTTGAGAAATGTAGGGAGTATGGCATATCAAGTGCATCTTTGATGTTCATAAAGGTAAACTTTTGGGGCACATTGTTTCAAAAAGAAGCTTGTCTATTAACCTCAAAAAGATTGAGGCTATCCTAGGCTTGTCATTGCCTTAACACAAGAAGGCACTACAAAGCTTCTTGGGGAAAATAAACATTTTTATAAGGTTTATTCTAGACTTTGCAACTGTAGTAAAATCTATCACAACCATGCTAAAAAAGAACCAAGTTTTTATTTGGACAAAGGAGGGAAAGAGCAATTTTGAGACAATCAAGTAAGCAATTACAAAATCCCCTACTCTCTTAAACCTAAATTTTTCCAAGGATTTCATACTCTATACCTTCGCCAACCTTGATACAATCTTAGTCATGCTTCTGCAAAAGAATGATGAAGAGATAGAGCAACCAATTGCATTCTTCACATAAGGATTGGAGGATTATGAGGTTAGATATACATTTGTTGAGAAGGAGGCTTTGACAATGATAAGGGGATTGAAAAAATTTAGGCACGTGGTCTAAAATAATAAGATACATGTCATGGTTTCTCATCCTAACACTAAAGAGTTTTTCCTAAGCAAGGACCTCAATGAAAAGAGAGTTGGTTGGATGACAAAGGTGATGGAGTATGACATGGACATCAAGGTTACAAACATAGTGAGAGGACAAGGATTATGTGGGCATTTAGCATCAGATCTACAAGATCCAAAAGAAGAGGCCTTGATCAACCAAGTTCACCCCCAACCAGCTGATCACATATCAGTTTGGAGCTAGACAAAATACATCATTGATTTTCTTAAAAATAGTGAGTGTCCTAATAGTTTGAACAAGTCTAAAAGGAGATACTTTAGATTACAGACCATTCCCTATTGCCTTTTTGATAATGTTCTTTTTAGGAAGGACATAAATGGTGTGCTATTGAGGTGTGTTGACAGTGGTTAATTTGACATACTACTGGAAATTTTTCATAATGGTATAGATGGAGGTCATTTCTCTCCTACAACTACAGCTACAAAGATAATGAGGGCTGGTTACTATTGGCCTAGTCTTTTTAAGGACTGTTATCATTGGACTAAAGTATGTCCTCAAAGTGCCTTCTTCTTAGGCAAATAGAAACTCGCATCCCTTCCATTGAATCTTATCCAAGTGGACTAGCCTTTCATGCAATGGGGCCTTGATTTCATTGGTACGATCAACCCTCCATCAAGTGTTGGACACAAATGGATATTGACTGCTACTGACTATTTCACAAGGTGGGTAAAAGTTGTTGCGTTGAAGGAGGCAAATGAAAATGCTATCTTGGAGTTCTATGAGAGCATTTTAATAAGGTTTGGATTTCCTCATGTCATCATTTCTAATAATGCACTTGCTTTCTTAAGTGCCAAAACTTTTGATTGGGTAGGTAGGAATGGAGTTCACTTGAGTACCTCATCCAATTATTACCCTGAAGGTAATGGATTGGCTGAGTCTACCAATAAGAACCTCATCAAGATCATTAAGAGAACATTGGAGAACAATCAAAGAGCCTGACACAACAAGTTAATAATAGATTTATGGGCAGACAAGATTACTCCTAAAAAATTAGTTGGTAACTCTCCCTTTGTAATTATTTATGGAAGAGAAGCTAGGTTTTCCATACCCAAGAACTCCCTACCCTAGAACTAGCATAACAACTGGAATTACTTAAAAACACTCTAATAGAAGTCAGGTTGATAGAACTAATGCAACTAAAAGAGAGAAGAGATGATGCACACAAGGCTATGGAGCACCATCAAGTACTCATGAAGAAGTCCTTTGATAAAAGAACAAGTGCAACAGTGTTCAAAGAGGGTGACTTGGTCTTGAAATAAGATAAAGACAGAGCAAAGTTAGGCAGACATACAAAGTTTAACACTTTGTGGAGTGGCCCTTACATCATCAGCAAGTGCAAGCAAAGCAACTCCTTTCAATTATTCAAGATGAATGGAAAAGAGTTGTCTATCCCTATGAATGGGGTACACTTGAAATTTTTCTATTAATCCTTGTATTTTTGTAAATACTAGTTTAGATGTGTGTTTCCTTTTGGTTTGATGTTGTGTTCTCTAAGTGCTTTGTAGCACAAGTGTGTTTCCTTATTTGTGTTGGTGTGTGTCTTTACCCTCATGTGTATGAATCAATTAGCTCATGTCTTGAACCAGAGGTTTGTTCAGGTTATTTTTGGGTGATTAAACGCATGACTCTATGCCTAATGGAAGGATTGAGACAACTGGTATTTGTTATAGTAGGCATGCCACCACTCAGAATCACAAGAATGTTAGCCAAAATTCACTTCCAGGTTCTACCTCTTGATTATGGCCAAATACAGCATTCGAAATGGTTTAGCACCACATCAAAATGTCAAGTGTGATTTCCTTCAGAGAATGCTTTTGTTTAGTCTCCTTGCAAGCATTTTTTCCTTTTGCAAGGTTTCTCTTTCGATTTTTTGCCCAAGTCTCGAAGGAATTGGCCACTTGTTTTTCTCAAAGAACTTAGGCAATTCCACTTTTTTGAAGGGTTTTTTTCTCAAGGAATTGATACACTTCAACCTTTTCAGGCAGGTGGACCATTCCACCTTTATAAAGGGTAGTTTCATTCTTCTAAAGGGCAATTCCACTTTTTTGAAAGGTTCATTCTTTGGGTTTATTCTTTCTTTCGTACCTTTTATTCGAAACAAAAAGTCTGAAATAATTCTCCTTTGTGACTTTTCCAAAATAATTCTTCTTTGTAACTCTCTGAAGGAATTCTTTTGGCTTTTTGTTTCGGAGAAAAAGTTTGAAAGAATTGATCTTTGTAATTTTTTCAAAGGAATTGTTTCGGATATTTTGTCCCAAACAATATTTCAAAGGGTATATTGCAAATTGTTGAATGGTCTTTTTATTCAAAGTATCCTTCAAAAAAAGTTTGAAGAGACACTTGAAAAAATTCCAAAAGGGCAATTCCATTCTTTGGAAAGGCACTTCAAGTTTTGAGAGGATATTTTCACTTGCAAAATGCCCTACACAAAAGTCTGAAGGGTCTTTTATCTTCAAAAGTGTCCTATAAAAAAGTGCAATTGGTCCACTTCCAAAGGTTCAAAGGGACACTTGGGAAAATTATGAAGGCTATAAATTCATGCAGAGTCTATAGAAGGATTATCAAAGGGCATGTTTGAACAGTCCGAAGGGTATAGACATTTGTGGAGAGTTCATAGAAAGACGGGTCCAAAGAGAATAGAAGGGAGTTAGTAGAAAGATAGCACCATGAATGTCAAACTCTCACCTTAGTAAATAGTTGTTAACGTTTAAACAAGGACTCATAATCAGATCCAAGGGCTCGTGTCTTTCATCTATCAAAACAATGAGATAGCCCATATCACAATTGATCAATCAGGATCTAAGTTGTTCCTTGAGGACCAATCAAAGAAGAAGGACAAAGCCAAATAGAATGAAAAGGACAAATCTGCAATAGGTGGATAATCACTTTGATACCATGACTCAACCCAAGAATATCTTGATTCTGCTAAGCATGAACATTAGAGGAGCATCTTTGAGAGAGCAAGCCAAAATGTGTAACCACTTGAGATGACATGGATAAATCATGTGGCTAAAAACAACATCATTGGCAAAGATGGTTATAGCTAAAGATAATGAATCCTAATAGATTGATTCCTCTCTTTGGTGCTCAAAGGTCTCTCCCTCTATCACATCTCTTGTGTTATATATACAACCTTTAGGCTAAGTTAAAATCATCCACACAATATATGATAAAGCCTTGCTAGAATGATATCACATTTTGCCTTTAAGCATTAAGTACCAGACCATTTCCTTTCAATTTCTATGTAATTATTTGAGTGTGTAAGAGATGTATAGTGACAGCAAGTGATGGTTTTCATCCTTCTATCCTTTGTCCTTCATGCCTAAGCAATATTTTTGGATCTAACTGGTTATACAGAGTGTGTTTAAGTGTATTGAATTTATGCATGTGTATTATTGTTTTGAAATGTGCAAAGTTTGCCTTTCACTTCATTTGTCTTGTGTCATTTTACACATCTCACCTCTATTTTGAAATACTTCTGTTAGAATCCTTAGAGCTTGGGAATGGTCTGTGTGTTTTTTTGTATCATGCACTAGGTTATGACATTCAAGTGGAAGATAATATTTGGTGCATCATCATTCTTAGAATAGGTTTCTTTCATGCAAATTATAACTCTTTGCCTTTCAATCAACTAGTTTAACTAAAGATTGTCTTGTATAATACATATAGGGAGCTAGCCCTTTAAATCTAGAGGTTCATTTCCCCTATAGGCACCCCCACATGCCTGGAAATGTCCCAACATTGCCCAAATCTGGAAGAGGCCTGAACACCTTCTTCTAGGGTGCAATATTTGGAGACAATCGAAACTCAAGGTCAAAATTTGCTAAAAGAATGAGCTATTTGGCCAAATGTTAGTTTTGGTATGGCTTGGAGTGCATATACTTGAGTGGGTCGATATTGGTTATGACAATGGTTTTATGGTTAAGGAAGTAGTGGTGAAGCTTGGTGGTCACAAAGACTAAAGCTAAGAAAAGCTTCTCAGTATGGGTATACTGATTCTCATACTCTACAAGCATGTGGCTAATGTAGTAGATGACTTACTCTCTGTGTTATTCATCCCAATGAGCAAACATTGCCCCAGGGAAAGGTCAGTGGTAGAGATATAAAGGTAGAAAGGTTGGTCATCCCTAGGAGGGGTGAGGATAGGTGGAGACAAAAGGTACTTTTTGAGTGAATCAAAGGCCTTTTAATAATTAATATTCCACTTAAAAGATAAATCCTTCTTATGAAGTTGGTGGAAGGGTTGGCATCATTCTAAAATCTAGGAGATAAGGTGACGAATGGATTGGAGCTTCCCCTGTAAACTACATAGTTGCTTAAGGTTTGTTGTCCTCAAAAATATCACTCATTTTTGGGACAACCTATGAACCATTTTGGTTCAATAGACCAAAATCCTCTATCCCCTTTTCAAAAAATTGTTTTGAGCATTCAAGTTCTTCATTTTTCAAAGCTTTTCCAGAAATCTACAAACTCTACAGGCTTAAATCTACGGACTCTACAGGCTTAAATCTATGGACTCTACAGGCTTAAATCTACAAAATCTGTAGATATGTTTCTATGGACTCAACATGCTTGAAATTAGCAGGTTCAAAGGCTTCTACAGGTGAGTTCAATCAAAAGATCAAGTTTCCAACACTTAGTTATTTTCAAGATTGGTTCAATGCCTTGGTTCAACCAAAAGAGTTCATTGGCAAGCTTCTATGTAGTGTTTGAACTATTGAACCATAAACCGTTGAACCTTGAACCAAAAAGGTTTAAGGGTTCAAGGTTCAACATCGTCGGCAAGAGTTAAGCGCATTTGTCAAGGTTCAAAGTTCAACCATTTCAAGGTTCAACAACGGCTTCAAACACTTTGCAAAAAATAAAGGCTTGAACCGTTGAACCGTTGAACCTTGAACCATTTTGGTTCAACGGTCCAATGACCAAATGGTTCAATGTGTTTGGTTCAAAAGATCAAATAGACTTAACTGAATAAAGAGATTGAACTGATTAAATTATTGAACCAAAGTTGGTTCAATCAATTGGTTCAAGGGGCTACCCCAAAGCCAAAAGAACAAGTGCCCTTATGTTGGGCAGTGAGTAAAAGCAGACCAAGTCAGAATTCCTGCAGAAAAGTGACTAAGTGAAAGAGGCCAAAAGGATTCTTTCAGAAATATTTTCTGTGAGAAAATGACTAAGGCAAAAATCCTTCGGACATTTTGTCTGAATAAATTCACCCAGGAAGAAAACCTGAAGAAATTGAAGGGAATGAGCGGCTAAGGAAAGGAACCTTTCCTTTGGACAAAATGTCCAAAGGAATTCTTTTAGACATTTTGTTTGAAGAAAAAGCTCGGCAGAAAAAGCTCGAAAAGAAAAAGCCTGGCAGAAAAAGACAAAGCGAAGGAATTCCTTCAGACTTTTTGTCTGAAGGAAAAGTCCACCGAAAAAGGAAAAACCCACCGAGGAAATAAAAGCTCGAAGGCAGATAGAAAGATCCCAAAGGGTAGGTACCCTTGCGGGGGGTACTTGACGTCAGAGAAAGGACCTTTTCCAAGGACCCGAAGGGACACCTTCCCTTCAGGACATTCCAAACGTTGAACAAAGACACAAAAAAGAACCCTCAAAGACTTAGACAAAAAGGGCTACAAAGAATGAACCGATTGAACCATTAAATCATTGAACCTTGAACCAAAAAGGTTCAACAAGTTCACAGGTTCAAAGGTTCAACCCAAGCGTAGAAAGAATAAGAGGTGATGGAATGAAGAATGAACGAATGAACCAATTAAACCTTGAACCAAAAGAGTTCAAAGTTCAACAGTTCAAAGGTTCACAGGTTCAAAAGATAGCCTCAAGCAAAGAGAGAAGCAACAAATAGATGGTTCAACAGATGGTTTAACCAAGGAGCAAGAAAGTGATTGAACCAAGAAGTCAAGGAACAAAAGAGACAGAATGAATCGATGAACCGATGAACTAATGAACTTTCACAGGTTCAAAGGTTCAAGGTTCAACATGGTTCAAGTAGCTACCGACCATTAATGGCCCCATGGATGTCAAATTTAAAGTAAGGGAATATTTGTTGAAATTCAAATAGAACTTGAAACTTAAAGGAAGAACCAAGTGACTAGCTGAAAAGAGAGCCTGAAGGCTCAAATTGCTACAGGGGAGAGGGGAACAAGACCAAAGGATCAAAAATATCTTCAAAAGAGTTATTTCTAGTAGGTGAAATAGTGAATCAAGTAGACTTTTGAGCACACAAAATCAAGGACGTGACCTATTTTTCTTCCATGAATTAATGGCAATTTGGACAGTTGCGCAGACACCAAGAAAAAGACCAGACAGTCCATACTAAAAAAGAGACATATTAGATGAATGGACACGCCATAGTTAAGGCAATACACTGTTCCAAGCATGGTCCTTCTAGATAGAACTGAAGACGCATTGAAGGCATTGATTGCAGCGTGTGTCGTCCCATGGGAAAGAGCGCCAAGCCTTTTTTGGTGGCTATACATTGTAATTTCTCTCATTAAACAAAGAGACTTTTCATTTTACAGAAGCGAAACTCTGCCCAAATTGAAAAAAGAACACTGAGACTTTGACCTCAGGGTTTTGTTCATATCATTTTATCTGAATGAGAAAGCAAGTTGTTTGTAGACTTTGTGTTGTCATAGCTTGTATCATTTTAGGAGATTGTTATTATGTCTGTCTTCTGAATGTGTTCTTGTTTATTTAATTTGGCAAGCAAAACTAGTGAAAGTAATTAGGAAGGTGTCCTGAAACCAATTATGGGGAAGACTTTGTGCTTTCACAATTTTTTTCAGTGTGTGTTTTTAGTTTCTTTCTGTGTTGAGGATTTTGGGATGACTTTGTGCCCCCATTATCCTTTGTGTTATACTATTTGGGTAGTTGAGGTGGAAACTTTGTGTTTTGTTTCATCCTGTTGGTTATTACGCATGTGTTACTAGTTTCTTGTCACTACCTGAAAGAACTCCTGTTGTTCCCTACAAGAACACTTTTGAAAGAAGAGAAGTGCCTTTAGTGTTTCCACCAAGATTTTCTCCTCTATTTGTTAACATCATCTCTGAAAGAAGAGAGATGGATGGTGTATTATGTCCCTGAGTGTTATTATCTACTTATTTAAATAGTATATAGCTCCTACATATTTATAGGGAACCTCCCCTTGATGAGAGGAGAGATTCATCCACCTCTGATGTAGTAAACCTGCACACTAGGCTGACCAATCTCCTTTGTTGTGGATGATAAGACCTATTTTGCTCAATCAGACAGCTGACTGACAATATATTCACCCAACAAGGTTGACGGGAGGAAGCGTGTCAAGGATGACTTTAATTTTGGTGGGATCAACTTCAATTCCAAAAATGGAGATAATAAAACCAAGAAGATTTTCTGACAAGACCCCAAAAATGCACTTCTTGGGGTTTAGGCGGACATAGTAATGGATAAGCCACTCAAAGATGATTTTAAAAATGGCCAAATGATCCTTTCAGATTTTGGATTTTCTAAGAAGGTCATCCACATAGTCCTCTATAATCTTGTGGATAAGGTCATGAAAGATGTAAGTCATGGCACATTGGTAGGTTGCACCAGCATTCTTTAATCTGAAAGGCATGACTTGATAGTAGAAGGTCCCCCATGGGATAGTGAAGGTCGTCTTATGTTGATCTTCAAGGGAAATTAGGATCTGATTATAACTTGAGAATCCATCCATGAGAGAAAACATCTCATGGTTGGATGTAAGATCAACTAGTTGATCGATGCTTGATAGAGAAAAGTCATCTTTAGGGAAAGCAAGGTAGAGGTCACAAAAGTCCACACAAATTTGTAGTCCCCCTATGGATTTGGTGATAGGTACAACATTTGAGACTCATTAGGGATAATCAATGGGTTGAATGAAATTTATAGATAGAAAATGTTGAAGCTCTTCTTTGATGAGAAGGGATATGTGAGGGTGCATGCATCAAAGTTTTTTTTTGACAAGCTAGGCATCACGGTGGGTGACTATGTTATGGGTAGCAATGACAGGGTCAATTCTAGGCATGTTGTTATAATACTAAGAAAATGTTATGCTACAGTCTTGGAGGAAGGAGGGGAAGTCCTGAATTTCCTTAACATTCAGTGATTGACCAATTTTGACAATGTAGGGGTTGTCCAGAGTGCCCAAGTCGATATCCATGGTGAATTCATTTAACATGGTCAAAGTCTTGGGAAGAAGGGATTTGTGGATGGAATAATCTGGGGCACCAAGGTATGTGAGAATGGAATCATCATCCTAACATTAAATAGTATTAATGGTAGGATATTCATCTCCTATCATCTCAGGATGAATCAAAGGGATGGTTACAATTTTTCTTTCTTTTTGATAAGTCAGGGGTCCAAGGCTGATCATGTTGACAAAAAAATAGTTAGGTGGGATGATGTCATCATCCTCACATGCAGGTGTAGGAAAGGTTGGTGAAGAAGGGGTATCTTCCTCGATAATGTCATGATAGGTGGTTTAATTTATTTTTTGGTGGGTAGAATGAAACCAAGTCCATGCTTCTCATGAGGCTTTTTGGTCTCAATAGAAACCAACTCATGTGGTCCATGCTCATATCATCCAAGACCAAATCCTTTCCAAGCACACTTGTGAAGGTATGTTTTGGCAAAACTTGGCTTGTCTAAGAAGGAGAAGTCAAAGGTGAATGGTCAAGGTGAAGAGGAGGTGGTGGAAGTGCCAAGTGGTTGTCAAGTTCCCCATAAATGAAATGGGTTTGATAATGTGGAGGTCCAAAGGAAACAACGGTCCCAACATTAGGGTCATACATGGCTTGGTGGTCAATATTCCCATACTCTTAAGGAGCATGGAAAACATCAAGGCCGAGAAGGTGATATTCTCCTAGTGAAAGATGGAACATGGATTTCAAGGGGTCTAAGGTGGGGATCTGATTAGAGGGGATGGATGAGCTAGTGGATCTGTTGGTTATTAGATTGGTAATGGGCATGTGGTAGGTTCATCTATTAATAGATCATCCATATCATAGAGTTAACGTATAATGGTTTGGAGAGCTTACAATAACGGCCTGATAGGGGGTAAGGTCAAGCAAGAAGCTTACAATAACCTTTGAAAAATGGTAGAGTATGATTCAACTAAAGGTGGATAGGGTTTACGAGTTTTGATCTTGGTTTGTAAGGTGGAAGCCCTTTTGGGAGTGGGTTTGGTGATGGAAGGTTTAGGTAAGGTAGTGCATTTCATTGGTAGTTTTGGTTTTGCAAAGGTGGAGGTTGATAAAGCAAAGATAGGAGGTTTTAAGGTAGGTATCTTGGTCATTACTGGTTTGGTGAAGATAGGTGTGTTAGAAAGTAAGTGTGTTGGTGTAACCAACAATAATAATTGGGTTTTGGATGGGATAACTAGCCTCCTACTTAGAGTAGAGGGATGAGGCCCTAAGATAGAGGGTAAGGTGGAGGGAGGTAGGAGTTTGGCCCTCTGGCCTTTTGGTGTCTCTGCTCCCTTGGTTGATTTGGGTTGGCACTTGGTTGTTGGGTTCAGTAAGGTAAGCTCCACTTTCATAGATGAGTGATTAAGACTTTGTGTAGGGAAGGTACCAAGGTTCCTGGTTGGTTTGGTTGGAGAAGTTAATTTTGTTGTTTAGGGTTTAGGTACCTTGGATGGTTGAGGAATAGTTGGGTTGGTAGAGACTCTCATCAGTTTGGTTAGTAAGATAGGATTGTGGATATTGGAAGGAGTAGGTTGGTTTGCCAATGATGTGTTTAGAAGTTCTTTCTTGGTGATATAAGGTAGCCCTGATTGCTACCAAAAAGTGGCTCAATCCATGTTAAGGTTGGAGACAAATTCCAATTTCTGCACTAACCTAAAGAATGGTTTATTTACTAGTTTTGGTCCCTTGGTGGAGGATTTTAAAGGTAAGCCCATAGGTTGAGATAGAGGGATGGTAACCTCATCATTTTTCATAATCAAAAGATGTGATATTTGAATGGGTGACACTTTTATGGGAGGTGTAGACATGGGGGCTTCCCCTTTGAGAATGATCTCCAAAGGGGTAGCAACTTGCTTGACGGTTGAGGGAGAAGGTAAAATGGGTGTTCATTCTCGTATGTCAGTTCAAGGAGGGGTTGATGGATTCAATACCTCTATAAGTGGAGGAGGAAAAAGGGGGTTCTTTAATTTGGGTCTCTAAAAGAGGAGAAGGTAACTCCACTACCTCAATAAGCGGAGAGGTTGAGGAACATATAGGTTGGGCAGTAGGTTCTTTAGTAATGAGCATGCCAGGAACCGTGTTAACAGTATGGGCATCATGAGAGAATTCAACTATGTTTCTCTCATTCTTGATAGGCACATGGTCAGGAAAAGGCTACCTAAAAATGTCAAGGGCTTAGTTTTGAGGTGTGTTGGGATTATTAAACATAAGCTCCCCCTTGTTAATGAGAGATTGGACAATGCTCTTGAAAGTGTTACGCCTGCTAACATCATGCCCTACTACTCAGTGGAAGGCACTATATCATTATCATTATACCAAATAGGTGCAGGATGAGAAGAATCAAATTACCAAGGTGGTTTGATAGGAGGAAGGTAGATGATATTAGCTTTCAATAGCTTTTCCAGGATGGAAGCATAGGATTCTCCAAGTGAAGTAAATTGCTTCTAGGTGTTCCAACTTTAGTTCCTCATATTTTGATTTGAATAACCAAAGGAATTTGGTTGGTTAAATGATTATGGATAATTAGATTTAAGGACAACTGCATTTGTAGTTCCCTTGCTTCTGGTCCTAGTGTTGGTTTGGTTGCTCAGTTTGGTGGAGGAAGCCTCATTGGTTTTGTAGGTAGATTTCTTGTTTTTAAGTTTTAACTTTCCTTCATCAATGGCTCAGTTCTCTAATTTATGTGCCATGGTAAAAGCCTCATCAAAGGTTTAGAATCTTTTAACATATAATGTGGAAGAGATGTGCTTGGCACATGCCCGAGTAAAGAGTTCAATCAATTCAGGTTCAGACAAGAAAAAGGAAAGTCGGTTGATTAAGCTCCTCCAATGAGCAACAAAATTAGTAATGGATTCATCATCAAATTATCAGATGGAGTAGAGGTCCGTGATGGAAACTTTCTTAGATATATTTATGTAAAAGTGATCCAAGAAAGTTTGAGCCAGTTGGGTATAGAAGAAGAGGGAATGCTTGGTTATGGCATTATATCAATCCAATTTCGGTCTCGACAAAGACATAGGAAAAGTGCAGAGAGGGAGGGCATCATCATAGGCAATCAAATAACATGAGTGCCTAAATTCCCTAAGGTGTTGTTGAGGATCCTCCTTACTCTAAAACTTGGAGAACTTAGGAATCTCCCACTGAGGAGGATATGGTCGAATAGGGACAGATGGGTGAATGGGTTCGTTACAGATCTAATCATATGATAAGACATTGTGAGCTCCAAAAATGGATGACTTGAAGGTATTCATCTTATCCATGAGCATATTCATGAGGTTTGCTTGGGGTTGTGCACCCAAAAGGTTGTAAGGTGCATATTGTTGTGGTGGTTGGGGGGTAGGATGTTGGGAGGCTACCACATATTGGTATGCAGAGATCGGTGGTTGGATGGAAGATATGCAAGGGTAGGTAAATGCGAGTGATTGGGTAGTAGGTACAGGTACATGCCCTTGTGTGTTAGGGATATAACCTAGGTTTGGTGCAATCAACACCTATTGGGTAGGAGTGGTGGTTAGGTTGGTGACCAAAGGAAGTGTAGTGACCTTTGTGTTAACTAGGGGTAAGGTAAAAGGTATAGGCACAACAAGAATTTGAAGCAAGGTATTAGTTGAAGGAAGGTCGGTAATGCTAGTGGTGGGTACTCCCACTATGAGGGGAGTATATGTGCCTAATGGTTCGGTTGCTCTTAAGGTGGAAGAGTTTTTGGTAGGGGTAGAAGGTAAAAGGGTGTTTATAGGTTGGGTAGGTTGGTTTTCTACAGTAGTATCAAAGGGGTTGTTGGTAGATGAAGAGGCTTGGGTAGCCAATGGTGGGGTGGTGACTTTGGAAATAAAAGTGTTTCTCATGAGATGGGAAGGCATGCCATAGGGTGGATCCATAGGTGGAACCGCAGTAGGGGTATAGTGAGACACGGTATTAAGGTAGTGTTAAAGGGCCACAAGGTTGTTATCTAAGAAGGTGGAAAAGTCCATATCTCCTTGGGTAACTTCTCGAGGGAAAGGAGGACTTCCAAAAGGGTGAGGAGAGTCTACTAGTTCAGAGACGTATTCCATGGTGAGTATGTAAAAGAGGTCGATTGGTTTGACAATGGGTTTTATTCTGATAGGTTCTTTTACTATTGGTGAGTTAGAACCATCCAAGTTAAGGGAGAGAGAATGCATAAACAACCTCACCATTCAAATAGAAAGAATATAATAAATGATCAAAGAAGATAAATCATGATTTAAAAAATATGTTAAGTCCTAAAGGTTTTTTTTAGTCTCTCTCTTTGGCTTATGCCTTAAGCTTTCAAGAATTGTGTGACTGAAATTAGCTTGTAGAACAGGTACTAGAGAATAAATTTATGGATGGTTTGAGGTTGTTTAGGTGCTCAAAAAGAATATGTATTGGGATTCAATATGTGGATTAGTATTGGGGCCTACCCCTTCACACATCGAAGTGATAAGGGTGTCGGGTGCTTAGCCAATATATACCAATTTTTAGAGTTTATACTCAACCAGAGATCTTAGTTGGCTCTCCCCTTGGTAATGACCTCCAAGTAGGATTACTGGAAAAGGGTAAGGTGACTGCTAGGTGATGAAATCCTAGTCAAGCCTTGTCTCAAGTTTGTTTTATGTTTAATTGATGAAGGTGGGTTGGTTTAGAGTGTGTGATAAAAATGACATTACGATAGCATTACTTTACTTTAAGTTAAACTATGTGAGCTAAACTTGCAAGAAATCAATGTATGCACTTAATTTTAAACCCAAAAAAAAAATAGTTTTGTTAATGAACACCGATAGATAGAAAAGCATAAAAATGCAAAATATAGAAACCCAAAGTAAAGACTCGAGGTCCCAATAGGCATGCTAGAATGTTTCAGTGAATTTAAACTTATATTTTGAGAAAGGAAGAAGAAGAAACTAAATGGTGTATGGTTCAAAAACATGTTTGATTGTGTGCACATTTGAATCAGATGATTGTGAAGAACTCCTCTTTGGCTTGGGAAGATGACCTACAAATAAGACAACACTAAAGCAAATGGTTGGTTAGATAGATAGCTGCGTGGATTGCCTAATGCTAGCTAAATCCTAGAAGCAAGGGCTTCCTCAAGGGTTGTCAATCCACATGTTTTAAAGAATTAAGTTTATAAACACAATATAAAGTACTTGCATCAATAATCAAAAGGTACTAAAATTAAACACAAGAAATGATTGATAAAAAAATAGACTAGAAATGACTAATATGGTGATAAGCAAGTTAACACTAGTGTGAAATGGCTTGGGTTTATTTTAGAAAATTAGGCAGGAGTATATGAATAGAAAGGGACAAAGAAAACTAGATTTGGTTGGGGGTAAAAAGGTGAAAATAACTCACTATTATTTTTTGCCACAGTGACCATCAATGGTTGATGTGATCGTTGACGGTTAAGGTGATCATCGGTGGTCATGCTGACCACTGTGGTCAAGCTAACTGTCGGTGGTTGGGCAAACCATCGATGGTTGAGACAACTATCAATGGATATTATGCATAGGTTTGGATTGGTTAATGGTCAAAATGATGGGATCATAAATTTGAATTCTAAGAGATGGGCTGGTTTTGGGCTAAGTATGAAAGACAAATAAAGTAATTAGATACTGGGAAATAAATACTTGTCTTTTAGAAGGTTAATCAGGTGGGTGTTTGAGGTGGTTGACTTGTTGGTGGAGTCTAACATGATTTTGACAAAATAACGATACTCGATGCTTTGGCAGAGTGATGATGGTAAGTTGGCTATCTAACGTGATGGCTAGATCATTGAATTGTGGATGATGATTAACCTACAAAACAAAGGAACTCTAGTTGTACAAGCTCTTGATAATAATTACAAATGGTTGTCACCACCCTACTCTTCTCTTCTTATAGGCAAGGCAAGAGAGTTACAATAAGATGTTATCTAGGTCTTATAACTATAACTCATGCATGCAATAGCTCGCATATAGATTTAGACAAGTTATTTTAAGAAAAACAAAACAAGGTAACTTGAATTTTGGTGGATAAGGAGGTGCAACCTAACCATCAATGGTCATGGTGACCATCGGTGGTCATACTAATTATTGATAGTTGAAGGTCAAGTCAAAGAGTAGGCAAAAGGGTAGGTTAGGTCAATTAAGCAAACTAACCATGGGTTAGGCTCGATTAGGGGTTGAAGGGTCAAATTGGTCCCAAGGGGGTCCTAAAGTGGTCTAAGAGAATTTTGACATTGGGAGTCGTAGTGTGTGAATTTCCAATGTCCACATTTTACCCCTTCTTATTATGCGGATTTGAATCAACAAGCTGTAAAATAAAAATAAATTGTTAGTCAAAGGTTTGATTGCCTCGAGTATGGGAAGAGGTGTTCCCCCTCAAACTAAGAGTCAATGAGGCAAAATAGAATCAACTATAGGTTTGATAAAGTGAATGAAGGTGATGATGAAGGTGAACATCATGAAGGTGGGTGAAAGGGTGGGCACTAAAGCATAAATAAGCATGCAAAGTATAACATAAAGTGCCATAGCCAAGATCACACATTGACTAGGTTACCATAATTGGTAAAAATAAAGGTCAGTGTTAGAAGGACAAGTGATAAGTGGACCACGTGACCACAATTAGGTGTGGTGGTTGGGTACACTTGCAAGTCTCCTAAGCAATGTATGTGATTCGATGGGTATCCAAGGTAGGAAGTGCTCCTGTTGAAAACATAAATTGGTCAAGTGTTGTGGGTATCTAAGGTAGGAAGTGCTCCCAAGAAAACACAAGTGGGTCTAGTATACACTAGGTGGTGTAGGTATAAAAGGGTCAACATGGCAATGTTGCTGCAGCAATCAAAGGTACTAAGCAAAAGTCTCACAAAATACACGTTAGTAGGGATAAAATGAACCAATGGTGAGGTGACAAGGTGGTCGGGGTGGGTGGAGGAGGTAGTCTCCATGGGTGGGTAAATGATTTGGTTCTAATTTATAAAAAAGGGTCTACTTATAGGTGAGCAAAAAGGTGAGCCTCCTGATTATTGTCAATCAAGGTACTCAAGGGTGACCATCAATGGTTACCATGATCATCGATGGTCAGGGTGCAAACCCTAAAAGGTCATAGGTCAAAAGTGAAAAGTAAATTAAGTTTTAATCATTTTAACTTTTTCCATTGTTAACTTTGGAGCTCTGTTGTCTCACATCTTGCACAAGGAATCATTAACAGTGATTGTTCAAGAGGTACTAATTGCTAGCTGAAGTGTACTGAGATAAGATGTAGGGCATATGGGGATGCAGACGAGGATGAGTAGGTCTATGACTGACTCTGTGTCGATAGTCATAAAATGAGGTAGGGGATGTTTTAAAATTGGTAGCTTAGGGGTGTTTATATTAGTTAAGTCTCTATTTGAGTGCTTGGTCAGTTCCTTGGTTAGGTAGGTTTGAGGGTTTATGTCCTAAGTAGGGTTTTGGGGGTTTTAGGGGGATTTGGTGGGTAGGGGTGGAAATTATTCAGGCGTAGTTTTAGATAGGGGTGGTTTTGAGTGTAAAGTGAGGTATTATGTGGGAAATCAAGTAGTTTTAAGGGATTATGGGTAAGTTGAGGATTTTAGGTAGAATACTCGTAGTGATCATCGACGATTGAGCCAATCATCGATGGTCGATATCCATAAAGCTATGGACACCTGATCGTCGGTGATCAAACTGTCTAATTTTTTATTCAAATGTCAAAAAAGTGTTTGGGGATAGGTTAGGTGGGAGATAGTGTTATATTTGTAGATGGTTGAGGCTAGGTGGATTGGGTAAATATTTCTAGATGGTAGCAAAGAATGAATGGGTAATAAAATAGGTAAATCCTAGTAGGGTGATGGTCAAATAGGTGAAGGGTAGGTAAAGCTTGTGAATAGTATAGGGAACTAAGTTATGCTAGTGACCATTTGTAGGCCCAAGAGTAGATACAAATGAATGATCAAGTACCACACATCTTCGTAGAGATCCACTAGGGGATGACCCTAGCTGACTGGGCCCATATGGAAGAGGTTAGGTTGGGAGCGATGAGGTACTATCAGCATGTACCTCAAAATGCATCTATTATCATAAATCTCATCGAGAGATGGGATCTAACTATGATCACCTTCTTACTACCGACTAGTGAGATGATGATCTTGATCGAGGATGTACATAGGATTATACGGCTACCTCTCTAGGGTGATCATAATGTGAGAGTAGGAGGATCACATTGAGATATTGTATGAAGATGACAATGATCAAGTTAGATGGCATGCTAGGGGATTCAGTTATAACATGTCATACAAGAGCGTGTGGGGTGAGCAGAGATTGATGACCATATTTAATGATGGTCATCTCATGTTTTGCTTTTCCTGACTTGAGCAATAAGAGGTTCCTATATTTTCTATTAGGGGTGTTGGTTAAGCTATTA